>OU343220.1:253667264-254142086 GCA_910596185.1 Chrysanthemum makinoi
TTTGCCTTTACCACATTCATGATACATGTGGGCTAGCCATTCTTTTAATCCAAAAAGGAATAGACCATGGTGAATTGATGACCATACAACCCTCAGCAGTTAAGTATGGGTGGTTGCAGACCCTATGATTTTGAGCAAACCATAAAGCTATCACAAGTTTGGGTCTTTCCAAAGCTGTACCCCGTTTTTTGGACTAGCCACTCGTTGACATACACAAGTACACCGGTGAGTTAAAGACCATCTGAATTGGACAACAAACAAAACTGTTTTTTTTTTTTTTTTTTTTTTTTTTTTTTTAACTAAAAACAATTTATAAAACTGAAAAAGATTGATAATAAGTTGAAAGGAAAATTAAAACTTATTTTTATTAAATAACTCTATCACTATATTTAAACAGATGTTTTTGTTTGAGTTTTTCTTTTATGAAAGTTTTACTTAAAGAAAAAGAGAAAATAGACAAACAACATAAATAAGCAAACTAAATGCAAAACAAAGTAGTGCCGAGAGTACCAGTGCCCTGATATGGATGAGAATAGGCCTATTGCAGTTGTTGGAGTTGAGTTTTGATCAATCCCACCAGTGTTAAAGCAGACTGTCTTTCATTTCCTACAGGATCTGGAGGAATTTCCAACTTCTGACTCAGCATCTTTTCCATAAGTCTTTTAGGCAAAGGATACTTTCTTTCAGACAACATGCATACAGTGATTCCACCCTTAGTCTCAAGCACATGCACACGAGGGAGAGGATAGAATCTCCAGGATGTAAGCTTCCACCGATGAGAGTTTTCCCAAATGGAGATGCTTTGCTATGGGAATGTGGATTTAACAGAACTTGAAGATCTCCTGGTAAGAACATCCCAGAACCTTGTGGTTCCTTGTTGCAATAAAAGGTGGTAACTTGAGTGAAAAGAGAAAGTAAGTCGCCCTTCTACCATGTAGAATTTCCTTTAGAAGGGTGAATCCATTGAAGTGGAGTCCTTCGAAGAAGAACATTCATCTCATCATCCTTTAATTGCCATCTAACACCTCATCTGAATTTCCATCAGGAAAATCAGCAGCAGACCCTTCTATAATGAAAGTTGATTCATCAGCTTCAAGATCCAAAGAAGATCTTTTGGCCATTCTCTTCTTCCTTCTCCCAGGCTGATAGATTTCCCTAGAGGGAGCATTTTCATCTTGTGCATTTGTGGTAGGACTTGAACCGGTAGATTGAGACTTGGTTGGAGCGCGAAGTGCATTCATCCTGTGGAATATCTTTATAGCCCTCTCTGTTTTAGTTTCTGTGAGATCAACTTCCTTTACTTCAGAATCTTCCAGTGTGACAACAGGTGCCACTGAGGGAGGAGTTGATGCTTCAGGTGCTTCAGGAAAATGGAAGATGGTTTCACAATTGACCCTTGATAGTAGAGGAAGCAACTTCAGAAGTTGCTTCAGCAGGAATGACTGAAGAAGATTCCTTGGTTGGAGCAACACCATCACCTTGAGTCTTTTGGCTTCTGGAGCATCTTCATTCTCTGAAATCCTTTTTAAGTTGGTAGAAGGAGCTGAGGATGATGATCTGTCCTTCTTGATTTGGTTATATTTGCGATACAGGACATGATCAGGGAAAGCCTTGACTTGTTTCATTGTTAACCCAGAGTTGTACATTGAGCATTGGTTCTTCACCACCCTTCTCATTTCATCTTTAGTAGGAGGTTTGTCTTTGGCCTCGAGCTTGGATGGCCCTCTTTTGTGCAATTGCTTCTTGCCTCCTTTGTCTTCCCTGAGCCATCATTCGCTCTACATAATTGTCACTGAGAAAATCACCACCTAGTATACTTTGAGCTAGAGAAGGTCTTGAAATGACTTGCTGAGTTAGAATATCCCAGTGTTCAGCAAGCATCTGAACCCTCAGTTCATCGAGTTCTTTTCTTCTCTCAGGAGTTAAAGATGAAAATTCCTCTGTTTCAAGTTGTTTAGCCAATGCTACACTTTCTTTGACTTCTCAACTCGCCATCTACTTGCTTGACCTAGTCTTTTCCACCTCACTCACCAGTCAGACCAAGCTCATCTTCAGTGATGACATTTTCCCTTTATCATCAGGCTTCTTGGCACCTCTTCTTCATTTAAATCATGACAGTACCTCTGTAGTAGTACCTAGGTCAACATGTTGATGCTGATCATCAACTGGAGTGGTCATAGTAGCAATGTCAGTCAGATCTGCTGAGGGGGAAAGGTCTGTTGGTTCTTGAACTGATGCAGATTGATTAGGATCTGAAGATACATCCTCCATAAGTACATCAGCAGATGCATCCTTATCAACCCCAGGTTCCTTTGAAGCTTCAGAAGAAACCTTATGAGAATAAGATATCTTCCTTCTTTTGTAAAGGACAGCTCCTCTTCTTTGAGAAGTGGCGGCTAATGATAAAGGATCATTGAGAGAAACAGCAGCCAACATGTCCAGAGACTCAAAATGAGGATCTTCTTGTTCTTCATCAGAGGAAACCACAAGTTTCCTTTTGGAGGCCCCTTTTAGTTTTTGCCTAAGACCTTGACCTGATTTCGCAGTTCTTCAATCTTAACCCCAAGAGAAGACTTGGTCTTTGCAAGCTCCTTTTTCAACTATTAACCTGCAGCATACCTGTTGACAAGAGCATACACAGATGAGAGTGTAATGGGGTCCTCAGCTCCACCAGCAGATTGCTCTGTGGTAAAGGGAGCCTCATTGGACCTTTCAGAAGTAACCTGGTCATGCTCAATGTGAGGAAGATCTTCATCGAGAGGATTCCTCACAGGACTTGGTGTGTGTGGTCTATTGAGATCTGACTCATCATGATAGCTAGAGTGGGTGGACTGAGGTGGACATGTGTTGGTCTGGAGCAACATGAGTTTTGCTTCAACAGTTTGAAGATGGCCCTCATCAAAGTGAACCAATGGATTACCATCATAGCAACAGTGAGGAAGGAGGACTATAGCCAACTCCTCATCAGCAGCCACATTACCTTGGGGCAACATGGCTGCTAGCAAGGGATGATGTTCCCCCTGAAAGTGGGTTCTCATTGTAGCAAACAATTTAGCAGTTAAAGTACTTATGGGATAGAAAGATTGGGCTTGGGTATTAGTGTCTAATATCATTTGAAGAAACCTTGGGTACATTAAAAACTTTCCCTTTGTCTTTGTGAATATTTTCAACCAGTTTTCAAAAATATACTTAGAAAAATTGAAAGTTACCCCTTGTGAAAGACACACAATACCACAGCCCAGTCGAGTAAGAAATGGTCCCATCCTCCAGTCTTGTTGCTCATGCATTGGAGCAGTGTGTGAACCAGGAACCTCCTTTTTGGGCAGAGTTCCTTCTTTAGCCACATATCTGTTCTTGTTCCTCGATACCCAATAGGCCTTAGCCCATTAAGCCATCTTCCTGATTAAGTGAAATACTCCTTCAGCATCTTCCAGGTGAAGCTTCCTCCTGATCAGGTCCTCGGTCACAATGTACTCGTTTTCATCATCACCAGCCCTAATCTCTGTCTCGCTCCTCTTCTCAGCAGTTTCCCAAAATTGAGTGATCAGTGGCTCATATATCTCATTTGGAGAATGAGATAGAGCATAGCAAATCTTTGACCTTTTCAGGAATTCCACCATAGGTTCGTACAGTTCATATCCCTTGCCGTTTCCGAATGCAACTTTGTTGTGATCATGTTTGAATTCAAGAGCCATGAGGAATATGAGTGTTTAGGATTATGATTCTTGAAATGGTGAGTGTTTGTGAAAGTGGAATGAGAGAGAATTGGTTTGTTCTGAAGCGAGTAATGGTGGATGAAGGTTTTTTTGCCCAAATTATAGTCAAAGAAAAATGGACCGTTTGGTTGACCTTTGCTGACTTGTATTGCATCTTTGTCCCACCCAAATAACACTTCGGCAGAAAATATGATCAATCTGCTGAAGTTATAACTTCACAAATGCATCAAAGATTAGAGTATCTTCGGTAATTTCTACTAAAATTACTGTGCCACCCACTTGCATTAAACTCATTGAACCTCGAATCCGTCTATAAAATGATCCCAATGTAACTCATCTCTTCATCAAGATCCCCAAATAATTACCATAAACCCTAGATGCAAAATAAACCCAATTAACAGAGTTGCACCATGAATACCAAACCTGAGATCATAGATCTCACTTCCTCATCTTCATCAACCTCTTCATCATCATCAAGTGGTGAATCAAACCCATGGTTCCATTACTTCCCTCAACCCTATCTACGACCAAATAAATCGCCCTTTCTTCCTTCTTCAGAAGATGACAGTGTAGTGAATCCAAGTGAATCTGCTGATGATTCTGATGACTCCTATAAGGAGGGAACGTCTTACTCCCAACCTCCAGCACCTTGGTCTCCACAAAGACCTCGTGCTAGGAATCCGCCACTCCCCAAAGATAGAGAGGTGGTTCTTGGTCTCACCGCGCCATCTTTTGGTGCATGAACACACATCGTATAGTAGAAGGGCTTAAGGAGGGTGGATCGATTGCATTTTGTTTGAAATGAGTAGATGAGCACACAGGACGTTAGTTCTCTACGTCATCCTGCGTGGTCATCGTCATCATCAATCGTTTGCATCAATCCATCCTCCCATTTTGGTCCTTAGCATCTTCATCGAGTTGGTCATGCATATCCAACCAACCAGTTAAGTGGAATGGGTGGATACGCAAGACCTACGAAAGCAAAGCCAGCATCTAACGCATATCCAACATTCACTTAGATTTCGGAATGAGGGATATACACTAGTTTAGGCTTAGCTTAAGTGTACAGCTCGTATCTTGTAGATGCATAGTAGGGTTGACTTTATGTAAGCGTAAGCTGTAAACTTGTTCTTGAATGAATGAATGAACAATTTGACTTCAATTTCTTTTCTTCAGTATATAACTTCAGTGGAATCAAATTGTATGCTTCATATTTGATATCAAAAGAACAAGTAACACCCTTTCAGCTATCTGACCATTTACTAATGAACCACACTTGATGACTTTGATCTTGATCATTGGATATATACACTGCAATCCAGACAAGGAACAGACAAAATGCGTACAGACCACTGCAAAACAGACACAACAACATACACAACAACAAAAACAAACAAACTAGAGAAATATTAGAAGTTAGTGTTAGAATACAAACTAATATACAAAAATAATGCAGAGTTTGCACAAATCCTCCCCTGAGGCATATGCCTCCCCTGAGGCCTATACCTCCCCTTAAACTATGCATTCAAGGTTTAACATTCCAATATTGACCACGAGGTGTTGAAACCTTGGTCCATCAAACGCTTTTGTTAACAAGTCTGCCACATTATCATCAGTATGGATTTTAGCCACTTTTATCAAATGTTTTTCATAAGCATCTCTTATAAAGTGGTGCCTGATTTCAATGTTTTTCGTTCGACTGTGAAAAACTGGATTTTTGACTATGCAGATGGTACTTTGATTATCTATATGAATTGTAGTGTTCATAAAGTTGTACCCATAGTCCAGCAATTGGTTCTGAATCCAAAGGACTTGTCTACAGCAATTTGCAGCATCACGTACTCTGCTTCAGTAGTTGAGGTGGCCACGATGGTTTGTTTCTTGCATTGCCAAGAAATCAACCTCTTGCCAAGAAATTGGCAGCCCCCATTTGTGGATCTTCTATCCAGATTTGCACCAGCATAATCACTGTCACTATATGCTTCCAACTTGAAAGGAGATTCTTTTGGGTACCAAAGGCCTAAAAGAGGTTGGCCTTTGAGGTACTTAAAGATCTTCTTGACATCATTGAGATGGGAAGCAAGTGAGTGACTGATGTCGAGAACAAACACTCACAGCAAATGTAATATCAGGTCTTGAAGCTGTCAAATACATCAATGAACCAATCATGGACCTGTACAGATGAACATTCACAGGTAGATCTGGTTCATTATTTGCTTTAGTCTTTGGAGCTTCATAAGGTGTTGTGGCAGTCCTAACACCTTCCATACCAAACTTCTTCAAAATGTCCCTCACATATTTATCTTGACTAATAAAGATGCCATCCGGTTTCTGCTGAACCTGGAGACCCAAAAAGAATGTAAGTTCTCCCATAGCACTCATTTGAAATTCACCCTTCATAAGTTCCTCGAATTCCCTGCACCCAGCTTCGTTTGTGGAACCAAAAATAATGTCGTCCACATACACTTGCACCAAAATGATGTCTGAGTAATTCTTCTTGAGGAACAAAGTTTTATCAATAGCACCTCTCCTATAGCCATGCTTCAGCAGAACGATGAAGCCGAGCATACCAAGCTCTAGGTGCCTGATGTAAGCCATAAAGAGCTTTAACCACCTTGTAGACATGATTTGGGTGATCAAGGTCTTCAAATCCCTTGGGTTGAGTGACATAGACCTCCTCTTCAATCTCACCATACAGAAAAGCACCCTTGACATCCATTTGATACACCATGAAACCTATGTATGAAGCATATGCCAAGAAAATGCGAATTGCTTCAACTCTGGCAACAGGTGCAAACACTTCATCATAATCAATCCCTTTCTCTTGTCTGAAGCCTTGAGCTACCAACCTTGCTTTGTTTTTGATCACAATACCCCTAGCATCTCTCTTATTCTTCAAAACCCATTTTGTCCCAATGGCATATTTGCCATCAAGGAGTGGAACCAAAATCCAAACCTGCTGATTGTGAAATTGTTGCATTTCTTCTTGCATTGCTTCGATCCAGCTTGGATCGTTGAGAGCTTGAGAAACACTAGTTGGTTCCACTTGAGAGAGAAAGCAAGCAAACAGACAATGCTTGAGGTCTGTGTGATTGTCTCTTTGCTGGTTGGAGACATTAGAGAGAAAAGCAATCGTGTCCAACTGAGGACTGGTGATAGCCCTTCTAGTTCTAACAGGTGCCAGAAGATCACCTATAATGTTGGATTGAGGATGAGCTATGTTGATCCTCTGAGTAGTAGTGGGGGTGACTTCAATGGATGAATCAAGATTAGTGATGGTTGGTTCAAATTCAGCATCATAAGATGGTGAGGTGAAAATGCCAGCTTTGGGTTGATGATTTCCAGATCTGAAGGTTTTGGAAAGCGTGTATAGGGTTCACCAAAGTCTGAAGATACTTGAGAAGGAACAGCATAGCCTTCAGCAGATTTGGGGAAGGTAGGTGTGACAGAATCAACTTCAGCAGAAACATGGTTTCTACCGACTCCTTCATTATTAACCTCTCCATTCAGTTTCTCTGCTTCAAGCTTAGCTGCAAATTCTTGAGTCTGGAGCCTAGCAAGGTCCTCAGCATAATGAGAGTCATCTTCATCACTCGAATCAGCAGTATCCTTGGAGGTGGTACCTGCAATATTGTTAGGGGAGAAAGAAGGTACAAGTATGGGTTGCTCATCATCTTCAAACTCATTTTCAGAGCCATCATCTAGGGGACCTGCATTGTTAGTTGGAGACACTTGAGGACCTGCATTTTGGTTAGCCAGATGTCTGTGGTAACCCAGATAATCAGTTAAGTAGTCAAGATCAAAGGACCATGAATGACCTTGTCCTTGAACATTAGGCTTATCTTCCAAAAATCTCAGGTTCAACGTCTCTTCTATTTTCTTGGCTTGCAAGTTGTACACCCTATATGCCTTACTGAATAGCCCACAATTTAACCATCATCAGCCTTCTCATCAAACTTTCCCATGGATCACTTGTGTTCAGAATGGTCACTTGACAACCAAACGGTTTTAGGTAGTGAATGACAGGAACTTTCCCAAAGAGAGTTCATATGGGGTTTTGAGTTGTGGTCTAGTAATGGACACCCTGTTTAGCACATAGCAGCGGTGCCAACAGCTTCAGTCCAGAACATAGTGGGCAGTTTAGAGTCTGCAAGCATGGATCTTGCAGCCTCTATTAAGGTCCTATTCTTTCTTTCAGCTACCCCATTTTGTTGTGGGGTTCTTGGATTACTATAGTCCCTTTTTATGCCTTTTGACCCACAGAGTTCTATAAGAACAGCATTTTTAAACTCTGTCCCATTATCACACCGAATACCTTTGACCTTTTTGTTCAACTGATTTTCAACAAGTGTGATGAATTCAGTCAGCACTTAAGATGTTTCATCTTTGGTTTGAGAAGAAAACCCAACAAAATCTGCTATAGCCATCAGTGATCACCAAGCAGAAGTACTTATGATCAATGCTTCTGACTTGAGTTGGGCCAAACAGATCCATGTAGAGCAACTGAAGAGGTTGATGATGATGCTCATAGCATTGATAGCTTTGTAAGAGGCTCTGTGTTGTTTTCCTTTATTGCAAGCGACACAATTATGATCATTGGTAAAAACTTTGGTGGGAAGACCTTCAACAAGACTCATGTTAGAGAGTTTGTTAATGGTCTTGAAATTCACATGCGCCATCCTCCTATGCCATTTTGTGGATTCATCAAGTGATGCTTTAGCCACCAAACATGTGAGGTCACCATCAGGTTGAACTTTATTAAGGTTGAATGTGTATAAGTTGTGAGTACGAGGAACTTTCAGTAGAATTGAAGTTTCTTCGGGGAGTTTGAAGTCTTTAGACAGCACAAGACATTCATTCTCTGTGAAGAGGAGTTTGTTCTTAGTGTCACAGTTGTGAAGCAGAGAACAAGTTGAAATCTGAAGTTCCTTAACATAGTACACATTTTCAAAATCTAGATGAGGTGTCTTTATGGTGCCTTTCCCTGTGATACTACCATCACTTCCTCCAAAAGTTACATTGCCTCCTCCTTCAATAGGGACAAAATTGTGCATCATATCCCTGTTCCCAGACATGCTTCTGGAACAGCCACTATCAACAATACCAATATTCTTATGCTTAAGGGGATGATCCTACAAACAACCACAAAATATATACAAATTGTTAGTATACAATGGAGGTTCAAGTCATTCTGACTTGAACCTGCCTTGTGGATCACAGGTTTAGGACAAGAGTATTTAGAGGATCCACCATTGTTCTTGGTCCTCCATTGATAATTGGGTCCCTTGTTAGTCCAAGAACAACCTGCTGAGGGCTTCACAGCAGTGCTCCCATATCCCATCCCAGCATACATAGAGTCAACATATGTAGGCCAATAACCATGTTTAAAGTATGGGCTAGTTGGTTGCACATAAGGTCTGGTGACTGATTTTCTCCAATGAGAGTCAGTATTAGCTGCTTGTGGGACATAAGGTGGAATATTAGCAACATTGGTCCATTTAGATTTGGGTTTCTGGTGAGTAGCACATGCACCCAATCTTTGCTCATAAAAATCACAATCCTTAATCAAATGAAATTTACTTCCATATACAAAACATGTCTTCTTCTTGGAAGATTTATTCAAATAGGGAGATGTTTGATTACATGAAGAAGTACTTAAATTAGAAACATTCAAGGAATTGTTTTTAACAGACTGATTATTCAAAGATTTTAAAAGACAAGTCTTGAAGAACTGTCTTGGAAGTTGATTCCTCAGCAGCTTCCTTAGAAGGCTTGTAAGTAGACTGGGGTGCAGGCTCAGGCTTGGAAAGGTCAGACTTCTCATTTGAATCACAGCTTTCATAGGAAGTAGACCCTTGATCCGATGAATTGTCACTGTCAGAGCAAGAGACAAAGTCATTAGATGAGGTATCGGGGTCTGGCAAGTCTTTTGACTTTTTTCCATATAGATGATGTGATCCATCAAAGTCAACAGTGATGGACAGGTCTGTGGGCATGAATTCACCTCTAATAGGTCCAAGGACAGCATGCATATTACCCTCTTTAATAAAGTTAGCTAACCTGCAGGTGTGGATTTACGACCATCATACCTAGCTTCTACTCCTACATACTTTTGAAATCCTAATCCTAAGCCAGAGGTTACAGATTGACTATTATAGAGTTCTCTAGCCAGATTATCACCTGAAATTAACCATTGTTTATTCCTAGCAATTTCCTCATCTAGTTTTTCTTTAAGCTCTAGGTTCTCAGACACAGCTTCATTCTTAGCTTTCTCAGACAGTTTTAAATAATTATTAGCAACTTCAAGATCAAACTGTAACACCTTTATCTTTTCTTCATAAGCTATTTGATTCTTTTGAAACCATACCTTTTGTCTTTCAACTGTTTTTAATGCTAGTTTATGAGCTTCATTTTCAACATAGCATTCATCAAACTTAGGTTTCATAGCATCATACTCTTCTTTAAGTTCATTGTATCTTAGACTACAACCAAATATACAGTTGTGTACCTGAGATAGTCCCATCAAGGCAAACTGATCATGCCTTTCATCCGAAGTACACCTTGCCAACAATCCAAGCTTATCAGAATCATGAGCTTCTTCATTTACAGGTTCATGTGCAGTCCAGTTGACCTGTTCATCCATGGTGAGGAGAGCTGCTGAAGCTCCAGTTTCCTGCTGTTTCTGCTGATAGGAAAGGTAATTAGCTCCATCTCCACTTTTCCTGTCTTTGCATTCCCTTGAGAAATGCCCCATCTGGTGACAAGTGAAACACTTGACTTTCCTCCTGTCAAAGCGGGCTGGTTCCTTTCCCTTGAAAGCAAACTTCCTTCCAGACTTCTCTCCAAACCTTTTGATGTCCTTCTGACAGTAATGCCACCTGCATTTTCAGTTTCATCTCCTCCATTTCAAGTGGGTCCAACTGATCAAAGTCTTCATATGCAAGATACTGCTGAGTATCATAGTCAGCAACAAATGAATGAAGAACATCCTCCATCACACTACTAGACCTAGCTTGAGAACATGGTGGAGTGGGACGAGGGTTATGTGGTGGAGGGGGGGATGAAGATGATGATGGAAAGTAGTTGGAGCTCGGAGACGATGGAAAATAGTTGGAACTAGGAGCTTGCACCATCATGTTGGAGTGAGATGTCCCAATAAAAGCTGCATGGCCAACGAAGATGTACGGTAGGGAGTTCTGACATCAGGTTCAAGGGTTCTGAGTCTGTTATATAGCTCATCAAAGGTAAGCATGTCCAGCCCTCCTTTAGCCTTGAGAGCAATACTTACATGTAACCATGATGGAGGTAACGATCGAAGGAACTTTGAGTTGCAGTCATCATTATCCGGTTTTGCATTCAGCTGGTTCAGTTGACTCAAGATCCTATGGAACCTGTCGTATCCTTTGTGAATGCCTTCTTCTTCAGAGATATTGAAGTCCTGAAACTGTTGTCTCAGCATGGACTTCCTCATTCTCTTTGATTCTTCATTTCCACCGAACCTTGCTTTGAGAGCCATCCATATGTCCTTTGCATCATCCATATGATGAAAATCACACATATGATCTTCTGGAATGGCTTGAAGCAGAATGGTCTTTACTTTACTCTCTCTGCATAGCTAGTACCTCTTCAGTAGTTTTTGGTGGAGCCATGATAAATTTCCCACCCCTGTCAGGGATCATCTTCTTCAAACTGTTTCCTTTCTTTACAACCTCCCACAGATTCCAATCAATATTGGAAATCCAGTTTTCCATCTTCATAGCCCAAAGTTCATATTCTTCCCTTTTCAAATAAGGAAGTTTACCATTACTGTTTGAGAGACTGAGCTGTTGCATGGAAGTGGTGTTGGTGTTGTTTGTGTTGGTGACTTCAGTTTCATTATCGGATCCAGGCATGGTGAATGAATGTTCTTAGTATCGTAGAGACTTCCCGAGGCTCTGATACCACTTGTTAAAAACACAAAGATCTTGATAGATCTTTAAGCACTCGGAGATCGTTAGTGTTGCCTATGTAATCACAAGCAAACTAATAGAAGATCTCTACAACTAGTATTTTGTAGCGGAAATAAAATACAAGTTACAATAACTAAGAACTCTTTGATCCTCTATGGATCTTTTGATTATAGAAACTCTATGTTTCAGATGTTTTACAAGACTTGAAAGACTTTTTCAAAAAAAAACTATCTATTACAAACTAAGCATGGTTTCTTATATAGGCAAGAAACCCTAATGAGCGTTGACAATTTACACTCCTAATACTAACATAGACTAAGCATGCATCTAGACAAGCATGCAACTAATCATATTGTTTTGTTCATCATTTTGTTTATTCTGATTAAGCTCTACATAATACGGCGCCAACCTATCTTTAATACTGCGCTGACTTTTACTCTATCTTGAGCTTATCTCTCCTCATTGATGCGCACTTTCAGCTGACAACACAATATCTCTTTAGCATTTCTCTTTGAAGTATAACTTCAGCAGAATCCATTCTTCTTCGGCAGAATCTCTTCGGCAGAATCTTCGGCAGAATCAGTAGTTTACCTTAATTCCCAACAAAGATATTGAGACTGAGGGATTGACTTCATTCACTGGAATATGAGCAGCCTCTGTTGTAGGGATCAACACCTCATTAGTACTCGGATCATAAAGTTCATCAAACATAGGATCAAACAATTTCCTTAAATCATCTTTAGATGGAGGTACATATGGAGTTTCTTGAGAAGAGTTTGGAACAAGGGATGAACCAATTGGACTGATTTGAAGTACGGGTCCAGAACTGAATTGTTCAGGAGCCGTTTGACGTCGACTCATCAAGCGTACGTGAATTGTTTCCATGATGTTTCGGGTTCTTTTGTTGTAGATTCGGTATCCCTTTTTGTTTGGTGCATATCCTACAAATACTCGAATGTCCTTTAGCTCTAAGTTTGCCTAAGTCTTGACCCTCATTAGTTGGATAGCACAAAGCTCCAAACACACGAAAGGAAGAGAGATTAGGTTTTCTGTTGTGGACAAGTTCATATGGTGTCTTTCCATGAACAGTGTGAATCAGGGAACGATTTTGTGTGTAGCATGCAGTGGCAATAGCTTCAGCCGAGAGAAACATTGGAACTTTTGAGTAAATCAGCATTGTTCTAGCGGCTTCTACAAGAGTTCGATTTAGTCTTTCAACTACACCGTTCTGTTGAGGAGTTAGTGGAACACTTCTTTGATGGCTGATTCCAATGCTTTCATAAAATTCACTAAGTTGTTTGTTAACAAACTCAGTTCCATTTTATCTGTCCGGATAATTACGGCGGTTTTGTTAAGTCGAACCTGCAGCTGTTTGATGAGTTTGATGATGATATCAGGAGTTTCATCCTTTGTCCTTAAGAACTTGACCCAGGTGAATCTAGAGTAATCATCAACTATAACTAACACATATTTCTTCCCAAAGATATTCTGCACTCTCATTGGTCCACATAAATCCATATGAATTGTATGAAGAACTTCTGTGACAGAGTTAGTAGGTTTGGGTTTATGGGCATACTTCTTGCTTTTTCCCAATTGACATGCTGAACAAAGATGATCCTTTTCATACTTTAGTCGAGGTAAACCTACAACTAAGTCCTTTCGGGAGAGATCATTGATGGTGCCGAAGTTCAAGTGATTGAGACGTCGATGCCATAACCATGACTTTGTTTTTGAAGCCTTTGACAGCAAGCAAATTGGAGAAGACTTCATCATATCTTCTATAGAGATGGTGTAAAGATTTGAACCACGAGTTCCTCTTAAAAGTTCCTTACCATCAAGTTCTCTAACAAAACAAGTATGTTTTCTGAAGGCTACTTCTAGATCAGAGTCACAGTATTGACCGACAGAGAGCAGTTATGACCAAGACCTTCCACATAGTATACTCTAGAGATAACACTATCACCAACAACATAATCACCATAACCCTTAATTGCACGAAATGATCATTACCGAATCTAACTGTCTCGATGAATTTGCTCACGAAGTTCATGAGCCGCGACCGGTCTCTAGTCATATGCTTGGAGCCTGAGTCCGGGTACCACGAACGATTTGAACGATCTGCGGTTGAACACAGACAAGAATGGATAACTGGATAATTGGGATCCCCATGCAAGAATAGGATCCACTTGGTTAGTACAGATGGTGGAACACCCACATCAGAAATAGAAACATCCATATCAGAAGTAGAAGCAATGGAATCTATGGGAATAGATGCAATCTGGTGTCGTATTTGACCTATTCAAAGTATGTTCACTTCTTAAGGGAATAGTTCTACCCGTAGGCATCCATTTTCTAGTGGGCATAATCTTAGCAGTTTGAGAGCAAAACTGATTATTCTTATGGCCAAAAGGTATCCAATAATAACCTATTTTTATAAAAGTTCTTCTGTGGGTTTCCTTGTTTTCTAACAATCTTTCGGTTTTGCCTTTTTGCCTTATTTGCACGATTATTAGCATTAACAATTTTAACTGGGCATTTGACAACATTAGACAAATCATTCACACCACATTCATGATTAGCAACAGAATTCAAGCTGACATCATTACAAGGTATGCAAATAGTATCAGAATTGAATTAATTACGATGCGCCTAAGGCTAATACTAGAATCAACACGATTCGTTTTATTCAACTCAAGCTTAAAGTTCCTAGATTGGTCTTCTACTCTCTTCCAATGCACATTCTTAGCTTGCAAGGTCCTATCATTCCTTGTATTGTCTTGAGACTTTGACCTGTTCGCTTTAAAGTCACTGATTACTCCTGTAGAGGGAATGGAAACATTAGTTGGTTGATCTAATTTTTGCATTCCTGAACTTGATGTGCAAGGATCTGAAGTACTAGAAGGCACATTAGTGTATACTTTCTTAAGACTGTGATTTGAGCTTTTTGCAGGCACACTAACGTTCACTTTCTTAGCACTAACATATATGGAATCTGAACTACTTGAAGGCACATTAGTGTTTCCTTTCTTAAGACTTGGCATAGAACGGATTTCCTGCTTGGAACTAGGCATAGAACAAGGCATCACAGCTTTGCCTTTTGCACCTAAGGTTAAGGATTTGGGACATGTTGCAATTACACATTCTAGCAACTCTTGAGATCGTTTGGCCTGGAGGCAAGCAAACCTAATTTCACTATCAAGAGGTTTGTTAATGAAATCCTCTTCGACAATCTCACGGAGACATTCTAGACTATCCTTAAGGTGAGCACAGTATTCATGAAAAGCATGTTCATTATCCCTAAGATGAGGAGGAATATATTTAACTGTCACAGTGTATTTGCAGTCTAAGGGTGACTTTGAGACAACATTCTTATTGAAAACAAGTGGCGGTTTCCCATTTCCACGACTTCTCGATTCTCAATTTCCTTTTGTAAAGACGTTATTTTTCGTTGTTTTGGTCACGGGTGACTTTTATTGAATCATATAACTCTTTAAAATGTCGTTTAACTTTTTCATTTTCTTCTAGAAAACTCTTGTTTTCCTTTTGTAAGGCATCAACTAAGTTTTGAAGATGAAAAGTTTGAGAATTCTGAGAATCTAAAGGAGGAGGCATTTGGGAGCTGTCATATTGTTCTTTTGACCCTTTAATTGAGAGATTTGGGCTTTCAACTTTCGATCGTGTTGCACGAGCTTGAATCTATTCATCACGTTTGTTAATTTCAAAACTGCATCAAACTCGGGAGCATCTGAGGATGTCTTGATATTTGAAGTTTTGACATTTTCTTTAAGATGTTGATATTTTAGTTGTAAATTAAAATGCTCAACTTCTGGTTTAGAAAAATGTTTAACCAAATTGTCATGATCATCCAGTTCAATTTTCTCGTTTAGTTCAGAATTAGTTTTTCAAGCTCAATGACACGATCATGGGAGACTTTCAGTGCAACCGATAATTCATGAAATTTGGAAGCATTAATGGAACAATTTGTAGCAGTGAAAAACACATCCTGAGTAATACATTCATAAATCAGGTTCTCATTTAGTGTATGCAAGTTCTTCCTCTCAATCTCATTATATTTTAGTGCTCGCTCATAGTCACTAACTTCAACTATCATTGCATCAAATTCCTTTTCCATTCCCTTAATATCAGTTTCTATCCCCTTTTTAAGACTCTCAAAGTGATCTTTTAAAAGTTTAAAGAAAGGCATGACCTCAGTTAAATAACATTCTTTCATTTGCTCAAAACCCCTTTCTCCTTCTGTAATGCCAGTGGGTGTGATCCTTTTCTTGCAAGTTTTCTCAAAATCAACAAATAGTTGACGTATAACATATTGGCTAATTAAGGTCTTGCTTTTAGTGGCAATTGTTCTAGGAACAAGATGCATTGGTGTATTAGGAGGATACACAGTCGCTCTAGGCATTTTCCAAAGAGGAGGGTTTGTTTCAACAATATTTTCAGCTTTCCGCTTATCTAAATCCATTTTCCAGAAAACTTGTTCGGGAGTCAACAATGTCCGAGGTTTAAACATGTTCAAGGAAATCCAGTTTTCCTTCTTGTAATCATGGGGTGTGATCTTTATTTTCTTCTCTCTACATTTAGGATCATCTAATTTCTTGTTCATCTTTTCCCTAGTGACTTCATCTGATTTCTTATCTTCCTCGGTGCACTCAACGCAACTAGGTTTCTGTCTAGGTTTAAGGATTTCATTGCCATCATAAAGAACCTTATGAGCATTTCTAGCCCTTTTAATGACCTCTGGATTTGGTTCCTCAACAAGGGGAATGCTATGCTTATCGCTTAGGACCCTATGCTTAGTGATCATGTGAGCGGTCTGAATGGTGTTCCCTTGTATGTACAACTTGTTTTCAAGTTTGTTTTCAAAGTTTTCAGATTAGAAAAATCTTTCAAGAGTTTTGATTCCTTTGCATTAAATTCTTGCTTAAGCATTTTCACATTTTCTTGAAGTTCTTGTTTTTGCTTAGCAGTTTTAGAAAGCTTTTCTTGCAAGGAATTTAACTCTTGTTTTAATACTTCTTCTCGAAAATAACTTTTTCTAATAATTTATGCGCACTTGGTCATCCATTTCCTGCTCACGAGTGGTCAACTCAAATTTAGCACGTTGTTCATAAATAGCAACACGTTCTTTATAGGCATTTAATTCATATATTACAGAATCATCGAGGGGGCAGGCAGTGTATTCATCAAAAATATAGTCATTGTTGACTGCAGGAGATGCATCACTTGGTACAACTTCACTTTCACTTTGTTTCACATATTGATCATATGGGACAACATTGATATTACCCATATTTTCACTATTTGATACAAAAGTTTCAGTTGATAGTACTTTGTCATGCATCTTTTGCACATCAGCATCATCATATAGTTTTAGTACCTCTGAGATGAGTGTGTCTTTGGATGGGCCAGCTTGTGTTGAAGAGGAGACCTTGGGAGAAACCATTGGAGAAATGCTAGCCATAAAGATTGTGTGTGCAGTAGGTCCATCATCCACATCAAAGTCGTATGCATCACAATCAGCGACTTGAAAGGCATTCTGATGATTGTGACCTATCTTCTGAATAGGCTGCTCATCCACATCTGCATCATAGGTCTTGGCATTGCCCTCGGCTAGAAACAACAATTCCTCTTCATCCAAAGTAGCACCATTATCCTGAGCTTGCACAAGCGGCATCTTATCTCTGAAGTAATCGGCATTCGTGGGCGCTTTGGAGATGTGCGGTTCCTTGCAATGTGTCCCTCACCACCACAATTATAACATTTGATCAGCTTAGCTTGACCCTGATTACCATTCCTTCCTCGATTCTGATTAACAACATAACCTCTACCAGCTCCACTTCTTCCCTGATCATACTTGTCTTTCTGAACTGGTTGCACCACGATCCTAGCTCCCATCTTTAACAGTAGCTTGATTGTGTGGGTTAGATCTTTGTTCGAGGTTGTTATTGGTTTGTGGGAGAGAATTCATGTTTTGACTGATCCGAAGAGCTAGTTGATTAATGAAATTACCCACGTGTGCATCAGCATCAGCTTGTTTGAACATAGGATCGGGAATTAGTTTGTGATTACCATTTCCCATGGGTATGACTTGTGAGGCTTTGGTTGTGATTCCGATGTTTGAATAGAAGGCGGTTGAGTCATTAGACGAGCTTGTCTCTCCCTGGTTGGTTTTGAACTGATTAAGAACCAATTTTTCAAACATAGCATGTCTCTCATTCTGAAGGAGGAAGGCATAGAGTTGCTCATAGTTTGTATTCTTCAATCCTTTAGTGAGCTTCACAGAGGTGACAAACTTGTGCCATTCGGGATTCATGTTGTTCACAAATTTTGAGTTCAGGTGAATGTTAGGCATAGTCATTCTGATGTTCCTCATGTCATTCACCAACTTATGAAATCTCACATAGTACTCATAGACACTCTCATCTGGTTTCATCTTGAAGTGTTCAAATTTGTCATAGAGTTGTGATTCTCTGTCTTCCATAGTTAATTCTGAACCTGAGAGAAGCATCTTGACATTATCCCATTCTGCCTTTGCTTCGGTGTTGTGATTGATCAGCTTGTAGATGTCTTTAGGAAGACCTTGAAGAACAATGTTAGAAGCCCCGATATCAGCATCGAATCTCTTTTTCTCCTTATCATCAAGCTCATCATACATCTTTGGTCTGTCCATTCCGTAAATCTGAGTTCCATCTTCAGCAGTATCAAGTACATCTCTAGTCGTCTCAACTCGTCACGGTCCTTCATCAAGGATTTGAGAATGTTGACACCATTTTCCTTTCCAAGGCAGTACAATCTGATTCGTTGAGCCCAAGAATCATAGTCAGTTCTATCAAGCATGGGTGGACGAGTATCTGAACCAGCTGCTTGAACATCCTCGGCAATAGTGGAGATGATAGTAGGAATGTTGGTAGACATGTTAACAGATTATACGGGATTTTATAACTCTATGATTAAACCGGGAAATAGATTCTTTCACGGATTTTACTAAATCAAGAGAAAACCGTAAACAATCACCCAAGTTGCTAGAAGATAATGCACCAAGTCGCTAACACCTAATTCGCTACACCCCAAGTCGCTAAAGTCCCAAGTCGCTAGACAAATGCAAGTCGCTAAGTAGTAATTCGCTAAGCCTCAAGTCGCTAGCAAAATTTTGGCAGCAATTCGCTACTCAAGTCGCTAAAACTTCAAGTAGTTAAAGAGCAACTCGCTCTGAGACCAAGTCGCTACCACCAAGTCGCTACCCGTAGTGGAGAGTCCACTACTTGTACTGTTAATCGCTAGCTCAAAACTGTAACTCGCTACAAAATTGTGAAGCAAGTCGCTACGAAGAAAGAGATCCGTATATCAAGTCGCTAGCAAGAAAAACCACATAAACATCACTTTTCAATCCAAAACAACCCAACCAAGATGATTCAAGCTTACCAAATGAAAACCTAAACACTTGTGATGATTCTAAACATAAAAGTACTAACAAAATCCAAGCTTTAACACAAGAAATCAACCAAATGATGCACAAACCACTAAACTTTTTCAAACTCAAAAACCACCTAAAACCACTAGAAATCCAAAGATGTGCAAGATATGATCTAACCATGGCTCTTGATACCAATTGTAGGATATTGGATTTCACATACACATCAAACCATAACACAAAGTGGTCGTATAATGGTGAGTTCTAGAGAGAGAAAGTTAGAGGTTTAGGAAACTTAGTGAGAGAAAGAAAAACTATTATTATGAGCTCCAACTCTCTACCTTGGAAGGTAGAGAGTATTTATAGTCTTACAATAAAACGCCACACAACGGGCTGTGGATCAGGCATACAGTGGGTAAAGACCTGGTATGTGCTAAAACACATACCTTTTCATTATCAAAACTGACCCAAAATAACCAAGAAAGAGCCGTTTATTGCTAATAATTGCTGTTTTCTTGAGTGTGCTTGTGTGAGGTATGGATATGTCAAAATACACAAAAGGAACCAAATGGGGCGTAAATCCGAGCACGAGAGATTAAGAGAGTTTAAGCTGAGCCGGAAGGTCGGGATTGTGCATTTTGGAAGATTTTATTGTCTGAGGATGATTTTTGAAAGTTATAATCAAGTTTGAAGAATTGTCAAGATCAGTCCCTCATCTTTGAGCTTTTGGCAAGAATGACCCCTCAAGTTTTAGAAAGTGCAAAATCAGCCCTTGGACTATTTGTGATTGACAAAAACAAACCTTGGAAGACAGAATTACATGTTTGGTCCTTGGATTTTCAGCATTTGCATCTTTGGTCCTTAAATATACCTTGGTTCATTACAAAGTCCAAATCCAAAAGCCCTTGGTCCAAAATTAAACAAACCAACTAACGGCCCAACTTAAACCCAATCCACTCCCTATACCCGGTTTCTATCCAACCCGGTATACCCTTTTACCCGAGTCAACACACTTTACCCGGTCAACTATTCGAAATAATATAAAAAATCATACGCGCCTGTTTTTCCCCAAACCCAAATGTTTCCCAGGTGTAAGAACCCTAAAATGTCCCGCTTCTCAATTAAGCCAATACACTCTCATTAAGGGTATTTTCGTACTTTTCTCTGACACCCACTGACACACGGATGCCAGCTTGGCAATCCGTGTGTCGTCACTCAACTCAACTCTGATTGGTCTTTGAGACGTGGCTATGATGATCCAAAGGTCAAGAATGATTGGATGACATGTAGAGATGATCAAAGGGTGGAAAAGGCATCAAGAGAAAGCACACCAAGCCCTTCTGGATCCTTCTATCAAAGCTCTTCTCAGCTATAAATACCTCCTTATTCACATTGTAATGAGTATGTAGGATAGAAGTAGATTAGGAGTAGTATTAGGAGTAGATTCTGAGTAGTTTATTTTCAGTTTTAAATCGTTTTAATGTTTACACTTAAATTCTGCCTTTGAATCTCTTTGTACACAAAGTTTATTAATAGAGTAATTTTCAGTTAATCTCTCATTTCATTAATCTTGGTTTTAAGTTTTAAACTCAGTTTTTAGTATTAATGTTCTGATAATGCTTACTCAGTTTTATGCTCCTAAGACTCATCACAGTCAAATAAAAATCAAAATCTGCACCTCTGATTTAAAGGGATTTAGTTGCTGAATTGATTATGGATTTGGTTAAATTGTGATTGATTGGGTTTGATATCGGTTTTTCGATTTCTGTTAGCAAACCATAGTGGTTGGACCGTTTGTGAGTATTGATTCTTACTCTCTTTTGCATTATACCTGTTTTATGCCTGCATAGCTAGATCAATCTGTTCCTGAGTTACTGCTGATGTAATCACTTTTGTTGGACCAAATCTGATAAGCTGAATCTGAGTTGAGGTCCATTGTAGTTTAGATTTAAGTTTTGTTGAGCTTAGTTTTCTAACAGTCATATAGAGGAGAGTTTGTGATAATTGAGGTTTAAGTAATCTAGGTTGCATTAGGTGCTTAGAGTAGTTAAGTTGTTATCCATAGAGTCGATTAAGGTGAAATAGGCTATTATTTTGCATTGTCATTCATAGAAAGTCAACATTAGTTTCTTCTAAACATCACTGCACATCAGTTGGCTATAAAACTTGCATAAGCCATTATATAGGTTTAGAGTTAGTCTAGTTAGCTTAATCATGACTTAGGTTAGCTTATTATATCATTTACAGTGATTTAGAAGCTTATAAATTCCATAAAAGTCAAATATCTCATCTGACTTTAAAAGTCAAATATCATCAAATACAGTTTTTACAAGAAACTGAGTAGATTTTTAATTCCTTAATCCTTGGTCCAAATTGTTTGAAATTTTGGAATTAGTAACTTTGGTTGGTGGTTAACATCAGGATTATTTTAGTTCATTTTTGCAAATTTTCTAAAACTGCTTAATTTGTGCTTAAACTTGGTCTTATTTTCAAAAGGTGCCCTGTGCACCAGCAGTGCTCTTGTCACAGCTTCTTTCAGAGCTTCTAACGAGCTCATAACAGATCCATATAAGCTCTAATTTGGTTAACAAGTTCTTAGCCAGGCTGGTTACTGTTTTCAATTGGAATTTTTCAATAAGCTTCCATATACTAGCTTATAATTAAGTTGAAAGTAGGGTACCAGTAGCTTGTTTTGCTTAAGTAGTTTATTAGCTTAAAACTAGGTAGACTGCTTATTAGGTGTTAGGAGTAGCTGTAATTAGTTGATTTAGAGTAGTTATAGTATAATCTAGCTTCTGTAATCAGGTTGGTGCATTCTAGAGCTTATTTGCTTATTTTCATTAGCTTATTTCAAAACAGTTAACACTACAGCTCTCATTTATCATACATAAGCCATAGTTTTTATAATTTTCCTAGATTTAGAATAATATTTTAGAATTTTCCTGAGTTTTTCATAATTTTTAGTCACTGTTTGGTATTTTTCTTGATTTAAAACAGTTTTTAGGTATTTTTAAATAGCTTTTATTGCAATTAAATCAGAAAAAGTTCCAAAAAAATAATTTTTCAATTTTCATAGATTAAGATAAATACAAAAAGCAAAAAAATAATTTTTCTAGATTTTTCCTAGCTTATTTTGTAAATTTTAGCCAATTAATTAGATTTAAATAGTTTTAAATTTATAGAAAATAGAAAAATAATCAGAAAAATACAAAAATAGTTTTGAAAATTCTCTTTAGTTAATTTAGATTTTATAAAAATAGTTTCATAATTTTCCCTTTAATTTTCATTACTTCTAGTATTTTAATTTAGTTTTAAATCCTAATAAAATCCAGAAAAATCCTAAAAAATAGTTTTAATTCATAAATAGTTTTCAAATATCATTTTTTAGAGTAAAAGTAATTTTAGGTATTTTTAGGATATTAATTAGACGTAGTTGCATTTTATTCGCGTTTCGTTTTAATCCCGTATTTGCATTTTAGTATAGATTTGCGTAGTTTGCCTTAATTCTTAGGTTTCCCCATAGATTTTAGTTCCATTTACTTTCCTTATCCCGTAGTTTAGAAAATATCAATTTTATCCCCTTTTCTTATTCAAATCCCGATAATCGCGACGTGAGTTGGAAATTCCATTCAACCCTCGTTCGGAACGATCTCGGTGCTCAAACCTAACACGTTTGAGTTACCCACCATTACTACAACATTCTCTTATTATTGATCTTCTTCTCGGAGGAATCAATTTTTGGCGCCGCTGCCGGGGAGGGCATGTAGTGAGTTTCCGATTCCGTCTCGATTCGCGTGTTTTTGAAGATCCTTCCCCGAGTGAAGTTATCGTTGTTTTTGTAAATATCTCTTTTATAAAAGCCCAAAAAGATTTTCCTTTTCAAAATTTGTTTTCTTTTTATGTTTGATTTTATAAAAACCCAAAAATAATCTTCGATTTCCTCTATATTTTTAATTCTTATCTCTTCACCCTCTAAATTGTTTAATTCTCCACAATGCTCGATTTCTCACCCTTTGATCCCCATGATCCTCGGACCATGGAGGATTTCTATCGTCCGTCACTTATCGGTCGAGGAGGACCAATCGTTCCGGGAACCAAGTTTAGATTGAAAAATCGTATGGTTCGTCTTCTTCGACAACATTGCCAATTCCATGGATTTAACAACGAAGATGCTAATGAGCACTTGAACAAGTTCTTATCTATCACTCAATCCATGAAGCAACGTGGCGTTTCTCAAGATGATATTCGATTGAATCTCTTCCCCTTCTCTTTAACCCACGAAGCTGAAACTTGGTTTTATACCCTTGAAAAACATTCAATTCATACTTGGGAAGAGATGTTTCACAAGTTTCTTTCAAAATACTTTCCATATTCGAAAACGATGCAGCTGAGGAAAGAAATTCTTAATTTCCAGCAATTACCCAAGGAATCCGTATTTGAAGCTTGGGACAGATTCAAATCGTTATTGCAGAAATGTCCCGATCACCGAATTTTGCTTCTTGATCAAATCTTAACCTTTTATCATGGTATCACTATGATTGATCGAGACAAAATCATGTTGGCAGCTGGTGGAAATCTCATGCGGAAGACACCTCAAGAAGCTTATGATTTGATCGAGAATATGACGCAACATCATTATCAGTGGGATGCTGACATTCCTTATGATTCTACCACTATGTTGAGTGATCATTATTCCGAGAAAGTTTCCGTTATAAGTGCTCAAATTGACGTCTTTGGCAAGCAAGAAAGATATATCAGTCACCATTATCAACAAAGACCGAGTTATTCATCCACCTTTTCCGACTCTGACGATAGTGATGACGATGAACCGTTTGAAGAAGAGAACTTAAAGATTAATGACGATTCTTCTAGTGGCAATCCCACTCCCATTTCCGATCCTATCATTTCCGACTCTTCCCCTTCACTCACGCCGGATGAGAGAAGTAACGTCGTTTTCGAAGAAGTCGATGATCCAATTTCGCCGGAAATTGTTGAAACCAATTGCTATCCTCTCATTAACGAACATTCGGATACCTTGTCAATGGGGGATAAGGAAGTTGAATGCACTCTTCTTGAGAATATTGATGACCTTGTTCCAATCCCAAGGGTATCTGAGACACCTTTCGATTCGATTTCAGAAACTTTCAAAATGACCTTCACAAATCCTTTGTTTGAATTCGATTCTAAATATACTCTCAATGTTGACAATCAAATCTTTGACGAGGAAAGTGATGAGTCCGACACGGAGACCATAATGGAAAAGGTGCAAATTCATAGATCACAAAGTATCGCACAAATCCCACCTCCGTTTGTCTCGCTTGAAGAAATTAAAGAAGTAGAGCCGTCTAAAGAAAATCCTCCAGAGCCCGAGCTCAAGAATTCGTCTCTTGATTTATTTCTCGAGGAGTTCGCCGATGAACTCGCTCACATCGATCCTCTTCCACCGGGAAGTGAGGACGATAACTTTGATTTTGAAGCCGATTTAAGAAAGATTGAAAGTTTTTTGAATGAAGATCCGATAAATGAGCCGCCACGAACGATTAATGATGATTATCTCGAGGAGTTCTCCGGTGAACTCTCTCATTTCATATCTCCTCCAGAATATGATCGTGTCTATTTTGATCTTGAGGAAGATTTTAGTTTGGGGGAAGAGCAGCTCTCTCAAAAGAGTTTCGTTATTGATGACATCATCCCGCCTTTTCTTCCCGATGTCTTTGTTGAAAATCACCCTACGAGCTTAAATGATCAAATTCAAATTAAAGATTATATAAAATTTGCTTTTGAAGATAGAGAATGGATCTTAATCGTTATCAAAATCTTTATTCCATTTCTTCATTATAATGTGATCTATCCTCTTCTTCACTCTTGCGGGAGTGAGGATACCATCTTTGACCCCGGTATCACCGTTTTTCCTTTTTAAGAACCGTGGGTATCTCGTCGGAGTGGAACTTTCTTATGCTTCAATGTTTATCTAAACCTCTTGAACGAAAGTCCGATGGAGATTATCTCTTCCACTTGCTTCCCCAAGGACAAATGAATTCGGGGCGGGTCAAGCTAACGACTCGATAACAAAACAAGCGTTTCTATCTTCTTTCTATTTTCTCTAATAAGTGACGTGAAGGGGTTAGCCTCTTCGATTTCTTGTGTTTGGTTGTTTGTGATGTTGTCCAGGATTTTCCCGATATGAAGACTCTCGTGCTCGAAGTTTGTCATTTTCTCTACTCGAGTTTCATGATCGATGCTGATGGAAATCCTATATCCGAAATCTTATCGACTAACGTTTATCTTCTAGCATACTTAATAAACGGCTTTTAGATTTTCGTTGATACCCTTGCTTTTAAACATTGAGGACAATGTTTCGTTCTAGTCTGGGGTAGGGTAATCTTCGATTTGATTTGACCGCACTTGCTTATTTTTGTCGTGTACTCTTGCAACCCCGTTTTTCCTTAGAAAATAAAAAAATTGTGCTATATATGAGAAAATTTAAAAATTTTTAAGCTTTTGTTAAGTCTTTTTGATTGAAAAGTTTGCTAGTCTCTTAGATAAGAAGCTATAAAATGCGAATTCTAGCTCACAAGGCCAAGGATTTGCAAGTTTCCCTAAGTGATTTTAAATATGCATTACTTAATTTCATTTAGACGAAGCATTTGCTAAGTTAATATATGTTTTGACACCTTGTTGACTTTCCGCTGGTGAGAGTAGGAATGGAATTCTGACTTGACCGGGCGTGTTGAGCCCTAGCTTGTTCCCTTAACCATAGATAATCTAAAAATTATCGATTAAGCATCCGCGGATCTCATTATTTGGGATTTTAAATTTGCGGAGATCGAGGAATGATAGAGTTACTTATGAGTTTAGATGCTAAGTGTGGAGTAGTTGGTTCTCTTTAGAGCCCATCGAAGGTACTTATGGATTTTTGTTCCCACAAAATTGTTTCACCCCATATTTGTTAATAATAATTAGAGATGTTGAGTTTTTGGCGATAGTTAGTTCTTTGTATTCTTTAGAGAACCTTTGCCCATGAGAGTTGGGTACACATCGAGTACGGTCATTATTCGGATTGTAATAGACAACTGATTCCGATAGTTCTGCTATTGTTTCTATTGTTATAAAAGCCGTAGGGTTTGGAGTTTGGCACAAAATTAACATGAAATAAAGCCCAAATGTTTTAAAATTAAAAAATCCAAAGCTATAAAAGTTGTCTTAGACTTCTATAAAAGCAGAGGAAAATCCAAAGTCATAATAAGACTTCTGATTAAGCGGTAATCCCGTTGAGTTAGTAGTTTAAAAGACCAAGGGCTTGAATTGCAAAAATGCAAATGTGCTGAAATAGTGTTAAGCCAAACTTTGGATCCGGGAGATGTCTAAATAAAGCTTCTGTCTCTGGACTCGTAGATAAGTTGTCTCGGTCGCCATAAAAAGGATATTCTCCCTAAATAGTGTGAAATTAGGACCTTGATGTGGACCTCATTCTTGTGTGCAATGGTTTTCGAGGGAAGGTGGATAACTAATTAGCGACTTAGCTTTATATCTTTATCTGAATAAAAGTTATCGAAACGAGAATTATGAAGAAATTCATTTCTCACAAAAATAAAAAAAATTCTAGAGGCAAATAGGAAAATGGGAGCAAAAGGTAATTACATAAGTAACTTCCATGGGTAGTGTTAGCATCTAGAATCATATTTAACAATGATTTCGATTTTACGCTTAGTTTGGGAACTTGTGAAAAATCAGGGACGATGTATTCTATCCGTAAGGTCACTTCACGCTGTGTTGTGTTTTCTACTCCGTGATCCTAACGTGTTGATTGAAAAATGTTGGAGTTATTGATCGACATGAAAGTTCAACAAACCGTCACTCATAACCAGAATGTGCTTAATCATAATTTCTACATGTGAATTAAAAGGTAAACGGGGCGTTTTTAGAATTAAGGCTTTCTTAATCTCTTTTGAGGAATCTTTGCTACTTCTTCATAGGTTTAGTAGAAAGAGATTGAAATCCTTGGTTTTAGAAGCGTGAGTTAATTGCATTGCGTGGGGACACGACAATGGTCTCGTCTGGGGTATTTTGGTATGTGCTAAAACACATACCTTTTCATTATCAAAACTGACCCAAAATAACCAAGAAAGAGCCGTTTATTGCTAATATTTGTGGTTTTCTTGAGTGTGTGCTTGTGCAGGTATGGATATGTCAAAATACACAAAAAGGAACCAAATCAGACGTAAATCCGAGCACGAGAGATTAAGAGAGTTTAAGCTGAGCCGGAAGGTCGGGATTGTGCATTTTGGAAGATTTTATTGTCTGAGGATGATTTTTGAAAGTTATAATCAAGTTTGAAGAATTGTCAAGATCAGTCCCTCATCTTTGAGCTTTTGGCAAGAATGACCCCTCAAGTTTCAGAAAGTGCAAAATCATCCCTTGGACTATTTGTGATTGACAAAAACAAACCTTGGAAGATATTTTCAGAATTACATGTTTGGTCCTTGGATTTTCAGCATTTGCATCTTTGGTCCTTAAATATACCTTGGTTCATTACAAAGTCCAAATCCAAAAGCCCTTGGTCCAAAATTAAACAAACCAACTAACGGCCCAACTTAAACCCAATCCACTCCCTATACCCGGTTTCTATCCAACCCGGTATACCCTTTTACCCGAGTCAACACACTTTACCCGGTCAACTATTCGAAATAATATAAAAAATCATACGCGCCTGTTTTTCCCCAAACCCAAATGTTTCCCAGGTGTAAGAACCCTAAAATGTCCCGCTTCTCAATTAAGCCAATACACTCTCATTAAGGGTATTTTCGTACTTTTCTCTGACACCCACTGACACACGGATGCCAGCTTGGCAATCCGTGTGTCATTCCCTCAAACTCTCAACTCTGATTGGTCCAAGAGACGTGGCTATGATGATCCAAAGGTCAAGAATGATTGGATGACATGTAGAGATGATCAAAGGGTGGAAAAGGCATCAAGAGAAAGCACACCAAGCCCTTCTGGATCCTTCTATCAAAGCTCTGCTCAGCTATAAATACCTCCTTATTCACATTGTAATGGGTATGTAGGATAGAAGTAGATTAGGAGTAGTATTAGGAGTAGATTCTGAGTAGTTTATTTTCAGTTTTAATGTTTACACTTAAATTCTGCCTTTGAATCTCTTTGTACACAAAGTTTATTAATAGAGTAATTTTCAGTTAATCTCTCATTTCATTAATCTTGGTTTTAAGTTTTAAACTCAGTTTTTAGTATTAATGTTCTGATAATGCTTACTCAGTTTTATGCTCCTAAGACTCATCACAGTCAAATAAAAATCAAAATCTGCACCTCTGATTTAAAGGGATTTAGTTGCTGAATTGATTATGGATTTGGTTAAATTGTGATTCAGTTGGTTTTGATATCAGTTTTTTCTGATTTCTGTTAGCAAACCATAGTGGTTGGACCGTTTGTGAGTATTGATTCTTACTCTCTTTTGCATTATACCTGTTTTATGCCTGCATAGCTAGATCAATCTGTTTCTGAGTTACTGCTGATGTAATCACTTTTGTTGGATCAAATCTGATAAGCTGAATCTGAGTTGAGGTCCATTGTAGTTTAGATTTAAGTTTTGTTGAGCTTAGTTTCCTAACAGTCATATAGAGGAGTGTTTGTGATAATTGAGGTTTAAGTAATCTAGGTTGCATTAGGTGCTTAGAGTAGTTAAGTTGTTATCCATAGAGTCAGTTAAGGTGAAATAGGCTATTATTTTGCATTGTCATTCATAGAAAGTCAACATTAGTTTCTTCTAAACATCACTGCACATCAGTTGGCTATAAAACTTGCATAAGCCATTATATAGGTTTAGAGTTAGTCTAGTTAGCTTAATCATGACTTAGGTTAGCTTATTATATCATTTACAGTGATTTAGAAGCTTATAAATTCCATAAAAGTCAAATATCTCATCTGACTTTAAAAGTCAAATATCATCAAATACAGTTTTTACAAGAAACTGGGTAGATTTTTAATTCCTTAATCCTTGGTCCAAATTGTTTGAAATTTTGGAATTAGTAACTTTGGTTGGTGGTTAACATCAGGATTATTTTAGTTCATTTTTGCAAATTTTCTAAAACTGCTTAATTTGTGCTTAAACTTGGTCTTATTTTCAAAAGGTGCCCTGTGCACCAGCAGTGCTCTTGTCACAGCTTCTTTCAGAGCTTCTAACGAGCTCATAACAGATCCATATAAGCTCTAATTTGGTTAACAAGTTCTTAGCCAGGCTGGTTACTGTTTTCAATTGGAATTTTTCAATAAGCTTCCATATACTAGCTTATAATTAAGCTGAAAGTAGGGTACCAGGTAACTGTTTTGCTTAAGTAGTTTATTAGCTTAAAACTAGGTAGACTGCTTATTAGGTGTTAGGAGTAGCTGTAATTAGTTGATTTAGAGTAGTTATAGTATAATCTAGCTTCTGTAATCAGTTGGTACATTCTAGAGCTTATTTGCTTATTTTCATTAGCTTATTACAAAACAGTTTACACTACAGCCCTCATTTCTCTCACATAAGCATAGTGTTTTATATTTTTCATAAATTTAGAATAATAATTTAGAATTTTCCTGAGTTTTTCATAATTTTTAGTCACTGTTTGGTATTTTTCTTGATTTAAAACAGTTTTTAGGTATTTTTAAATAGCTTTTATTGCAATTAAATCAGAAAAAGTTCCAAAAAAATAATTTTTCAATTTTCATAGATTAAGATAAATACAAAAAGCAAAAAAATAATTTTTCTAGATTTTTCCTAGCTTATTTTGTAAATTTTAGCCAATTAATTAGATTTAAATAGTTTTAAATTTATAGAAAATAGAAAAATAATCAGAAAAATACAAAAATAGTTTTGAAAATTCTCTTTAGTTAATTTAGATTTTATAAAAATAGTTTCATAATTTTCCCTTTAATTTTCATTACTTCTAGTATTTTAATTTAGTTTTAAATCCTAATAAAATCCAGAAAAATCCTAAAAAATAGTTTTAATTCATAAATAGTTTTCAAATATCATTTTTTAGAGTAAAAGTAATTTTAGGTATTTTTAGGATATTAATTAGACGTAGTTGCATTTTATTCGCGTTTCGTTTTAATCCCGTATTTGCATTTTAGTATAGATTTGCGTAGTTTGCCTTAATTCTTAGGTTTCCCCATAGATTTTAGTTCCATTTACTTTCCTTATCCCATAGTTTAGAAAATATAAATTTTATCCCCTTTTCTTATTCAAATCCCGATAATCGCGACGTGAGTTGGAAATTCCATTCAACCCTCGTTCGGAACGATCTCGGTGCTCAAACCTAACACGTTTGAGTTACCCACCATTACTACAACATTCTCTTATTATTGATCTTCTTCTCGGAGGAATCAAGACCCGTCCGTCCTCCATGGTGTTACTAAACTAAATACTACTTAACATAAAAGTACTATGACTACGAGCTTTCTAACGATTACATATACTTGAGGTGACTGACTCTTTAATACCTGGAATTTCTAATTCCTAACAGATGTAGATGTTTTTAATGCCACTAAACCTTGGCAAAATGAGTTTGTTGACCTTATCTCACTTGGGGCTTTCGAATGAACTTGGGAAGGATAAAAGTGAAGTGCACTTAGGGGTTTAATAAGAGGATCTAGTTATAGTCAAAACCGAGAGACAGACTTTGGCGTGTCAAGGACACGCGTCAACGCGTCTAAACAACGCGCTAGAGCCTGGTTCCCAGTATGTCTATAATTAGACCCTCTTGTCTTGTGTCAATCTCACCTTTTTCCATTCATTCCCCCTCTCTATTTTCTTCTTTCTAATCCCTTTAAGTCTTCCAATCTCCTTGAATATAAACATCTTAGCTTTATCACATTGAAAGATCACTTCTTCGCAATAGAAGAACCACAAGAACCTAATCTACTCTTGTGTGTTGAGTCGAGAGTCTTCTTCTACTCTCTTCTATTAAGTCGAATCCCTAGTCTAGGTTAGGGTTGTGTCAAACACTTAGGGGGTGTTTGGGAGTGCGTTTGATAACGGATTATATGCTTTTTATGATTTGAAAACGCAAAAATCCATTTTATAGTGTTTGGATAAGGAAAGTAGATAAATGATTATTTGCGTTTGACACCTCTCAAAACTCCGTTTTAGATAACCAGCTAGTTATGTGCTTTTTGAAAACGTAATTCTCCCTTTATGACAAAATTACAACATCACCCTAGTATTTTATTTGTTTCTTAGCCAACTGCTGGTTGTTGTGTTTTTATGGGAAAAAATTAATCCAAGAAGATGAAAAAAAATTATGTAAACACCAGTTTGTTTAAGATTTTTTCTTGTGTAGGTAAAATAAATTTGTCTCTTACATGTGTATGTATGTTTTCCATAAATCTGATCTAACAAGTGTTTGTAGTTATGGGGATTTATGGCAAAGGTGGCGATGAACGATGGTGAGGGCCTTGATGTGGGAAATAGTAACTTTGAAAGAATGCATTAGATTGTGTGTAGTTGGGATAAATGGAAATATGATAGGATAAATGATAGAAATTTCAAGGATAAATATTGTATCAAGTAGTATAATAAAATATAGAGACCTTCTTGTTAAATTAGATAATAATTTTTGTTTACATAATCTTTTAAGTTATTACCAATGTTTAGCAAGTTTTTAGTTAAGGTGTCACACGATATTTCTATAAAACTGGATCTTAAAAAAGGTGTCTCTAATGGTCATTTTACATGTTAAGTTATAAACAATTTGATTTGCTAAACATTAGAAAATCTGAATGTCTGATGATTGTAATATCAAACAACATGATCAAATCAAAACACTATATTCAGAATCATATTTTGTAACAGGTGATTAATTGCTTTTGTGTTTTCAAAACTCATAAATCTATTTTAAATGAGCAATCTCAAACACCCCTTTAAACTCTCATATTAATTTGTAAAGTCTTATCCAGTTTGTGGATAAACAAGGGTGTAAAAGACTTGTACCTTGGTGGTCAAGCCTAGATCGGATGAAGGTTTAGTTTGAGGTTTGTTGCTTCCTTGGGAGGAAGTATTATGTCTTAGTGGTTAGGTTGAATCATGAGATTCTTGTGGGTGGTTCTGATGGCGGAATTCCATTGGGTAGTAGCTCTTCTTTGTGAGCACTGATTCTTGTGCATATCGGTGGAGTGAAGTTTGTAACGGTTTAATCCACCGTAAGGATTGTGTACAAGTGAATAGATAGGTGTCGCGGTGATACAGGTTTTACTAACCAGGTCTTAATATTTATAGTGTCTCACTATACCTATGGTCTACCCTAATGCACTAATGGGCAGTGTAGCCGGTCGTGTGTAGTGTAGTAAATGGTAAAGCCGAGGTCTTCCCAAGAGCTATGTGTGTCGGATAATTACTAAGATTGCGTGACTGCATCACCTAGACATGCTTCATGACTAAAAGGGTAGGATAAGACATGGGATGTATAAATGGTGTAAAATGAAAAAACAAGCAGGTAGTCTATATCTATAACTAAGTCATCACCACTTACCGTCCATCCAAAGTTCAAGCTTAGAAGTCTAGAGACCGGATCATGAAATGCAAGGTAGATGTGTCATTAGAGGACGTCGTGATGGGCACACTACCTTTTCTTCTTCAGTTGGTATTACTCCAACTCCAATCTTCAAATGTGACCGAGGTGGCCTCCTCGATACTAAACAATAAAGCTCATACTATAGTGCTTATAACATTGCACTTTACAAAATCATAACTGAATCAACTATATTTTTATTTTATTTTTATTTTATTTTTTTTTTGATTTTTTTTTGAATCATAACTGATAACATAACATCCCCCACACTTGAGATGAACAATGGGAATTCGGGGGGTCTTCAATGATCTTCATAATTTTTGTCGATGAAAGCGTGATTTTCAAAACTTTCCACTTGAACCTTGAACTTAGGCAAATGATGACTTCCCAATTACAAATAAAGACTACAGGGTAGGCTAAGGTGTAAGGGTGTAACGAAACAATATATTGGGGTGACAAAATGAAAGGAATGGCTCAGAAGGGTGTATCTAGGGGTATCTTGCACTAAAGGGGAGTGCAACAAAAGGGTTTCACATGGGGGTCGAAAAGTCGAGGTGACTAATCGATAGACTCACAATGGTAGGCTGTTTGGGTGATAATCCTATAATACTGCCTTCTAAAACTGAAAAGTCCAAATACATCGAGCTAACTCAACATACCTCGTCTATGGTCTCGAAATGATGCAAAGGCCATGTTCTAAAGTTTACAAGCTACCGGCACACTCATAATTTGGTGGATTTGGGTAAAATATAGGAAACGGATAAGGCTAATCTCACCATGTAATATCAAGGGTTGTATGTGCTCGGCTAAGGTCTAATCTAGTTAGGTTCGGAAAAACATGTCAAAATATAAAAAATGGCATAATTTTTCAAAATAAACTAGAAAAATGAGGGCGAAATAAAGTTCAAGAGATAATTCTACTTTCGTCCGCCCACTTGAATTGTACAAAGTCCCTTTTGTACTAGGCATTAAAATAAAGGTGAAGAGAAAGGTAGAATTAGAGCGAGAACTTCCCTGAAATTTGCTCCAAAAAAGAAGAAGGCCCACGAGAAAGGATCGTGCCTTCGTTAAAGCGTCATGAGCAAACTTCAATCCCTGAAATCACAATACCGACAAGCATAATTCTAAAAAGAAAAAAAATAAAATGAAAAACAAACCTAACTCACTTTCGTAGGAATCACGGTTGCATTTAGCGAATGCAACAAGCCTTTTAAACCACTTGGTGTCCCAAGTGGACGAGTGAAGTCTCGTGAGGGTTTACAGGGAACACACCCACAAAGTTCATTTAAAAACTAATACAAGGTTACTGTGTTTTAAAATGAAAGAATTAAAGCAGAGGAGAGTTACGTTGTAACTCCAATAAGAGAGTTACGCTGTAACTTGCAAAACCTGGTATGAGCTGAGAAGCGAATGGTTATGGCGTAACCACTGAGATGGTATTACGCCGTAGTTGGTAATGCGTCAAGAATTCTGATGCTAAAATGTTGGTTACGACGTAATCACCAAGATGAGTTACGCCGTAACTCTGTTCAGATGAGTTACGCCGTAACTCTGTTCAGATCAGCAACTGCAGCAGTAATTACTTCATTGTCTCCTGCAAAAACGGTTAGAAAACACAAAACCCAACAGAAAGGAAATAAAAACAAAAGAAAGGGATAATTCGGGTTGTCTCCCGAAAGAGCACTTTTCTTTATTAACGAGTCTTCAAGTTAGACTCAGAGCCGCGGGGCTCCTATGGGGCCTTTGAACATTCCCCACTTCCATTACTCGTTGGTGTTCATTCATCCAATTATCAAGCCTTTTTTTCTTGTAGATTTATTGAGCCCAAATGTTCCTAACTTATGTGAAAGCCATTTATCACATGATTCTCCATGGTCATCATCTTTAATAATATTATCAGTAATGCTGATGTTTGATTTTGTTCCGCCTATGATGTGGTGATATGGTTGCACCCATCTTTATGATCAGTTCCTTAATCAATTTCGAGCTTCCAAGCTTTAATTTGTACCAATCTTCCAATGCTAATTCAACATCATGTTTCTATCCCTTATGAGGGTAAATCCATTTATTAACTTTTCTTTCACATTTTTGAGGACGAGTAAATGGTGGCCATGCCGATTTGCATTCTTTGGTTAACAACGAGTTGCAAAAGTGTTTATTAGGACTCAGAGTTTTTTCAATGCTATGAAAATTTTTATCCTGTTTCTGCTTACAATGATCAATACTTTCTTTACGATTATTAGTAATAGGCTTAGAGTGTAGAGTGGGGTTTATTGACTGAACATTATTAGAAATTTCAGTTTTTGGTTTTAAATGCTCGTTCATACTAAAAGTTATTCGTTCCTTTTCGGTCCCCAAGGAAATTTGTTTTTCAAAAACCATGATTTGAGCTCTACAGGTGGCCAGAAAAGGTCTTCCAACAATCAAGTTTTAAGCCTCCCGCTTTCCCATGTCAATAACTACAAAATCGGTGGGGAAGAAAAATTTTCCAATTTTCAAACGCACATTGTTCACAATCTCCTCGATGTACGCCTTAGAGAGTTTGCCATTTCAATCATAATAGTTGTTTCTTTTAAATTGGTAAGTTTGATTTTATCGAATAAAGTAGTTGAGATAAGGTTAACCCCAGCCCCTAAATCAGCTAATGCGGGAATCTTAATATTACCAATAGTACAAGGGAGAAGAAAACTTTCCTGGTACTGCAGCTTCTCAGGAAGTTGGCTAGGTAGGAACTCGTCATCTTCAGCTTTATCATCCTCTCTTAGGTAGTTAATCCCAGAGATATCATTAGTGATAGAGGATGTGCATTGCTCCTTTTTTGCTTTATCCTGTGCAAATATGGCTTCGCAGGAAGTGGCTTTAGCATTACTAGTTGCGAGGTTCTTAGCTAATTGTCCAATTTGTGTCTCGAGGTTCTTAATTGCAGCATCTTGGTTACGTAGGTTCATATTGGTGTCCTCCTTAACTTTGGTCATCCATTCCTTGAGCCTATCTTCCTTTTTTGTTGATTCTTCAATGTGTCGGTGCATTATTTCATCAAGACTCGGTTTAGGAGTATTATTGTTGATTTTTGTGTAGAACCCAGGGGATTTTTCACGGTACCTAGGTCCGTAATTATTGTATCTTTTTAAAGGGAATTCTTTTCCATAGTTCACTTCACCGATCATTTTAACTTCTTCATTGGAGGAAAATTTTTTTGAAGGATGACCCCCATCTCGTTCCACTTGAATGGAATGCACATTTTCCTTGAGCTTCTTCATTTCTCTTCCAAGGTTCTCTAATTTGTTGTTTATTGCTGCAAGGCCCTCAATATCATTATTTTTACTACGGTTGCTTCCTCAATTGTGCCATTTGTAAGAATGGTCCGCCATTTTTTGAATGGCTTCAATTGCCGTAGTAGGAGTCATATTCGGGATAGGTCCTTGATAATCCAGCATCTGTCTCGTAGTTACATTTATTCCTTTGTAGAAAATATTGACCTTCTGCTGGTTATTAAGATCATTGGTAGGACACTTATAAAGAAGATCGTTGTATCTGTCCCAAGCTTGATACAGAGTTTCGTCGTCTTCTTGTTTGAAATTGTGGATCTCCAAGAGTTGATTAGAAATCTTTGATGGTGGGCAATATCTTTGGATAAAGTGTTTCTTAAGTAGTGCCCAAGTATTAACTGCCCCGGCGGGCAATCTTTCGATCCATCTTCTGGCTGCTCCAGTTAGAGTCATAGGGAAGACCCTGAGCATAACAGCATCATGAGACACGCCCGGAATGTTGAAAAGGCTAGCGATGTATAGGACATTTTCAACGTGCTTATATGCGTCTTCGTCCTGTTCCTGAAAAAGGGGTAGCACGAAGCTCCCTCATAAATTGGTCTTTAATCTCGAAACGAACATCCGCTCCGATTGCCGGTCTTACGAGACCCGGCCCTTGATCAGCTCTAGTCAACGCCAAGTATTCCTCAAGAGTGAGGTCATCGATGTTAACCACTTCCATGGTACCTGAAAACTTGAAATATGATCGTGAGAAAAGTTTAAATATGAAATGAAAGACTTAATATTAATCCTAATATAGCTCCCCGGCAGCGGCGCCAAAAACTTGATGCAGGTTTTACTAACCAGGTCTTAATATTTATAGTGTCTCGCTATACCTATGGTCTACCCTAATGCACTAACGGGCAGTGTACCCGGTCGTGTGTAGTGTAGTAAATGGTAAAGCCGAGGTCGTCCCAAGAGCTATGTGTGTCGCATAATTAATAAGTCTAATTGTCACAGAATATAAATGGTTTGATAGGGTTTTAATTAATTAAACTACTAATGCAGAATATAAAAGCAATTAAATGGTAGAAAGGAAATCAATAGAGGAATATTGGTGCTAACCTAGTTAATCCTCCTAACTAGTTATGTCTACGTCTACTTACTTCCAATTACTTCGGTCAAATTCGAGAGGACAGCATTTGGTCAATTCGCCCTAACCTATCAGCAAAGATGCCACCACAGGAGAAATCAGGCGCACCGTCATAAGTCCTGTTGTTCCTGGTCCCCTAAGCCGAGTCATTAAGTACCGCTACATGCTAGATTCTAAATAGTGAGTGCCCGACCGTTAGGAACTTAGACACTACACCACCCCCCCCCCCCCCCCCCCCCAATTCTTAAGTTCATCCAAACGATAGGTGATCAGTTGGTCAAATCGCACAAGTAGAAAGGGTCGTCAGTTGGTCATATCTTACCCTTCCCGTCTCAGTCCGCTCACCTAGGGTCAGTTGGTCATATCTCCTAGGCAATTGGCCTCTACCGCCATTCAAAACTACCGAACCAGGGGTGACTACCAAAGAACTATGCATGCATACACTTAGAAATAATTGTGCGGAAGTAAAGGTAAACGCAAACAAAACAATTAAGGAATCATAACTAGGCTAGCACCAAAGGGTGCTTAGCCGCTCATATTAATCATGCACATCAATTCAAAATTCAAAGGTACGAAATACATGAATTGAAAGTAAAAGAAATAATAAACGCTAAAGCTTATCGTAATGGTGTGACTTCTCCCTTGGAAACAGCTCCGTATGCTTCCCTAGACCTTCCTTGAGTATTTTCCCACGTTCTCAGAGTATTGTGTGTGGAATGGGATGATTAGAAATGCTGGAATTCGTGGGGTATTTATAGGCCAAGTCTGGGTTACGGCGTAACCAATAGATGAGTTAAGCTTGGTTACGCCGTAACCTTCTATTCCGTCGTAAAAGCACTAGATCTGCTAGTTACAGCGTAACCTTATAAGTGGTTACGCCGTAGTCTTCAATAAACCTGGTTACATCGTAAGTGATGCAGTAGTTACGGCGTAAGTATCAGCGGCGTGGAACCTCTTTTGACCTAATGGAGTTACGTCGTAATCTTTGGAAGGAGTTACGCCGTAACCTCTTGATGAGTTGGACTTCAGGGTCACGCAATAGTTACGGCGTAATGTGAGAGACGAGTTACGCCATAACCTCTTCAAAATAAGCATACTGTCATAAATCCTTAGTAACGTTTCCATTTCCGCGTCTCTTTAGCTCCAATGCTCGCAATTTACCTGAAAGTGTAAAACAATAGAAAACAAGCGTAAATCCATATAAATGATATAAATAACGAGCATTAACGAGGGAAATTGACACTTAATATTCAGGACTATTTGATGTTATCACGCGGCCTCGCAACTGGACGTACGGATGGTCTAAACCCCCCATCACTAACCGATATAAATTTTGGTGTCTCTCTCTTGAAATCTCATATTGGTTGAATTTTTACACACCCTTACACGATCTTGAAGGCTTAAAGTTCTTATACTTTAATTAAGTCGAAAACACCGTATTCACCCCCTCTACAATTCTACAAAATATCCATTGTTTCTTATGTTTGGTTGCGCTACATTAACTTCATTATTAGATACTTCAGCTGCTTTGGCATTCCCTCCTTGTGTTATAGCATGAACTTAGGTATGACCAACATGTTCAAAATCAATCTCTACTACAACACTTTCATGTTTAGCTACAATAAGTAGTAAACATGAGAACAGCTAAAATGCTACCAAAATATGAAAGCACCAAATTTAGTTACTCACCTGTACATGTTACATGAGCCTGGGGATTTTCAGCATCATCCTGCAACGAAGAAGATGTCACATAGTTCTTTCCAGTATCAGCGGTGGATACCGGAAATCTGTGACTAGTTTCATCCTCTACTGACCTAAAAAAGCCCTATTTGTAGGCATCGGTTGTACAACACTCGTATTTCCGTCTCCTATTGATCTAAAAAAAACCCTTATTGCCTGACCTAGACTACTCAACAACAATGTTTTTCGTGCTTTGAAAAGTATTATGTTCATGCGATCCAATTTGAACTTTTGCATCAAATAGTCTGATACTATTGTAAGAATGACCATCTTTTACATCTTTTCTCATACTCGTAACACTTGCATCCAAAATATTTAGTATTTTTTGGTTCATTGTGCGATACTTGGCGTAATTGTTAGATACCTGGAATAATTTTCTTTTGGTCATATTTATATGCAACAATAATACGCAAAGTATAAAACAAATCTCAAACATTTGACAACAATAAATAATGGCTTTATGTAAATGAGGCATACTGTAACACCCCCAAAATGGCTCAGCGGAAGCGCACAAGGATTGGGGTGCCACTAAATTGATATCACAACATAAGCATAGAACAACTGATTTTCATAAAGAAACTTTTATTCATTCTTAAAACAATGTTTACATTATTGATTTGTGTGGAAAATGGCCCATTATCAAAATGTGGTCCCAATACATAAATCAGAGTCGTCTATGACCATGTCATGCCTTTGCCTTGCGCCTCCAAAGATAAACTATCACCTTAAAACCTGAAAATACATGCAAAAAAATGTCAACACTAGGTTGGTGAGTTCATAGATTTTTATTTTTGTAAAAGTTTCAATGGACCACAAGATTTAGTATTTAATACATTTCATTATGTGATCAGTTCACTCGGTCATGTTACCAGTTCACTCGGCAATGTGACCCATTCATTCGGTCATGTATGTACATAGCAAATGTGACCAGTACAATCGGTCATGTGACCAGTTCACTTGGTCATGCAGGCATAACAGTTTCAAATACTTGTGTCCATATGTAAAAGCATGCATTAACTTTACACTAGAATGCATCTAAGTAATCAAGTAATTGGCAAGTAAACACATAATGCATTCAGTCATTCAGCATAGTTTTAGTAAACAATTCACTTGTTCAGATAAAATCAACATTTAGTTTAAGTAAAAATGAGCATGTATTCTCCCCCAAAACAGTTATGAAAACAAGTAAAAGCAGGGGCTATGAAACTCACCTTGGCCATTAGTAGTCCGAAGGGAATTAAATCAATTAGTAGTAGTGCACGGCTCCAACACGCAACCTAATTTAGTACGGCAATTTAGTATTTACTCATGGTTAAGACTCGATAAAGTTTAACTAACTTTATAAATTTTTCAATGTTTATGTTGTTGTTGTTGTTGCTTATGTAGCATCATTTATTTTAAATCAATTAGTAGTCCGAAGGGAATTAAATCAATTAGTAGTAGTGCACGGCTCCGACACGCAACCTAATTTAGTACGGCAATTTAGTATTTACTCATGGTTAAGACTCGATAAAGTTTAACTAAGTTTATAAATTTTTCAACATTTATGTTGTTGTTGTTGTTGCATATGTGGCATCATTTATTTTAGAATAATTTACAAAGATTTGGGTGGATCTCGGCTTATGAGGGTATGACATGGAAGGAATCTCGAAGAAGGAAATACGACTTTGGTTCAAGGATGACCAAAAGATAATATACGGAAGGATGGTATGCTTATAATAAGACGTTGTCAATGTAAATGAAAAAGATGTATATATATATATATATATATATATATATATATTAAGTGTGTATATGTATATATGTATTTAGAACATTTAGTATAAATTTATTATAAGGAAATTTAAATCTTAATTTAATTCATATGTAAATTGTATTAGAAAAATACCATGTAGGTTTTTAATAATTATATTTCAAATACCAATATATTCCAAAAAGTTGTATATATCTCCGACTAATAAATATATCACAATATAAGTTTTCAAGTAATAAAATCCGTTCATGAGTTGTAAAATAGAAATATAATTATAGAAAACTTGGTGTGAACCGGGTGTATATCCTCTATTTATTTGGTTTGACGAAATATCAAAAGTTGTACATTATACTTTGTCAAGTTTAATATCCGGTTTTTAATAATCGAAAATGTACGTCTACCAATTTAGGTTTTACAAAGTTAGAAATGTCTCATATTTCTAATTAACTTGTAAGTAGCAAAAGTGAACTAATTTGAATAGTTTCGATTTCAAACAATGCTTATGTTTACAATTTGTTCCACGTTTCTTTTAATATTAATGTTTTACTATACATTGTGTTTTACGTTAAAATCGGATGAGTCGATTGAAATGAGGCGAGACGGGAATGAAGTCGTAGAATAACTCGAGACGTTACAAAATGAACCGAGCGTCCCCTTGTGGGCTGTTAGGCGTCAAAACAAACACCCCTGACGGCGGGCTGCTTATCAGCAAACCAAACGCACCTATTGGTGCAGAATTTCAGCAACTAAACGCACTTGTTGGTGCAGAAAATACGCAAACGAAACTCGCCTTTTAGGGGCTGAATAAGCAGGTTCGAACGCACCTTTTAGGGGCTGAAAATGCTGACTTTAAGGGTTGTAATGAGCAGGTCTAAATGCACCTTTCAGGGGCTGAAAACGCAGCCTTTAAGGGCTGAAATGAGCAGGTCTAAATGCACCTTTTAGGGGCTGAATAACATGTTTAAACGCACCCTATTTGGTGTTGTTTAATAGCAGCATAAAGAGAAAAACCAAGCACCCTTGTGGTGGTTTTTCTTGGCTGAATTTGACTAACAAAACTCAACCATCCTTATAGTTTTCATATTACCGAAAGACACTCCCACAACAGTTAATAATATACAAATTTTGAAATTGAGAATTGGGTGTAAGGAAAAAAAAAGAAAACAAGCCCAAGGTTACTAACAGTGGGTCTCGACACTAAGGAAAATATGAGCCATTTTTAGTCCATAGTCTTTGGAAGTAGTCACCAAGAGTGCAAAATGGCAAAACCAATTTTTCCCACTGTTGAACAAGGGTCGACATATAAACCAAACACAACATGAATTTAACTCCATTCATTTAACTAGTTGGGAAGTATGGAAGCCAAAGTATAGCATCAAAATCAACTCATTGTGGTTTGACATAACCACAACCAACAACTGAACATAAACAAAACTACTCGAAACCTATGTCGGGATAACCAACCAACTCTGCTTACCGTTGTGGTGGTAGTTTTCGATCCACGAGAAAGATCAAACACAACCAACTTACTCAGCTTGCAACTTATCAAATGGACTCTAAGATTGAAATAGGGACTTGAAGGACAAACAAGTAACCCATCATACCCACTGTTGTGGGTTTATTCATAAGCGAACATTACATAAATCAAGAAGATGTCAAAGAAGCATTTCCAATTTTCCAAGCCAATACCAATTTTATAGTTTGCATTCTTAATTTAATTTGGCCACACAAGATTAATAACAAAAACAAAATAAATTGAAAATAAATTGAAATTATGTATGAGTCGATCGCATGAATGAATATATATATATATATATATATATATATATATATATATATATATATAAAAATATATATATATTATGACTTCTCCATCCATTAATCACAAAGAGTATATAAAATTCTTACAAAAATTAAGATGGTGATGTCGAGTAGGAATAAGAAGCCGAACCAAAAATTCTCCAATTGGGCACGGGTTTGCTTGAAATTGAGCAAATTGGTACTTGATACGGACTCTCTACACTCCAAATAGTAAAACCCCCTTCTCAATTTCAAGAACCCCTAATTTTGTATGAACCCTAATTTTCGGATTGGGTTGAAAGTGAGTGAAGACTCTGTGAAATCTTGTTTCTTCTATAGATGTGAGAATGGAAGGTTGATAGTGATACTCTAGATTCTTCAAAATTGATTATACCCATTCTTGGCTTTGGTCTCCTTCTTGCCAACCACGCATGGTACCCCTTGTGACTGCTAGGGAGTAGCTTGGATAGAATTGGGGTGATGATAAAGTGGATTTCGGGCCTTGACTATCAACCGGAAGGAGAATACACCACTTTGGTGATTTAGAGCGTGGGAGAGGAGTAGGGGGACAGAAAGGTCAGGAGGAAACGTTGGGGGAAAGGAAAATTGGGTTGAGGATTGTTTTTATTTCTTTTGTTTTATTACAACACAGTACAATCTGTACTCCGTGTTTTGTCGAGTCCTCAAGTAAACGTACCTTCCTGGTACCCGAAAAATATAGAAATTATGTTTTTTGGAAACGATTTCATAAACGTAATAATATAACATTTTTATTACGTAGAAATTTAATTATAACTGTTTACCGTTACTAATTTGGTGTTGGTATGCGTGAGGTGCCGTGATTCTCTAAATTAACGAGATGACCTCTCGTTTTTAGATCCAAATATTGACAACTGTCAGAAAATAACCGATTTGAATTTTCTGACGTAATAAATATTATTATAATAATCCAGAAATTTACGGGTTGTTATAGTCTACCCACCATACAAGAGATCCGTCTCGGATCTCAGTTTACGTTACCCGATAGAGTGTCGGGAACGAGGTGATGGTATTTGGAACAAGTTTTGAGTTTCCTTAGGTTGTTCTAGGGTTTCCCTTTGGGTATGGGTACCTAGGTGTTCTGCAAGTATCACATCCTCTATCTGAGGTGTTATGATTTTCTGGGGTAAATTCATTGGGTGAAAGTTCTAATTTTCATGTTATGAGGTTTCACTATTTTGTTAGTGTGGGCACTTCTAACTTCCCAAGGTCTTATCAAAACGTACCCATTTATGGTGTTTACTATTTTGATTGTGGGATTTAGAAAATATTATTATAGGATTTTTAAAGGGGAATCCTCAAAATTTAGAAACTATATTGTAGCAGGATATAACATTTACCCATAGCTACGAGTAGAGTTTAGTTGTCTAAGTTGGGTAGGGTTAGAGGTTTAATGGTTAGTGAACCTCATTGTTTTCTATGGTTTTAGGCAGAGGTGTGGGATACATCCCTAGGTTTGGCTTAGTTACCAAAGAGAACATTGGTTATTTCTGTTTATGAGGTATTAACTTAAAACACTTTTCGAGGAAGTAAGTAACTAATAGAGTGGTTCTAGAATACTTTTCAAAGTATTAAGAAACACTTTATTTTTGTGAGGTAGTAGTGAAATTGTAGTTTACTTTATGGTGTAATAGTAAGGTAGCAACTCGGTTTGTAGAATAATTCATGAAGTGATTCATGAAGTATTTTGATTATAATGGTCTGTGGGATAATCGGAAACGGTTTGTATGGCAACTCTTTTTATTTCGTTTGTAGGAGGGTAACAAGGTAGGCACTGTTATTCTTAAGAGGTGGGTGGAGCTTCTAGGTATTTAATTCTCAAGGTAGGGCGTAAAGTTTTCAATTTTCTGTGGGATTATAGGTCTTTTATCATGCCTATCTAGATTTTGCCAAAGGTTAATTGTATATTTCCCATAGGTGCTATTGGAAGGTTGCTCCTAAAATGGTTTGGTTCATCCACAGAATGTAAGGTTTGGGGTAGGAGTGACTATAACATAACCCGATTGTGATATGAAAATATTCTACATAGGGAGATAATAGTGTGACGCCAGTGAGTGGCTTATGATTAAGAAATGCTAGTGAGTGGCTTATGATTAAGGAATGCCAGTGAGTGGCTTATTACATGTTTATAAATAAATTTTCACTGGACATAACGCTATTATAACTATCCTAAGTATTGCAAAATTCACCTCTGAGTCGGACATAGGTGATCAGGCTATGTCCCACTGTCCCTGGTTGAATATAGGTGATCAATCTATATTCAACCGAGGTTCAATGAATTTTGAAATACTTAGCTTAGTTACGCTAGTAATATGTCACAATACTTTTAAAAGTTATCTTAAAGACTAAAACAATTATTCCATTTATGTGAGGGAAAAGGTGCAGTGTTGTGATACGTAAATATACGTATAGGGAAAATAATTATAACCTATAATGAAACTAGGTGTGCAGTGATAAAACACGTATCTTATCAAGTATGATCTCAACAGAATCATAAGTGAGGCATCAGCTTGGTAGGCAGGCACGTGTCGGTCATAGGGTTAAGTTTTTGTAAAAGAAGTAATAGTCTTTTTTTTTTTTAATACCTAGTTCTCTATAACCTAGGCTCTGATACCAATCTGTAACACCCCCAAAATGGCTCAGCGGAAGCACACAAGTATTTGGGTGCCACTAAATTGATATCACAACATAAGCATAGAACAACTGATTTTCATAAAGAAACTTTTATTCATTCTTAAAACAATGTTTACATTATTGATTTGTGCGGATAATGGCCCATTATCCAAATGTGGTCCCAATACATAAATCAGAGTCGTCTATGACCATGCCATGCCTTTGCCTTGCGCCTCTAAAGACAAACTATCACCTTAAAACCTGAAAATACATGCTAAAAAGTGTCAACACTAGGTTGGTGAGTTCATAGATTTTTATTTTTGTAAAAGTTTCTATGGACCACAAGATTTAGTATTTAATACATTTCATTATGTGACCAGTTCACTCGGTCATGTTACCAGTTCACTCGGCAATGTGACCCATTCATTCGGTCATGTATGTACATAGCAAATGTGACCAGTACAATCGGTCATGTGACCAGTTCAATCGGTCATGCAGGCATAACAGTTTCAAATACTTGTGTCCATATGTAAAAGCATGCATTAACTTTACACTAGAATGCATCTAAGTAATCAAGTAATTGGCAAGTAAACACATAATGCATTAAGTCATTCAGCATAGATTTAGTAAACAATTCACTTGTTCAGGTAAAATCAACATTTAGTTTAAGTAAAAACGAGCATGTATTCTCCCCCAAAACAGTTATGAAAACAAGTAAAAGCAGGGGCTATGAAACTCACCTTGGCCATTAGTAGTCCGAAGGGAATTAAATCAATTAGTAGTAGTGCACGGCTCCGACATGCAACCTAATTTAGTACGGCAATTTAGCATTTACTCATGGTTAAGACTCGATAAAGTTTAACTAACTTTATAAAATTTTCAATGTTTATGTTGTTGTTATTGTTGTTGTTGCTTATGTGGCATCATTTATTTTAGAACAATTTACAAAGATTTGGGTGGATCTCGGCTTATGAGGGAATGACATGGAAGGAATCTCGAATAAGGAATTACGACTTTGGTTCAAGGATGAACAAAAGATATTATACGGAAGGATGGTATGCTTATAATAAGACGTTGTCGATGTAAATGAAAAAGATGTATATATATATATATATATTAAGTGTGTATATGTATATATATATTTAGAACATTTAGTATAAATTTATTATAAGGAAATTTATATCTTAATTTAATTCATATGTAAATTGTATTAGAAAAATACCATGTAAGTTTTTAATAATTATATTTCAAATACCAATATATTCCAAAAAGTTGTATATATCTCCAACTAATAAATATATCACAATATAAGTGTTGGGTTTTTGGTTCCTTGGATCAAGAATTATTCTAAGTGTTGGAACCGCGGACAGTGTTGATGAAACCACGGACAGAGGAATGGATCCACTGCTGAAGACAAACCGCGGCTAGTAGTATTGTGTAACCACGGATAATGTAATGTAACCACTGCTAGTCTTGTATAGTCGGTTTAGTATTCTGTATTAGATAAATATGGAAAAGATATTTATCTTGTAGGTTACGTATTGTATTATGTAAAGGACTCCTTAGCCTATAAAAGGAGGTCCTAGGGTAGATTAGATATATGTATGTTTTATATCTAAGGTCGATACACTTCAAGGTTGTAAAACCCTAATACTGGTTAGAGTATTCATATTAATAATAATATTGAGGTGTTGAATGTTTATTGTTCTTCTTCTTAAGATTAAGTATTAAATTCCACGTGATACTTAATAAGTATTTGTTTAAGTCAGTTTCTATATTAGATCGTTTGCTCAACTGGGATCAACAAGTGGTATCAGAGCTTGTGATCTAGAAACTGTTACCAAGAAGAAGCTTTGTTACGTTCTGTTTAAGTAAGTTAAGATGTCTGAAGAAACACACATGGTTACTGCTTCCAAGGTGCCCATGCTCAAGCATGGAGAGTTCTAAATTTGGAGAATGCGAATAAGGCAATATATTCGTATGATTGATGATGCTCTCCGGGATGTTGTGGAAAAAGGTGATACTCTTCCCAAGAAGGGTGATGATGGCAAAGATATCTCCATTGTTAGTGAGATCGACAAGGCTAAGAGAAAGATGGAGATTAAAGCTCATAGTATTCTCTCTATGGGAATACCTAATGAATATGCTTTGGACTTTGAACAATATGAGTCTGCCAAGGAGCTTATGGATGCTATAGAAACAAGGTTTGCTGGTAATGAAGCTACCAAGAAATCAAGAAAAAATATGCTCAAGCATCAGCTTGAAAACTTCACTGCTCTGAGTGGAGAAAAACTTGATGGCACCTATAACAGACTTCAAAAGCTCATCAGCCAACTAAAGTCAGTGGACTACAAAGTTGCTCAAGAAGATATTAATCTAAAGTTCATCAGAAGTTTATCACCTGACTAGGCTATGCATACTGTTGTGTGGAGGAACAAGGATGACTTTGAAAAGATGACTCTGGACAATCTCTACAACAACTTGAAGGTATATGAGTATGAGAATAACATTGCTGGTGCATCTTCAACTAGCCAAAACATTGCTTTTGTTTCCACTAATCACAAGAGTTCACAAGATGTATCCACTGCTGCCTATGGTATAACCACGGCTATTGCAAACAATACCACTGTTAGTGATAATGTCAGTGATGGTGCAATTTGTGCTTTTCTGGCTGATTTAACTACCAGTGTTACTGTTTTGAATCAAGATCTAGATCAAATTGATCCTGATGATCTTGAAGAGATTAATCTTCAATGCCAAATGGCAATGTTGACTCTTCAAGCAAGGAAGTTTATGAGGAGGACTAGAAGACAGGTCAAGTATAATGGTCAAAGGAGAGCTGGATTTGATAAAAGCAAGATAGAGTGCTTTAACTGCAAAAAGAAGGGGCACTTTGCTAGGGAGTGTAGAGCACCTAAGAGGATTGAAGGAATCAAGAAGACTGCTGAAGAGCCTGCTCCTTCTTCAGCATTGGTGGCTCAATATGGTATTGGTGATTATGACTGGAGTGATGAAATTGAAGAAGGACCCAATGCAGCTTTTCTTGCTAGTGAAGCTTCAAAAGAGCATAACTTTGCTCTTATGGCCTATGCTTCATCTTCTGGTTCAGATTCTGAGGTATCTAATGATTCTAAAACTTCTACTTGTTCTTTTAAATCATGTCAAGATAACTTAGAATCTCAAAAAGCTATCACTGAGAGTTTAAGGAAAGAAGTAGAAATACTGTCTCTAGATAACTTAGGTTATAGAGTTGGTCTAGAAAGTGTTGAAGAAAAGCTAAATTACTGTATTAAATGTGAGTTTGAGTATGTTGATAAAATTAATATACTTGGTGGTGAAATTGATCTTAAGGATAGAGAGATTAAGATGCTTAAAGAGAAACTAGAAAAGTCAGAAAGTGTAAAGGTAGAAGCCCTAAAAGAAAAAGAAAAACATGTTGTTAGGGTTGCTAAAACACAGTATGCTTCTAATCTAGTAAATAAGCCAATAGGTCAAAAATTGTTCCAGGATGGTACTGGTCTTGGTTACAATAACATGCCTCCACCATCTCTTATGAAACATGCACAACCTACTAAAGAATTTTCATTTAGCAGTGAATTTAGTTTCAATAAACCTGTAGGTGAAACTAGCAATGCATCACCTAAGATAGGTTCTGATAAGTCATCTGATGCTCCCATCATTGAAGATTGGGAATCAGATTCTGAGGAAGATAGATCTGTATCAACACAGCCTGAGAGGATAGAACCTGTTAAGAAAGTTGATACTAAGCAAGCCAACCTTGTGCCTAGATTTGGAGCTCAAATTGCTAAGAAAGTAGTAGAGTACAAGGAAGTACCTAGGGAACAGATGAAAAGATTCATACCTAGGGGAAACCAGAGAAACTTCAATGGACTAATTTCAAATAGGTTAGGAAATGAGTTTCAATATGTTAAAAAGGCTTGTTTTGCATGTGGTAGTTTTGAGCACTTACAGAGAAACTGTTATAAAAACATACCACAAGTGTGGAATCATTGGAGGAGGGTAAATCACCAAAACTTTTCAAAGAAAACAAACCCTCATCCTAACAGAAACATGATTCCTAGAGCAGTGTTAATGAGGAATGGAAATACAAAATCAATTGTCACTGCTGCACCCAAATGGGTTCCAACCACTGCTAAGCAAAATGTAAACCCGGCTAAGCAAAGTGTAACCACTGCTAAGCAAAATATCACCACTGATACAAAAGAAGTTTTAAAAATTCCCAAGGTGATAACTGACACAGTGGTTGGAAGCCATTTTTATGTTGTAAAGGCCTCAGCTAGTTGGCAATGGAAACCTAAGACCAAGGTTTTACATCATATCAACTGTGCAATAATGGACCTAAACAAATTTGATTATGTTAATGCACAGGGCAGACCCAAGTCAGTATTGGCTTGGGTCCACAAAAAGAACTAATCTATTTAATTTCATGTGCAGGGCAATCTACAAGATGAGCTAAAAGATAAAGGAGTTTTTGATAGTGGTTGCTCTGGGCACATGACTTGGGATGGGAGCAACCTGGAGGATTTTGAAGCTTTTGATGGAGGTTATGTGGCATTTGGTAATGATCCAAAGGGAGGAAAGATACTTGGCAGAGGCACAATCAGAACAGGAAATTTACACTTTGAAAAGGTCTATCTGGTACAGGGACTTAAGTATAATTTATTCAGTGTTTCTCAAATGTGTGATATGAAAAACTGGGTACTTTTTGGTGAAACTGAGTGTGTGGGGTTGTCACCTGAATTTAAGATGCCTGATGAGAAGTATATACAGCTAAGGGTACCTAGGAAGGAAAACATATATTGTTTTGATCTTAAAGATGTAATTCCTAATAGGTCCTTAACCTGTTTGTTTGCTAAAGCATCTGTAGATGAGTCTAAGTTATGGCATAGAAGGCTAGGTCACCTCAATTACAAAACAATTAATAAACTTGTAAAAGGCAACTTAGTGAGAGGGTTACCTTCTAAGGTTTTTGAGTGTAAGGAACTGTGTGTGGCTTGTCAAAAAGGAAAACAACATAGAGCTTCTTGTAAGACCAAAACTGTCAACACCATCACACAACCACTGTTTATGCTTCATATGGACTTATTTGGACCTACCTTTGTTAAAAGTTTGAACCATAAGCAGTATTGCCTAGTTATCACTGATGATTATAGTAGATTTTCTTGGGTATACTTTTTGGCAGCTAAGAGTGAGACTAGTGAGATCCTCAAGAGTTTCATTACTAAGATAGAAAATCTAGTAAATCATAAGGTCAAGGTAATCAGATGTGATAATGGAACTGAGTTTAAGAATGATGTGATGAATCAATTCTGTGTAGTTAAGGGTATAGAAAGACAGTTTAGTGTTGCTAGAACACCACAACAAAATGGTGTAGCTGAAAGGAAAAATAGAACACTAATTGAGGCTGCTAGGACAATGTTGTCAGAGTCTAAGTTACCTACTACCTTTTGGGCTGAAGCTGTAGGCACTGCATGTTATGTGCAGAATAGAAGTAAGGTAGTGAAGCCTCATAACAAAACCCCCTATGAGCTGTTACATGATAGGAAGCCAATGATAGCATTCCTAAAACCTTTTGGGTGTCCTGTTACTATCTTGAATACCATATACTACCTAGGCAAGTTTCAAGAAAAAGTTGATGATGGATACTTTTTTGGCTACTCTTCTAATAGTAAAGCCTTTAGAGTATACAATAGGAGGACTAAAATTGTTGAAGAGAACCTACATGTTCAATTTAGTGAAAAGACTCCTAGTGTTGAGACCAAAGGACCAGACTGGCTGTTTAACATTGATATGCTAACCAAATCTATGAATTATGAGCCTATCATTGCAGGAACTTCCACTAATGTTGATGCAGGTACACAAAAGGATTCTGATGCAGAAACAATTTCTAAGGAAGCTGATTCTCCACAGGAGTTCTATTTGTTTGAAAAGTGGAAAGCTAGTTCTGTCTCACCCATCATTGATAAGCAAGGTCCCACTGATGATGATGTATTGAATACTGGAGGCAATGTTGATCATCATCAAGATAAGGATGAGTTGTTGAAAGATAACTCAGTGTCGGTAGAAGAAATTGAAAAGAAGAAAAGGCACTCTGAAAGCACTGCTAAGCCAAATGAAAGCACGGATAGAAATAATGAAAGCACTGCTAAGCCAACTTCTACCACTGCCAGTACAAGTGAAACCACGGTTGTAAGTACTGATGATAGTACTTTCTTTGGACCAACTGCAAAGCCATTATTTGGTGAAGAGGAGTATCCACATGATCCTAATATGCCTGCTTTGATAGAAATTGATACTCCTACTGATGATGAAGACATGGATGATTTTTTCAATGCTGATTTTACTAATTTGGAACATGTCATTCATGAAAGTCCTGTTACCTCTACAAGGATACATAAGATTCATCCTAAGGAACAAATACTTGGAAATTTGAACACCCCTGTTCAAACAAGAAGCAAGGTTCAGAACACAAAAACCTTCCCTGAGCAAGGTTTCTTTGCAAGATCACTCCACAAAAGAAATAGTCATAAAGAGCTGCAAAATTGCTTATTTGCTTGTTTTCTATCACAAAAGGAGCCCAAGAGAGTGGAAGAAGCTTTATCTGAAGAAGGTTGGGTAGAATCAATGCAAGAGGAGCTTCTTCAGTTCAAACTTCAAGAAGTTTGGACATTGGTTGATCTTCCTAATGGTAAGAGGGCAATTGGGACAAAATGGGTGTTCAGAAACAAGAGGGATGAAAGAGGTATTGTTGTGAGGAACAAGTCAAGGTTGGATGCTCAAGGATACACACAAACTAAAGGCTTGGACTATGATGAAGTGTTTGCTCCAGTTGCAAGAATTGAGGCTATTAGATTATTCTTAGCTTATGCTTCATTTAAGAATTTTGTGGTGTATCAGATGGATGTTAAAAGTGCTTTTCTGTATGGCACTATTGATGAGGAGGTTTATGTTTGCCAACCTCCTGGTTTTGAAGATCCTGATCATCCTAACAAGGTTTACAGGATGAGGAAGGCTATGTATGGATTGCATCAAGCTCCTAGGGCATGGTATGAGTGCATGTCTACTTATTTAATGGACAATGACTTAAAAAGAGGGTTGATTGATAAGACTTTGTTCATTAGGAAGCACGAGGATGATATTTTACTGGTTCAGGTTTATGGAGATGACATCATCTTTGGCTCAACCAATAAGGAGCTATGCAAGGATTTTGAGAAGCTTATGCATGATAAGTTTCAAATGAGTTTTATGGGAGAACTCAATTTCTTTTTGGGGTTGCAGGTTCAACAAAGGACTGATGGTATTTTCATTAGTCAAGACAAGTATGTAGTAGATGTTTTGAAGAAGTTTGACGATGCTGATTGTGTTGATAATCTTTCAGATGTTGAGATTTTTGTTGGTTTAGAGAGGTTAAGCTATACACACAGGGGTGAAAAGGTAAAAATTTTTAAGAGTCTGTTTTCACCTCAATGGAAGTTTTTAATACACACCTTGTTGATGTGTCTGAGTAACAAGACCACTGGTTTTGATGACTTTCCTTCTAAGATTGCTACAGCTATTATATGTTTTTCTGAGGGAAGGAAGTTTAATTGGTCTAGGATGATTTATGATGGTCTTGTGCAGAACATTAGGAAAAAAGGAAAATATTATTTATATCCTAGGTTTGTGCAATTGATTGTTGAGAGTCAAATTGAAGAACCTATTGAGCATTCTAGAGAATATGAAGTTCATTATATGCTTCCTAAAGTGTTTGCACATATGAGGAATCAAAAGCCAAATGTTCAAATCATAGATGTTCCTTTGTTCCCACATATGATCTCTTTGCCTACTGTTCCTGAGTTTGCTGAAGGTCTTGAAGCCCAACCCTTAGTACCTGAACCCACTGATAGTGACTCTCAAACCACTGCTAGTATACCCCAAACCACTGTTAGTACACTTGCAACAACTGTTAACCCCATTGTGTGGACTAGGAGGAGGAAGGGCACTAAGCTACCTCAGGCTAGTGCTAGTGGTGTTGCTCATGAGGCTGTCACAGGTGGTGGAGGTGACATGATTGAAAGGGCTTCCACTACTGATTCCTGCTTAGATGTTGGTCAGGCTAGTGAAAACATCATTAAGACCCAACCTTTGGCAACTCCTAATGTGGAGAGTTCCTTGGAACTTAACACAGGTGGAGGAATCCCTAGCCAACTGGCTAATACAGGGTGCATAGATGATCAGGCTAGGTATGACGCTATGTTTTCTATATCCAAGGATTCACCTCTCGGAGCTGTTAACACAGCTCGAAGTGATGAGGATCGATTGGAACATGAACATGAATTGACGGATCCTACTATGGTACATGATGACTTTCCCAATGAACCACCTCTCGGACCAGTTAACATAGGTCGAAGTGGGGAGGATATTCTTAAACTTTTTAATGAATTGACGGCTAAGTGTGCTAAAATGGATGATACAATCTCAAGTCTTCAAGAGTTGGCTGTGTTTCAGGGTAAGGAAATTCGGAGGCTGAAGCATAGGATGTTTGTTTTGGAGAAAGTAAGAAGACCTGGGGTTGCTGTTTTGAGGACAATGAGGAAGATGAACAAGAAGGTGGACTCCTCTCCAGATTTGAATGTGGAGAATGTAACCAAACAGGGGAGGAGTGAAGACATGAATTCAGGGGAGGCTAATGATGAGCATATAGAGACTGATGTGGATAGTGGAGATCAAGCAACAGAATTTGTAGTCTTTGATAAAGATGGGAATGAAGCTGTTCTTGATAGTTTGAAGACTGTGGTAGAAGATGAAGTGATGCAGGACATAACCACTGATAGTGTGTCTGCAACCACGGATAGTACTTTTGAAACCACTGCTGCAGTTTCAGACATGGCAATTGTACCCTCTGCTATCATAACTACTTCCACAATTGTTACAACCATCTCTGTGTCACCACCCAGATCAAAAGAGGTTGAGAAAGAAGCTGAAAGTATACTGATTAATCTAAGAAAAACTTCAACTAATCCTACACCCATCATTGCACCTGTTTCATCTCTTAAATCTACTGCAAACAAACCCAAAGGTAAAAGTTTAATTATTGGTGAGCCTTTAAGGAAGAAGGTGGCTCAACCAGACATTGGTAAAGGTAAAGGAATTGCAGAAACAGAGTTGAAGTTAAAAAGTAGAGAAGAACAGATTGCTTATGATAATGAGTTTTCAAGAAGTATACAAGCTGCAGAGGAAGAAGCTGCAATGAAACAAAAGCAAGAAGAGGAGGAGGCTACTCAGAAATGGTTAGCTAAATGGTATGAATCACAAAATTATCTTCAAGCTTCTAATCAAATACATGATGAGTATACTCCACAAGAATGGGCATTGTTAGATGATGAGGAAAGAGCTAGACTTTTGGGTGAATGGGCAAGGAGGATTAGTAAAGAAAGGAAGCAAGTTATAAGAAAGAAACCTCCTACAATTGCACAGATGAGGAATGTACTGATGAAGATTATTAAGAATTCAGGCATACATATTCCTGATAATCTTAATAAATGTTCATTTGAAAGAATTCATGAGCTTTATCTTATGTGTATGAGGATTAATAATGATAGTTTATGTCCCATGAATTCTAAAAAAGAAGAAGAGTGGATTAAAGGTAATCTAAAGAGAAAATCTGAGATTCAGGAGACATCTGGTTCTAAAAGACTGAAAGTGAATGAAGATGGTAATCAAATTATCTTTTATGAGTATGAGCTTAAAGGGAGTGAAGGATGTTGGAAAATTCAAAGACTCAATAATGAAGTTTCTGAGTATAATAAATTTTCACAAATGCTTCAGTATTTTGATAGAGATGATTTGCTGAATCTTTGGGAGCTTTATAGGAATAAATATGGTGATGTGCAACCAGTTGATTATCATGAGAGGATGGTTTATCATCACTTGAAGATTCTGTTTGAGCCTACTCATGATGAACCTGAATGGAAAGGACTCTGCAATGGACAAGTTACAAGCTGGTTTCTATATCAAACTTGTGGAGTTCATGTTTTAACTGTTTCTGGAGAAGTTATTCATATGCTTGTAGAAGGTGATTATCCTCAACTGACTAAGTATCCAGAAGTTATTACTTAGATGATGAAGCCTGGTATTATCAAGATGTTGATACCCTATGATGGTCAAGCTTACAATTTGTTGCTGAAGTATGAGAAAATTCTCAAATCTAGTAAGTGTTTGGCTACATCCTCCAATTCAGATGTTTTGAGCTTAAAAGAAACTTGAGAATTATTAGAATGTATCAAGTTTAGGGGAGGATTGTTGGGTTTTTGGTTCCTTGGATCAAGAATTATTCTAAGTGTTGGAACCGCGGACAGTGTTGATGAAACCATGGACAGAGGAATGGATCCACTGCTGAAGACAAACCACGGCTAGTAGTATTGTGTAACCACGGATAATGTAATGTAACCACTGCTAGTCTTGTATAGTCGATTTAGTATTCTGTATTAGATAAATATGGAAAAGATATTTATCTTGTAGGTTACGTATTGTATTATGTAAAGGACTCCTTAGCATATAAAAGGAGGTCCTAGGGTAGATTAGATATATGTATGTTTTATATCTAAGGTCGATACACTTCAAGGTTGTAAAACCCTAATACCGGTTAGAGTATTCGTATTAATAATAATATTGAGGTGTTGAATGTTTATTGTTCTTCTTCTTAAGATTAAGTATTAAATTCCGCGTGATACTTAATAAGTATTTGTTTAAGTCAGTTTCTATATTAGATCGTTTGCTCAACTAGGATCAACAATAAGTTTTCAAGTAATAAAATCCGTTCATGAGTTGTGAAATAGAAATATATTTATAGAAAACTTGGTGTGAACCGGGTGTACATCCTCTATTTATTTGGTTTGACGAAATATCAAAAGCTGTACATTATACTTTTTCAAGTTTAATATCCGGTTTTTAATAATCGAAAATGTACGTCTACCAATTTAGGTTTTACAAAGTTAGAAATGTGTCATATTTCTAATTAACTTGTAAGTAACAAAAGTGAACTAATTTGAATAGTTTCGATTTCAAACAATGCTTATGTTTACAATTTGTTCCACGTTTTTTTAATATTAATGTTTTACTATACATTGTGTTTTACGTAAAAATCGGATGAGTCGAGTGAAATAAGGCGAGACGGGAATGAAGTCGTAGAATAACTCGAGACGTTACAAAATGAACCGAGCGTCCCCTTGTGGACTATTAGACGTCAAAACAAACACCCCTGAAAGGGGCTGCTTATCAGCAAACCAAACGCACCTATTGGTGCAGAATTTCAGCAACTAAACGCACCTGTTGGTGCAGAAAATACGCAAACGAAACTCGCCTTTTAGGGGCTGAATAAGCAGGTTTGAATGCACCTTTTAGGGGCTGAAAACGCAGCCTTTAAGGGCTGTAATGAGCAGGTCTAAATGTACCTTTTAGGGCTGAAAACGCAGCCTTTAGGGGCTGAAATGAGCAGGTCTAAATGCACCTTTTAGGGGCTTAATAACATGTTCAAACGCACCCTATTTGGTGTTGTTTAATAGCAGGATAAAGAGAAAAACCAAGCACCCTTGTGGTGGTTTTTCTTGGCTGAATTTGACTAACAAAACTCAACCATCCTTATAGTTTTCATATTACCGAAAGACACTCCCACAACAGTTAATAATATACAAATTTTGAAATTGAGAATTGGGTGTAAGGAAAAAAAAGAAAACAAGCCCAAGGTTACTAACAGTGGGTCTCGACACTAAGGAAAATATGAACCATTTTTAGTCCATAGTCTTTGGAAGTAGTCACCAAGAGTGCAAAATGGCAAAAACAATTTTGCCCACTGTTGAACAGTCAACATATAAACCAAACACAACAAGAATTTAGCTCCATTCATTTAACTAGTTGGGAAGTATGGAAGCCAAAGTATAACATCAAAATCAACTCATTGTGGTTTGACATAACCACAACCAACAACTGAACATAAACAAAACTACTCGAAACCTATGTCGGGTTAACCAACCAACTCTGCTTACCGCTGTGGTGGTAGTTTTCGACCCACGAGAAAGACCGAACACAACCAACTTACTCAGCTTGCAACTTATCAAATGGACTCTAAGATTGAGATAGGGACTTGCAGGACAAACAAGTAACCCATCATACCCACTGCTGTGGGTTTATTCATAAGTGAACATTACATAAATCAAGAAGATGTCAAAGAAGCATTTCCAATTTTTCAAGCCAATACCAATTTTATAGTTTGCGTTCTTAATTTACTTTGGCCACACAAGATTAATAACAACAACAAAATAAATTGAAATTATGTATGAGTCGATCGCATGAAAGAAAAAAATATATATATATTATGACTTCTCCATCCATTAATCACAAAGAGTATATAAAATTCTTACAAAAATTATGATGGTGATATCTAGTAGGAATAAGAAGCCGAACCAAAAATTCTCCAATTGGGCACGGGTTTGCTTGAAATTGAGCAAATTGGTACTTGATACGGACTCTCTACACTCCAATTAGCAAAACCCCCTTCTCAATTTCAAGAGCCCCTAATTTTGTATGAAGCCTAATTTTCGGATTGGGTTGAAAGTGAGTGAAGACTCTGTGAAATCTTGTTTCTTCTATAGATGTGAGAATGGAAGGTTGATAGTGATACTCCAGATTCTTCAAAATTGATTATACCCATTCTTGGCTTTGGTCTCCTTCTTCCCAACCACGCATGGTACCCCTTGTGACCGCTAGGGAGTAGCTTGGATAGAATTGGGGTGATGAAAAGTGGATTTCGGGCCTTGACTATCAACAGGAAGGAGAATACACCACTTTGGTGATTTAAAGCGTGGGAGAGGAGTAGGGGGCAGAAAAGTCAGAAGGAAACGTTGGGGGAAAGGAAAAGTGGGTTAAGGATTGTTTTTATTTCTTTTGTTTTATTACAACATAGTACAATCTGCACTCCGTGTTTTGTCGAGTCCTCGAGTAAACGTACCTTCCCGGTACCCGAAAAATATAGAAATTATGTTTTTTGGAAATGATTTCTTAAACGTAATAATATAACATTTTTATTACATAGAAATTTGATTATAACTGTTTGCTGTTACTAATTTGGTGCCGTTATGCGTGCGGTGCCGTGATTCTCTAAATTAACGAGATGACCTCTCGTTTTTAGATCCAAATATTGACAACTGTCAGAAAATAACTGATTTAAATTTTCTGACGTAATAAATATTATTATAATAATCCGAAAATTTACGATTTGTTATACATACCATAAAACAAAAATCACAAACATCGGCAACACTTATAAGACAAAACATGTAAACATCATAGATAGTGAATATCTTACCTTCCCACAGGACACGTCCTTGAAAACCTAAAAAACAGCTTCAACAAAATAATGCGATTTCCAAATGTATGATATGCATAATCTCCATTACTTTAATTGAAATTCCAAACTACCTGCAAAAAGGGATATCTAAAATTAACACAGTAACACAATAACAATACGCACATACAACCTAAATTTTTTAGCTACTACAAAAGGCGTAAACTCTATGCAACTCACATCTCTTTCCAACCACAGACATATTCTTTTCAGAAAATTTCGTAGCTACCCAACAAAGCAATCGCAGTATATTCGACAATGCCAACATCTAAACTGGAAGGACACAATCTATTTTTAAAAATACACAAAAACCAAAAACGAAGCATCTATATACATATATGTGGAAAACTAGAAGGGGGTTGAATAGTTTTACCAATTAAAACTTCTTTTTAATTTATTTAGATAGACTTATGTCAATCTATTTGGATGTGTGTGTTAGATGTAGATAAACAAGCATGTAGAGGTAAGTAATGAAAAGATAAGAGTAAGAAGCACAAAACCACAACGCAAGTATTTATAGTGGTTCGGCTACAAGGTCACCTTCCTTGCCCTAATCCACTCCCCGAGTCACCTACTCGAGAGTTCGTAATCACTACACCAATGTCCTTATGGCGGAGAAGCCTTCACAACGTCGCCTACTCTTTTTCCGGTACTAGGCTAACCACCGGGTTCTTTCACTCCAAGGTGAACCACACCTACACAACGTCGCCTACCCTTTATAAGGTACTAGGCTAAATACCTAGTTCTTTCACACCTTAGATGAACTACACCTTCACAACGTCGCCTACCCTTTATTAGGTACTAGGCTAAGCACCTAGTTCCATTGCAATGGAGGAACTACTACCACACTACACCAACGACTAATCCCAAAGGAGATCTACTCCTTTACAACATCAACAAGGATATCAATATCCTTGGATCTAATACTAGTCTATCTTGTACATCGAAACACACCAAATCGAATGTACATCTAAGGCACCTTTCACTAATGCCTTTGACTAGATCTACAAGACATCTTTCACTAATGTCTTGTGTCTTCACTTCTAAGCATCTTTCACTAATGCTTCTTTGTCTTGACTTCTAAGCACCTTTCACTAATGCTTCTTTTTCTTGACTTCTAGGCACCTACCACAAGTGCTTTATCCTATAGACGATAGATACCCTTCACTAATATCTTCGTCTTGACTCTTGAGACATCTTTCACTAATAGACTACACTTCTTTGAAGAAAGAAAGGAATCATCAACAAGAAGACTTCAGTAGCCTTGATGATGAGGAAGCATGGCAACTCATGGACTTGAGCTTGCTCGACTTCAAAGGTGGTGATCTTGCCTTTAAGAGGAACCTAAAAGATCACACAAAAACAAAACTACAAACATAGATCTCTTGGATCTAAGGTTAGTGAGATTTAACTCAGGGGGGAAAGTGTGTTAGAGAGGGATTGAAAAGGGGTGAGAAATAATGAAGAAATGGCTCACTATTTATAGAGGAAAAATCCTACTGTTCTGTGACAACTCGCAATTTCAGGTCATTTCTCAAATTTACTATTCATCTCGGGAATTTACTATTCACCGGTTACTATTCAAAATTTTACTATTCACCGTTTTCGAAGTCGAAGTAATATTCTGAGAACGTATTTCAAATTTTACTATTCACGAAACACTATTCATTCCCGAAGAAAATCACTATTCAAGTTTCACTATTTCATCATTTATCGTAAACTAGGTTTACGAGTATCAAATTCGCGTAACCTTAATGGTTTAGCTGCGAATTCATGAACGATCATCAAGGACATTTCATATAGACTAGGTTTAGTCTACATATCATTAGCATCATTATCATCATATTAGTTCATGCATGGTTTTGCATCTTGCAATAAACGCATAATTTTTTTATTAAATAAACGTTATCGCGTAATTAATTATTTTGAATATTTGATCCAATACTTCCAAAAATTATTCCGATATATTTTTATATTCATATTAAGATTATAAAAATAATATTATGAGTTTACCCAGTGTTTTAAATTTATTTGGTATATAAATTGTTATATTTATATAGTTACGACGGTTTTCATAAATTCAACTCGATAATTATTATTTCACTCAATTCTTGTAAGAAATGTATTTTTATAATTTTTATGACTTCAATACATTTTATCTTGTTCCGTTAAAATCTATTTTTAGTTAACGCTAACCTAAATGCTTAAATAAATACACAAGTTACCAACTATACTTAAACAATTATACTCTTACTTACACAAACTACAACATATCATACAAGTAAATGCTTCACCCTTTTATTTTGTTTAGTATGTCGACATATAAGCATGACTCAACATATTTGAGTACAAAATATCAACCATAAACAATAATACTTACTTATGTTATTATATTTTAAGTCAACACATACATATCATAATATCAAAGTGTAAGAAAGCAAAATACTCTCTCCTTTTTCATTTGTATAACCGGCCATCTCAAGATCAAGCAAGGAATTCATAAATTTTTTCAAGACAAGTTAATTATACACTCTAGATTACTTCTCTTTTAAGGTTTTGCAATATAAACCTAGGAGTAATTAGGAAACCTTGTTCATTTAAACCTCATCAAGTTACTAGTAAGCATCTCATATTCATGTTCATCTTTCATATTCATTTTATGTTCATTTCATCATATTTAAGTAAAACATGCAAGTCATAATGATGTTTATACCACTTTTTAATGTTTTTAAGTGTTATATATATATATTTATCATCCTATAATTATCCCTTGAAACATATCACTTTTGGTGATGTCTAGGAACCCATGACACCCTAAGAAGGTGTATGGTAGGATTAGAATAGCTTCGGAGTTGTTTTGAATTGGTTAGAATAGGTTTTGCGCGAGAAAAACTCATTTCGACAACTATTATTAAGGGTCTGTCCATATTTTGAAAATCTGGAAATCTCGACAGTGGATAAAAATTTTTGGCCTAGATATTTAGAAAATACACTTTAAAACGAAAACGTGACCGCTTGAACGGGTTAAAACGGAGTTATAACGAAGAATTTATGAATTTTTGAAGTTTGACGACGAAAACTAATAATTTCAGAAATTTCAGCATGTAAATGTCACTTTTTACGAGTCAAAAATGAGGCTTAAGCGTTATAAATTGTGTCGACTTATCAACAATATATTAGTATACTTTAATACGAATCTAAGGATGTATAAAACGTAGAAAACGGACTTGTAACGATTAAATTACACGCGTTAAACAAAGTTGCCGTAACTTTATTCTATTAGCAAAATTAATATATTTTCTATTAAACACATACTACGGCAACGAGGGACCATGTTGAGGGTCGTTTTTAACAATGACGGAATACTTTTTATAAAATGATGTCTTCTAGTAAAAGTAAGTTCGCCTAGCCTATTTTCCAAAATGTCCAACCGTTCATCAAGCGGAGTTGTAACGAATAAAATATAGTCACTCAAACTTTGCCGAAATCCACCCTTAAACTATATTTTGGACACAAGTACCATACTTTAGCTATATTTTTCTCTATGATCGGAACCTCTATGACGAAAACTTAAATGCTAAAACTTTGAGATAATGATACAAGCTTCCCAAAACCGTTGAGTTTGTTTCCTAACACTCAATGTGCACCATTTTTCGACTAGCTTTTCAAGGCCGTTTAGTCACTTTCATGAATTCTTCAAATGACATTATTTTACGACGAAAAGTTATAATTTCATAATGAATCATTAAATGATTATCGTATGATATCATTTCAACGTAAATGCTTGAAAAGTAATTATTAAATTGTCAAGACGTTATAAGAATTATTTTTCGACGATAAGTATTATTTTCAAAAATTCACAAGTAGTATAGATATCGTATGAATTGTATGCATAACATTACATTGTAACTTATCATATATCATATCATTCATAATAGGTTCAAGTTAGAGATTCACGCTACATTTCGGTGTACTCACTTTTGTCATCGCATCATTGTACCAAGTGAGTTCATAGCCCCACTTTCTACTATTTATTGTTTTACAAACTCTTGGGGGAGATACATGCTCAACTATTTTTAATCGAACACAAATGCTTTGAACTGTATGCTATATCCGAATGTTTTATTGTCACTAAGTAATCAATTGCCATGTTTGAAGTCCCTACATCATGCACCATTAGTCACTTGCGAGTGAGCGCGAATATTGTGAATAGGCCTATTGGAATTAACACTCCCGTTCTTATTGACCCAGTTAGGGGAAATCGAACGCACTATATTTGAATCATTAAGGTAAATTGGCAAGTTTACCATATTAGGGCTGCGATGAAACGATTTTACCAATTTCTATTGGTACGAGGTTTACGCTTTGGTTGTCATGAACTTAGTGAAATAAATGCTGTTTTGTTTTCAACGATGAGTGTGAAACAACGTAACTCACACTACGAATATTGTGTTCAAACGAATTAATTAAACCTATGGATTTCACTCAACCTTTGTGTTGACTGTTTAAGCATGTTTTATCTCAGGTATCTAAGGCATATACTTCACGGCATGCATGTGGACATATCATAGAGTCGCGGTGACGACGCGTCTTAAATGGATTTATGCATTTTAAAAACATTGTTTGGATTGTATCAAATCTATTTCCGTACATAGTAACTTTCAACTGGGACCTATCTTGTAACTCTGATTGTTTTATTAAAGCAAACGATGTATTTTACAAACGACCCTTTAGGTCGTTCAATATAACTGTGATTGTGATGCTATGACAGTCATCCCCCAGGAATTCCATTCCGCTGCAAAACAGGTAATTTGGGGGTGTGACATGTTCCCCGGATCCCACGGATCCCTACCACAAGGGATCCGGCTAGCACAAAGCTAGGGATCCGTGGTACGCTCCTCTTTGCCCATGGGTATTTTTGGTTATGGGTCATGGGTCATGGGTTATGGGTTGATCCATGGTTTTCTTTCTAGATACAATGTATCTTAAGGATACAATGAACTTGGTTAAGTGGTATAAATAAAACCATGGGTTATGGGTCAATACCATTTGCTAGTTTATTACCCATTTTAGTATTTACATGTTTTTACCCATTTTAGTATATACATGTTTTTACCCATTTTAGTATACTTAGATTAAGTATGTGCTAACCCAATATGTAAACATTAGTTGTTGTACATATATATTTAAATCATAAAATCACTTAAGCTTGTTTTAGTGTTTTATGTGAAAACGTAAGTGTGTTAGAAAACTATTAACTCAAACTATTTACGTACTCTATTTGTTTCGTTAAAATGATTTTACGTTTGTTATCGACAAAACATTAGAAGATCGTAAAATATAAATAAACGTTTTTACGGCTTATTTGTATTAACAATCTCCCCCTTTTTGTTGATGACAAAACATAAAATTATTTTAAGGAAAAGCTAAAATTCGTAAAAGTTTGAATTTGTAGTTTTTACTTTCTTCTCCCCCTTTTTGTCGAAACAAAAAGTGTTTGAAGGAAGGCAACACATTGTTTTTAAGAAAAACATGTGAAAGAAAAACTAAAAAGAGATAGAGAGCAAATAACGGGAAAGGATCTCGTCTTTACTCCCCTTGACGAGTCCATCCCTAAGTAAGGGCGTCAAGAAAGTAATACTAATCTAGTTTGTTTGCACATAAGTTTGCAAAAAGATATCGTCTCGAGACGAATGTGTTCCCCCTTGATGATTGCAATTTTTGCAAAGGGATGTCACGAAATGTAAACCTAGTATTGCAAGTAATTTGCAATGTATTGCTTTGACATAAAGCTCCCCCTAGCTTTAGGGTGTCAAAGTCTTCATCTGTAAATTGAATAACTACAAAACAAATGTTAGAAATCAAGAATAATTCACAATTTCCTGCAAATGTGATTCAAGTTAGTAGAAAGAAAGCTTTCTGTCTCACGGATCTCGCGGTTCCCTCCTAGTAGGGATCCGTCTAGGCAATTCTGAGGGATCCGTTTTTAGCTGTTAAATTTCAGCAAAGGTGATATAACAAGTAATGTTATCACAAAAATGAGATATGAATACAAGGTAATCATATTCTCAGAAAAATAACAAGTAGCATGTAATTTCCATTTAATAAAACTAGAGTTATGATATACATGACTCTAAAAACTAAGAAGATAAGAAAATAAATTACTAGAAATTTCTAGACCAACTATCGCTTGATGCTAGGACACCACTAAAAATCTTCTAGCTCAAGTTTTGTTTAGGTTTGATCTCGTCGAAACGTTCGAGGAGATGATAGAACATGAAACGTTGGTCTTCTCGTACTTCATGTATCAAACTTTCAACATGTTGACAATGATGGCAATCTTTGTCATGGCTAGGTAGTGGTGGTGGAAGAAATGAGATGGCTTGATGCGAAGGATCAAGTGAAGCGGCTTGCGGAGCTTCAAACGATGGAGGAATTGGTGGAGGTGCATTTGAGAATGACTCAACCAAGAATGATGGTGGTGGTTGAGAAGTGTCAACTTCCATATGGTCGGGTGGTTGACTTTGATGATTTGTCATAATCCAAATGGGATTATATGATGAAAACGCCGACAATGAAGCCGGAGCAAGTGTTGACTCAACACCTTGATTTTGAACCATTATTCCTCCTAATGAGGAGAATGTTGTCGGCGGAAGTGGATGAGACGGCCTAGGAGGCAAGTCCTCTAATTTGTAGAGGTGTGGTGATGATAGTGGGGATGTAAATGAAATAGCTCTAGGAACCAATGGTGATGGTTTGGTGGAGATGATATTGTTTGGCCTAGGAGGTATGGTGGTGTTTGGCATAGGTAGTTTTGTGGGTACTATCCTTTTAGGAATTGGTTTGATTGGATGATGAAGAATTATATCATTTGTTGGTTTGATGGGAGATGATTCGGTTGAAGAAATTTCGTGTATAACGCGAGCTCTTTTAATTGGTGGTTCTTTGGTGGATAAGTTACTACTTGGGGTTTTCCTCATGATGGGATGATTTCAAGAGGTTGCAAGACCTGAAGTTTAAGATGAGAGTGATGACTATGGAGGTCCTAACAAGGTGGTTTATAAACTAAGAGATTTGGCAAGTGCATTTAAGCTTTAAGCCACTAGGATTCATTGGAATGTGATGATTGACATGCACAAGAGTCAACTTCAGAGGTTGCTCTGATCTAGGAACTCATTTAAGATGAGATGGAGTGTTTGAGTTAGGAAGATGAGTTGAAATGATTGTTTTAGCAAGATTTGACCTATACTGTCATCCGGATCCCACGGTTCCCTCCTCAGAGGGATCCGTCTAGGCTAATCCTAGGGATCCGTCTCTCAGCAGCTATGAAAGAGTGGAAATGATGTTTCTAAGATCTAAGACCTATATCATCTTGAGTGTTTCAGTCCTCCTAAGTGTTTTAAATGAAGGGATGCTTGAGTACTTGAAGGTAATGGGTGATGTAGCTAATGATTGTCATTTATGGAAGGATTTGGAACTTTCAAGAGTACCAATGGATGAGCAAGGATGACACTAAAGATTTAGAGTGTCAATTGAAGCTAAATGATCCTAGAGATCAGATTGTGTCTTAGGATAGTTTATTGGAAAATATCCTAGAAGCTTTGAGATGAGAAAACTAGATTTTGATCAACTTTGATCAACTTGGAGGTGAGGATGATTTATGATCAATTTTGCCATAATTGAAAGATTTCTAAGACTAGATGTGAGGGATCAAGTAGAAAATTAGGTGTGAGTTTAAGAGCGGAAGAGTAATGGATTAAAACGAAACGGTAGATCTACAAGCGTTTTTTTTAGAGTGTGACCTCGGTGAGTTATGTATGAATAGGAAAGATTAACCTATCTTGATAAGGACTTAATTTGCCTTAAGACACTATGTTTAGCTTAGTGTGAGGTGTTCTAAGAATGTGTTTGAAATACAATGCTTGTAATTGCATTTTCTGTTCGACGGATCCCACGGTTCCCTAAGAGTAGGGATCCGTCTAGTGTAATTTTTGGGATCCGCCCATCTGCTCAGCAGGACCTTTACTAAAGGTATGCAATGATCTTGACAATGCATTATATCTCAAGGATAGTCTAAAGAAAGTTCTAAATACTAAGATATCAAATGTTTTATTTCATGAAGGAAATTGGATTACATTGATAAAGCACGAGTACAAGAGATTTGATCCTATTTTGGAATACTATTGGTTTCCTTGAGTGTTTTCGCTAGGAGGATCATTAAGTGATTGATGAGTGTTGGTGGAGTCTAGAATGAAGAAAGTCTTCATGAGGGATATGTTTAGCGGTTCCATCATCTTGTTCACAAGTACGTACAATGGACTTTGAAATTGAGGATAGAAGTGCATAACATTATGATAGAGGCGTGTCAAGAACATTCCATAAGGGATAAGTTTATTCTTGGAGCCTTGAAGATTTGAAATTCGCCTTGCGAAGAAGTAGGCAAGATTGTATGGTTGTTGTGTTAGCAAACAGTACAACATGTGAGCACAACAAGCGGGAAGGATTTCTCGATTTCCCCTAAGACTCCAAACATTTTCACGTAGGATGAGTGCAAGAGGCTTGTACTCTTCTCGGATATCCCTTGTAAAGATAATGTTTGGATCGGAGTAGTATGGTCGAGGTTTGCATATTATGCGATTTAAATCTTCTGGAGAGGGTATGTGTGAACAATATGGACTATTTTCTTCACTAAAGTTGAAGAGAGAATCAAGAGACCAATCTTCGGTGAAGGCACATTGTCCATGATTTGGAATCCGGAGGATGTGAGCAAAATTCTCAAGGGTTAGAGTGAACTTTTGGTTTTTGATATAAAACCAAAGAGATGGAGAGCGATCCTCGTTACGAACGAGTTCGACTTGACGGAAGAATTCCATTATGAACCTTGGACATATCTTCTCGTTGATTTCAAGAAGGCATTCTAGTCCTATGGCTCAGAAGGAGGTATTGACACCTTCTTCGAATTGTAGAGAGGTGTCTACAATACGTCCTTCATGGAAGTGACGGTTTTCGAGATTATTGAACCCACGGACATGATTGCCAGGCGTGTTGGGTTCGAGAGAGATGTTCGGAGTGTAGACGCTAGTGAGTGAAAAATCAAAGTCATATTCATGCGTCATAGTTGAACCTATAGAAATGACAAGTTAATAAAAGGAGATGTTTGTGGTCAACTTATGATAATCTAATGTTTTTACTAGATTTTTATTAACAATGGTTTTTAACAAGAAATACACTTAACTCACTTATGGTTTTGACATACATGTAGAGTATTACTCTTAGAAGAAAAGAGGTTTTTGATTTGCATGAAAAGCTGTTTTCCAGTAGGACGGATCCCACGGTTCCTTTTCAAAAGGGATCCGGCTAGTATAACTTCCGGGATCCGTGGATCTGTAGTAACAGAAACAGATTTTATAAAAACATAGATTTTATAGTTTTTATACCACGAAAATACGTTTTATCCTACATTTTCCTTCAGCATGCATACATGACTTCTAATGTATCACGAAAGATATATAAAACATATAAATCAAAATAAGTGACAAACACATTATGATAAAAGTAACCTAGATAAACTAGATTATTAATAGTATTGCATTTCAATACTAAGGATGATACAAAGGATTGGGTATATGACCCCAATATAGATTAACAACACAAAGTAAATGTCTCTGTATGTGAACTTCATCATAGGGAACACAAGTGCGATGAGTGTTATGGCGATGAGCACGAGTGCGATGTAAACCATGTTGATGACGGATCTTCTTGGTTACGGTTGAGATGGAATGAGGAGGAAGATGAAGTTTTTTGAAATTGGATGATTTGAAAAGGTGAGGATTTGATAGATAGGTCGACGGTGGGAGTTTTTATAGGGAAGGAGGAATTTTTTGAAATTCGTGTTATGTTTTATTATTGGATTAAAAAGAAATAAAACATAAGTTTAATATACTATGACTATAGATGAGAAATATAGCACGTATGTGAGAAAAAGGCTTCCTAACGAAGTTTCATGTAAACCATGTAATTTGCACAAAAGATAATCATATAAATACCTAAAAAAAGGTATACTTAATTATCAAGCAAAGTAAAAAGAAAGTCATACCTCTAGCGCACTTAGGAATGTCTTTACAAATGACACAACAAATGTCACTTAGACTATTCCCGCTCCTTTGCGTTTAAGATACTTTCTTAAGAAATGTATTCTTGTTACCAAGCGACTCCTAAAGCTTGGTGGGTATGAGCTTTGACTAATCAACATGACAAAGAAGATTAGTGCATTTAAATGAAAAGAAAAAAATGTTGTTATCAACTCAACATCCAAACATATAGTTTTGAAATACATGGTGTTTGCTTTTATGAAAAACCTTCTTTGTAGTTTTCAATTAACCATGGATCGTATCAAGTTTTTAAAGTACAATATACTTCAAGGAACTTGGTAACGAAGCTCTGATACCAATTGTGGAAAACTAGAAGGGGGGGTTGAATAGTTTTACCAATTAAAACTTCTTTTTAATTTATTTAGATAGACTTATGTCAATCTATTTGGATGTGTGTGTTGGATGTTGATAAACAAGCATGTAGAGGTAAGTAATGAAAAGATAAGAGTAAGAAGCACAAAACCACAATGCAAGTATTTATAGTGGTTCGGCTACAAGGTCACCTTCCTTGCCCTACTCCACTCCCCGAGTCACCTACTCGAGAGTTCGTAATCACTACACCAATCTCCTTATGGCGGAGAAGCCTTCACAACGTCGCCTACTCTTTTTCCGGTACTAGGCTAACCACTGGGTTCTTTCACTCCAAGGTGAACCACACCTACACAACGTCGCCTACCCTTTATAAGGTACTAGGCTAAGTACCTAGTTCTTTCACACCTTAGGTGAACTACACCTTCACAACGTCGCCTACCCTTTATTAGGTACTAGGCTAAGCACCTAGTTCCATTGCAATGAAGGAACTACTACCACACTACACCAACGACTAATCCCAAAGGAGATCTACTCCTTTACAACATCAACAAGGATATCAATATCCTTGGATCTAATACTAGTCTATCTTGTACATCGAAACACACCAAATCGAATGTACATCTAAGGCACCTTTCACTAATGCCTTTGACTAGATCTACAAGACATCTTTCACTAATGTCTTGTGTCTTCACTTCTAAGCATCTTTCACTAATGCTTCTTTGTCTTGACTTCTAAGCACCTTTCACTAATGCTTCTTTGTCTTGACTTCTAAGCACCTACCGCAAGTGCTTTATCCTATAGACGATAGATACCCTTCACTAATATCTTCGTCTTGACTCTTGAGACATCTTTCACTAATGTCTTCAACACTACACTTCTTTGAAGAAAGAAAGGAATCATCAACAAGAAGACTTCAGTAGCCTTGATGATGAGGAAGCATGGCAACTCATGGACTTGAGCTTGCTCGAATTCAAAGGTGGTGATCTTGCCTTTAAGAGGAACCTAAAAGATCACACAAAAACAAAACTACAAACATAGATCTCTTGGATCTAAGGTTAGTGAGATTTAACTCAGGAGGAAAGTGTGTTAGAGAGGGATTGAAAAGGGGTGAGAAATAATGAAGAAATGGCTCACCATTTATAGAGGAAAAATCCTACTGTTCCCCGGATCCCACGGATCCCTACCACAAGGGATCCGGCTAGCACAAAGCTAGGGATCCGTGGTACGCTCCTCTTTGCCCATGGGTATTTTTGGTTATGGGTCATGGGTCATGGATTATGGGTTGATCCATGGTTTTCTTTCTAGATACAATGTATCTTAAGGATACAATGAACTTGGTTAAGTGGTATAAATAAAACCATGGGTTATGGGTCAATACCATTTGCTAGTTTATTACCCATTTTAGTATTTACATGTTTTTACCCATTTTAGTATATACATGTTTTTACCCATTTTAGTATACTTAGATTAAGTATGTGCTAACCCAATATGTAAACATTAGTTGTTGTACATATATATTTAAATCATAAAATCACTTAAGCTTGTTTTAGTGTTTTATGTGAAAACGTAAGTGTGTTAGAAAACTATTAACTCAAACTATTTACGTACTCTATTTGTTTCGTTAAAATGATTTTACGTTTGTTATCGACAAAACATTAGAAGATCGTAAAATATAAATAAACGTTTTTACGGCTTATTTGTATTAACAATATACATACATTAGTAGCCATGCAACAACAATCCCATAAATTCGAAGCAATCTCAATGTTCCCCAAACAACTAAACATTATTACCTTAAAGAAAAACCATAAAACAACATACAATATTTCAATGGTAAGCAAACTCTGTAAAAGGCAAAACGTCATTCCGTAAATCAGCTAAACGAACTCATAATGCATGATAACAATAAAATACTTACCTATGAATTGAGGGTTAAGTAACACGGATTTAGAGTTTTTTAGGTCACAACTGTTAGATACATAATACCTGCACCAACTCGCGAAGAAATAAAGCTATAGATTAGAATAAGCTTATAGATTACTAGGCATGAATGTTGGTGAAAGAAAGACTTAGATAAAGTACTAAAAAAGAGAGAAAAATAAAAGGGCCAAAAGGCAACACCAGACCTAAAAAACCAACTAACTAGCCTATTCAGGAAACAACATGACCAAAACTATAAAACGTCATCCCATGCGACAAAACGACGTCGTTTCAATGTTGCGTCGTGTCCATGCCTAATATATTATAGGATAATTTCTTATTCTCTATAAAGATTTTATATGTATGTTTAAAGCTGCAACTAGCAATATATGCTAGCTTATTTATCTTTATTTTTATCTAAAAAGTGAAAGGTTAAAATATTGACGAGGGCATTTGATTTGGTCTTTTATCTCTTTTAGCTGAGGAACAATAAAAGATTTGACGATAAATTTAATATCCTATTAAAAAGTTTTTTTTGGAAATAAAGTTGGTATAATTGTAGATTTATGAGCTATAACGAGTAACTTTGGCTCGCGCGTTGCGGTGGGAGTAAATTTCATATGACTAAATTAAATAAATTTATTTTTTTATGATAAATGAAACACTTGTTACCTCATAGCCTGGGTTTTTAAGTTGGGATAATACCATAAAAATGTTGTAAACTTCCCCTTTTTTATTATTATGTGTAGTCATTTTTTTTTTATTATTCAAACTTACTAAAAAACTTTCAAATTTCAACTATTTTGTGTACCTAGTTACTAAAGACCGCTTGCTTATCCAAAAATATTTTCATCGTTAATCCTTTATATTAATGACCGTTTATAAATAACTCAAAATTTGGTTTTCTTAAAAAATTTCTTTTATAATTATTTTTAAAATTTATACATGTTGTTATACACATATTTTATGCACATTCTTTACATGTTTATATATACACTTTTTTATACACACATTTTTATACACACATGTTATACACATTTTTATATACACATTTTTATACACATTTTTATATACGTTTTTATATACACATTTTTATACACACGTTTTTATACAAAAAATCTCAATAAACCAAACACACCTTAATCTTTTATTCTTTTTAATAAAAAATCATCATCTTCAACATCTCATTACCCAAAATTTTATCTTCAACCCCGAAATCACTAAACCAAAACCAAAAATCATAATCACCGTTATATAATTAACTCAAATAAAAACCATAACCGCAACCAACAAACAACTTCACAATAACAACTACAACCTCATAACAACTCAATAAACCAAAACAACAACAACATCAACAAGCCACAACCAATCTATAATTTCATAAGAAAAAAAAAGGAAAATTTCATATACAAAAATCTCAAAGTTTTTCGTCATTGTTTTTAAAATGATATCAAATATTTATTGCTTTCTTTCAACAAGAACACCTTCTTGACATGATCTTTTAACGGTTTAAAAACAAACCCATATCAAGAAGTTGTTTAAACAAGTTTCTAGGATTGTGTTTTTATTTTTATTGCGCTTCGGTTTACAATGAAAAATCATAAAACCAAACTAAAACCCACTTTCGAACTCAAAGATTATATCTTTTTTGTTCTTCGGTTTATTGCTTTCTTTCAACAAGAATAGTGGTGGCGGCTGCCATATCTAAGAACGGTGGCAAAGTTTAGAACGGTCTAAAGATGATCTCAACCACTTAAAATCAGAATTGTTCATGTGTCTATAGAATCAGTTGAAAAGCAATTCACCACCACCCGTAAATATGATTTTCTACCTAATTTGAGTTTATATCCGATCTCAAATCTTGTTTATTGTATGTTTTTAAACACATCTGATTTCTGTAAAATGTGGTGTATGTTTGTGTATGTTTTTGGGGAATACGGTGTGATTAAACAGATAGCAAAATCCGATGAAGATGATAAAGGGAAGAGTGAGTTTGTGGGTTTTGAAATGATCAGATATTGGTTTTCTTTTGTAGGGTGGAGGGGTTATTAATTAGTGGGTGGATATGAGTCGTTTGTGTCTGGATTGATTTTTAAAAAAGCGTATAAAATTGTGTGTATAAAAATGTTTGTATAAAAACGTGTATAAAAATGTGTATAAAAACATGTGTATATAAAAGTGTGTACATAAACGTATAAAAAACGTGCATAAAAATGTATGTATAAATTTGTGTATAAAAACGTGTGTATATTAAAAATAATTATAAAAGATTTTTTTTAAAGAAAACCATTTTTTGAGTTATTTAGAAACGGTCGTTATATAAAGGACTGACGGCGCAAATACTCTTGGATAAGCAAACGGTCGTTAGTAACCAGGTACACAGAATAGTCGAAATTTGAAAGTTTGAAAATAAAAATAAAAAACACGACTACACAGAATAAAAAAAGGGGAAGTTTACTACATTTTTATAGTATTATCTCTTTTAAGTTCACACGACCCGACAATTTTTTTCATGCTAAATAATACGACACATCTATACTACATAAAATACAAAAATAGTCAATAAGTCAAGAATTGGAAAAGTGGAATGTGAAAAGTGGAAAATGTGGTTTGCATGGTAATTTTGGAAAGTATTCATGGTTTGCAAAAAAAACTGTCATACCATATACTCTCATACCATTTATGAATGTCAAACAATGTTAAGAATTTTTGTTTTGCATTGATCTTTTCACATTCTATTTTGAATATTAAACGAAACACTTGTCATAATATCGCATATCGTTAATTGTCTACCGCTAGGAACCGCTGCCGCCAGACGCGGGTACTCGCCTAGTTAAAATAAAAACATTAAATAATCTATAGTACATTATAAAGGATTTGAGGCTTTCTATCTTCAAATTTAAGACAAAAAACAATGCTATAATAGAAAGATTAAAAAAATGATGTAAAATTTGAAAATTTAAGTCTCATTAAACCATATGATAACCTCTTCAATAATGATATATTTTAATAGTATTGTTTATAAGAAAATATCACTAAACTTATAACCATTAATTTAATGCTAAAATTTAAAGAAAAAAAAGAAAGAAAAAAATGTGCCAACTATTTACACTATTTAAAATTTAGACATTCTATTTTTGAAAAACATATATTTACTACGTTATAAAGTATTTGGGACATGCTAAATAAGAAAGGTCTAAAATTAAAAACATTTGCTCGCCACAAAAATAGTCACCGGGTATCCGCCGTCGCATTGCGCAGGTATCACACTTAAATTAAAATTTATACATTTTAGGGACTAACAATGTAAAAAAATAAAAAAAAATAAAAAAAATCTAGATGCTAACAATGAAAATTTATTGTTCATAAGAAATTAAAAATGCATAAACACCCTCTTAAGTACGAGTTAATTAGCAAGCTATTGTCATTAAATATAAACTAATAATAAACATATTACATGCATCATCTTATTAAACTTTTATGTAAACAAAATATATTATTTATTTCTCAAAAAAATTCAAGGACTAACAACTGAAACCCAGTGATTAACGGAAGAACTAACAAAGAAAACTTAAGGACTATACATTTTAGGGACTAATAATGTAAAAAACATTAATTCAGGGACTGCAAATGAAATTTGAATGACCAATAAAAGGACTAACAAAGAAAACCTAAGTACTAACATGTAAAGAAAACTAACCACCAAAACCCAGTGACTAACGGAAGGGCGAATTAAAAAAACCTAATTAAGGACTATACATTTTAGGGTGTAATAATGTAAAAATACTATTCAGGGACTGATAGTGGGAACTGAATGACTAACTTAAAGACTAATAAAGAAAGCTTAAGAACTAACATGTAAATAAAACTAACCACCTGGGACTAATAATATTTTTTACTATTCATTGAATAGTTTATGAATAGTAAATTTCTAAAAGAGATGAGGTCGTTTGGTTAGTGATATTTGCAAAATGGTATAAGGTATCAAATCTGCTCGAAAATCTGTTTTCAACCATTGTACTAAAAAGGATATAAATCACAAAATATGTCAAATAATATATACCGAAAACTGATGTGAGAGGTACTTATAAGTCTTATTTAGAGTCTCTCATTGGCCTAGCTCAAAATACTTTTTTCTAGACTGTCTGTCATTAAAATACTTTTATATATCCAGATTTGACCATTTTTGGAGTCAGGTCAAATTATCAGGTAAGAATCTTTTATAAAATCCGCGAAAATTTTAGGAGACACCTAAGATACTATATAATGACATACTAAAAGGGATTGACGAGTATCCAAGTTTAACTTGGTGAATTTGTTGCTCGTTATGACCTTAAAATCCGGACAGATTTGAGTAATTGAGACTAAAAGTATAATGTGGTATATTTTGACGAAACTAGTATTTTGACTTATTATTTTTCATCATCGAGTCTGATCATATCGTTAGTAGTCTAATGATGGTCATGTTACTGTTTATAGGTCATTTGTAGAGATACACAATCGTTGGGCTCCTAAGTCGTGTTTTGATCATTTCCGTTATCATACTCGTAACTAACCTTTTAAGGTGAGTTTCTCACATTCCTTTTTACCGTTTTTATTTACGTTTTAGGATGGAAGAAAGCATGATCAAGTATTTTTACTTGAAAATATTTATGAATTATGATTATTTGAAATATTTGAACCTTTTGGTTATTTTGAACCTTTGAGATTGATTTTGAACCTTATGATATGTTTTTGGAACTCTTATGACTTATTTTGTACTTTTTGGCTTGATTTGAACTCTTTGACTTAATCTGAACCTTTTGACTTGATTTTAAACCCTTTGACTATTTTGAACTCTTTTGACTTGTCTTGAACTTATGACTTGCCTTTGAACTATACTTTGACTATGTGTTGTTTATGATGAGGTTAGTCACACACTTTTAGCTCAGTGTAATCCCCATGTCATGGATTGAGACATTAGTACTTATGATGACATTCTATAGGATGGACCTTCCTCATTCCCTACGTCGTGAGTGTATAATACTAGATATTTGGGCTAGTGTTATTTAAGTCCGTTTGGTTGACTAAATAAACATCTAGAGACTTGATTTATATTTATTGCTACTAGGCTATATTAGCGGACTTGTGATTTGATATACTTCTCCGGGAGTTGTCTTACTACTATTGGAGCTCACTAGGCAGAGTGATCTGTTTAATGCGTTTAAGTAGTGGCCCTGCATAAAACACTATAGTACCCCTTATTTTGTATATGTTTTACATATACACTTTTGACAAATGACTTGGACTATTTTTATTAAAGATCCACGTTGGTGGATGACATGACTTGGATATTGTTAAGAAAGTCCTAGAATTTAGTCGAGTTATTAGAAAAATGGAGCTCAGTAGCTGTTTAACTTAATACTATATCCGTTCTTGTTTGATAAGAAATGAAATTAATTTAAATCAAGTTATTACTTAGCTTTAGGATTTTGATAACTTTACTCGAAGACGAGAGTTTCTTGAGGATGATTTATAATCGATTTTGAACTGTTTTTGGCAAACCATTTTGATTCGATATTGGACTCTTTTGAAACGATTTATAGAAGTATTTTTTTTGTTGTACAAACTTCTGTGAGACTCACCAACTATTTCATAGTTGACCGTTTTTATCATGCTTTTCAGGTAATCAAGTGAAAGTGGAACCTAAGTGATTGCATTCATGGATTTCACATTTGTCAAGTGTCGGAATAAAAACAATTACAATCTTTTGAACTTATGTACGAAGACAAATATTTTCTTTATCTTTTCCGACATGTATTTTTGAATTAACAATGAAATTATTGGGATTTATTTTATGATTTTATATTTGTTATTGTTTTATCATCTTTTGCAATGTATATTGATTACGTCTCACCTCGCGTTCCGCCATCTGGTGGGGTGCGACATCATGGAAGACTAAAAGCAACCTACGGTCTCTCGATCATCAGCCAAAGCTGAGTATCGATCTATGGCTACCACTACCTGTGAACTTACGTGGTTGAAGTCTCTTCTTACTTCTCTAGGTGTTTTACATTCATGCCCCATGTATTTATATTGATATATATATAAGAACTAATAGGAGGGACATTCAATAGTTTATTATTTTTCCTCTTTTGGGCCTTGCCCTTTCCTGTTTGGGCTGTGCCAGATCTTTTTTTGTGGCCCGTTTTCTTTGATACTATAGCATCGGCAAGGTTAGTTCCACACATTTCCAGCTGGAACCTTTCACCGCCTCTCTCTCTCTCTCTCTTAATCCTTATCCTGAGTCTAATATCAATCACCGCCTTTAGTCTCTCTCTCAACGCATATTTGGATCTGAGAAACACACTCTTAATATTGCATCAAAAGATTTGCCTCTATCTGAAATAAGATAGTCAAAAGATGTTGGTAAGGCTTTTCCATGAAACTGTTGATATGTTATATTCGAACTAATTTAAGATTGTTTGTGATCTTTAATTTTTTTTTTTTTTTTTGGTTTTTTTTTGTATACACGGTTTGACGCTACTGTTGCGGATTTGTAGAATGTTGGCGGCGGAAATGCTTACTGAATTTGCAGATTCATATGTTGGTGAAAGTGTATTCAAATTCCGTACTGAAGATGAAGTTGCAGTCAAATTCCGAGCTGAAGATGAAGTTGCAGTCAATAATATAATTTGTGTAAGTTTCTTTTACTTTTTTTTTTTTTTTTTAAATGATTTGTTATGAGCTATATTAAATCTAATGCAAATTAATTAAAGATGAAGTTGATTTGTTACGGGCCACAATAATATGTTATTTTACTTTTACAATATTGATTTGTTGCAGTCATAATTTTGAGTTACAACATACCCTTATGAAGTTACAACATACCTTTATGAAACAATCATTTTGATCTGGGTGGAAACCCTAATTAACCTTTGGCCGTGCTATTAAAATCGTTTATGATTATTGATTGTAGACGGCTGTTTGTTTGGTGGAGTCCTAAGGTGATGGTGTGGGGGTCGGTTTGGTTCTTGATTGGTGTTGTTATAAAGGTATACTTTCTTCTTCGTTGGGTTTGATTACGATATACCGTTTAGGGTTTTCATTTGATTTTTTCCTTAACATGTTGTGTTGATTTATTTGAATGACGGTTTTGAATTAGGGTACTTTGTTGTTTTGCTAGGAATGTTTGGATGAACTTACTATAATAGCATGGTGTTGAGTCGAATTAGGGGCGGATTTGAGTCTGATGATGATTTCGTTGGCGAAATGGAGCCGAGTCGGCGGAAAGTGAACCGGATTCGGCCTGCGGATGGTGCAAAGGAGGCTGCTGCGGCTGCGGCGAGTCTCAGTTTTGAAAATTTAATCGGTATACTGTTTATTCTTATTTTCAGTGGCTTTTGCTATTGTATGCGTTTTTAATCGTAGCTGTCGTGTTGTGTTAATGTATCGGAATGGCGTACATTTTGTCTGTTGTCTTTTGTTGCGATAATTTATTAGGTTAAGAGGTTGTTTATAGTAGGTAGGTATATTTTGTTATTCTATGGGCTGTTAATGGTAGCTGATCAAAATTGGAAGTTTTGTAAGTTGAGGAGTACAAAGTTCCCGTGATTAAATTAGATTGGTGTGACATGTGATGTTATTATGTTTGCGGGTAAAGTACACTGCACTTTAGGCGGTAGGCGTCTTTGGTTTTAATGTAGGTGGTAGGCGGCTTTTGTTATAATGTAGATTATAACTAGATTTGTGTTGATATTTTGATGGTGCGAACCTTTCGTGTAAAGGCTGTTTTATTTTTGTATAGTTGTAGGTTTTAGTGAAGTGTATACATTGGTTCTAATGTAGGCGGTAGGCGGCTTTTGTTATAATGTGGATAATAAAACTAGATTCATGAACTTACTATAAGTGCAGTGTACTTTACCGCTTTTGTTATAATGTAGGTTGTAGATTGATGTTATTATCCATGTACAACTAGCGGTAAAGTACAGTGCACTTTTATCATCCATGTATTAAGACGCCAATAAAATGTTGCACAGATAGCGGTCGCCAGGAGGATTGGTACAAGGACTGACTTCATACAACTTTAAATCATTTTGCAGGAATAGAGATTGAGAAGACACCGGCTGCAGTAACTATTGGCGCCGGTAATGAATCGAACCAGTTTTTAATTGCAGGCATGTATACTTTTTTTGGTTCCGTAACTTCTTTATTATATACACATTGCAAAACGGTTGTTTAAAATATACTAACGAGCGTCGAATTACTGTTGCAACATACAGTCATGACGGCTTGGGAAACTGGAATTCCATGTCGCACAAGAGCAATCAGTTGTGACATTCGACATTTCAAGGTACATGATACAAACATTTGCCCGTAATGTTAAAAAAACAAAGCACGACTGGGCCGTAATCAGAGCCCCACTTGCTTTTGAAATCGTTATGCAGTGTATCTGTATAATAAATGTAAAACGGCTGATAGACCACTACGCTTTGTTTTTGCTGTCTAGAGTTGGAGTTATCGCAATCACAAGGCTGAGTCTGAGATACCAGTTGTTGTCAAAGGTCTCTTTTGGCTTTTATATTGGGAAATAAAATGGAATGCAACTATACTTCTAAGAGATAGGATAAGGAAAAAAAAGAACAAATCTGAAAGAGTAGCACAAGACCCTGCATTTCGGGGGCATGTTAGGTGTTCAGTTAGGTAAGTTTCGATCTTTATTGTTTTGATTATATATATTTTGTGTTTTTACAGGAATTGAGGAATTGAGTGACTAATTGAGGTTATGGGGTCGGTGACATTCGTGAACCGTTTGGGGGTTTTTGAGGTACCTTTTTCTTTAGTTTTTGAGGTACCTTTTTCTTTAATTGTTCCATACAGGATATGAATGCTAATTTAGGTTCTAAAATAAAATTCAACACTGATGTTGTTGTAGCCATAAATGAACTACCAGAAGATGATGGCAACAGTTAATGTAGAAACAATAGCTGGAAACGGTTAACGGCACACGGCAAGTGAATTAATTAATTCTTTTTTCTTATTAAATCTTTCAACCTTTGGACACGGTTAACGTAGAAACATATGGTCTGAACAGTGGTCAAATGAAACCATCAGACCATACGTTTAAAAGTGTTCCCGTTGCTTATTTTCTATGTCAATATGGTGCTGAACCACAATGCAGCTGCAGACAAGGCAAGTTTTACTGTATAAATTCACTTTTAATTCTTGAACACTATTACATGTAAATTTAACGGTTTGTATCGCCAGATTTTGTAAGTTTTTTATTATACTAAATTATTAAACCACACTCTTAAAGAGTTGAGCAAAGTTAATGAGAATCAATACCTCCGATAGTGGTCGGTTGGATTTTAGTTGAATTATGTTTCAGTAATTTTTTTACGTTTATCAAGTTGAATTGCTAACATCATTATTATTATTTTTCTTCTGTTAATGTTTGAGTTGACTAATCTGCTGTTCGTGTACAACCAGAAACAACCCAGATGCAGCCAAGAGTGGATGAAGCACACACCAGGATATTCACAAAGGCAAGCTGAAGCTGTAGCAACATCGGAGCAAAACAAAAGAACGGTCATGAGTGGGAAACATCCCCGCAACCACTATCGGAGGCATTGATAGCTTTATTTGTCATGGTATTGCAAATAAATAGTTGGCGCAAAAAGTGTGGAGAGGTGGGAACAACTCATGGAAAACTATTTGTTTGGGCTTCAACACTCCAAGAGAGATTATTCAAGGTATATCGTATTTTTGGTTTGTGAAATTAGTGTTTTTATTATTGTATAATTTATGAACATATTATTTTTAGTGTGTTTGGATTAGCTTATATATGGTTTAGGGGATTATGATGCAATCAAAAATGGTTTGAGGGTACAAGTTTGAAGTACTGCATACAGACTGATTTTGATTATAGGCTACTGATGTATATGTAAACAATATTGAATATGAATTGGTTGCTGGGACAATTTCTTTGATATCATTTGGTTTATAGTGTTTTTACACTTTATAAGATAGGGTGGCTATATATTTTTGATGGAAATCAAAACAACGAAACAACATCAAAAACCCGAGGTACAGAAAAACTCCCGCCGCGGAGCCGCGGCGGGTATTAGATACTTGTTGTGATAATATAGAAGCACTCCACATTGCATCTAATCCAGTCTTCCATGATCGTACTAAACATATCGAGGTAGATTGCCATTACGTGCTGGTAACATCGTTACTTCTTATGTTCGAACTACTGAGCAGCCTGCTGATATTCTTACCAAGGCACTTGGGAAACAACCATTCCAGTATCTTATTCATAAGTTGGGTGTTCATAACCTACACACTCCAACTTGAGGTGAGGAGGGGCATTGAAATAATTGCAGAATGTATTCATATGTATAGCTGTAATATTCTTAGGATATCGTTTTGATTTGTATGTATTTATTTAGCATCTCTACTTTAGGAAAAGATCATAGCCTCTTATGTATATATGTAGTGCCTTTGTGGAATGAAGGAACAAGGAAAATCATTAACCATAATTTATTCTTTAGTGGCAGACGAATAATGTGTTATTCGCCTCCACCACACCAAACACTCTTTTATAATACCATACTCTCTTATTGTGTCTACTTATCATTACCCTCATCACTATTTCATCCATCATAAATGTCATTCATTTATTTTCTATTTTTCTTTTCATGTTTCATAGCTTTAACTTAGCATATAATTATAGATTATCTTTTGCTTCTTCTCTGACACAACTAACTTTTGTAAGCTTACTTCATAATCTCATGTCAAAATCTATGTAAAAAAATTATGTTCAATAAAAATAAAAAGCAATAACTCCTTTTGTTACTTTGTATATCAGTTAACCAAGCTATTCATTTAGGATTTTAAGCAAGTCTCAAGTTTCAACGGTCATCATCCAAAGTGTGATTGCTATATATAAATAGGGGATAACTTGGCTACAATTTTTGTAGCCAATTAGCTACAATCCTTCATAAAAAATACACTAGCATCAAATCTGGGACCCACAGAAAAGAATCAGGACTCACAAAAAGAATCAGGGACCCACATTATATAACACAAACTTGTAGCCAATTAGCTACAATAAATTGTAGCTAATATATTCCCATATAAATATTACCTGTATACTTTTACGGTTTTTTAACCATTTAAAGTTTAAACAACTTTTTTTTACATATTATTTAGAATTTAACATGGATCATATACAAATATACAAGGAAATTTAAAAAATGTACAAAACCATATAATAAAAAAAGAATCATTACAATCTTGGTTCTTTTGAGAAGAAACTAAGAAAAAGTGACGGAATTTTCATGTGAAGATGATAGCCGAATGTGTGTAAATTCAGTAATTTAACCAAACACTATATGAAAATTCTTGAATAATAGTGATTCACTACAATAACAAAAACACAAACTATATTGCATTTACTTCCTTTACATATGCCAACTTTCAATGTTTGACAAAGGCTCACAAAGAATACAAATCATTTGATCAAAATATAAAGATCATATATATAACTTGAACCAAAAAATTATGAAACAATAACTTAACAATGACAAACAAAGGATCATATCTTACGTTAGAAACTATTAGTACAAACTTACAAACACATATCCATGATTCAACCATTAAGAATGTAGGATCGTATATTTTATGTTGTTTAGATGATTCGGGTGGTCTAGGATTATGATTAAACAAGAGAGCCATTTTTAGAAAGATGAAGAGAGGAGAGGGTGATTCTAGAGAGATAAACAAAATAGAAAATGTTAGATTATCAAAGAAGCACCACCCCTTCCAAGGATGGAAGGGGTATTTATAGTTACAACCTACACGCCCTCCTGTCGGGCTGTGGATTAGGCATACAGTGGGTAAAGACTCGTCCTTCCTCCATGGTGATACACAAAGCTAATCTATGCTAATAACTAACTAATAAAGCAGTAAATAACGATATGTCTACGAGCTAACATATGCTAGACTATAGATGGGGTGACCGACACTTCACTATGAAATTTCAAATTCCTAACAATCTCCCCCTAAGGGAGGTCACCCCATGATTTACATTTCGAATCCTAGCATTCTATTTTGTCTTATGTTCTGAGCTCGTAGACTTTAATTCTTCAATTTCCGCATTCTTTGTGCTTTAGCAGTGCAACTTCAAAGTCCGACTTCTTTGTACTTTTAGTGGAGGTCTTTGTACTGATCCACATCTTTGATGATCTTCGAGCTTTCTTTGAGATCATCAGCCACAACAAATCTCTGGATCACCCTTTATTGTGTTGCCTTCATGTGATGTTGTAACTTTTGGACCGACATGCTCACACTTTATGGATCATGACATCTTTTCATCAGAGTAGCGGAAGCAACTTTGTATGTCTTTGATTGTCATGATTTTCTTCAATTATATTGGTGTAAGCTGTGAGCATGCGGTTGTGAATTGACTTCTCAACTCTGATCAGCTGCAACCGTCAACAGTTCCTGCAAACAACAGTGAGCAACAAAACACACGAAAGTGTCTTTGTTCACTTTCGATGAATATAGTTGCAAGAACCACGGTTCCCCGTTGATCAGTATAAATACTGCCTGTGATCAGGTAGAGTTCCGAAGAATCTCCTTGACAGGGTTTCGCAGTTGTTCTAGCCGTTCTCAAACCGGAGCGTCCCAAAGAAGACAACGGAGTGAGTGAACCCGAATTGAGATTCACGATTGATGAAAAATTGATTTGAAAAACAATCGCGTATTGCTTAGAAGAAAGAGTTTTGCAATACGACGAAGGTTTTATAAGAAAGATCATTTTTCAATCAGAAATACTTTTTGAATTTGAAAATGAATACATATTCGATGTGCTAGAGAAAAGAAGGGATGTGCACATCGAATGGTTTTTCCAAAAGTATTTTTTTAATTAGAGATACTTTTTGTGTTTGAAAATGAATACACATTCGATGTGCTAGAGAAAAGAATATTTGCACATCGAACGGTTTTTCCAAAAGTATTCGTCAATTCATTTCCTGGACCAAGGTTGATTCAAGAATGAATCGCCCCATCGTTTCTATCCAGTTGTCACAAGTTTGATCTTTAGAAAAGATCTCACATGTCACCCACCAAGAGCTTGTTTGATGTTGGCTCTAAAAGGATTTCCATCTTCATTGTGAATACTTTACATATCACTCGGATGTTCTGGCAATACCACAAGGATAATGCATAGGACTCTTAATACATACTTACTTTCCACATTGTGTGAAACATCAAGTCTTCATTAATTTTGTGTCCTAATGAGATATTGTGGATGATCTGTTGGCTCTAGACTCAATTGTGCATTTTGGTTTCTTATGCCGGAGACTAGGGAGAGGGCCTCATTCTTCAATATCAACAATCTCTAAGAGAAAGTCGATAGATTATGTAGGTTCCCCGTGAGAATGAAACAAGTCCTTTTAAGAGGAACTTGAGTAGCTTGGGAAGTTTAGTGCAGTGCGTCACTGGGTCCATGACGTCTTGTCTTCAATACCAGTGTTCTGCCCTAAGGTTGAATTAATGGAGGGCTATTTCTTTTCACCCTTTTTACATTCAATTCTTTTTCATTCTTCAACCCCTTCAGTGCTTACCGAGACTTCATAACTAGAACCTTGTTGGGTTTATTCCAGTACTAGCTCTGTCTTAGTCCGCACTCTTCCCATATTCTCATTTTCTCCTTTTTTTCATCATACCTAAGGATTTCTACACTACCTAGTGGATTGTCCCTGGGTAGATCATTCCGGTTCTGGCTGGATCATGGGAACGAATACCTAACCTCACCATCCTTATAACTCTATGCATAAAGTAAAATGGTCGGTCTTTTGGTACAGTTCATTCTTCCTTGAAACCAATTGAAAAATCATTTGGAAAAACCAATCAAGGTACTGGTGACAAAATATCAAAGCATTTTGTACCTTAATTGTTTTTGATCATTTAGAAAAGCTCCCCCTGAACATGTGCATATGATTTTGAAATTGGTTAGCACATGGAGGCAAGAATTCTTTGAAATGTATTCTTGATCACAATTTCAGTAGAAAAGGCCATTTGAATTTCTTTGGTAAATTCTCCCCCTCAGTATGTGCGTAGGATATTTGAAATCATTTTATCACATAGAAGAAAAGAGTTCTTTTGAAGTACATCCACGATCATAATAGCCATTAAGACACCATTAGAAAATCAATCAAGGTACTTTATGTTGAAACATAGAAATCTTTGTACCTTGAAAGTTTATTTTCTTTTTGAAATGCTCCCCCTCAATATATGCTTCGAGATTCGAAAGCGTTTAGCACATATGGGAGAGCAGCATGCACATTTGAATCAAAACGATCACTTTTTATCAAATTTCATTATTAAATTACAAATTCTCTTCTGATCAAAAATATCAAACCCTTTGAGATTTTGGATCCCAAGTGATTTAATAAGGTTTATAAAACATGGGAGAAAGTGTGGCCTTGTTTAAATACTCTTCTGGTTTTTGGTTAAATGCTCCTCCTCAATCATGTGCATCATGTAATTGAAATCGTTTGGCACATGAAGGAAGGAGTGCTTTTGAAACAATTACCCTTTAAACAGATTTGAGATTTAAATCACGATCTCTCCCCCGATCAAAAATTTTAAACCTTTTGAGATTTGTGATCCCAATTGATTTAAATCATTTAAAAGATTTTGGGGAAAGACGTGGCATGATTTAATTTTGAAATAGACTGATAAGGATCAGTTTTAGATATTAAAGATTGTTAGTGTCATGTATGATAGTTTTAAGAGATTTTTAAGTAAAATAAAACAATTTCACAATCAAACAAGAACAGAAAAAATTTCATTTTGAAAGATCTTTGAGTTTTAAATAAAAATCATACCATGACATAACATTAAATCTTTAGATCACCACTTTATAACGTACAAACCGGAATTTTATGAAGAAATATCGTTTGAAAATATTTTATTTGAAATCACTCTCCCCCTCAATCGATGACCGTAGTCGTTGATTGAGTGACTTATGTTTTATCAAAATGAAGTCCGGTTGATTTCCAAAATTTAAGTCCAATTTATTTTCAAAACAATATTTTTCCATTTTTTAAAACAATATTTTCAAAATTGCTAAAAAAATGGTATTATTCACTACTTGTCCTGCAAAAAGATACGTTAGGTGGATAAGAAGCTTCTGTTGTTCTTGTAGGGCTGGAAGAAAACCATCTGCAGATGCAGTGAGACCTCTTAAGTTGCATCTATCGTGCCAACTCTCCATGGAGATCTAATTAAGCTACGTTTCTTCATTTTTCGACCTAAGAAATAGTTACCCTTTCCTTTCGGCATCCAATCATCTTCATTTGTGGGATCCGGATCGGGAACATTCTTATAATCCAATTTATCTGCATACGTTAGTGCACACAAACAGATATATGGTGGTCGACAACACCCAAACAGCAATCGACTAATAAAAGTCAATCCGACACATCAATTAGATCATAAAAGGCATGGGAATAATGTGTTCATCAAACTCTAATCATCTAATCCTAACAATCATATCCTAGATTCCTAGTCCTTCAACATAAGCAAACATATTTTTTAGTTAAGCACATAGGATGATTATATAAGCCCGTAAGATGATATAAATTTGAAAACATTCTCCCCCTCAATCAATGACTCATTTTTGAAAAAAATTTAGATAAGCTGAAGTCATTGATTGGGTTTTGCAAATTTATGAAAACTTGATTCTGATTGATTTTCAAGCAACTCATTTTCCACCATTTTTGAAACAAATATTTTTCTGAAGAATTTTAGAAAGAAAAATATTTGAGTAGGAACAGCAGTCCTTCGACATGCTTTCCTCATTTTGAATTTGGATAAGTGCACGAAATTTTTGAAAATTGGTTTAGCGCAGCACTTTTCTTCCTTGAAGAACGGGTTGCTATCTGAAATAATAGCAAACCATTAGTTTTACCAAGGGTTACAGTCTGAAGTAACTGCAAGCCATATTTAGACATGTTTTGAAAAGAAATATTTACACCTTCTGCTCGAACTTCATCTATGGTCCCGTGCCATTGTGAATGACATTTCTAAGACCGTAGATGTTATTGATACCAGAAGACATGTCTTGAGAAAACATATTTTTGGTATTTTTTTAAATTTTCTAATTTTTATGTGTTTTTGTTGGTTTTATAATTTTCTATTTTCTTTTTGTTGGTTTTATATTTTTGTATTTTGTTTTTGATAAATATTTACAGATAGAGTAGATGATATAGTTTAAGAAGATGATGATACGAGTACCGAGATAAGGATATCGAGCAACCTCGTTGTAGAAGATAGAAATCGTCATCTCTTAAACATTCACCACCAAAGCTTTCGAGGCTCCTGAGTTCAGAGAAATTGAACCATCTGAAAGTAAGACTTTGATAGCTTCCCCCCAAACCGAAAATCCTTTTGTTGAGCAGATTCGAAGCTCTATTTCAAGCTTGCCTTAGCCAGGTGTACAAAGAAGTATACCATTATCATCGATCTTGCTGCTCCTTTTAAGAATGATCTTAGTGATTCTTCGTTCGGGGTTATATCATCAACAAGAAGAACAACAACGTATCATCCCACGCTTGAATGAATCTTCTCAAATTCTTTTTCCACTGAAGTCTGAAGCGATCCATACCAAAAAGGTGTCAAGAGAACAATTCCCCCAAGTAGTTGAATTGATGCAGTCAGTCTCTTTGAATAATGCTCAAGAACTCTCCCGAATAAACATCATGAAGGGAATGAAAACACCTCCCCAATGTTCACATTTTTCTTCCCTGATGATCGTGTATGAAGCTCAAGAACCCGAAGTACACCAATACCCAAGAACTCTCCCGAATACATATCATGAGGGGAATGAAAACACCTCCCCAATGTTCACATTTTTCTTCCCTGATGATGTCATACTTGTGTACCTCTTTTATCTTCAGAAACTAACTCTTCCATCTCTTCCCCCACATAGTTGGAATAAGGACACTAAACGCCATGAGTCAAACCTTGAGTTTCTCTGCGGTAATGACATTCGTATTCCCGGGATATCTTCAATCACTTAGAAGTATTAAGTTCATCAAGTTTACTCGCGTTTAGATGCTTGTCTCCTTCCCCCTTGCTGGGTTTGATACTTCAGAATCAACAACATATTATAAGCCCAAATACTTGAAATCTTTTGAGAAGATCGCTTGAAGTCTTTGTGAGAATCAACTTGCTGACGTACAGTGTGAGCAAATCTAATTAGGGATTAAATCATTCAATTCACTCTCCCCCAATTAGTGCTCTCCCCAAAATCGACAATATTTTAATAAATGCCCAGAATAAGAAGAAGTATTTTGATAATCAAATGCAACTCGTCTTTTAGTCTTCTAACATATAGCAGAAAATGTAGAACCGACTGTAGACTCGACCTTCTTCAAGATTGTCCAGTTGGGGATCAAAAGGTTAACATCTTCTTCTTACCAAATGCATTCCCGTTAACTTATATATAGCAAATCCCTTTAACTTAAATCCCTCCCAATCAAACAAGAACAGAAAGATATTCATCAAGGAAATCAGCCCCGTAACTAGAAGCACTTTGTCATTAATCATATCAGCTTATGAAGATGTCAACCAATGACTCTTAGAAAAAAAAACTCCATGTGAAGATGACCCGATAAGAAGCTCGGTTCTTACATCAGTTTGGAGCCGTTTGGCCATTTGTTCTCATATGTAACTCAACATGTAGAATTATCATACTTCTTCTCCCCCTCAAGAATTGCATACGGAGATGCCATTCTTGATTAAACAAGTTAATATCATCCAAATGTATTCTATTCACACTTCTCCCCCTCAAAGGTAGCATATGATGTCGCCATCGTCATTATAATTGAGCAAGTGGAATAAGAAAACAATCAACAGTAGTTCGGTTCACTTGATGACTGAAAGTGCATGGAAAAAGTATGAAGCATGTTGATGAGAATGGTCATAAATAAGAAGATTTCTCTTCTTCCGAAGATAAAGCGCACTGACACGTACACTTTTCTTTTCTTTAAAGTACGAGGCTTGAACTGTTGTGTTCAAATGTCATAATCTCTCTCTTTTCAACTACTCTTGGCAAACTTGTTATCAACCCCATTATCATTCAGTAGGCTCTTTGTCGTGACAGCTGATGGAGAAAACCCAATATGATGAATTTGACTCTGAAGTAAAACAACACGAACTCGTGACTTAAACTTGCACATATGTAGCAAAGAGCGGTGCCGAGAATTCATGCCCTTTTGAATCTCTAAGTACTCTATACTCTTCAACCAACCAACCATCAAGTATTAGACGTACATTACCTCTTGTAATTTACAATTTAATGTGACACTGAGCACTACAACGTAACTCCTTAAAGTGATAGTTATTTTGTGGTGGTAAGAGCCCAATTCCCCCAAGTGGTAAAAGAAAAGGAAAAGTCACCCAACAATAACTAGATTTCCAAGTCTTCGTTTTTGATAATAAGCTCGAACAAGGATCTTGAAGAATCTTCATCCAACCATCCCCGATACCTTCAGATACTAAGTACACTCGCCCGTGAAATTTCACTTCAACCTCAAATAGATAATAATGAATTAACGCCGTTGTCACATCTTCTGGTTAAAACTCAAAACTAGCCTCCTTTAATGTTTTAAGTGAACTATGATAATGGTTTCATCCCGACCATGGTTAAAAGTACATAACCCCGTAAAACTTTGAAATAACCAAACTGCCAAGAAGACAATCCAAACAATCACCCAATTCATGAAGTACACCCTTTTATCCCTTCTTCGAAACAGAAACCGTAGCACCAACATCAGATAAGATCTCGTAATACACTTTCCTTTCTCCAGGATGGTTCCATAATTACGGGATTTTACAATTCTATGGTTTAAACCGAGAAATAGGTTCTTTCGCGGGATTTTACAAAACTAAGAATAAACCGTAAGATAGATCCGGAACTGCACTTTACTGTTACCAGGATGTTTTCATTGTCACGGGATTTTACAAGTCTATGATTCAAATCGAGAAATAGATTCTTGTTAGGAATTAGAAAATTCCATAGTGAAGAGTCGGTCACCCCAAATGTTATCTAGCTTAAGTTAGCTCGTAGACTTGTCGTTAGTTACGTTATTTAGTAGTTTATTTATTAGTTTGTAGCGTAGTATAGTGTAGTGCAACACCGTGGAGGAAGGACGGGTCTTTACCCACTGTATGCCTGATCCACAGGCCGATAGGAGGTCGTGTATTGTGTAACAATAAATACCCCTTCCATCCATGGAAGGGGTGGTGCTTCTCATTCAATCTAACCTTTCCTTTGTGTAAACCTCTAGCAAGAACACCCTCTCTCTCTACTTTCTCTCTCTAAAATGGTAAACATGTATTTTGATCATCCAAGACCACCCGAATCATCAACACAATAAATATATCGATCCTACAATTGGTATCAAGAGCCATGGTTATTGTGTTGTGTTGATTTGTGTGGTTACTTTGATATGTTTTTGGCTGTTCTTGGCATCATCTTTATTGATCGGAAAATTGTTTCATAAGTTTTTGGCTTTTGTTTTGGCTGCTACTTTGATATGTTTTTGTCTTTAACTGTTTTTCATGTATGCTTTCTTGTTGGTCAAAAATGTCTTGTGATGCTTTCTTGGTCTCAAATCAGTCTTGTGTCAAACTTTATTGTCCAGTGGTATCTTAGGATATTTCTTTGTACTAAAAGCTGTGAAATATGGTGGTCAAACAATGGTCAAAACGGGTCAATGAAACATTTTGTATGCATTTTTTTAAGTTTCAATGAATCTGGTCATGTTTTCGTGATCAAACTGGGTCAAAACAGTCATATGTAGCAGTGTTTGTCACGTTTTCTGGGTTTCTTTGAAGATGGTCGAAAAAATGGTCGGAATTACTCGCCGGAAAATGTCAAAAACTGATAGCGACATGTCCTATGTTGTCCAGATTCTATGAATCTCTGTAGCGACTTGCCATGAGTCTTTACTCATGGTAGCGACTTGGTCCAAGTAGCGACTTGGTCCAAGTAGCGACTTGGTCCAAGTAGCGACTTGGTCCAAGTAGCGATTTGGTCCAAGTAGCGACTTGGTCCAAGTAGCTACTTGAGACAAGAGACTCATGACAAGAAGCCTTGCGACAATTTGCATCTTAACAGAAATGAAAAGAAATTGATGAAGATGAATGAGGATGATCAGGCTAAAATTATCTTACTCATGTCACATTCAAACAATCAACATCATCAACTTATCCTACTCAAACATCATTTCTAATCTAAACAATCATATAGGATCTCAGTACCGCTTCTTCACGCTTGTGCTAATCAAAGACATATCAAGATTTATACAAATCTATTATCGAGAGAAACCTTCATCATCAACCCAAACTCAATCAAAACATCACTTACTCAAACATAAAGATGACTAATCGATCTCAGTTTCATCCCTTGTGTGCGGTTGATTAAACACATAGATCTAAATTGATCTATACACATAAGAATGTTTACGTCATAGATCTAATCTCAAAAGACATGGTAAACACAATAGACCTCAGATTTCATGACTCGTGGTTATCATATGAAACATCAAGACTACCAAGAGTCTTACACACGAATACAAATCCTCATCGATCTATCTTTTGAATAAAGCCACATTTTTTCGAATCTAAATGACACGGAAAAATAACAAGCATGTTATTTCCATTATCTTAAGTTCGGTTTCAAGAAAAATAAACAAAGGCTCATATCGAAAATCTAGTTGTGTGAGATCTCTGATTCGTTCAAATGATAGTACAAATCAATTCATAATTTGTATTATTGAACATATCACTTCATTGATCCATGTTTCATTATAATTGGTCCAATATCCGAATATTTAAAGAAAACAATTTAACAAATCTGTTGATTGTTCTCTTTGGATTCGTTCATGATCATGACAAGTATCTATGAGTTACCTTTACCTTTCGGATTTGATCTTGTGGCCTAGACCGTTCCTCAAGCCAACCCTATGGCGAGGTGCTCAGATTGTGTACAAGCAAGATTACTTCTCTCCAACAAGCTGATTAGGTAATATTATGGTGTGTAAGGAGATGATGTGATCTTTATTAGGCGTTATTTTTATGGTTTCTTGAGCAGTGTGATTGGGAAAGAGAGGCGTATTGTTCTTCAGGATGTGTAGGAATGAAAGGAGGGAGGCGACTGAATATGTGTTAGGGTTTGTGTGTTACGGATTATTAGGGTAAATGTGAGTACTTGTATGTGGCATTTTATACATCCGAATATTAAGGATATTTCAAGTATTCGTGGGCTTTGCATGGGCTGAAGAGATATGCTGGACACGAAATTGACATGGACTTTTATTGGATCAGGTAGGGTGAGAGTTGTAGTGGGCCTCAGTGGAGCTTAATTTGATATGAAAGTTTTGGGTATGAATGTCTCATTGTGAACGTGTTTTTTCGAGGTCTGTCTACCCGTTTTTTTTTGGCCAAACATTACTATTAAGCATATATGAGCTTAGACCAATTTTTATGAGAAAGATCAATATTATGGTCCAATGCTTAGGATGACATTGATGCATATAATGTTGGGCCGCGTGTTGTTTGGGTGTATAAGTTGTTTGGGCTTTGCTAAGTTGTGATGTTATTTGGGGCTTGTATCGCTAGTAATGACCGGGAGTTGGATTGGACTGGGCTTAATGGATATAATTTGGAGCTTGGATCGAATGATGATTTTTGATTATAAGATATGTTGATGTTGAGTTTTGTGACAATGAGATTTGATGACATGATTTGGTGTGATGATGTGATTCTTTATGTTATGCGATTTGGTACTTTGGTATACACATTATCACGGAGAATATTATGTCACGGCTTGAATTAATGATTGAACAAAGTTGACTACAGGGTTGGTGTACAATATTTCTTATTTGGATTTGAAGTGAATGTTTCCGGGCACGTTTACTTATTTCATCTTCTTTCTTTCTACCCTTCCGCGAAGATGACTTGTTTGGGCTTCTGTTGAGTGTGATAAAGACTTGGCCATTTAGTTACGTTTGTGATTCTTTCTCGCTTAACCCACAACGTAGCTATCACTTCGGTGTCTCACTCAGTTGAGAATGTCAAGAGGTTTTGTACATTGGGTACACCGTTTCTTTTTCACGAGGATTAGTACAAGCTTAAGTAACAAATCTGGGGAACTTTACTTCTTGTTCAAATTTGGTATATCGGGTTTACTTCACCATATGGTCACAGCAATTGCCGACAGAATCTGAGAATGATGTGTTTACCAAAGTGCTTACTGGATGGGTGATGATGTTGTTGATGTTGGTTAATGAACAGTTGATGTCCAGCTGCATGTTCTCCTAAAACAGATATTCACCGAAACCAAAATTGTCACAACACATTCAAGCTGACGTTGTTTACGGTTTTGTCTTGATTTTGTAAAATCCCGAGAAAGAATCTATTTCTCGGTTTAAATCATAGATTTGTAAAAATCCCGTGACAATGGAAACATCCTGGTATTACTAAAGTGCATTTCCGGATCTATCTTACGGTTTATTCTTGGTTTTGTAAAATCCCGCGAAGGAAACTATTTCTCGGTTTAAACCATAGAGTTGTAAAATCCCGTAATGATGGAACTATCTTGGAGAAGAGAAAGTGTAATTCTGGATCTTATCTGATGCTGGTGCTACGGTTCCTACTTCGAAGAAGGGATAAAAGGGTGTACTTCATGAATTGGATGTTTGTTTGGATTCTCTTCATGACGGTTTGGTTACTTCAAAGTTTTACGGGGTTATGCTCATTAAACCATGGTCGGGATGAAACCATTATCAGAGTTCACTTAAAACGTTAAAGGAGGCTAGAGTTGAGCTTTTAACCAGAAGATGTGACAACGGCGTTAATTCAATATTATTTATTTGAGGTTGAAGTGAAATATCACGTGCAAGTGTACTTAGTATCTGAAGGTATCGGGGATGGTTGGATGAAGATTCTTCAAGATCCTTGTTCGAGCTTATTATCAAAAATGAAGACTTGGAAATCTAGTTATTGTTGGGTGTCTTTTACCTTTTCTTTTACCACTTGGGGGAATTGGGCTCTTACCATCACAAAATAACTATCACTTTAAGGAGTTACGTTGTAGTGCTCAGTGTCACATTCAATTGTGGATTTTCAAGAGGTGATATACGTCTAATACTCGATGGTTGGTTGGTTGAAGAGTATAGAGTACTTAGAGATTCAAATGGGCATGAAGTCTCAGCACCGCTCTTTGTTACATATGTGCAAGTTTAAGTCACGAGTTCGGGGTAGTTTACTTCAGGGTCAAATTCATCATATTGGGTTTTCTCCATCAGCTGTCACGACAAAGAGCCTACTGAATGATAATGGGGTTGACTACATGTTTTGCCAAGAGATGATGAAAAGAGAGAGATTATGACGTCTGTTCACTTCAGTTCAGGCCTCGTACTTCAACATAATGACGTATGAACACAACAGTTCATGCCTCGTACTCAAAAGAAAAGAAATGTGTATGCTTCAGTGCGCATTATCTTCGGAAGAAGAGAAATCTTCTCATTATGACCATTCTCATCAACATGCTTCATACTTTTTCCATGCGCTTCAGTCATCAAGTGAACCGGGCTACCACTGATTATTTTCTCATTCCACTTGCTCGATTATAATGAAGATGGCGACATCATGTGCTGATTTTGCGGGAGAAAAGTGTGAATAGAACATTCGAATGATTTCACTTAATTAATCAAGAATGGCATCTCCGTATGCAATTCTTGAGGGGGAGAAGAAGGGTGAATTTTTTGCATTGTTGATTGATATTTGAGAATATAGATGGTTATACGGCTCTAAACTCATGTAAGAACCGAGATTCTTCTTATCGGGTCATCTTCACATGGAGTTTTTCTCTTCTAAGAGCCGTTGGTTGACATCTTCACTCGGATTGATGAGTTTATCGACAAAGTGCTTCCAGTTAATGCTTCACGTATACATCAACATGATGATTCCGAACAATCTATCTGTTCTTGTTTAATGTGATTGGTAGTTTGGTGTTACCATCTTGTGTGTTCGTTGCGGCCTGATTGCTGATTTCCTTGATGAACATCTTTCTGTTCTTGTTTGATTGGGAGGGATTTTCGTTAAGGGGATTTGCAAGATGTAAGTTAATTGGGATGCTTTTTGGTGGGATGCTTTTTGGTGTGAGTTGAAGATGTTAACACTCTATTCCCCATTCGGACAATCTTGAAGAAGGTCGAGTCTATAGTCTGTTCTACATTCTCTGCTACATGTTAGAAGACTAAAGACGAGTTGCATTTGATTATCTAAAGATTTCTTATTAATCTGGGCATTTATCATACAGATTGTCGGTTTATGGGAGGCGTTGATATTGACTATTGTAATATTGCAGTTGCACTATTGAATAATAATCCGCTCTTTGGTATTCCTTTGCCAAATCTTCACGGATTATTGATGAGTGTGTAAATACTCATCATTTTGAGTCAAATCTGAACTGCAAAACGTCTAAAAATGCTCAGAAATGCATCAAAATACTGAAAATATTCCAAAATTACATTTTATATGTTTCAGATGCAAAATGTTTAAAATCAGATGAAAATTGAGCAAAGTTTGCATAATTGGCAGTTTCAGTCCCCCAAGTTTGAAAAATTGTCAAAAACAGTCCCTGGTAAAACCAAATAAAGAAAAATATCATTTTAAGTCCTTAGGGATTCAAAAGTTGTCAAAATTGGTCCTTGAGATTCAAATTTACAAAATTACAACTTAGGTCCCTATACTTTGGAATTTGGCAAAAATAGTCCTTTGAAAATGTGAAAATGTCAAAAATAGTCCTTGCACTATTAAAATTTGTCAAATTCAGTCCTTATGGTAACTTTGCTTAATTGGCAGCTTGGTCCTTCAAGAAATCAGATTTACAATTTAGTCCTTGTCAATATCAAAGCCAAGCCTTGTCAAATTAATTTTGACCCCCTGCCTATAAACCATTGTGACCCCCTGTCACTTCCTTTTTGAACCCCCAAGTCAAAAAGAAGATAAAACCCGCCACCACATGCTTCTTCTTCCCCAGCTGTTGCCTGCAACATCACCTGCTCCATCCCATCACCTTTTCCACCTCCATCATCATTACCTTCCCACTCAACCCCCCACAATTAATGCCCCGCCCCCCTAGTGCTAGTTTTCAGAACCCACAAGTCAAATTGCACTTCCCGCCAAAAATATAAAAATGGCTAAAACACTCCAAACTCAACCATTGGCTCTAAGAAGAGGTGGGATTATCTCAGAAGGCCACGTGGAGCTCAATTGATGCATAAAAGAGGCAGAGGAACAAGAGAGAAGCAAGTTTTTAGTTTTTTAAATTACTGTATGTCGTAATTTTAATTTCTTAGTCTTAAAAAGGTTTTCAGTTGTATTTTCAAGTTTAATTATATTAAGTACAAGTAATTAAGTGTATTGCAATTTATTTCAAGCATCAATTCAAGTTCTAGTTCATGTTTCATGTTTTATGTAAACTGTTGAAAATTGCAACTTCAAATTCTCATGTATAAGCTTCAATAAGCTTATTTAAATAGTCAAACAGGTTTACTTAAGCTATTATAGCTTTTTGATAAGCTTAGAATTCATTTTCAAGCAACTTTGGAATCTGGTCAACAAAAGTCAAAGAAAGGGCAAAAATTGATGCAGATATGGTAACAGGGTGATGCAGACATGGAAATGGTTTGTTTTGAGTTCAATGGGTTGGTTGTGATAGGTTGGTAGTTCTTTGGTGTTGTTTCAAACCACTGTGGTTAAAGGACCATTTGTAAGTAAGTTTCAAGGTTTCTTGCACAATCTTTATTTTTAACTATAATTGGTTTAAGTCTGTTCCATAAGCTATATTTAGGTTATATAAATGTATCTTGATCATTGGTAAAAGTTTGAAAAGTGTTTATCTCTTTTAATCCTCATATCAGTGTATTAAGGGTGTGTTTGGTTTACTGTTTTAAATGATCTCAGAGGTGTATGCAGTAGTTTAATTTTAGTGGATCATGTTTATTAAGTTAAATTGAACTCATATTGGTCATAGTTTATGTCTGCAAAACCACAAAAGTCAACATGGTCTAAAATCCATCTCAACTGTTTAGCTGTTGTAATTTGGACAAACCAATCAGTTGTTTTGTGTTTAGAATTCCTAGACATAGCTTGTTTTAACTTCATTCCATCATAAACATCATATTCAGTCAACAAATTAGGATTAAAAGTTCAAGAAAGTCAAACTTGTCTCAATTGCTCAAAAGTCAAATATTTGCACTACTCAGTTTTGGCCCAACTAGCAAGATTTTTCTTGGGTTCATTCTTGGACCAAATCAAATCAAACTTTGGGATTAATAACTTGGCCAGGTCTACTTTCTTATTGCTATTTTAGTAGAATTTTGTTAATTTTCTAAAGCTCTCAAACAAGCTCATAAAGAAGGGCTTATCTGCCCTGCTCCAACACTCAGTCAAAGCTGAGTTTTTCTCATATATTGCATGGTTGGTACAGAGCTCATAAGAGCTTATCTTTGGCTCATCTTTGGTTTAAGCATAGTCAGCCAGGTCATCTTGAGGTCCTCACTTCTGTTTTTCCATTTGAGCTTATTGTGAAGTTTGTGCATAAGCTCAAACTTGGTACTCAGAAACTGTTTTAGTCTAAATACTCAAATAAGTCAAATCTTTGCAATTGGTATTCCAGAGGTTTAAGCTTGTTGTAACTGGTTGCTTTTGAGTTCTTTTAGTAAAATATAGCTTCTGTGTTGGTTTGGTTTCCATTGGGTACACTTTAGCTTATTCAAGTGCTTATTCATAAGCTCAATTCATAGCAGTTTCATTATCTTCCACACAACACCATGTTTTTCTATTTTTCCTAGATTCCTAGTATAATTTTAGAGTTTTTCCTGAAATTTTCACATTTTTCCATAACAGTTTGCTATTTTTCTTAATTAAAAACAGTTTTTAGGATTATTTAAATAGCTTTTAATACAATTAATTCATAAAAAGCCCAAAAAAATAATTTTTCATTTTTATTAAGTTTAGATAAATATAAAAAGTAAAAAAAATAATTTTCCAGATTTTTCATAGTTTATTTTGTAATTTTTAGTAATTTAATTAGTTTTTAATAGTTTAAAATTCATAAAAAATAGAAAAATAATCAGAAAAATATAAAAATAGTTTTGAAAATTATATTTTGTTATTTTAGATTTTTCCAAGTCATAATTTTAATTTTCTAGCTTTATTTCCTATTTTCTTGTAATTTAGGTTATTATTTAATAGTTAAAAATAGTTTTTAATTAATAATAATTAATTAAATAGTTATAAAAATAATTTTATTTTTCTTAAAATTTTCTTATATCATTAGGTTTGTAGAAATATCATTTTCATATTTATAGGTCTTTTATTTCTTTAAAACTCACGTTTTATTTTGTACGTTTACGTAATTTTATTTAAACGTACGTTTTAGGTTTTAAACGTTCATCACTTTAAAAATAGTGATAGCGTTTATTTAATATCTTTTATCTTTTATTTCTTTTAATTTGCATTTAAGTCGCTTTAATTTATAGATCTTTCCTTTAGGTAATTTTCCATCAAAATCCTTACTGACCACTATCCTTAGTGGTTATTCGACATTCTGATTGTGTTAAACACCAGTCATCCTCCGTGGGACTTAACGACCCGGGAATCCACTGTATTCTCCTGATCTTATATTGCATTGGTGTGTGAACTGTTTTGAGTTTCTTACAGTTGGTCATTCACAAGTGGCTAGCTTGCGTGAGATAACTTGACGGTTTTGCAGCGATCAAATTTTTGCGCCGCTGCCGGGGAGGCTGTAAGCGTGTTTTTAGCATTTATCAGACCCGTACTTGCACATACACCACCTTTTGTAAAAAGTTTCTTGTAAAGTTATAACAAAATCAAAAAGTTCATTAACACTTTTCCTAAAGTGTTAAAAACACCAAACAAAATATAAAACAACAAAACAATCGTAACGTTTTCTAGCTTGTGTTTCTTTTAAGGTGATTCTTAAAGAAATACGATTTGGTTAAACGAGACGATACCAAAAATATTGTCCAAAAGTTTTTAAACCCATCAGCACAAATCATACCTACGTCTTTTCAGTGGTACTTAAAATATACATAAAAATCAACCACCGCAAATCAAGGCAGTGCACTACCTAACTGTGGGTGCGACCATAATAAGTTCCCGAACATCAGATTTAAAACTTGCCTTTGTGTCCTTGTGATTTGGTGTACCTTTTCAAAGAAGCCATTTCATTTGTGATTATTGGTTAAGTTCACTTGTGTTTTGCCTCATTTGTTTTGAAAACTGATTTTAAACTTAGTGCATGCGCATTCGTTCTTCCAGCTCTACAAGTCCACTTTCTGAGCTTGGCAAGATTCCTCGTAAACGTAGAGGACGTTCGCTCCTTCACCGTGGACTGAGGAACGTCTACCACCACCACCACCCGCCATAATGGCGAAGACAAGCCGATGAATGAGCTTCTCCAAGCACCCATCGAGGGTTACGGAGATGCCATTGTTGTCCCAGCCATCGTGGCTGACACTTTTGAGCTCAAAACCGGGTTACTTAATCTGGTAACCCAAAGCCAATTCTATGGTTTTGAGCGGGATGATCCTCATGCACACATTCGATGGTTTAACAAGATTGCATCTACCATCAAGTATAAGAATGTCCCACATGAAGCTATCAAGCTTCTTCTGTTCCCATTTTCTCTAGAGGGACAAGCCCTGAATTGGCTTGAGAAACAACCCCCTCGTTCCATTGAGACATGGGAAGATCTTGTCACAAAGTTTGTTAACGAATTCTATCCTCCATCCCGAACTACAAGTCTTAAGAATGAGATAATGAAATTCTCTCAGAGATTTGATGAATCATTCGGGGAGGCGTGGGATCGTTACAAAGACTTGCTCCGCAAGTGTCCGCATCATGGTTTTACCGAGTTAATGCAAATGGATACTTTCTACAATGGTCTGAACCAGGCCAATCAAGACTCTCTGAATGCCTCCGCGGGAGGTAATTTCTTGAGCAAGACCACAAAAGAAGCCTTGCAAATCATTGAGAACAAGTCCCAGGTCCGTCCTTTCCGCACAAAGACATATCATACTGAGTCTAATGCTGGACCTTCTACTTCATCTCCCGTGAGTACATCTAGCACCGATGCTAAGATTGACAAACTCACGGATATTGTTCAGGCTTTGGTTCTTGCTAACCAAAAGAAAGTCACTTTCACACAAGCACCATCATATGGTGAAGTGAAGAAAGTTGAAGTTTGTGTTACTTGTGGTGGTCCTCATGCATACTACAACTGTACTGCCACTGATGGTAGTCCGTTTGAAGCTAATGCTATAGTCGGTACTTCAAATCAAGGAGGTAATCAATACCGTCCTCAAAATGAACCAAACTACCGAGCTAACACTTATCAGGCACCACCCGGTTTTAACCAGAATCCTAACCGGAATCAGAACCAACCTAGAATGAACCAAGGTTATCAAAACCAAGGTAATTTCTATTCCGGACCCAATCAAGGTTTCCAACATCAAGGAAACCTTAATCAAAACAATTCCAATCGAGGGAATCAACTTCTGGGGAATGTGAATCCTAACCAAGGGAATTTTCAACAACAAGGTCATAATCAAAACATTCGACCTCAGAATTTCCCTCCACATCCTCCAGTACCATCATCTGATGAGTTACTGAAACAGTTCATGAAATCCCAAGATGAAATGAACAGGTTGTTGGTCAGTCAGATTGCTGATCTCAAGAAGTCTTTAAATGATCGACCCTCGAGCTCAGGTACTTTACCGAGCAACACGATCGCTAACCCGAGGGGCGATGCAAAGGCGATCACAACCAGAAGTGGTAAGACGCACAATGGACCTTCGACTCCAATGCCCCCTCCTCCTGTGGCATTGAGTCAAGTTACCAAGGAGACAACGGACAAGGTGCATTATTCAAGCCCACGAAGTACCGCACACGCCCCACCTTCGGTAGTCCAAGCTTTAAGTCCGGAACCGAAGTTCGAAGAAAAATTCCCGAGCCAGAAAATACTTCCATCCCGGCTCAAAAGTCTAGTCAGCTTCCTTACCCATCAAGAATGAAGGATGAGAAGCTCAAAGACAAAAACAAAGAGCAAATGGAAAAATTTTTCCAAATTTTCAATGAACTACACTTTGATATAAGCTTCGTTGATGCTCTTGTTCTAATGCCCAAATTTGCATCCACACTTAAAGGCTTACTGACCAACAAAGATAAGTTATCTGAAATGGCTAAAACTCATCTCAATGAGCAATGCTCGGCGGTCCTTCTTAAGAAGCTTCCTAAAAAGCTTGAAGACCCTGGCAGGTTTTTAATCCCTTGTGATTTCTTAGGGATGGTTCAATGCTCCGCCTTGGCCGATCTTGGCGCAAGCATTAACCTCATGCCACTTTCAGTATGGAAGAAACTGTCTCTTCCTAAACTTACATCTACTTGTATGACACTCGAGCTAGCGGATTGTACCATAACTCGTCCACTTGGGATAGCCGAGGATGTCGTGGTAAAAGTAGGAAAGTTTCATTTTCCTACTGATTTTGTTGTAGTAGACTTTGATGCAGATCCTAGAGTTCCCCTCATCTTAGGGAGAGCTTTCTTGAAAACGAGTCGTGCTCTGATTGATGTGTTTGCTGAAGAGTTGACCATTCGGGTTGACAACGAAGAGCTCACGTTAAATATCAACCAGAACTCCAAACCTCTGTAGAAGCAGAGTGTTGCCACAATTGATCAAAGATCTGAAAGATTCAATGCAACACTCTCAAAATTCACGGTTAAGAGGAGTCACCAAAAACGTGCTGAGTTAAAAGCTTTGAAAATCAACCCTGGTTCAAACAAATGGTTTGAAAGCTGTACCAGGGAAGTCAAGAGTGTTCTTGATGATGAAGATGATCTAGAATCGGAGACTTCATCGGAAGTGGTGGAAATCGCTAGCTCTAAAAGCACACCACTTGTCCCACCTCCGGAATCAGTTTGTCGCATCGAGTTTGTTAACTCTGTGGTTGAAACCAATCTCTTCAGTTTCATCTGAATTGGATGATGATGATTGTGATCCAATGGGAGACATTCTTCCCATTGATGAATTGCTCAAAAAGAATCCATCATCTTCTAGTCTTATTATTCCCGACTCTTCCATCCCTTCTCTCACTCCTGATGAGGAAGATGACAACCTTTGGAATGAAGTCGATGCCTTTCTTAGTGATGAGTCGATTCCAACAGGAATTGATAATACTTACTTTGATCCGGAAGGGGACATTCTTTTTCTGGAAAATCTGTTGATTGAAGAACCGTTTCCAACCCTCCCTACCGAAAATTCTGTTGACAATCACCATACAAGCTTCAAGTTTAAGCTTAAAAATGTCCAAAATGGTGATTTGCTTCTTACTAATGAGGAATGGACATGCATTCTCATGCACATCTTTATTCCATTCTTCACAGATGGTGTGGTTGCTCTTTCCCTTTACTCTTTCGGGAATGAGGACACCATCTTTGACCCCGGTATTATCCTTTATAGTTTCTACTATTAAAAATACCGGTCGCATCTCGTCGGTGTGGAACTTTCTGATATTCATATGTTTGTTAACACTGTGAACGAAAGTCCGATTGAGATTGGTTTTCCACGTTACTTTCCCCATGGACAAATGAATGCGGGGATCGAGTCAAGCTAGCGACTCGGTAATAAAAACAGTAGCACGCCATATGGGTTTTCACCCATATTTCTGACTTCTTTCTATTTTCTACCACCCTAGTGTGGGGGGGTTGCCTCACATGTTGTGTATGTATATAAGTGTTTCTAAAAAAAAAAAATTCAAATAATGGCCGTAGTATTTCCCTTTCACGTTCTTTGTTTCGGCATAACCGCCGGTACTTTGAATATTGAGGGCAATATTCATTTCTAAGTGTGGGGGAATTCTCACGAATTTTATCATGTAATTATACCGCCTAATTCCCCCATTTTTGGCCAAAATTTTTTTTGGAGTAAGTGTTTTACACTTACTCAATTGGTTATCAGTCCGCCTTGTCTAATAAACAAAAGGATTGGCTAATCCAGGAGCAAACGGCTCTTGGTAAAGATTTCTCAAATCCGTTTATATGGCTTGCAATTTGCCCAAAATTGTATGGTATTCAGCTCACCATATCCTAAAAAGTGAAGAGTTGACTAGCCCGCAAGATTATGGCTTGTGGTAAAGGCAGTGGAAAATCCATAATTGGTAATCGACTCACCAAAGATAATATTGATAATTTATCTAAGAGTTGGCTAGTCCAGAAGGGTACGGCTTCTGGTAAAGACAAATCAAATCCGTTGAAAGCTGGTGGTTTGCTCAAAATCACATGGTTATCGGTGTACCATGGTTCTTACTTGAACTGAAACATTTGGCTACTCCAGAAGTAATGGCTTTTGGTAAAGAGTTTCAAATCCATTAAGTTTTTTCTCAAAAGATTGCTAGGGACTAGCAATAGTTTAGTGTGGGGGATTGATGAGTGTGTAAATACTCATCATTTTGAGTCAAATCTGAACTGCAAAACGTCTAAAAATGCTCAGAAATGCATCAAAATACTGAAAATATTCCAAAATTACATTTTATATGTTTCAGATGCAAAATGTTTAAAATCAGATGAAAATTGAGCAAAGTTTGCATAATTGGCAGTTTCAGTCCCCCAAGTTTGAAAAATTGTCAAAAACAGTCCCTGGTAAAACCAAATAAAGAAAAATATCATTTTAAGTCCTTAGGGATTCAAAAGTTGTCAAAATTGGTCCTTGAGATTCAAATTTACAAAATTGCAACTTAGGTCCCTATACTTTGGAATTTGGCAAAAATAGTCCTTTGAAAATGTGAAAATGTCAAAAATAGTCCTTGCACTATTAAAGTTTGTCAAATTCAGTCCTTATGGTAACTTTGCTTAATTGGCAGCTTGGTCCTTCAAGAAATCAGATTTACAATTTAGTCCTTGTCAATATCAAAGCCAAGCCTTGTCAAATTAATTTTGACCCCCTGCCTATAAACCATTGTGACCCCCTGTCACTTCCTTTTTGAACCCCCAAGTCAAAAAGAAGATAAAACCCGCCACCACATGCTTCTTCTTCCCCAGCTGTTGCCTGCAACATCACCTGCTCCATCCCATCACCTTTTCCACCTCCATCATCATTACCTTCCACTCAACCCCCACAATTAATGCCCCGCCCCCTAGTGCTAGTTTTCAGAACCCACAAGTCAAATTGCACTTCCCGCCAAAAATATAAAAATGGCTAAAACACTCCAAACTCAACCATTGGCTCTAAGAAGAGGTGGGATTATCTCAGAAGGCCACGTGGAGCTCAATTGATGCATAAAAGAGGCAGAGGAACAAGAGAGAAGCAAGTTTTTAGTTTTTAAATTATCTGTATGTCGTAATTTTAATTTCTTAGTCTTAAAAGGTTTTCATTGTATTTTCAAGTTTAATTATATTAAGTACAAGTAATTAAGTGTATTGCAATTTATTTCAAGCATCAATTCAAGTTCTAGTTCATGTTTCATGTTTTATGTAAACTGTTGAAAATTGCAACTTCAAATTCTCATGTATAAGCTTCAATAAGCTTATTTAAATAGTCAAACAGGTTTACTTAAGCTATTATAGCTTTTTGATAAGCTTAGAATTCATTTTCAAGCAACTTTGGAATCTGGTCAACAAAAGTCAAAGAAAGGGCAAAAATTGATGCAGATATGGTAACAGGGTGATGCAGACATGGAAATGGTTTGTTTTGAGTTCAATGGGTTGGTTGTGATAGGTTGGTAGTTCTTTGGTGTTGTTTCAAACCACTGTGGTTAAAGGACCATTTGTAAGTAAGTTTCAAGGTTTCTTGCACAATCTTTATTTTTAACTATAATTGGTTTAAGTCTGTTCCATAAGCTATATTTAGGTTATATAAATGTATCTTGATCATTGGTAAAAGTTTGAAAAGTGTTTATCTCTTTTAATCCTCATATCAGTGTATTAAGGGTGTGTTTGGTTTACTGTTTTAAATGATCTCAGAGGTGTATGCAGTAGTTTAATTTTAGTGGATCATGTTTATTAAGTTAAATTGAACTCATATTGGTCATAGTTTATGTCTGCAAAACCACAAAAGTCAACATGGTCTAAAATCCATCTCAACTGTTTAGCTGTTGTAATTTGGACAAACCAATCAGTTGTTTTGTGTTTAGAATTCCTAGACATAGCTTGTTTTAACTTCATTCCATCATAAACATCATATTCATCAACAAATTAGGATTAAAAGTTCAAGAAAGTCAAACTTGTCTCAATTGCTCAAAAGTCAAATATTTGCACTACGGTTTTGGCCCAACTAGCAAGATTTTTCTTGGGTTCATTCTTGGACCAAATCAAATCAAACTTTGGGATTAATAACTTGGCCAGGTCTACTTTCTTATTGCTATTTTATTATAATTTTGTTAATTTTCTAAAGCTCTCAAACAAGCTCATAAAGAAGGGCTTATCTGCCCTGCTCCAACACTCAGTCAAAGCTGAGTTTTTCTCATATATTGCATGGTTGGTACAGAGCTCATAAGAGCTTATCTTTGGCTCATCTTTGGTTTAAGCATAGTTAGCCAGGTCATCTTGAGGTCCTCACTGCTTTTTTCCATTTGAGCTTATTGTGAAGTTTGTGCATAAGCTCAAACTTGGTACTCAGAAACTGTTTTAGTCTAAATACTCAAATAAGTCAAATCTTTGCAATTGGTATTCCAGAGGTTTAAGCTTGTTGTAACTGGTTGCTTTTGAGTTCTTTTAGTAAAATATAGCTTCTGTGTTGGTTTGGTTTCCATTGGGTACACTTTAGCTTATTCAAGTGCTTATTCATAAGCTCAATTCATAGCAGTTTCATTATCTTCCACACAACACCATGTTTTTATATTTTCCTAGATTCCTAGTATAATTTTAGAGTTTTCCTGAAATTTTCACATTTTTCCATAACAGTTTGCTATTTTTCTTAATTAAAAACAGTTTTTAGGATTATTTAAATAGCTTTTAATACAATTAATTCATAAAAAGCCCAAAAAAATAATTTTTCATTTTTATTAAGTTTAGATAAATATAAAAAGTAAAAAAAATAATTTTCCAGATTTTTCATAGTTTATTTTGTAATTTTTAGTAATTTAATTAGTTTTTAATAGTTTAAAATTCATAAAAAATAGAAAAATAATCAGAAAAATATAAAAATAGTTTTGAAAATTATATTTTGTTATTTTATATTTTTCCAAGTCATAATTTTAATTTTCTAGCTTTATTTCCTATTTTCTTGTAATTTAGGTTATTATTTAATAGTTAAAAATAGTTTTTAATTAATAATAATTAATTAAATAGTTATAAAAATAATTTTATTTTTCTTAAAATTTTCTTATATCATTAGGTTTGTAGAAATATCATTTTCATATTTATAGGTCTTTTATTTCTTTAAAACTCACGTTTTATTTTGTACGTTTACGTAATTTTATTTAAACGTGCGTTTTAGGTTTTAAACGTTCATCACTTTAAAAATAGTGATAGCGTTTATTTAATATCTTTTATCTTTTATTTCTTTTAATTTACATTTAAGTCGCTTTAATTTATAGATCTTTCCTTTAGGTAATTTTCCATCAAAATCCTTACTGACCACTATCCTTAGTGGTTATTCGACATTCTGATTGTGTTAAACACCAGTCATCCTCCGTGGGACTTAACGACCCGGGAATCCACTGTATTCTCCTGATCTTAAATTGCATTGGTGTGTGAACTGTTTTGAGTTTCTTACAGTTGGTCATTCACAAGTGGCTAGCTTGCGTGAGATAACTTGACGGTTTTGCAGCGATCAATTATTGTTCATGAAAAATGATCCGCTCTTTGGTATTCCTTTACCAAATCTTCACGGATTATTGTGCACTCTGTAAATCAACCACATGAACACTAAGGAAAATGACTACCTCATCCACTTGAAGACATTATTGGTGAATCTTCCAGATCAATCTCTATATGTATATCTTTAGGAAGATGGAATTGATGTTGAGGAATCATTTGTTCCGGTTCATTAAGTAGGTCAATGTACATCCGGTTGTACATTTATTCACGTGTTGGACATTTGACACAAGTTGATTACTTTGGAGTTAATCATTTATCACTTATTTGAGATTGAAGTTGACTTTCACAAAGGCGTGTTCTTATTTGATAACTTGCTCGGGCGTAAAATTTTGAGTTGAAGACTTGGTTTATCTAGTTACCAGAAGTCGAGGTGGATGGTTGAAGACCTGGTTAACTATCACTATTAGGAGTTACTTTGTTTTACTCAGTGTCACACGCATATAACGGTGTGGATAATCGCAAGAGGTGTTAATGTCTCATACTTTGTTTGTGTAGTGAGTACTTAGAGATTTGCTTGAAGCATACATTATCTACACCGTTCTTCCATCATTAGATGCAAGCTTAAGATACAAATGTGGGGAAGTTGACTTCAGTTTCAAGTATGGTATATCGGGTTTTCTTCTTCAGGGGTCACTTCAAATTGTCTACATAAGGGTTGATAAAATAGTCGAGAGAGTCTTCACAAGTTGATTCTCACAAGAGTTCAAGTGTTCTTCTCAACAAATTTCTAGTATTCGGGCTTATAATGAGTTGTCTGATTCAAGTGTCAAAAACCAAAGAAGGCGTAAGGAGACAAGCATCTAAACACAAAGCGAGTAAACTTGATGAACCTAATACTTCTAATTAACTGAAGATATCCCGGGAAGACAAATGTTATTACCGCAGAGAAACTCAAGGTTTGACTCATGGCGAGTAAACTTGATGAGCTTAATACTTCTAAGTGATTGAAGATATCCCGGGAAAACAAATGTCATGACCGCAGAGAAACTCAAGGTTTTACTCATCAAGGCTTTTAGTGTTATTATTCCAACGACGTGGGGGAAGTGATGTTAAAGAAAGTTTCTGAAGATAAAAGAGGTACACAAGTGTGTAGTGATTTCGATGGAATCACTATCATCAGGGAAGAAAGCCAGTGTTTACCACAAACATTGGGGAGGTGTTTTCTCTCCGGGCATGATGTGTATTCGGTAGAGTTCTTGGATATTGGTGTACTTCGGGTTCTTGAGCTTCATACACGTTCATCGTGGAATAAAAATGTGAACATGGGAAGGTGTTCTTCATTCCCTCATGAAGTGTATTCGGGAGAGTTCTTGAGCATTATACTAAGAGACGGACTGCATCATTTCAACTACACGGGGTAAGTGTTCTCTTGACACCTTTTGGAATGGATCATTTGGACTTCTGGAAAGGAAATTTGAGAAGATTATTTAAATGTGGGATGATTCGTTGTCGTTGTTCTATTGGATGATATAGCCTCGAACGAAGAATCACGGTGATTATTCTTAAAAGGAGCAGCTGGATTTATGATAATGGTGTGCTTTGTGCACCTGCTAAAGCAAGCTTGAAATAGAGCTTCGAATCTGCTCAACATAAGGATTTTCGGTTTGGGGGGAAGCTGTCAAAGTCTCACTTTCAGATGGTTCAATTTCTTTCTTCGATTCAAGAGCCCTGGAAGCTTTGGTGGTGAATGTTTAAGAGTTGATGATTTCTATCTTCTACGACGTCGCCGATATCCTTATCTCGGTACTCGTATCATCATCTTCTTTAACTATATCATCTATTCTATCTTTGTATATATTTATAAAAAAAACCAAATACAAAGATAGAAATCCAACAAAAACAAAATAGAAAAATATGAAACCTTCAAAAACCCATAAAAAATCTGAAAAATTTCAAAAATACCAAAAATATGTTTTCTCAAGACATGTCTTCTGGTATCGATAACATCTACGGTCTTAGAAATGTCATTCAATAACGGCACGGGACTTTAGATGAAGTTCGAGCAGGATGTGTAAATATTCTTTTCATAACATGTCTCAAAATATGGCTTGCGCATTACTTCAGACTGTAACCCGTGCTTTAAACTATGGTTTGCTATTATTTCAGATAGCAACCCGCTCTTTAATGAAGGAAAGTGTTACGCTTAACCATTTTTCATAATTCGTGCACTTATCCTAAAACATAAATGAGGAAAGTATGTCGAAGGACTGCTGTTCCTACACAAATATTTTTCTGTCTAAAATTCTTCAGAAAAATATTTGTTGTATTCAAAAATGGTGGTAAATGAGTTGCTTTAAAAACAATCAGATTCAGAGTTTTTTTTTAAATTTGCAAACTCAATTAATGACTTCAGCGCTTTTAAACTTTTCAGAAAAAGAGTCATTGATTGAGGGGACAATGTTTTCAAATCTATATCATCCAACGGGCTTTCTTAATTATCCTAATATGCTTAATTAAAAATAATGTTAACTTATGTTGAAGGACTAGGTGCCTAGGATATGATTGCTAGGATTAGATGATTAGAGTTTGATGAACACATTATTCCCATACCTTATATGAACTGATTGATATGTTGAATTGACTTGAATTAGTCGATTGTTGTTTGGGTGATGTCGACCACCATATATTTGTATGTGTGTTCACTAACGTATGCAGGTATATTGGTATAAAAGAATGTTCCCGATCCGGATCCCACAATTGAAGATGATTGGATGCCGAAAGGAAAGGGTAACGATATCTTGGGTTGACAAATGAAGAAACGGAGCTTAATTGGACTTCCATGGAGAGTTGGCATAAATGCAACGTAAGAGGTCTCACTGCATAAGCAGATGGTTTTCTTCTAAGTGATTGAAGAAACAGAGCTTAACTTGACCTCGGTTGGCATTCAAAATGCAACGTAAGAAGAAGTCTCACTGCATCTGCAGACGGCTTTCTTCCAAGCCCTACAAAGAACACAGAAGCTTCTCAACCACCTAACATATCTTTGTGCATGATAATCGTGATGATACCATTTTTCTAAAACTTTGAAAAATATTGTTTTTGAAAATGGAAAAATATTGTTTTGAAAATATATTGGACTAAATTTTGAAAATCACCGGACTTCATTTTTTCAAAATTTAAGTCACTCAATTATCGACTTCGGTCATCGATTGAGGGGGAGAGTGATTTAATTTAAAATATTTTCAAACAATATATCTTCAAAAGAGTCCGTTTGTACGAAATTATGTGGTGATCTAAAGATTTAATGTTATGTCATGGTATGATTTTTCTTTTGAATCAAGGTCTTTCAAAATGAAATTTTTCTGTTCTTGTTTGATTGTGAAATTGTTTTGTTTTACTCAAAAGATCTCTTTAAAACAATCATATCTGACACTAACAATCTTTAATGTCTAAATATGTTCCTTATTAATCATTTTTCAAAATTAAATCTTGCCACGTCTTTCCCTAAAACTTTTTAAATGATTTAAATCAATTGGGATCACAAATCTCAAAAGGTTTGAAATTTTGATCAGGGTAGAGATCGTGATTTAAATCTCAAATCTGTTTTTATGGAATTGGTTTTAGTCCTTCAAAGGCACTCCTGCCTCCATGTGCCAAACGATTTCATACACACTGCACATGTTGAGGAGGAGGATTTATCCAAAAACATGATGAGTATTTAAACCACATATTCTCCCATGTTTTCTAAACCGTATAATCACTTGGGATCCAAAATCTCAAAGGGTTTGATATTTTTGATCGGGGAGAATTTGTGATTTAATAATGAAATTTGATAAAAGGTGATCGTTTTTGACTTAATTGTGCGCTGCTCTCTCATATGTGCTAAACGCTTTCGAATCTCGAAGCATATATTGAGGGGGAGCATTTTGAAAGAAAATAAACTATCGAGGTGCAAATGCTTTTATGTTTTAACATAAAGTACCTTGATTGAGTTTTAAAATGGTTTATTAATGGCGCTTGTGATTGTGGATGTGCTTCAAAAGAACTCTTGCCTCTATGTGATAAAATGATTTCAAATATCCTATGCACATATTGATGGGGAGAATTTTACCAAGAAAATCAAATGGCTTTTTCGTATGAAAATTGTGATCAAAGAAAATATTTCAAAGTCCTCTTGCCTCCATGTGCTAAACAATTTCTAAATCATATGCACATGTTGAGGGGGAGGTTTTCTAAATGATCAAAACTGTTAAGGTACAAAATGCTTTGATCTCGTATCACAAGTACCTTGATTGTTTTTCCAAATGATTTTTCAATTGGTTTCGAGAAGGAATGAACTGTACCAAAAGACCGACCACTTTACTTTATGTATGGAGTTATAAGGATGGTGAGGTTAGGTATTAGTTCCCATGATCCGCCAGAACCGGAGGGATCTACCCAGGGACAATCCACTAGATAGTGTAGAGTCCTTAGGTATATTGAAAAAAGGAGAAAAATGAGAAATGGGAAGAGTGTGGATCGAGACAGAGCTAGTATGGAATAAACCCAACAAGGTTCTAGTTATGAATTCTCAGTAATCAAGGGGTTGAAGAATGAAAAGAAATGAATATGAAAAAGGGTGAAAAGAAATAGCCCTCCAATAATTCAACCTTAGGGCGTAAAACCGGTTCAATACATATGCTACCTGGTGGTTACCAAGGTAACGCCGTATTGAAGACAAGACGTCATGGACCCAGTGACGCACTGCACTAAACTTCCCAAGCTACTCAAGTTCCTATTAAAAGGGCTTGTTTCATTCTCACGGGGAACCGACATAATCTATCGACTTTCTCTTAGAGATTGTTGATATTGAAGAAGGAGACCCTCTCCCTAGTCTCCGACATAGGAACCAAATGTGCACGATTGAGCCTAGAGCCAAGAGATCATCCACAATATCTCATTAGGACACAAAATTAATGAAGACTTGCTGTTTCACACAATGTGGAAAGTAAGTATATATTTAGAGTCCTACGCATTATCCTTGTGGTATTGCCATAACATCTGAGTGATATGCATACATATTCACAATGAAGATGGAAAGCCTTCTCGAGCCAACATCAAACAAGCTCCTGGTAGGTGGCATGTGAGATCTATTCTATAGATCAACCATGTGACAACTGGATAGAAACGATGGGGCGATTCACTCGTGAATCAACCTTGGTCCAGGAAATGGATTGACAGATGCTTTTGGAAAAACCGTTCGATGTGCAAATATTTTCTTTTCTCTAGCACATCGAGTGTGTACTCTTTTCAAATACAAAAAGTATTTTTGATTGAAAATTGATCTTTCTCATAAAACCTTCGTCGTATTGCAAAAATCTTTCTTCTAAGAAATACGCGATTGTTTTTCAAATCAATTTTTCATCAATCGAATCTCAATTCCGGTTCACTCACTGTGTTGTCTTCTTTGAGACGTTCCGGTTTGAGAAAAGCTAGAACAGCTGCGAAACCCTGTCAAGGAGATTCTTAGGAATCCTACCGATCACGGTAGTACTTGTACTGATCAACGGGAACCGTGGGCCGTGTACCTCAATTCAATGAAAGTGATCAAAGACACTTTCGTGTGTTTTATTGCTAACTGTTGTTTGCAGGTACATTTGGACGGGTGATCGTAATTGAGGAGTCAATCCAAAGCCGCATGCTCACAGCATCTACACTTAATTTGAAGAAATCATGACTGGTGCATATCTACATAACCTGGCTATGATATTTCATACTATGCCTCTGCTTCGCTGCTGCAAATATCATGAACCAGTAAGGCTTCCGCTACTCTGATGGAAAGATGTCATGATTCAAAAGTGTGAGCATGTCGGTCCAAAAGTCACAACTTCACATGATGGCAACACAATAAAGGGTGATCCAGAGATTTATTGTGGCTGATGATCTCAAAGAAAGCTCAAAGATCATCAAAGATGTGGATCAGTTAAAGGCCTCCACTAAAAGTACAAATCAATGCGGACTTTGAAGAATCACTACAAAAGCACAAAGATTGCAGAATTGAAGAATTGAAGTCTACGAGCTCAAGAACAAAGTCAAATAGATTGCTAGGATTCGAAATGTAAAACATGGGGTGACCTCCCTTAGGGGGAGATTGATAGGAATTAGAAAATTCCATAGTGAAGAGTCGGTCACCCCAAATGTTATATAGCTTAAGTTAGCTCGTAGACTTGTCGTTAGTTACGTTATTTAGTAGTTTATTTATTAGTTTGTAGCGTAGTATAGTGTAGTGCAACACCGTGGAGGAAGGACGGGTCTTTACCCACTGTATGCCTGATCCACAGGCCGATAGGAGGTCGTGTATTGTGTAACAATAAATACCCCTTCCATCCATGGAAGGGGTGGTGCTTCTCATTCAATCTAACCTTTCTTTTGTGTAAACCTCTAGCAAGAACACCCTCTCTCTCTACTTACTCTCTCTAAAATGGTAAACATGTATTTTGATCATCCAAGACCACCCGAATCATCAACACAATAAATATATCGATCCTACAATTCTTTCGCGGGATTTTACAAAATCAAGACAAAACCGTAAATAATGTCTGTTTGAATGTGACATGATAACTTTGGTTTCGGTGAATATCTGTTTTAGGGGAACATGCAGCGGTTCATCAACGATTCTTCTCCATCATCAACAATTCTTTACCCATATGTAGACAGCTTCACAGACCAAACTAAGTCAAGCAGTATACACTACTCTCCCCTGGAGGTTGATCGTAAAACATCAAAGTACACGTTTCTCCCCCATGATGGTTTCAAACTTTCGGAAGCATCATAACTTGTATGACCATTTGCACGAGAAGTTCTTGTCCTAAGCAAACATCTTGAAAAATCATGACTGACGCTGAAGATTCTTGAAAGATTTTGCTTAGACTGTGAAGTATTATTGACATTCTGTGGCGTCGAATATCTCATGAGAATTGCTGATCACATCTCATCCTTTAAATAATTTGGTAAGCACATCTTCCACATATTCTGTCGGCTATTGCTGTGACCACAGGGTGAAGTAAACCCGATATACCAGATTTGAATATGAAGTAGAATTCCCAAGATTTGCTACTTAAGCTTGTACTAATCCTCGTGAAAAAGAAATGGTGTACCCAATGTACCAAAACCTCTTGACGAATCCTCAACTGCGTGAGACACCAAAGTGATAGCTACGTTGTGGGTTAAGCGAGAAAGAATCACAAAGATAACTAGATAGCCAAGTCTTTATCACACTCAATAAACGCCCAAACAAGTCATCTTCGCGGAAAACTTCACTTCAAATCCAAATAAGAAATACCGTACCAACAACCCCGCAGTCAACTTTGTACATACATCAATTCGAGCCGTGACATAGTGTCCTTCGTGAAAATGTATAAACCAAAGTATCAAACATCGAATCTCATCATCACACCTAATCTCATCGTCAAATCTCTTCAACAAATCTCATTATTAAAATTCATGATCAAATCTCATAGCCCAACACATCTCATCCTCAGATCACATAAAATCCGATCCAACTTTGAAAAACCCATCTGTCCCTATCCATCACAAACTTAGGCTCGGGTCCAGTTGTGATTAAATCTTCGCATAAATTAGGGTCCATTTTTTTAAGTAACGAAACATTATGACCTTATGACATCACTATAATATTCAAATCATCTCATAATCTTGGACCCTAATATTTGAGAAAGGTTAGTATCAATAATCACAACCTTAATACACTTATAATATTATCACTCGACGGCGCATATCAGAACAAACTTAAAAACCCGGGCCCAACCTTATTAATCCAAGTCCAGTCCACTCAAATAAGTTAAATCAGATCCGATCCAATGAAGAAAAGAAGCCCAAATTCCGATATGTAAATCCTCGGCCCATGTAGACAAACAAATGATCCGATCCAAATCCCCTCTAACCCTAAATTTTCGGAGTTATAAAGGCTCACTTTTATCTCACTTTAACCTAATCCTTAATTATCTCACCCTTACAAACCCTAATACAGTCTCCACTTTCTGTCCGCCTCCATCTTCTCACAAGACACACTCCAAAAAAAACTTCATACCAAACTCGTTGATGACATTGAGTACCTTTGTTCAATGAGCACGCCACAGGGATGGCATAAGGCTCTTGAAACGGCTTTAAGGACACACTGAAACCCACGGGTAGGTACTTCAAAAGTGTATGTAATTCGTTTAGAGTGTCTTTGTTTTTAATCAATTCATTCTTGTTAAGAGATTAAACGAGCCAAAAAAATGATTTAACATAATTGTTAAACTCATTTGTTTAATTCGAATATCATCACCTAATTAGATCAATGAAGAGATTTGTTTCACTCATGTGTGTGGCCCTTGATGTCCCTTAAAAAAATGAGAAACAAATCTGAGATCTTGTGCTTGATTTATCCTTGTGAGACTTGGAATCCTTTTAACTTCAAAGGTCGAATCAAAGAAAAAGAAAAAAAAAATACAAATGCTTAATTATTTTTCTTTTCTGTATCCTGCTGAATCATACATGGTTATGTAGTTTTGATATGGATCTGTGATGATTGATTATTTCGTGCTTTAGACTCTCGATAGTCTTGATGTTTCTTTTTGAGAACCACGAAATATGAAGGCTGAGATCATTGTAGATAAGAGTCTTATGTTTCAGTTGTTTATGATTGTTGTTGTTTGAATGTTTTGATGTAGATGATGTAAATGATGATGATTGTTTGTTGATTGTGCTGATTGTGGTTGATGAATGTGATTAGCTAGTTGTTTACTTGTGAAGTTCTTCATCTTTAAGTATTACATCAAACCGCATCTTGACTAACATCAAAACTCTTCATAATTTCAACACAAAACGCTTTCCTTCATTAAGAAACAAATCGCTTTTGATTTTTTTTTTTTTTATTTATAGACAAACCGCATCCAGTTTTGAAATGACAAACCGCACATATTTGCGTCAAAAAGCATCATGTTTCAAAACAGACAAATCGCATACCAACATATGCGTCAAAACGCATAAGGTAAATGACAAATCGTATACGGTTCATAGAATCTGGACATTTTGACAAATCGCATTCAAAAATGCAACACAAATCGCTCTTATCAAAACGCTTTCAAAAAAAACCATTATAGACAAATCGCATACTACATTTTTATTGACAAATCGCACTGAAGAACCATCTTCAGCAGACCCAGAATGCTTAAACGACGATTAGAAACATACAGAGTGCTTAAAAAACTGCTTATCAAACATAATGAATATTCTGTTATAAAGCTGTTAGAATAGATATGATCTCATCAGTTTCAGAACAACAGTAGAACATGTAACAAACAATTTTGACCATGTCAAGTGAAAAACCAGTGACTAAAATAAAAAACAACAACAAACTGCAACATGCATCAATCAAAAAACACCGATACTTCATAATACCACAATCAACAAACTTAGTACAACACAAGAGTTGACCAACAAACAACACAAAGCTTTGTTATCACAACCCATACGAATCAATCAACATCAAACCGCATTCAAAGAACCGCATAAAACCATGAAATAAACCACGAGAATCAACACAAACAACACAACCTAGGCTCTGGTACCATTTGTAGGATCGTATATTTTATGTTGTTTAGATGATTCGGGTGGTCTAGGATTATGATTAAACAAGAGAGCCATTTAGAGAGATGAAGAGAGGAGAGGGTGATTCTAGAGAGATAAACAAAATAGAAAATTTTAGATTATCAAAGAAGCACCACCCCTTCCAAGGATGGAAGGGGTATTTATAGGTACAACCTACACGCCCTCCTGTCGGGCTGTGGATCAGGCATACAGTGGGTAAAGACCCGTCCTTCCTCCACGGTGACACACTAAGCTAATCTATCCTAATAACTAACTAATAAAGCAAGAATAACGATATGTCTACGAGCTAACGTATGCTAGACTATAGATGGGGTGACCGACACTTCACTATGGAATTTCTAATTCCTAACAAAGAAGTTCACTACTAAAACCGCACACCTTTTTTATGCTTCTTCTATATTACTCACAATATCACATTCTTCATCTCTTTAACTTGCTTGACCGTGTTGTCAATTCAAGAATTAAACCCCCACTCAACCGTTTTATTGTCCTCATTCATCATAGTCACCATCATTTGCAGGGCCGGCTTTAGGGGAGTACAAGAGGTGCGATTGCACAAGGCCACCGCTTGACGAAGGCCACAAAATTTCATGCACTTCTATTATATATATAAACACAATATGAGACTCGAGCTTAATTAATTTGTGCACTACTTATACACATGTATATTATGTGTGTGTTTGAGGGCCTCTTTGTGGTAATGGCACGGGGCCACTGAAATCCACGAGACGGCCCTGATCATTTGTAAGGAGATAACGAAACCAAATCCATCAAACTACCAAATAACGTAAAGCAAAAAAAATAAAAATATATCTAATACATAAAATTAGGACACCTTTTAATTTTTTCCAATATCTCCTTCATTGGTAACTATCATCACCGGCACAACCAACATCGACCTTCTCCATATTCCACCTAGCAGTTCGTGCTAACCGATCAAAATATCAGATCACCACTAAGCACTGTTGAATTTAAGATACATGAATACAATGAAACCATGTAGACACCACAGAGTACACAGCGGAAGACTTAAGATCATAACAAATAAATAATTAACTGAATTAAAAGCGTAACATACCTCTTGCGAATGTCAGATCTCTTGAACAAAACAGAAGAAGTGGTTTAAAGAGTTGTCCCTTACCGTTTTACAACTCAAACCAATTAGGTGTAAGAATAGTGTCTTACAACCACAGTTTTGTACACACAAATTAACCAACGAATCAAGCGATTACTAGATCTAACACAAGTCCTTGTTTTATGGGAAAACAAAACCAAAACACCCTTTGTAGGGGGGTTCGGCCGAATATGAGCAAGAGAGAAAGAGGAGAGATCTAGGGTTAATTCAATGCACAAAGTAATGAAAAACCCTAAACCCTAGCCTTTGTATATATAGTGAATGGAAACTTTGGGAACAAGTTAGGTTTTAGGGTTGTGAAACCCCCCCTTTGGCCGGCCATGGAGTGCCCCAAAAGAAAAACCATATCTTTTCCATTTTCTAAATATTCACCATATATTCTCCATTTACATTTAACAGTCGTTAGTCATTTCCGTTAAATACTTAACGATCGTTTGACGGACTTTATGTGCAATAATTAATCGTAAACATTAACATTAATTATTTAACTTTAATTCTCATTCGCTAATGTGTGCAATCCCATTGTCACGAGTTCGAATCCGGACATTTACCTATTTATAAATATATACATTTCCAACAGCTCCCACTAGGATATGTTTACAAAACGTGAAATGACATTGGTTAGCGTCTAGCAACACGCCAATGCCCCCGGTGCAACTCGTGTATGATTTTCTGGAGAAAAACCAAGTTTCGATGATTCATCATCATATTAATCCTTTTGTTTCTAATACCATGTTAATAAGAATATGGATCTTACTCATTTCTTAATTAACTATTCTGTTTCTCGCTTTATGTGATTGATCAAGATTACCAATTCTTCTGAACATATTCCAGAAGACCTTGGGCATGGCCATGCAAACATCTTAACAACCCTACGAGGGGCCCAGAAGTATTATACTTCAAAATAAATTTGAAGGAAACAAATCCTATTTTGACTACAAGCAGGATTCATAGATTTCGCAACACTTCTGAAAACAACCCTTATAACTACCAGTTACGTATAGCGTTAGATTGCTTCACAAAAATGCACTACATCAATGAAATATCTCTGGTATCTCAAGTCAGAGGATAAACATTCATGATATACTTAATGACTAAGATCCATAAAGTATCATCATGTGGGTGGGATAAGTCCTATACTCAATTCATTGAATATCATTTCAAATTAGTCATGCTACACATCAATATACTTTCAAGTATATTCTAACTAATACTCAGATTTGTCTTAATTCAATATCATTCCCATGTTATTGATTGACAACGGACTATTTAGAATAACTTAAGTTATTCAAGGATTTAAACATGCAAATATAGGATAACATCATAATAAATGAATAATAAACATAACAAAATACTTTATTTCATTTCAATAACAATGTTTACAATATCCTTTTATCTAAAATACTTAGTCACAGATGGGTATGAAACTACTAGCTAAACGAAGTCCAAACTTATCAGACAAATGATTAAGTTTTTCACCGGGTAAGGCCTTCGTTAAAGGATCTGCTAGGTTATCATCTGTGTGAACTTTGAGCAACTCAATTTCACCTATCTCGACTTGTTCTCGAACATAGTGATATTGTTTAGGATAGTGTCTGGTGCCCTTCATGACACCAGGTTCATGGGCAAAAGTAATTGCAGCAGAATTGTCACAATATACTTTAATAGGATTTTCAATCGACGGCATAACACCAAGCCCCAAAACAAACTTCCTTATCCAAACAGCTTCCATGGCGCCTCGAAGCCGCTATGGACTCACTTTTCAGAAAGCGACATCGCAAGTGTTGTCTGTTTCTTGCTCTTCCAATCCACAGCACCTTCATTGATGACAAATATGTAACCCGTCTGAGACTTCGTATCATCTTTGTCACACTTTCAGGATGCATCGCAGAACCTGTAATGCAGCTTCGCTTCGGATTTCCCCATACACTATGAACATATCTCTTGTGGCCCTAAGGTACTTGAGAATGTGTTTAACAGCAGTCCAGTGAATTTCACCCGGATTCGGTTGATACCGACTAGTCAAGTTTTGAGCGAACGCCACATCAGGCCTTGTGCATCGTACCGCATACATGATAGATCCTACACAAGCATAAGGAACTTTCTTCATACGCCACCTCAGGTGTTGAAGCACGCCTTGGTGCCAAACCATGATTTACTTGCATCGGCAAAAATCCCTTCTTGGAATTTTGCATATTGAATCTCTTCAATATTTTGTCAATGTAAGCACTTTGGCTTAAACCAATTAGCCGCCTTGATCTATCCATGTAGATCTTGATTCCGAGTATGTATCGCTTCCCTAAGTCCTTCATCGAAAAACATTTACCATGATAGGCTTTCACCTCATTCAGACTTGGTATATGATTTCCCATGATTGATATGTCATCGACATACAGAACAAGGAAAGTAACATGACTCCCACTAGCTTTGTGATATACACATGGCTCATCAAGATTCTGAGTAAATCCAAAACTTTTGATTTCTCCATCGAACCTTTTATTCCATTACCTTGATGCTTGCTTCAGTCCATAAATGGACCTTTTAAGCTTGTATACACGGTTAGGAAATAATGGATTCACAAACCCCTCAGGCTGTGCCATATAGATGTCTTCATCTAGATGACCATTCAGAAAGGCGGTTTTGACATCCATTTGCCAAATCTCATAGTCATAGTTTTCAGCTATAGCTATGAGAATCCTAATAGCTCTTATGTCCGCTACAGGAGAGAATGTCTCCTCGTAATCAATGCCATAGGTTTGAGTAAAACCTTTAGCTACTAGACGAGCCTTGTAGGTGTGTACATTGCCATCCATGTTAGTTTTCTTTTTGAAGATCCACTTACTTCCAACGACTTTAGCATTGGGAGGAAGGTCAACTTCAATTCAAACATCATTATCTTTCATGGATTGCATTTCCCCATTCATAGAAATCTGCCATTTATCCTTTTCAGGATCAGCCATGGCAGCCTTATAGTTGGCGGGTTCATTAAGATCCCCAACCATGTTTTCCTCCACCTCTACGTTAAGACATAGACGGTCAGGTGCACGTATAGTCCTTTCAGACCTACGAATGGGAACAACTTCGTGAGGAGCCTAAGCTTTCGGATCTTCTTGAAGTTGGCTAGTATTTTCAGAAGGTGTTGTATCTTCTTGATCATATTCCTGATCGTATACTCTCCCACTGAGTTCTTGAGATATGAGATTCCTTTCAAGGAAATCTCCATACCACAATGACTTTGTTCTTAGTCGGGTAGTAAAAGTAGTAACCCATAGTTTCCTTAGGGTATCCTACAAAGATACACTTAACAGATCTGGGTTGGAGCTTATCTGGTGAGTCACGTTTAACAAATGCCTCACATCCCTAGACCTTTAAGTAAGAAAAGTTGGGAGCTTTTCCTGTCCATATTTCATATGGAGTCTTAACAACCTTCTTCGTTGGAACCATATTCAAAATTCGAATAGCAGTTTCAAGGGCATAATCCCAAAAAGTAAAAGGAAGAGTCGTAAGTTCAAACATTGATCGTACCATGTCAAGTAAAGTACGATTTCTCCTTTCAGATACACCATTTTGTTGTGGAGTATAAGGAGATGTGAGTTACTGGATAATTCCACACTCGCCTAAGTAATCTTTGAACTCTTGACTTATATACTCACCACCTCTATCGGATCGAAGAGCGTTAATCTTCTTACCGAAGTTGTAATTTACTTCACTTTTGAAAACCTTAAATGTTTCAAAGACTTCATGTTTATGTTTAAGTAAATAAACATAACCATAACGATTGAAATCATCCGTAAAGGTTAAGAAGTAGGTAGCACCACGTTTTGACACATGTCTAAGTGGACCACATACATCAGTGTGTATCAATCCAAGTAGATCGTAAGCCCTTTCCACTTGTGGTGAAAAGGTTTCTTGTCATCTTCCTAGCTATGCAAGACTCGCATTTGTCAAATGATTCATCATTGACCGTTTGTAAATGCCCATCGTGTTGCAAATTTTTCCATGCGTTTCTTGCCTATATGGGCAAGGCGACAATGCCAAAGATAAGAAGAGTCACAGTTCAACTTGCTCTTCTTATTGCTAATGCTATACAACGAATTATTTTCATTGGATATACAACCATCCATATCAATTTCAAACACACCAAGAATAGGAATTGCATTAAAATAAAAAACATTATTGTAACATATAGGATTTCACAAACACACTAAACCATAATCACTATGGGGCATTTAATATGTTTAGAGAGAGAAAGTTCTAGAGAGAGAAAGGGAAGAGAGTTGGAAACTTTAGTGAGAGAAAGAAAAATCTTATTATGAGCTCCAACTCTCTACCTTGGGAGGTAGAGAGTATTTATAGTCTTTACATAAAACGCCACCTGATGGGCTGTGGATCAGGCATACAGTGGGTAAAGACCCGTCCGTCCTCCACGGTGTTACTTAACTAAATACTACTTAACATTAAATAACTACGACTACGAGCTTTCTAACGATTACATATACTTGAGGTGACCGACACTTTAACTACTAGATTTTTCAAATCCTAACAATCTCCCCCTAAGGGAGGTCACCTCAAACACACATCAAATTACATAGAAAACAAACAGATATTACATTGAGATTGTTCTTGAATTCTTGTTCATGTTCTTTGCTCTGTAGCTCGTAGTCTTTGATTCTTCATATTTGCATGTTTTGGATAATATGAGTGGAGGTCTTTAACTGATTCACGTGATAATGAAGTATGAGCCAGCTTTGAGATCATCAGTCCCATTAATCTCTGACTCATCCATTGTGGTGTTCGTATTATGTGATGTTGTGACTTTTGGACCGACATGCTCACATTCTGGATTATGATATCTTCTTATCGAGTAGCGAAGCTTTCATTGATTCATGATATTGGCAGCAGTAGCGAAGCATGGAGTGAAAATATCAGAGTCATTGATGCACTAATCATGATTTCTTTAGGTATGAATGTGTTGTGTGAGCATGCGGCTATGGATTGACCGCTTCATTCGATCACCGCAACGCCGGGTGTACCGCATAAGACAGTTAGCAATAAAGCGCACGAAAGTGTCTTTGATCACTTTCGTTGAATTGAGGTACACGCCCACGGTTCCCTCGTTGATCAAGACAAGTATCGCTGTGATCGTATAATTCAAGAATTTCCTTGACAGTGGTTTCGCACTACTCTAGCTGTTCTCAAACCGAACGTCTCAAAGAAGACAACACGGAGTGAGTGAACCAAATAAATGAGATTCACCGATTGATGAAAAGAGATTTGGAAAACAATCGTATTGCTCAATAGAAATTGTTTTTGCAATACAACGAAGGTTTTAATGAAAATCAATTATCAATCATAAACACCTTTTATTTTGAGAAATAAGTACACCGTCGATGTGCTAAAGAAAAGAGTTTTTAAGCACAACGACCGGTTTTTCAAAGGTATCCGTCAATCCATAACCCGAACCAGGATTGATTCAAAAGATTGAATCGCTCCATTGTTTCTAGTCAGTTGTCACATGGTTGATCTATTGGATAGATCTCACATGCCACCTACCAGGAGCTTGTTTGATGTTGGCTCCAGAAGGCTTTCCATCTTCATCGTGAATATGTATGCATATCACTTAGATGTTCTGGCAATACCACAAGGATAATGCGTAGGACTCATAAGATATAATCTCTCTTTCCACATTGTGTGAAATAGAGAGTCTTCATTGAAAGTGTCCTAAAGAGATTTATATGATGATCTCGTGGCTCTAGACTCAATTGTGCATATTTGGTTCCTATGCCGGAGACTAGGGAGAGGGTCTCCTTCTTCAATATCAACAATCTCTAAGAGAAAGTCGATAGATTATGTCGGTTCCCTGTGAGAATGAAACAAGCCCTTTTAAGAGGAACTTGAGTGGTTTGGAAAGTTGAAGTGCAATGCGTCACTGGGTCCATGACGTCTTGTCTTCAATACCGATGTTACCTTGGTAACCACCAATAGTATATGAATTGAACCCGGTTTCTGCCCTAAGGTTGAATAAATGGAGGGCTATTTCATTTCACCCTTTTTCTCATTTAATTCTTTTTCATTCTTCAACCCCTTCAGTGCTTATCGAGACTTCATTACTAGCACCTTGTTGGGTTTATTCCAGTACTAGCTATGTCTCAGTCCGCACTATTACCGTATCTCACCTTTCTCCTTTTTTCATCATACCTAAGGACTTCTACACTATCTAGTTGATTGTCCCTGGGTAGATCCCTCCGGTTCTGGCGGATCATGGGACCTCAACCTAACCTTATCATCCTTATATCACCATACATAAAGTAAAGTTGGTCGGTCTTTTTGTGTAGTTCTTCCGCCTTGAAACCAATTGAAAACCATTTGAAAATCAATCAAGATACTTGTGATATAGAATCAAAGCATTTTGTATCTTAATTGTTTTGATATTTTTGAAATGCTCCCCCTCAACATATGCATAAGAATTTAGAATTTGTTTAGCACATGGAGGCAAGAGATATTTGAAATCGTTAGATTAAGAATGAAAGGTCCAATCTTTTGATTAACATTTTCTAAAATGATCATCATCACTTCCCAATCAATTTGAGTAGATAAACATTTTGAGGAAGGATGAGGTTTTCACAAGTTTGCTCCCCTCAATATGTGCCTCGAATTTTGAAAGAGTTTTGCACATATTAGAGGGAACCTGCACTTAGAGACAATTAATCACGTTTCAATAATTTGAGGTTTAAAATAGATGCTCCCCTCAACATGTGCATGGAAAATTTGAAATCGTTTGTCACTTATGGGGAGGCAAACATGCTAATCACTTATGAAACCATCTATCGAATTATCAGTTTAAATCCAATTTAAATCACAAATTCTCCCCCGATCACAATTATCAAATCATTTGAGATTTGTGATCTCTGTAGATTTAAATTGATTTTGAAGGCTTTTAAGGAGAATTGTGACTTGATTATGAAAACGTTTTAACTGATAAGGATCTTATTTTGAGACTTTAAACTCCATTGATTGAACATGCATAATTATCTTTTGAAAACATAATAATAACCAAGGTCTGGAACCAATTGTGTAACATTTTGTAAAACAATTAGAGTAGACCTTACTCATTTAAGTGCAAATTGTTTGAAAAGAACACTTTTTAATTTAATTGAAAAATCATTCTCCCCCTCAATCAATGACGAAAGTCGTTGATTGATGAATTGAGATTTTGACACTTGATAAGTTCTTTTGATTTTCAAAAATAGAGTCCGAAGTGTTTTCAAAACAATTGAGTTTTCATAAGATTGCAAATATTTTTCAGAGGAATCATTAGAAGGAAAAATATTTGAAATTAAACATTTGTCTTGTTAGTGACAAACATTTGTTTTAGAATCAGAGCATTAGGATTGAAACATGAGATAAAGCATGGCTCTGTTCTTTCTTTGAAAAACGGGTTACTGCCTGAAATGACATTAACCATAGTTTTACTTTCTCCCAAAAAATAATTTTTGAATTTTTTTTGAATTTTTTTTTTGATTTTTTTAAACATTTGAACAACATCTAAAGTCCCGTGTCATTCTTTGAATGACAACACAAAGACCGTAGATATAATCGAATCGAGGTAAAAACATGACAAAAAAAACAATATTTTTGAGATATTTCAAGTTTTTCAAATTTTTATGGATTTTTGAGAGATTTATATTTTTGTATTTTGCTTTTGAATAAATATATACAAAATATAGATGAAGAAAAGACCTTTACTCCTCGTCTTCCTCCTCAAGACGTTTGAGTGTTTCTGGTTGAAGGCTTTTCAAGCCAAGTCGAGGAAGAATAAACTCAAAACGCTCTCTTGGAAGAGCTTTGGTGAAGATGTCTCGCTAACCGGTATTCGACTTCACAAAATAGAGTTCCACCACACCGTTTTCCACTTGCTCCCCGATGAAATGATGTCGGATGTCGATGTGCTTTGCTCTTGAGTGTTGAACGTTGTTGCATGAGAGAGCAATAGCACTTTTATTATCACAATACAGAGGGATTTTGTTGAATTCAAAGCCATAGTTCGATAATTGGGATCTCATCCATAGGATTTGAGCACAACAAGATGACATGGCTATGTATTCACCTCTGAGAGGAAATAGAAGTACTCATTTGCTTCTTTGAAGACCAGCTCACAAGCTTATCACCCAAAAACGAGCACCTCCGATGTACTTCGACGTGTATCTTGACATCCCGCATGATCGGATCTCATAGGTCGTTAGTGACATACCGTGTCCTTCGGGTACCATAGTCCCATATTGATGGTTCCTTGGAGATACCGAAAGACCCGCTTAACCGCTTCAAGGTGCTTTTTAGTAGGCTTAGCCCGATATCTAGCACACATGCACACAACGAACAAGATGTCTGGTCTGCTAGCTGTGAGGTACATCATGGATCCAATCATACTACGATATTTCGTTTGATCTACCATGATCCCTGAGTGGTCCTCATCTAGCTTAGTTCGTTCAATCATGGGAGTGTCAACGGTGTCACATGATACAAATCCAAATTTCTTTAAAATCTCATTTGCATATTTAGATTGATTTATAAAAATGCCTCCGGGACTTTGTGAAATTTGTAATCCCAAGAAAAATGACATTTGTCCCATCATTGACATTTGAAATTTGGAACCCATTTCATTTAGAAAACGATCACATTCATTGGGGTCGGTCGAGGCAAAGATAATATCATCAACATAAATTTGAACATGAATTAAATGTTTGCCCGACTTCCTGGTGAACAATGTCGGATCAATCGCTCCTTTGCGAATCCGTGGATAGAAGAAACTTTGATAGCGTATCATACCATGCCCTTGGAGCTTGCTTTAAACCGTAAAGAGCCTTCTTCAACCGATAGACGTGAGTAGGATGCTCTGAATTCACAAAGCCTTCGGGTTGGTCGACGATACCACTTCTTTAAGATCTCCGTAAAGAAACGCCGCCTTTACATCCATTTGATAGACTACCATGTTCTTACTAGCAAAGATTAGCCAAGAAGATTATGATTGCCTCGACACGAGCAAAGGAGCAAATGATTCTTCAAAGTCAATACCCTCCTCTTGACGATATCCTTTAGCTACTAACCTAGCCTTATTTTTCAACACATCACCATGCTCATCAAGCTTCACTTTGAAGATCCACTTTAGAGCAATGATCATAGCACAATGTGGAGCAGGTACTAATTCCCATACATCAAGTCGATCAAACTCATGAATTTCTTCTTGCATGGCATTGAACCAGCAGTCTTCATTCATGGCGGTTTTAAGGTCTTTTGGTTCGACCTTAGAGAGTACGGAGTTGAAGAAGCACCATAAGGCATCGGTTGCAAGTTGTTTCCGTGTGGATACCGGGCGAGAGGGGTTTCCAATGATGTTGTCCAATGGGTGATCATGTGTCCATTTTCTAAGGTGTTCATGTGGTTGTTGTTAAGGAACTGAAGTAGCGTGAGTCGATGTCTCCCGATGAAGATGGTTTTGATGATGATTCAGAGCAAATATATTTTCAAATGGAGCATCTTCGGGAGTAGCAAAGGGATTAACTTCATCATTGATGCCCGAAACAATTCCATGATGTACATTCGATGATTGATGATTTGTTGATGAGACAGAGTGATCAGCAGCAGCTGCTTCTTGACTTAATGATATTGAGACTGAAGGGTTGACTTCATTCACAGGATAGAGCGTCTGTTGATGGAATTGACATTTCATCAAAGATTGGTTCATAGTGTTCATCAAACATTGGATCAAACAATTTCTTTAAATCATCTTCGGATGGAGGTACATATGGAGTTGCTGGAAATGAGTTTGGTACAAGGGATGAACCAATGGGACTGTTTTGAAGTGCGGGTCCAGAACTGGATTGTCCCAGAGCCATTTGACGGTCACTCATCAACGTAACGGAATTGTTTCCATGATATTTCGGGTTCTCTTGTTGTAGATTCGTTAACCCTTCTTGTTTGGTGCATAACCAACGAAAACTCCAATATCTCGCCTTTTGCTCTTAGTTTACCTAAGTCTTGACCATCATTAGTTGGATAACACAATGCACCAAACACACGAAGGAATGAGAGATTAGGTTTTCTATTATGGACAAGTTCATATGGAGTTTTTCCATGAGCAGTGTGAATTAGGGACCGATTTTGAGTGTAGCATGCAGTGGCAATGGCTTCAGCATATAGAAACATTGAACCTATGAGTAAATCAGGATTGTTCTTGCGGCTTCCACAAGAGTTCGATTTCGTCTTTCAACTACACCGTTCTATTGAGGAGTTCGTGGAACACTTCTTTGATGACTGATTCTAACACTTTCGTAAAACTCACTAAGTTGTTTATTAACAAACTCGCCCATTGTCTGCTCGGATGATTCTCGACAGCTTTGTTAAGTCGAACCTCGCACTGTTTGATAAGTTTGATGATGATATATGGAGTTTCATCCTTTGTCCAGGAACTTAACCCGTGAATCGAGAGTAATCATCAACCACAACTAACACATATTTCTTCCCAAAGATATTCTGCACTCTCATGGGTCCACATAAGTCCATGTGATTTGTATGAAGAACTTCGTAATGAGTTTGTAGGTTTAGGTTTGTGGGCATACTTCTTGCTTTTTCCCAATTGGCATGCTGAACAAAGATGATCCTTTTCATACTTTAGTCTAGGTAACCCTATAACTAAGTCCTTTCTGGAGAGATCATTGATGGTGCCGAGGTTCAAGTGATTGAGACGACGATGCCATAACCATGACTTTGTTTTTGAAGCCTTTGACAACAAACAAATTGGAGAAGACTTCATCATATCTTCGATAGAGATGGTGTATAGATTTGAACCACGTGTTCCTCTTAAAAGTTCCTTACCATCAAGTTCTCTAACGAAACAAGTATGTTTTCTGAAGGCCACTTCTAGATCAGAATCACAGAATTGTCCAACAGAGAATAAGTTATGACCAAGACCTTCAACATAATATACCCTGGAGATAACACTATCACCAACAACATAATCTCCATAACCCATAATAGCACCGAAATGATCGTTCCCGAATCTAACAGTCCTGATGAATTTACTCATGAAGTTCATGAGCCACGACCGTCTCCCATATGCTTGGAAATACTGAGTCCAAGTACCACGTAACGATTTGAACGATCTGCAGTTGAACACGCACAAGAATGGATAATCTGGATAATTGGGATCCCCATGCAAGAATGGGTTCCACTTGGTTAGTAATAGTGATTGGAACACCCACATCAGAAATAGAAACATCCATATCGAAGTAGAAGCAATGGAATCATTAGGAATAGATGCAAAGTGGTGTATGTATTTGACCTATTCAAAGTATGTTCACTTCTTAAGGGAATAGTTCTACCAATAGGCATCCATTTTCTAGTGGGCATTGTCTTAGCAGTTTGAGGGCAAAACTGATTGACCTTATGGCCAAAAGGTATCCATTGATAACCTATCTTACTAAATGTTCTTCCCGTGGGTTTCCACTGTTTTCTAACTTTCTTAAGCTTTTGCCTTATAGCCTTCTTTGCATGATTTTTAGCATTAACAATCTTAACTAGGCATTTGACAAAGATTAGACAAACCAGTCACACCATAATCATGATTAGCAACAGAATTCATACAAACATCATTACATGGTTTGCAAATAGTATCAGAATTTGAATTAATTACAGTACACCTATGGCTAATACTAGAATCAACACGATTCGTTTTATTCAACACAAACTTAAAATTCCTAGGTTGGTCTTCTACTTTCTTCCAATGCACATTCTTAGCTTGTGAGGTCCTATCTTGCTTGGTATTGCCTGGAGGCTTTGACCTGCTTGCTTTAATGTCACTGATTACTCCTGTAGAGGGAATTATGGGAACATTAGTTGGTTGATTTACTTTTTGCATTCCTGAACTAGATGTGCAAGGGTCTGTACTACTAGAAGGCACATTGGTGTTCACTTTCTTGAAACTTGGCATAGAATGGTTTGTATGCTTGGCACTAGGCATAGAACAAGGCATCACTGCTTTGCCTTTTGCACCTAAGGATTTAGGACATGTTGCAATTACACATTCTAGCAGCTCTTGAGATCGTTTGGCCCGGAGGCAAGCAAACCTAATTTCTCTATCAAGAGGTTTATTAATGAAATCCTCTTCAACAATCTCACGGAGACATTCTAGACTATCCTTAAGGTGAGCACAATAGTCATGAAACGCAGGTTCATTATTCCTAAGATGATGAGGAATGTATTTAATATACAGTGTATTTGTCAATTGAGGATGATTTTGATGCAACATTCTTATTAAAAACAAGTGGCAGTTTTCCATTTTTCTGACTTCTCAGATTCTCAATTTCTTTTTGTAAAGACGTTATTTTTTCGTTGTTTTTGTCACGAGTGACTTTCATTGAATCATATAACTCTTTAAAGTGTCGTTTAACTTTTTCATTTTCTTCTAGAAAACTCTCGTTTTCCTTTTGTAAGGCATTAACTAAGTTTTGAAGATGAAAAGTTTGAGAGTACTGAGAATCTAAAGAAGGAGGCATTTGGGATCTAGTCACATTGTTCTTTTCACCCTTTAATTGAGAGATTAGGGCTTTCAACTTTCTGATTGTGTTACAATGAGCTCGAATCTGTTCATCACGTTTGCTAATTTCAAAGACTGCATCAAATTATGGAACATCCAAGGATGTCTTGATATTTGAGGTTTTAACATTTTCTTTCAAATGTTGATATTTTAATTGTAGATCAAAATGTTCAACTTCTAGTTTAGAAAGATGCTTTACCAAATTATCGTGATCATCCTGATCAATTTTCTCATTAAGTTTCCAATTAATCTTTTCAAGCTCAATGACACGATCATGGGAGACTTTCAGAGCAACAGATAATTCATGAAATTGAGAAGCATTAATGGAGCAATTTGTAGCAATGTAAAACACATCTTGAGCAATACATTCAGAAATAAGATTCTCATTCAAGGTATGCAAGTTTTTCCTCTCAATCTCATTATATTTTAATGCTCGCCCATAGTCACTAACCTCAACTATCATTGCATCAAATTCCTTTTCCATTCCTTTAATATCTGAATCAATCCCTTTTTAAGACTCTCAAAATGATCTTTTAGTAGTTTAAAGAAAGGCATGACCTCAGTTAAATAACATTCTTTTGTTTGCTCAAAACCCCTTTCCTCTCTCATATCCCAAAGGGTGTGATCCTTTTCTTACAAGTTTTCTCAAAATCGACAAATAGTTGAAAAATAACATATTGACTGATTAAGGTCTTGCTCTTAGTGGCAATAGTCCTAGGAACTAAATGCATTGGTGTATTTGGAGGATACACATTCGCTGCAGGCATTTTCCTAAGGGGAGGGTTTGTAACAACAAGATTCTCTCGCTTTTGCTTTTCCATATCTTTTTCCAAAAACTTGTTCGGGGTTAATTAGTTTGAGGCTTAAACATGTTAAAGGAGATCCAATTTTCCTTAGTGTAATCATGAGGTTTGATGGTTATGTTTTTCTCTTTACAAATAGGGTTGTTGAGTTTTCTATTCATTTTCTCCCTAGTGACCTCATCTGATTTCTTATCTTCCTCGCACTCAAGCAACTAGGTTTCTGTCTAGGCTTAAGGATTTCATTACCATCATAAATTACCTTATGAGCATTTCTAGCCTTTTTAATGACCTCTGGATTTGGTTCCTCAACAATGGGAATGCTATGCTTATCGCTTAAAACTCTATGCTTAGTGATCAAGTGAGCAACGAATGGTATTCCCTTGTATGCACAACTTATTTTCAAGCTTGTTTTTCAAAGTTTTAGATTGGAAAAATCATTCAAAAGTTTTGATTCCTTAGCATTGAATTCTTGCTTAAGCATTTTAACATTTTCTTGAAGTTCTTGTTTTTGCTTAGCACTTTTAGAAAGCTTTTCTTGTAAGGAGTTTAACTCTTGTTTTAATACTTCTTCTCTAAAGTTACTTTTTCTAATAACTGTACGCATTTGGTCATCCATCTCCCGCTCACGAGTAGTTAACTCAAACTTAGCACGTTGTTCATAAATGGCAACTCGTTCGTTATAGGCATTAAGTTCGAGATAACAGTAATCATCGGGGCACATCCAGGTATTCATCAAAAACATAGTCATCGTTGATCGCGAAGATGCATCACTTGGTACTACCTCACTTTCACTTTGTTTCACATATTGATCATATGGGACAACATTGATATTACCCATATTTTCAATATCTGATTCAATAGTTTCAGTTGATTGTACTTTGTCATGCATCTTTTGCACATCAGCATCATCGTATAGTTTTAATACCTCTGAAATGAGTTTGTCTTTGGATGGACCAGCTTGTTGTGGTGATGAAGAGACTTTAGGAGAGACCATTGGAGAAATGCTAGCCATGAAAATGGTTTGTGCAGTAGGTTCATCATCAACGTCCGAGTCGTATGCATCACAATCAGCGACTTGAAAGGCATTCTGATGATTGTGGCCTATCTCTTGAATTGGTTGCTCATCCACATCTGCATCATATGTCTTGGCATTTCCCTCAACAAGAAACAACAACTCTTCTTCATCCAAAGCTGCACCATTATCCTGAGCTAGAACAAGCAACATCTTATCCCTGAAGTACTCTGCATTCTGAGGGCGTTTTGGCGATGTGCAGTTCCTTGCAACGTGTCCCTCACCTCCACAGTTGTAACACTTGACCGGCTTTACTTTTCCCTGATTTCCATTCCTTCCCCTGTTCTGATTTGCCACATAGCCTCTACCAACTCCACCTCTTCCTTGTTCATACTGACTTTCTTGAACCGGTTGTACTATAACCTTCCCATCTCTGACAGTGGCTTGATTGTGTGGATTAGATGCTGTTCTGAGGTTGTTGTTGGTGTGTGGGAGAGAGTTCATGTTTTGACTTATCAGGAGAGCCAGTTGATTAATGAAGTTACCCACGTGCATCATCATCGCCTTGTTTGAACATAGGATCGGGAATGAGTTTGTGATTGCCATCACCCATGGGTATAACTTGTGAAGCTTTAGTGGTAATCCCAATGTTTGAGTAGAAGGCAGTTGAATCATTTGATGAGCTTGTCTCTCCCGGATTTGTTTTGAATTGTTCAAGAATCCTCTTTTCAAACATGGCATGTCTCTCATTCTCAAGAAGGAAGGCATAGAGTTGCTCATAGTTTGTATTCTTCAATCCTTTGGTTAGCTTCACAGAGGTGACAAACTTGTGCCATTCGGGATTCATGTTGTTCACAAACTTTGAGTTCAATGAATGTTTGGCATAGTCATTCCGATGTTCCTCATGTCATTAACAAGCTTGTGGAATCTCACGTAATACTCATAGACACTCTCATCCGGTTTCATCTTGAAGTGCTCAAATTCATCATAGAGTTGTGATTCTCTGTCTTCCATAGTTAATTCAGAACTAGAAAGAAGCATCTTGACATTATCCCATACGCCTTTGCTTCAGTTGTTGTGATTGATAAGCTTGTAGATGTCTTTTGGAAGACCTTGAAGTATAATGTTAGAAGCCCTGATATCTGCATCAAATCTCTTTTTCTCCTTATCATTGAGCTCATCATACGTCTTTGGTATGTCTATTCCATAGATCATTGTTCCATCTGCAGCTGTATCAATTAAGTCTCTTGGTAGTCTCAATCGATAAGGTCCTTCATCAATTGATTTGAGAATGTTGACTCCGCTTTTCCCAAACAAGTACAATTGGATTCGTTGAGCCCATGAATCATAATCGGCCTGTCAAGCATAGGTGGACGAGTATCCGACCTCGCTGCTTGAACGTCCTCAACTACGGAAGAAACAATAGTAGGAACGATGTTTGCCATGATTACAAGTTCTACGGGATTTTACAATTCTTTGATTAAATCGGGAAATTGATTCTTTCACGGGATTTTACTAAACCAAAAGAACAACCGTAAGAATGTAGCACGAAAAAATAACAAGTCTCAATAGACAAGTGGCTAAACACTCAACTCGCTTAACTAACAACTCGCTAAACAATCAACTCGCTTAAAGAAACAAGTCGCATAAGGTGTCAACTCACTTAATAGCCAAGTCGCATATAGTATCAACTCGCAATACAATCAACTCGCTTAATGAAACAAGTCGCTAAATAGCCAACCCGCTTTAGTATCAACTCGCAACACAATCAACTCGCTTAATGAAACAAGTCGCTTTAGGAATCAACTCGCTTAATAGCAAGTCGCAAACAGACACAACTCGCTTAAAAGCTTAACTCGCTAAATAGCCAAGTCGCATATATCAACTCGCATTCAGTAACAAAGCAACTCGCTTTGAAGAAACTCAAGTCCGAGACTCAACTCGCATAGTACAAAATTCAAAAATAACCACTTTATCAATCAAAAACAACCAAACCACAATTATTTAAGCCTTCCAATTCAAAACATAAACACATATGATGATCCTAAACACAAAAGTACAAGCAAAATTCAAACTTTAACACTAGAATTTGTCCAAATGAATCAAACTCTTCTAAACACTTAATACCCCAAAAACCTTATGAAATCCACCAAAACAAAGAGCATGAAAGATGAGTGATCAAACCATGGCTCTTGATACCAATTGTAACATATAAGATTTCACAAACACACTAAACCATAATCACTATGGGGCGTTTAATATGTTTAGAGAGAGAAAGTTCTAGAGAGAGAAAGGGAAGAGAGTTGGGAACTTTAGTGAGAGAAAGAAAAATCTTATTATGATCTCCAACTCTCTACCTTGGGAGGTAGAGAGTATTTATAGTCTTTACATAAAACGCCACCTGACGGGCTGTGGATCAGGCATACAGTGGGTAAAGACCCGTCCGTCCTCCACGGTGTTACTTAACTAAATACTACTTAACATTAAATAACTACGACTACGAGCTTTCTAACGATTACATATACTTGAGGTGACCGACACTTTAACTACTGGATTTTCCAAATCCTAACAACTATTTAAAGAAACTGAAATTCCATAACTGGTAAAAGTGTGCACAAAACCAATATCTTTTAACAAAGAAACTGAAATAACACCCCTAACAATGGAGGGTGTATAATGACAATTATTTAGTTCTAAAATTAAGCCCGAAGGCAACACTAAATCAAAAGACCCTATGGCTTCGACTAACCGCGACGCTTTCCATTTCCAACGCAAGTATCTTTCTCCACTGTGTCAGCCTTCCTTACTCCTCTAAGTCCTGCGATGTATTACATGATGTGAGTACCACATCCTCGTATCATATATCCGTGAATTTTGCTTATGAGGAAAAGAAAATAATTCAAACATAAAAATACTTGATGAGCTAGGCACCATCTTATTTTTATTCTAAAGGCACTCATTTAGATAAACTGGACAGCCCGCTTCCAAAGGACTGGTGAGTTGCGTGGTGGCAAGTTAAATCCTTCTTAGGATTCTCCTTTTTCTTTGCAGGGTTCTTCTTATGAGCTGGTGGGATGACAACTTGTTTCCCCTTTCCTTTTCCTTTCCCCTTCTTATCTGCTTGCGGCTTTGGCTTATTCACCCTACCACCTTGTATTTCTAGTATAGCAGGTGTAGGAGCCTTCTTTGGCAATCTTTTCTCGAAGACTACAAGCATTGCATGTAACTCATTCACTGTCTTCCCCGTGAAATGCATGTTAAAATTTCGGACAAAATCACCAAATCGTTCCTGATTAAGGGAGTGATTGATGAGGCCGACACATACATCGTTCGAGTAACCACAGCCGAGCTTCTCCAATTGGTCCAAGTGATGTTTCATCTCGAGGACGTGGTCGGAGACAGATTTTCCAACCTCGTGGTTGCAGCTATGAACCTTTCCAATCAATTCATACAGTTCAGCTGCAGGTGGCTTCTCAAACATACGTTTGAGTTCATCTAGCATGCTCATAGGCGGATAGTGCTCAAATTTTTTTTGCAATTGAGCAGACATCCCCGAAAGCATTAGACACGCCACATCATTGTGCTTCCCATATTCAACACGACTCTAGTTCAAGAGCGTGAGTGCCGTGTCGGAGGAGCATCGTGCGAGGTGTAGTCAAAATCTCAAGTCGTTTGGCAACACGAAGGATGATCCTAAGTGCACGATGCCAATCGTTGAAATTAGGGCCAATCAGCTTGTCTCTTCCAATCATATCTTTGAAAGCAGCACTCATTAAGCTCATAGTGTTTTCAGGTTGATGAGCCATCTACCGAAAAAGTTCAAAAAACCATAATTAGTATTTTGATAATTTTCCTTTTCAATAAACAATTAAATACCCAAGGTTCATCTTCATATAACCAATTAATTATTATTGAAAATTAGGATCCAAATTGTCATAATCTCATCACGTCAGTTGATCTGCTAGTAATGAACCTTATACAAAATGGTAGAGCTTTTGCTCAATTGCCAATTTCAATTGCAATTCCTAGATTTATGGGATTTACATATAGCCAATTTCAATCGCCATGTAAACATGTTTGATCCCATATTATGCCTTGAGTTGCCAGTTCTCACCGCCTAACTCAATTAAGTTGTCCAACTTAAGAAACTGCAAAATCGTCCATGCCCGTTCTCACGACACGTGGACATTTTACCCTTTGATTACAATCTAAGTCACGTTCTCACGCAAATAAAAGGTAATCTTAGGTGTTTCCGTTTCACTGGATGGCATATAACTTAAATTAAAGGGTAATAATTTTGATGTCAAATCAAATATGTACAAAGATGTCATGCATTCATCTTCGTAGCATAGTTTTTATTAAAACATTTATATCCTTGTTTTAATGATTTAAGCTTTTCATCATCAAACTTTAATCGAGGTATTGGATAACCAATTAAAGAACCACCTTAATTACTACTATATCCTACTACTGCATGAGTCATAAGACCCAAGTTATTCGGATAATTACCACAAAAGTGGCGCGTAGAAATTGAAGTAATTCACCCTTAAGATTTTATGCACATATATAGGAATACTTGGTAGCTCCATTAAGACGCACAAACGAGCGGAGAATTAGGTCAGCGTGAAGCATATTACATACCCTCATCTTTAAGGTCACAATTTAATGCGTACCAACCTTATACCCATCACACAGTTTGTCATTAATGGGTGAGCCGTTCTAACTATTTTGTGCAAAAAATCAATCAATTAAACGATTACGATTACTATGCTTAAAAATACATGTTTCACCATTGTTTAGGCCAGTTTATTTTTCTTGTAAAATACCCTTGTTACACATAACAAACAAGCAAGTATTTAAAAAATAAACAAATAAACAATGAATGCATAACAAATAATAAGTCATGCATATCAAATAGCCACATGCAAACTTTTTTGATAAATCCTATTAATAATCAATTCTAGATCTGTCAATATGTATATATTTAATTAAGACTTTCACCCCGTTTTCAGCTATGTACAAGGTGAGCCACATGCATCGATTCATCGATTGCGTAAGTCAAAATTAAACATATACCACATAGCACATAATTGATTAAATAATAATTATTGAGGTCTTCCCCAATTTTAGATCTATCATAATATTTAGTGTATATCACTTAACCAAGTAAAACATACAATAAAAACAGATCCATGATAAAACATGCATGTAATTATCATGGATATAATTCACACTTAAAAATTAATGCAATTAAACAGAGTTACGCAATACACATAAAATTGCATGCAACCTAGGGTTTCTAATCCAATTAAAACACAAGTTTACAAAACCCTAATTAGGGCACCAAAAAACGCCCCAAAAAAAATTAGGGTTTAGGTTTTGCAAACCCTAGATCTACGCATACAAATAATAACACAATCATGTTTATTTTATTTATGTGTTTAAGTAATTAATTACTTGTTATACAAGGCTCGTGATGCCACTGTTGAGTTTAAGATACATGAATACAATGAAACCATGTAGACACCACAGATTACACAGCGGAAGACTTAAGATCATAACAAATAAATAATTAACTGAATTAAAAGCGTAACATACCTCTTGCGAATGTCAGATTTCTTGAACAAAACGAAGAAGTGGTTTAAAGAGTTGTCCCATCTGCTTTTACAACTCAAACCAATTAGGTGTAAGAATAGTGTCTTACAACCACAGTTTTGTACGCACGAATTAACCAACGAATCAAGCGATTGCTAGATCTAACACAAGTCCTTGTTTTATGGAAAAACAAAACCAAAACACCCTTTGGAGGGGGGTTCGGCCGAATATGAGCAAGAGAGAAAGAGGAGAGATCTAGGGTTAATTCAATGCACAAAGTAATGAAAAACCCTAAACCCTAGCCTTTGTATATATAGTGAATGGAAACTTTGGAAACAAGTTAGGTTTTAGGGTTGTGAAACCCCCGCCGCCATGGAGTGCCCCAAAAGAAAAACCATATCTTTTCCATTTTCTAAATATTCACCATATATTCTCTCCATTTACATTTAACGGTCGTTAGTCATTTCTGTTAAATACTTAACGATCGTTAGACGGACTTTATGTGCAATAATTAATCGTAAACATTAACATTAATTATTTAACTTTAATTCTCATTCGCTAATGTGTGCAATCCCATGGTCATGAGTTTGAATCCGGACATTTACGTATTTATAAATATATACATTTCCAACAAGCACGACCTTAAAGAGAAGCAAAGGAAACAAAAACCCAAAAAAGTAAAGCAAGAGATAGTATTCTTAACACTACTCACCAACTGTTAAAAAATAGTACATTTCCCTCTGGGAAATGTTAGATAGTTAATGTAACGTCAGTAGAGAGTGTTAGCTTAAAACACAACTATGTTTTTGGTTCTGTTAAAATGTTTCAAAATTTTGAAATAAAGATACTCGTAGTACGATGGTTTATGAGTAATAATACTCCGTATTAGAGAAGGCTAACTTACAAAACAAATATGTTTTTGGACCTAAATAATAATCTATTAGTAATCAAAATGGTCTTTTACAAAGTGGTGCATATAGGTAAATGTGATTGTTTCTTATTGTTAGGAGCTTAAGTCTTATCACAACACTATATTATCAAGAATGTGTACGTGAATAAGCCAAGAGTACGTTCAAGTCTTATAGCACAAATCCACAGCAAAGCGCGGAAGAGAACAACCCTCATTAAGAAAAGTCCGGAAACAATCACACAATTTTGTAATTTGTAAACTAAGTTACAAAATAGCAAGTTTTTTGTTCTCAGCAATTTGAGATAAATAAATCTTTTTTGAAAAGAATTACTTAAAGTACCCGGAACTAGGGGTGAAAACGAGCCGAGCCACTCGTGAAAAGCTCGGGATCAGATTGGTAAAAAGCTCAAACGAGCTGAGCTTAAATGAGCTCAAGCTCAAGCCCGAGCTCGAGCCTAAGTTTGGACTCATTTAATAATCGAGCTCGAGCCCGAGCTCTATACAAAAAGCTCGAGTAGGCTCGCGAGCCTAAACTAGCCCTAAAAATATACTTATATATATTGTCTATATGTAATTAACGAGCCGAGCTCCATTTGAACTTTGTTTTCTTTAACACGTCTTATAGATTAGTCGAGTCCGAGCCGAACTCGAGCTTGTGAAAATTTTTACGAACCGAGCTTGAGCTCAAAATATGAGGCTCAAAACAAGCTCGAGCCCGAGCTCGAGCTTTATTATATAAACAAGCCGAGCTGAGCTCAGCTAGTTTCCACCCTACCCATAACATATTTTTTTATCCATTTATACGTTTTTTATTAGAACTTAGAAGACGTATTAAAGGTTGCATATGATGAAAATGAGTCGATATTCAACGACTAGCTCAATAAGCAAAACAAAGGTCTCTTGGCTCAGCAGTATGTGACTAGCCCATCAACCTAGAGGTTGTAGGTTCAAGTCTCGTCGAAGACATATGAATTAAAATTTGTGAGGTAGGTTGTAAAACTTGTCTTAAAAAAAATAATAAAAAAAGAAATAATAATAAAATTGTAGGCCTTGAGTGGACCGACTAATATTGAATTTTGTGACAATAACAAAAGTTGACATCCTCACATATAAATTTACGTAGCTACCCCCAATCTTTATGAGTCACTAAAGACTCCATTAGAAAAAAAAAATGGGGTCGATAGCATGCATACTATCACTTCTGCTACTAATCTCTATTCATCAGAAAACCGTTGCTAAGCAATCAGAACCAATTGGTTATGGCTATTCTTTAAGGTCTATCGGGGTCGGTTCGTCGGGAAAAACATTGGTTGCTGATTTGCAGCTTATTAAGAAGTCTTCTACTTTTGGACCTGATATTGATGAGCTTAGGCTCTTTGCAAGGTACTTTTTTTCTTTTTCTTTTTTTGAACATCTTTGCAAGGTACTTTTAACCACGTCAAATTTGAATTTGTTTCACCATTTCAAGAATTGAGAATTGGGGTATTCCAGTTTGACTAGATAAATGTTTAATTGATCTGTTATAAAGAACGCACTTTTAGAGGCACGAGTATACAAACTAGTGAACGAGTGGTAGAATAATAGCACACTTAATTAATTAATTTGAAAGCGGATAATTATTTTGATACAAAGTTAAAGAAAAACTTGTTTTGATGGGACATGGTGAATTCTACTTGTCATATTCATAAGAAAATGCTCTATCGCATAGAAAAATGATATATACTCTTACATTTTAGTGATTTTACATATCTATCCTACTCATATTATTGGTGCATGTAAAAAATTTATTGAATAAGATGATGAAAGTGAAAAAGTTAATTTCAATTCACTTGTCAGATTCATCTGTGGGTATAAGGATAATTAAGTAGGAAGAAATGGTAGCAAGATATAACAATGCTCTAGTGCATATATGTTATGTGTAGCGTGTTGTACATCATTCGGGCCTAGGAAGGGGCATAATTGAGTCAAGCCAATTTCGCCCTTGTGAAGCAAGAAACTCATGAGCTCAAACTTAAAACTCGAGCATGAGCATTAGTTATCAAGTCCGAGTTTGATTATCAACCGACACTTCCAAGCTCGGCTTAACTTGACTCAGTTTTTAGTATTTAAAGATTAATAATAACATTGATCAAGATTCATATTATTCGACCCGACACTTTTTTTTGAAAGGAAACAAGACATTTTTTACGACTACGAGCAAACTATTAAAAGAAATGGCATCCTACCTCCTCAATCAAGTAAATTAACGGAGCTGAGACCCGGAAAAAAAACCACCCCACTAAATTCGATCTGGGCATTACAACAGAAAAAAACAAACTTATCAAATGGGACCAAACCCAAACTCATGACCCCAATGATACCACTCTCACTAAACCAATACAAATATAGCAACATGGTCCTCTAAGTCAGTGGACAATCGACCAAAATTATAGGTCATGGACCATTATATTTATATATGACAAAACAAAAAGCAATAACCACACATGACTAGGATTATACAATGACCTCATCACATGTGCAGACCTTGCAGGCTAACAAAGGAGCTGGACTTGACTTGATTACATACTATGACATTTGTAGGTTGAGGGTGTTAATAATCAAAGATTACTTCGATAATTTCATCAATCATGTATTAGATAGCACTTTACTAGTAACACTTTAGGCACAAGAAAGAGAGTTGCGAGTTTTATATGCCAAAATATTTTGATACCGGAACGCGGCAAAAAAAATATGCCAAATATGTACAAAATGGTATAACGTATGATAATACAATATTGATGAAGTTTGCGAGGTGCCGAGCTTTATAAGCCAACCATTTTGATACTTGAACTCGGTAAAGAAAACATGACAGGAAACCAGACCAAACTTTTTTCTCTGTGTAGCATATATTGTTGAACTAATTGTTTTGTTTCATATACATGTTTTCCTTTTTAAGCTTTGAAACAGCTGATCGATTAAGGATTCGAATAACCGACCCCAAACACCAACGTTGGGAAATCCCAACAGAAATCCTTCCACGGCAAACGAACCCCAACACTTTCCTGCCAAAACCCAACAAACAAATTCCAAACAACCTCATTCTCTCTGATCCAAACTCCGACCTTATCCTGACCCTCCACAACACCACCCAGTTTGGTTTCACAGTCACCCGTCGCTCTAATGGTGACACACTATTCGATACCTCAAACTCTGTCCTCATTTTTAAGGATCAGTACCTTGAACTAACTTCCTCACTTCCTGCCGACCGGTCCTCTATATATGGATTTGGAGAGCATACTAAACGTTCGTTTAAGTTAACACATGATCAGACGTTAACGCTTTGGAATGCTGATATTGGAAGTGTGAATCCTGATGTTAATCTGTATGGATCACATCCGTTTTATATGGATGTTAGATCACCTAATTCTGATGGGAAAGTTTTGGCGGGAAGTACTCATGGTGTGTTGTTGCTAAATAGTAACGGGATGGATGTTGTGTATAGTGGTAATAGTATTACTTATAAGGTCATTGGGGGTGTTCTGGATTTTTATTTTTTTGCTGGACCGACTCCGGAATTGGTTATGGATCAGTATACTCAGCTCATCGGCCGGCCCACTCCAATGCCGTATTGGTCCTTTGGTGAGTTTACTTTCAATCTAACTTATTCATTTCTGACAATTCAAAAATATTGTTTTGACCCATTTTAACTAAGTTCCTTTGAATCGTTATCCGTCCCACCCATTTGTACCTAGATATGGATCAAACCAATCCTAATCTTAAAGAACACGTAGAAGTCTGTTAGCTAAGAGTCATTTGCTTATGTTTACAGGGTTCCATCAGTGTCGATATGGTTACAAAGATGTTAATGATCTTGAGGGTGTTGTTGCGGGCTATGCTAAAGCCAACATTCCCCTAGAGGTTATGTGGACCGATATAGACTATATGGATGCTTACAAAGATTTCACATTAGACCCCATCAACTTCCCTTTAGCAAAAATGTCAGCATTTGTTCAGAATCTTCACCAAAATAGTCAGAAATACGTGCTCATATTAGATCCAGGTAACACAACTATCCGTTAGACATTATTTCAAGTAAAGTTTGTATTGTGGACTAATGGAAGTAATAAAACCAACTGATGTTTATGATTAGGTATCAGTGTGAACACGACATACGAGACATACATAAGAGGACTACAAGCAGATATCTATATAAAGCGTGACGGTATACCTTATTTAGGGGAAGTTTGGCCCGGTATTGTTTATTTCCCAGATTTTTTAAATCCAAAAGGAGCATTATTTTGGGGCGACGAGATCAACAGATTTCGCGATCTTCTACCCTTTGATGGCATTTGGATCGACATGAACGAAGAATCCAATTTCATATCATCACCTCCATCTCCCTCTTCTAAACTCGATAACCCTCCGTACAAGATTAACAATTTGGGAATCCAAATGCCTATTAATCATAAAACTGTGCCTGCTAGTGCTTTGCATTTCGGGAATATCACTGCTTATGATGCACATAACTTGTATGGATTTTTGGAAGCTAAGGCAACAAATGATGCGTTGGTTAAAATAACAAGTAAACGTCCATTTATACTTTCTAGATCGACGTTTGTTGGGTCAGGGAGATATACAGCACACTGGACCGGGGACAATGCTGCAACATGGGATGACTTGGCGTATTCTATTCCCAGTATTTTGAATTCTGGGTTATTTGGGATTCCGATGGTGGGGGCCGATATATGTGGCTTTTCTCAAAACACGACTGAAGAACTTTGCCGACGATGGATTCAGGTACAGATTGTGAACCCCTTTTGACTTGAACAACTATTCCAAATTACGTAAAGAGGTTTATTGAGCTTTATGTTACTGCTGCTGAAAAGCAAACATGTTGCACTATCTTGGGTAACGGGTCAAAATAGGTTGGGATGGCTTATTAAACTGCTTATCTACTTAGAAATAAATTAAGTGCTTGGTTTTTTAAGTGCTTATAAGTTATAACTCCAAAGTAAGCAGATAATCAACCTCATCTAAACACTCAAAACTGTTTAGCTACTGTAACACTTAGCAAATAAGTGCTTAACTCATTGATCTCTTCGATTTTGCAATTTGCAGTTAGGTGCTTTTTATCCATTCTCAAGGGACCATGCCGATAAAACAAGCACACGACAAGAGCTTTACCTTTGGGATTCAGTAGCTGCAACATCCCGTAAGGTTCTTGGACTACGTTACCAAATGCTTCCTTACTTGTATACACTGATGTACGAGGCACATTCAAAAGGAACTCCAATCGCAAGGCCTTTATTCTTTTCATTCCCAGAAGACACTAATACTTATGATATCAGCACACAGTTTCTCCTTGGAAAAGGTGTATTAGTCTCACCTGTTTTAACCCCGGGAGCAGTCTCAGTTGACGCGTACTTCCCATCTGGAAACTGGTTCAGTCTATTCAACTATTCCAGTTCGGTTAGTGTGGACTCAGGAGCCCACGTTAGGCTCGATGCACCAGCTGATCATATAAATGTTCATATTCGTGAAGGGAACATAATAGCTTTGCAAAAAGAAGCCTTGACTACAACAGCAGCTAGGGAGTCTCCATTTCATATATTGGTTGTGGTAAGCAAAAGTGAGAATAGTACTGGTGAGGTGTTTTTGGATGATGGGGAGGAAACGGACCTTGCTGGGACCGGTGGGAAGTGGACGCTGGTGAGATTCTTTAGTCAAGTTGTGAATGGAAAAGCAACGTTGAGATCAACGGTTGAGAATAGTGGTTTTGCATTGAGTCGAGAGTGGATCATTGAAAAGGTAACATTTATCGGGTTGGAGGGTGGTGAAAGTGGACAGTTTGGTGTGGTTGAGATCTCGGGTTTGTCTTTGTTAATAGGGAAACAGTTCACCTTGAAGACGTCGAGTGATGATTTTGGTTACACATTCTAGTTCATGAATATAGTTGCCCAAGAATCACGTCATGTCATTGATATTATTTTTACCAAAAATCTGGTGTATTATATATCTACTTAATAATGTTGAATGGATCCTCATGGTCCTAGAGTTTTTGTTCGGTTAATTATTTCGATCGAAGTAATAAAGATCGATCAAGAGTTTGGTATTTGACAACCTCGACAATATGATCTTAACTAATTGGCTGTTCTTTGGCAAAATGTTTGATTTGAATGTATTTCAAGTCGATTTCTACCAAGTTCAAGTATAGCTAGAAATGAAAAGAATTAAAAACTATGTAACATTTTGGTGATTCGTTTTGGAATGGGTGGCTGCACCAGTGGCTGCGCGTTGGACATGCAAACGGCTAAAAATGAACCATCGCGTCCATTTTATTCACCAGCCATTGATTAAGGATAAGAAGCTATGGAATTTTTATTTTCTGAACTAAGCTAGGGGTGTTCACATTTGGGTAATACCCACAGAAATCGGAAATCGGTAATTGAAACCGAAAAAAATCGAACCAAATTTGTAACCGAACTGAATTGACTAAACCCAAGCTGAATCGAAAACTGAATTCACATAAATATATAGGGTGCGTTTAGTTGGAGAAAAAATTCTCTTGTTTTCTATCTCTAGTTTTGTAAAAATTTGGATGGGAAATTTATCTCCACAAAACACTTGAAAATATAGAAAATGCGTTTAGTTGATATTTGTATTTTCTATTTTGAAGAAGGGAGGGAGGGTTGGGGGTTACAAAGAAAAACAAGGAAAACAACTAAAATTTGTTTTCTAATTTTCCTTGTTGGAAAATGATATTTTGAACGCGATCTCTATTTTCCTTGTTTTCCACAAAACATTTTGTGAAAAACAAGGGTGTTTTCCCCCAACTAAACGCACCCATATATTTTCATATATTATATGGAAAAAAAACTTTTAATACTATAAATATGATAATTTGTAAGCTTGAAATTATTCGAGTTATTCGGGTCAATCTGAAAACCGAACCGAATTCAAATTCGGTTTAGTCCAATTTGAATTCGGTTTTTGGTTTACCCAAAAAAGTTTTTTAACTGAACTAACCGAACGGAATAAACCGAACAACCCGATAACTAAACCGGAAGCTTCAACTGACTTATAATAACTTTGAGAAATTACTGCTCAAATATTTATGTTTTTGTTTGAACATTTTTTATGCCATTTTATTATACATAAACTTCAACTATTTTGGTACATATAATTCAAGTTTTTGTAAGATTCAGTTTCGACTCCTGCTAAAGGTTTCGGCCAGTGTTGCGAAACTCACTTTTAGGCTTTATTTGATAAAATTAGCAGTAGATGTAAGCATAGTCGTTATCAGTAGCAGTAAGCATAACAGTCACCAGTATTGTTTAATTATAAAAAGTGTTTAGTAAATGTTCAGATTGATTGGTACTAGTAGTTATCATAAAGTAGTTTCATGTTCTGTGTGTTGGGTATAAGGTTCTAACAAAATGCATACATCACTAGTGACTGTTTTGGATTGATGAAAGTCATTTTGGCAAATAGTGATTGTCTTTCTTCCTGCTGTCTTGGATGTCTTAACAGCATTGTTGAGGTTTTAAACTGCATCCTCTTTGAATGTGGTATTTCAGATACATAAGGGTGTATGGATTATGGTTTTGAGAACAGATGGCTAGTACATTGGGGGTAAAATTGAAAATGTCTCCTCTAGATTCCATTATGTGGATTGGTGTGTCATGAAAGATGGGACAACCATGGTATTTAGATGTGTGAAATTAGTAAATCATATAAGGTAGTTTCCTGTTCTTTGGTGATGCATGTATGTCCAAATGTATGTGACTCAGAGATCAGTTTGGAAATGTGAGGACTTGATAAGTAAATAATATAAGTTTTTCTGCAACAACAAATTGAGAATGTTTGATGGTACTGAAATGATCAAGTATTTGGGTTACTGATGTTTATAGGATAAATGGCAATAAGCTTGTGATGATGCCTGTTTTGTAAGTCATATGCAACATCCATTTCGAGAGAGCCGAAAGATATGCCTTCTTCATGGATGGGCTATGTGAAACGCGCAAGCTTTTTTTTTTTTTTTTTTTTTACATGGACTAATATAATATTAACACTAACGCTTATATTAACACATAAAACTGTACATAACATATGTAATTCATCTTGACCCGTACATAATCAAAATGGGTCAATATGGGCAAGAATGGCACTATGCCAAACACCCTTAAAGCTATAAAGAAACTACTTATCTATTTAATTATCGCATAACCATAAGTTTATATGTTCATACACAAAAGCATACAACCTAGGGCGTTTCTTGGTAAGAGAGCGTGTAGGGAAAAAGGCTCATTACCCAAGTATCCCACCGAGGTCTAGTTCTCGGTCTTCGTACCCTTCGTAGCACTACCACTAGCTTCACCTATAACAAGTACAACAAAGCAACGTAAGCACAACGCTTAGTGAGATAACATATAAAAGATACTAATCATAACATGGCATAATATTATGGTTGCTTCGTAGACAATGAGTACTTGTTTGCTATTATATACTAGTCGCCCACTAAGGACGTGAACCCATATTGGTTCAATATAACTGAAAATGTTCTAGTCATCCACTTAGGACGTCTAAGTCACATACTCAATGACTTTGAGCCGCTATACACACTGGTCATCCACTTAGGATGTCTAAGTCTCATTTTACAAAATGAGATGCTAATAAAGGCTCGGTCGTCCACTTAGGACGTCTAGGCTCCCTTTCGGAGCATGTCATGACATAATAACACATGTCGTCCACTTAGGACGCTATACAATTAATATTATAATATTTAGGCTGAAAATACTTAACTAAATCCAAACGGGTCATTTGGGGCTGTTTTGACCCGTTTAACATAATTCACTTATAAACCTACTATAAGTGAATTATTTAGGCACATAACGTATAATTATAACACCATGAAGTCGTAACTCGAATATACTACATGAACATGAACATGAATACCACATTTAGAATGGCGCACTAACGGGTTACCAAGGACCCGTTTCTATACTTAAATATGTTACTCACCTCAAAGTTGCTTGAGTAGAATCACGAGCTTCCTAAAGACGTCCCCAGTTAACACTTATAACCTAGGAACACATAATTTATATTAAGCTCATTAGGAACTTGAAAAGACTTATCATAATAAGCTAATAAGCCATAAAGGGGTGTTTGGTTCATGGCTTATGTAACCATATCAACATGATTTCTGAAATTTAACACCATAAAATGGTGTTATAACATCCAAATAGGCTACCCATCACTTGGGTAATCATTTATACACAATTACTAGGGTTCTTGATGATTTCTCAAAATCATAATTTCACATAATCATGTAAAATTCTATGATAACCTCATAAATGGCACAAAGATATCAACTTTAGGCTTTACCCACAACTAGGAAGCCATGACATACAAATCTAACAACAAGACATGATCTTTACCTCGAATTGGATGGTGAAAACCCTAGCTTATTCGTTTATAAGCTTATGTGAGGTGAAACCTTGCTCAATACTTGCTTAAAATTAACTTTGGATCAAACCCTAGCTTGATATGATGTTGGTGAAGATGGTACGTGAGTTTTGGAGAAGAGGAAAGATAATTCTGGAAATTTTTGTTTCCTGGGAATGAAGTATTCGATTAATATAATTTCAACTTTGATTATTTGGCAAGTTTAGTCCCTGAAAGATTGGGATGTTACAACTCTCCCCCACTTATTCGGTTTGTGTCCTCACAAACCATTCCTGATAAAAAGCGGGGTAGTATTTGATGAGATCCTCTTCGGGTTCCCAAGTATACTCTATCCCCTTTTTGTGCTTCCATCTGACTTTAAGAAGAAGGACCTCTCTTTTTCTGAGTTTCTTGACCATGGTGTCAACAATCTCTACCGGCTCTTCAACGTAGCCAAGTTTCTCATCAACTACTATGTCCGTTAGGGGGACATATTGTGCCTCATCTGCCAGACATTTTCGTAGCTGGGACACGTGGAAAGTATTATGTATTTTGTTTAACTCATCTGGTAACTCAAGTCTGTACGCTACCTTTCCAACTCTGTGAGTTATTCTGAACGGACCAATGTAACGTGGTCCTAGCTTTCCACGCTTTCTGAAATGGATAACACCTTTCCATGGAGAAACTTTCAGCATATCACGATCACCGACCTGAAATTCTATTGGTCGTCTCCTCTTGTCCGCATAGGACTTCTGTCGATCCTGGGCCATCTTAAGCCTTTCTTTGATCTGATCAATCTTTTCATTCGTCTGTTGTACAACATCAGAACTGGCTAATTCCCTTTGCCCAATCTCACCCCAACATATAGGAGTTCGACATTTCCTTCCATACAACATCTCGTATGGAGGCATCTTAATACTGGAGTGGTAACTGTTATTGTACGAGAATTCTGCTAACGCTAAGTACTTATCCCAACTACCACCAAAATCAATAGCACAGGCTCGAAGCATATCTTCTAGTGTCTGAATGGTCCTTTCACTCGACCATCGTCTGCGTGGATGATAAGTGTGCTAAAATGGACACGAGTACCTAGATTCTCTTGAAATTTCTTCCTGAATCTAGAAGTAAATCTGATATCTCTATCTGATACTATAGAGACCGGTACTCCATGTCGGGCCACTACTTCGCGAAGATACAACTCGCGAGAGCTTCGAGGACATCGATTCCTTAATAGGAAGGAAAATCGCACTTTTTGTTAAACGATCTACAATCACCCATATAGCATCATGCTGACGCGGTGTCTTGGGTAATTTCGTGATAAGATCCATAGTAATCCTTTCCCATTTCGACACGTGAATCTCAAGAGGTTGTAGCTTACCATAAGGTTGTTGATGTTCTGCCTTAACTTGGAGACAAGTAAGACACTCGCCGACATATTTTACAATGTCTCTTTTCATACCTGGCCACCAATAATCTGATTTAAGATCATAATACATCTTGGTGGCACCTGGGTGAATGGAATATTTTGACTTATGAGCCTCATCAAGCAACAACTTTTTGAGATTTTTATCATTCGGTATCCATATTCTACCGAAGCGTATTCTAAGCCCTCGTGAGTCCACAACTAAGTTGTGCACCTGACCCACGAGCCGCTCTGAATTTACGTCGCCATTTTCCCATGCTTCATGCTGAACTGATTTAATATGCTCATAAAAGTCTGGGGTAATCACCATCTGAAGTGATTTGACCAATAAGGAGTCGTGCCTTGTTTTACGGCTCAAGGCATCTGCTACAACGTTGGCTTTCCCTGGATGATAAAGGATTTCACAATCATAGTCCTTGACTAGATCTAACCAACGTCGTTGCCTCATATTGAGGTAACGCTGATCAAAGAAGTATTTGAGGCTTTTATGGTCGGTAAAGATCTTGATCTTTACACCGTAAAGGTAATGCCTCCACAGTTTCAAGGCAAGGACTACTGCCGCTAGCTCTAAATCATGAGTAGGATATTCTTCCTCATGTTTCTTAAGTTGTCTAGAGGCATAAGCGATGACTCGACCTCTCTGCATAAGAACACAGCCGAGGCCATTAGAAGATGCATCACAATAAACTTTGAAATCATCATTGCCTTTGGTAATACTAAGATCGTAGCCTGACTTAACTTCGTTTAAGAGTCCGAAGGCGATTTCCTTATCCTCATCCCACTCGAAATTTACATTCTTACGGTGAGCTCAGCGAAGAAGCAATCTTCGCAAAATTTTGGATAAAACGGCGGTAGTAACCCGCAAGTCCAAGAAATGATCTAATTTCTGTAGGAGTTTTGGGTCGCTCCCAATTCATGATGGCACGATTTTAGCCGGATCTACTTTAATGCCCTCACTATTTATGACATGCCCGAGAAATTGAACTTCTCGGAGCCAGAATTCACACTTCGAGAACTTAGAATAAAGCTTTTCTCGTCTTAACATGCTGAGGACTTGGCGCAAGTGGGCTTCGTGATCGCTAGCTGATTTGGAATAAATGAGGATATCGTCAATAAACACAATAACTGATTTATCTAACATCGGACGACAGACCCGATTCATTAGGTCCATAAAAGCTGCTGGGGCATTCGTCAAACCAAATGGCATAACAGTAAACTCATAATGCCCATATCTAGTCCGGAAAGCTGTCTTCGGGATATCTTCGTCCCGAATCTTTAACCGATGATATCCGATCCGAGGTCTATTTTTGAAAAAAACTTGCGCCTGTAGTGATCAAATAAATCATCTATCCTAGGAAGAGGATAACGATTCTTGATAGTAACTTTATTGAGCTCTCGGTAGTCGATGCACATGCGCATACTACCATCCTTCTTTTCACAAAAGAACTGGTGCTCCCCACGGGAACTACTGGGCGAATGAAACCATTATCCGCCAGTTCTTGTAACGCTTCATGAGTTCCTGCATTTCTGATGGGGCAAGTCTGTAGGGAGTTTTGGCAATAGGAGTACTCCCTGTAATAAGATCAATGTGGAACTCTACCTCTATCGTGGCATACCCGGGAGTTCCTTCGAAAGACATCGGAAATTCGAACAATTGGAATATTATCAAGGTTTGGAACAGACTTATGAATATCGACAACATGAGCTAAATAGGCTTGACGTACCACATGCCAAGTATCTCTTGGCTCTAGCATAAGTACAAATAGCAAGGTTAACCTTCTTACGCTCGCCATAGATGATTGTTTCTCCCCCACTTGGGGTTCTGAGTCGGACTAGCTTATGTCGGCATACAATGATGGCTTCATTCATACCGAGCCAGTCCATACCGATGACTACATCAAGCTCTCCCATAGGGATAGGAATTAAATCGATTAGATACTTATCATTATCGACTTCTATTTCGCAATTCTGGAAGACATCAGTTACACGTATCACTTTGTTATTAGCTACTTCCACATCTAGTGGTGGCTTAAGCTGACTAATCGGAACAGAAAATCTCCTACCAAACATTTCGGATACAAAAGATCTATCTGCACTTAATCAAATAGCACACGAAAGGTAATAGATTCACAAAGAAGGTACCTGTCACAACGTCGTATGCTTCCTTAGCTTCATCTACAGTCATGTGATGAACACGGGCTGGTGGTCTATGAGGTCTTTGGACAATAGGAAGGCTAGGGGCTCTTGAAGGTCTAGAAGCAGATGGAGCCCCTCGCCTGTTTGTATTCCTCCTAGGCTCTTGCTGACGCGGAGGAGGAAGGGGTCTGACATTGGGACAAGACTCAGTCGTGTGCTTTGGATCATAGCATTTCCTACAAACCTGAACTGGTTTCGGACAATCTTTACTAATGTGACTAGGCTCACCACAACTGTAGCAGGTCTTGCTACCTGCACGACATTCTCCTGGGTGAAACCTTTAACAATTCGCACACTGTGGAAATCTCTTACCTCCCGTGCTAGGATAAGCCTCATTCGGCTTAACTTTCTTCCTAGAAGAACTAGCCTGCTCCACCTTTCTTTTAGGAGGAATCTCTTCCTCTTTCTTTGTTTCTTGTTCTCGCTCTAAAGCTGCATTCATGAGCTGATCCATGTTTTTCCAATCCCTGGCTGAAATAAATTGACGGATATCTTTTCTAAGCATATCCACATAATGTTTCATAAGCAACCTTTCGTCATTAGCATATTCAGGTAGAAAATGTGCTCTGTCAAGAAAGGTCATGGAGAATTCATGTACTGACTCCGTGGTCTGGTGGGTACCCAAGAAGTCTCGGCGAATCTTATTAAGTTCCGCCTCTGGAGCAAAGTTCTGAAAGAGTAATTCCTTGAACTCCTTCCAAGTCATACTCCTAGCAATTTCGACTTTTGATGCAAGGGTCCAATTCCACCATGTTTTAGCCCGATCACGAAGGAGATTAATAGCAAAATTAACCCAACGTTCCTCGTGGCATTTATCGGTGGCAATTGCCCCTTCAACATCTTGGATCCATCTGTGGCATTTAAAAGGATCTTGTTCTCCCGAATAAATCGGGGGCTTGCAAGCTGCGAAGTCAGATAAGTAACTTCCTTGGGTGGCGCGACTCGTGCCAGTTTCGATCAAGTTCGTTTTGATAGTCCGAGCTATGATCTCACCGGAGACGTTCAGTATAATATGGTATAGCTGCTTCCTGTGCCTTGGCTATCTCTTGAGATATCATATCTCTGATCTGTCTAGCCATAGCATTAGGAATAGGAGCATTATCATGCTCATCTGTTTCTGCTGGATCGGGGGAGGACTCCCGATCATCCTGCTCGGTATGTCTACATGAGTCGGCCATTTAGAGTTGTTAGGAGGTATTTCACCATATCTACGCCTGAAAGTTAAACATATTGCACGATAAGAGAACACTAAGAGTCACTGCAAGATTCATAATGTATAAATTTCTATATGCATGAACTTAATATTACTATCGGGGTTCATTCCTTTGGTGTAACATAATATCGGTAATTTCCCGTTATGTGACGCGATTATTACCACGTTGGCCAGGCGTCGTAATAATTCCATCAGATAATCAAGTCCTCACCTTAACCATGTACACCAAATTCATGAATACTTGTAATATGTTTACCATACAACCAATGTATGTTGCACTAATACTAATACTGATGCTACATAATAATGCGGAAACGTGTCTAATACTATAGGTCCCACGAAGCCTAGGTTTAAGTCTAAGTACCCATCTTGGATACCTAAATCCCTTAAACCACTGCTCTGGTACCAACTTGAAACGCCCAAGCTTTTTTTTTTTTTTTTTACATGGACTAATATAATATTAACACTAACGCTTATATTAACACATAAAACTGTACATAACATATGTAATTCATCTTGACCCGTACATAATCAAAATGGGTCAATATGGGCAAGAATGGCACTATGCCAAACACCCTTAAAGCTATAAAGAAACTACTTATCTATTTAATTATCGCATAACCATAAGTTTATATGTTCATACACAAAAGCATACAACCTAGGGCGTTTCTTGGTAAGAGAGCGTGTAGGGAAAAAGGCTCATTACCCAAGTATCCCATCGAGGTCTAGTTCTCGGTCTTCGTACCCTTCGTAGCACTACCACTAGCTTCACCTATAACAAGTACAACAAAGCAACGTAAGCACAACGCTTAGTGAGATAACATATAAAAGATACTAATCATAACATGGCATAATATTATGGTTGCTTCATAGACAATGAGTACTTGTTTGCTATTATATACTAGTCGCCCACTAAGGACGTGAACCCATATTAGTTAAATATTACTGAAAATGTTCTAGTCATCCACTTAGGACGTCTAAGTCACATACTCAATGACTTTGAGCCGCTATACACACTGGTCATCCACTTAGGATGTCTAAGTCTCATTTTACAAAATGAGATGCTAATAAAGGCTCGGTCGTCCACTTAGGACGTCTAGGCTCCCTTTCGAAGCATGTCATGACATAATAACACATGTCGTCCACTTAGGACGCTATACAATTAATATTATAATATTTAGGCTGAAAATACTTAACTAAATTCAAACGGGTCATTTGGGGCTGTTTTGACCCGTTTAACATAATTCACTTATAAACCTACTATAAGTGAATTATTTAGGCACATAACGTATAATTATAACACCATGAAGTCGTAACTCGAATATACTACATGAACATGAACATGAATACCACATTTAGAATGGCGCACTAACGGGTTACCAAGGACCCGTTTCTATACTTAAATATGTTACTCACCTCAAAGTTGCTTGAGTAGAATCACGAGCTTCCTAAAGACGTCCCCAGTTAACACTTATAACCTAGGAACACATAATTTATATTAAGCTCATTAGGAACTTGATAAGACTTATCATAATAAGCTAATAAGCCATAAAGGGGTGTTTGGTTCATGGCTTATGTAACCATATCAACATGATTTCTGAAATTTAACACCATAAAATGGTGTTATAACATCCAAATAGGCTACCCATCACTTGGGTAATCATTTATACACAATTACTAGGGTTCTTGATGATTTCTCAAAATCATAATTTCACATAATCATGTAAAATTCTATGATAACCTCATAAATGGCACAAAGATATCAACTTTAGGCTTTACCCACAACTAGGAAGCCATGACATACAAATCTAACAACAAGACATGATCTTTACCTCGAATTGGATGGTGAAAACCCTAGCTTATTCGTTTATAAGCTTATGTGAGGTGAAACCTTGCTCAATACTTGCTTAAAATTAACTTTGGATCAAACCCTAGCTTGATATGATGTTGGTGAAGATGGTACGTGAGTTTTGGAGAAGAGGAAAGATAATTCTGGAAATTTTTGTTTCCTGGGAATGAAGTATTCGATTAATATAATTTCAACTTTGATTATTTGGCAAGTTTAGTCCCTGAAAGATTGGGATGTTACACTATGGCTTTAGTGTAGGAAATGTAGTCTCAAGCCAATGTTGTTTCCTATCTTATGGTGTTGTGATCATTTTTGGGTTCATCTGTCAAGTAGCCTTGTTGAGTGTCAAGATATTTAGGTCTGCTTGTGTTAAGCACCACTGAATTATTATAAGTAATATGTTATTGGTTACTTGTTTGTATATCCTTGTGTCTCTGTACTCTTTTTCTCTGCACCAAGTTTTTTCCTAATGAGTTTTTGTTGGTAAGGTTTTTAATGAGGTAGAGCACTTGGGTGGGTCTAAAGTTTCATTTGAGTCTGGATTGCTTGAGACTGTATGGAGGAGGTATTTGATTGCTGCTGGAATGGTGATGTTGTTAGGTTTCTGGAAGTTGATATGTAGTTGTATAGATCAGTATGTAATGTATTTTGCTTCCTTAGTCTTGTATTAGAGCATGGAACTTGTCCATCGACTAGTTTTCTTGGGCAAAGTGTGTTTGCCACTTTGTTCTTGCTGAATTTGCTGATTTGGCCCTTTTCTTTAATGAAATTTACCTTTAAAGAAAAAAAAAATGTTTTTTTTAGTAATTGAAAATATGTATACTTGTTTTGGTAGTGTTAAAAATATTAGCTTTGAAAACTTTAATACGTACTTGCTTTAACCATTTATCTTTATCTTTTGGGATAATTTCATATTGAGCTTTGATACATAGGCCTAACTAAAAAGGCTTAAAAGGAGACCTAATGCATAAATGAATTGTACAGTATTGTACAATCCATTTATGCATTAGGTCTCTTTTTAAGCCTCTTTAGTTAGGTCTATTTATCATTTTCCTTTCATATTTACTCAATATAAATCTCAAAATGTCATATTTACTCAATTTAAAAATAATTAATGCATATTGTGCAATGATTTTTATGCATGTTTGGGGATATATGGAATTTTTGTTTTTTTATTGGGGATATGTAAAATTACCTCAGAATAAAACGCTAAATGCTAAACGCTAACTCTAACTGCATCCCAAAAAATGTTTTCGATAACTCAAGGGACTTAATTGCAATCACCACATCTTAACCAAACCGGCAAACCCAACCCCCAAACAAACAAACAAACACTTTACCATCTTGCGTCATCATCATCGCCACTAGATCTCCATCAAGCAATGTTCAGCAAGAGCTTATCACTTCCGGTAACAGAAGACCACGCCGATGAATACTCCAGCAAGATTCGCTCCCGTCCACGGAGAAAACGCCGTAAATCGGATTATAAAACAAGAACCGATCGAACCTGTAAAAACATAACGAGATTCTGGCCGGTGGTATTGTTAGCTTTGGTGGTTATGTTGCTTTCGTTTGAAGCTACTAAGCTTTGGAGATTAAGTAGTACTAGTGTTGTTGATAAAAAAGATGATGTTGTCAAGGTTAAGAAAGATGTTAATTATAATGTCACGGTTGGGAAGTCTGTCGGGAATTTGAATAAACTAGATGCTCCTCGTAAGTTGGTTTTTTAGATTTTTATTTGATATTTGATGTTTGAATTGTGTGTTTTTGTGATTTTATGATTGTTGTACTCGGTTCGAGAAAGCGCTAAGATTAGATATCGAATTGCAAAAGTGTTAGCGCGCCGTAGTTTCATTAGTAGAATTAGTATTGCAACTGATTGGAAGGATAATTAGTATGCGTATGACCTTGTTGAGTTTTAGAAAGCCAATAAGCTTGATTTTTTGGGCTTAAGAACTTGGGCATATTAGCTTAAATAAGCGATAAGCTCAAGTTGAGAAGCTCATAAGCTCAAAATTTTGAGCTTATTGGCTTTTCAGAAGTTCAATAAGTCCATAAGCCGAACAAATAAACTTAAACAAACATCCCCCTTTGGTAGCATACGTTTGAACCTACAATATCCTTGCAAAGCTTTTAAAGTAACAAGTTTTTTCCTTGGTGAGAGCTATTAATGATTTTGTGGAGGATCTGGTGACAGATCATGTTGCGGGAGGGAACAATGTACTCCAATTTTGTTAAATTTTTGTGATCACAGCGATCTTGATGTTCTAGAAAGAGGTGTTATCTTAAGAGTGAGATGCAAGATCAGGGATACTTGAGTATGAGCATAGAATTCATGTATACAAGTTCATCACTTACCAATTAGTAGTGAACTAGATTTAAAAGATCTAATTTCCCTATCGAGAATCATACTTAGTTCGTGATAACTGTCTTTGGTTGGGAACTTATGATGATGATTATTATGTCATACTTTTGGGACTATGTGAGACTCTAATTGGTGCAATGCGCTTTAGAGTAGTCTTGTTCTTGTATCTATACTCTGCTGAAAACTTGTGGGGACTGTAAGTGTTTCTCGTTAAGACACAGTTTCATTTTGTATCAGGTTGCTTGAAGCTTCTACCTCCTGAAGAACTCCAGCATCTGGATTTTCCGCTGAATAAAGATTCCTCTGCTCCTATTAAGAAACTAATTTATATGTCAGACAGTAATATACCCGATGATACAAAATCTAGACCTGAGTTAGGGACTACAAGGTTTAATCTATTTACAGGTTACCAAACTCTTAAACAGAGAGAACAGAGTTTTAAGGTATAGCCTCTTTTGGCCTAAGAAGTAACATTTAATCCGTGCAGTGCATATTGGTCTAATTTTATCAATAACTGATATCACAGGTGAATGAAACTGCATGTATACATTGTGGTTTCTTTAGTGAGAGTGGAGGTTTTACGATCTCAAATGAAGACAAAACTTACATGCAAACTTGCAAAAGTGTAGTCTCTACTTGTGCATTTGGTGGTGGAGACGATCTGTATCAGCCTATTGGGATGTCAGATGCATCACTTGAAAAGGTCTGCATATTGAAATGCAATAAGGGGATATCTTGGCTACAATTTTTGTAGCCAATTGGCTACAATCCTTCATAAAAATTACACTAGCAATGATTCAGGGACCCACAGAAAAGAATCAGGACCCACAAAAATAATCAGGGACCCACATTTTTAGTACATAATTGTAGCCAATTGGCTACAATTAATTGTAGCTAATATATTCCCATGCAATAATTTATATTAATGTTAATGTTCACTAATTTTAATAATCTCACACACTAGGTTCATGCAGGTCTGCTATGTAGCATTTTGGGATGAAATTACACTCGCAACACAGCACGAACAGGGACATATAGTTAACGAAGATGGTTTTATTGGCAAGTGGCGCATCGTGATTGTTAGAAATCTTCCCTTTAGAGATCAGAGGTTGAATGGAAAAATCCCAAAGGTATACTTTTTTTTTCTTCTTCTTTCCAATTCGTTTTACCAGTCACTTAAGTAATGATTATAGGTACTGATTGATGCTTATGTTCATGTCTTTAGATGTTGCCACATCGTCTCTTTCCTAACGCAAGATATTCAATATGGGTAGACTCGAAGTCCCAATTTAGGAGAGACCCAATGGGAGTATTTGAGGCACTATTATGGCGTTCAAAATCTATGTTTGCAATTTCTGAACATGGAGCTCGTAGTAGTGTATATGATGAGGCAAAGGCTGTTGTTAAGAAAAATAAAGCTACCCCACAAGAAGTGGAAGTACAGATTACTCAATATCACCATGATGGCCTCCCTGAAGAAAAGAGATTCAATGGCAAGAAAGGTATGCTTCAATATTCATCTTTATAAGAACATGCGGTAACAATAGAAAACCTTTAATGAGCGAAAAGTTCAGAAAAAAACCCAGGGTAGTTTCTCATTTTTCAGATATTAACTTTGTATTTAGTATATTTCTAACAAGCCAAAAGATTTAATTGACTCAGGAAAAGCTTAGGGGTTTATCTGCAAAAATTGGGAAAATACATTGGACTCTTTTAAAAGCTAAATATACATGTTTGACAATTTTTAAACAAGTTCGGATTTAATTGACTCAAAGCCAGTTCAGAAACTTGTCCAAGAAACTAGGAAAATACGTTTGTTTTTCCAACATTGACATTTTAAAGGCATTTGAAGTTCTTTTCCGTAAGTCGTAACTGGTTACATCACGAATGTATAATTCATTAATTCCAAGTTTACTTTTTTTTGCAGCTTTAAATGAAGCTTCGGTTATTGTTAGGGAGCATAATCCAGTGACTAATCTATTTGCGTGCCTTTGGTTCAATGAGGTTGTTCGGTTTACCTCTCGTGATCAGCTTAGTTTTCCATATGTTCTTTGGCGACTGAAGGTATTAAAGAATATAAATATGTTTCCGGTTTGCACGCGGAAAGATCTTGTGAATAGCATGGGTCATATACGCAAGGCGAAGCCTTTAGGTTGATGCAAATTAGTGAAGCTGTTCGTCATTATTCATTGATCTTCTTACTTTGTACAATTGTAATTTATACTGCATAGGTGGTTTAGGCTTGACTGAAACTAGGTGCTTTAGATATGCTTTTTACCATTTTTTTGGCTTGTGTAACAACTAGATAATCTTTTTGAGAGTTTATATTCTTTTATGCGTTTTAATCTTATTTGTATTCGAAAGTTACCTTTTTCGCTTGCAAAGAATCTGAATCCAAATGTTCAAATATTATTATCTTTAGACCAAATTCATGAGAGTTATGCTGTTTTGGTTATGAGTTGAACTATAACAGCAGCAGTCGTATGTGTATCGTCATCTTTATGTGTTTCTGGGTCGGGGTAGTAAATTCAAAAGTCATGATATGATGCGGCTGTTAAAAATCTCTGAATATGCAGTTCCTAATTAAGGGGACTTTGGAGACTATCTTGTTAAGCTATTTGAGCTATTGTCTTAGCTTGTTTAGCATTTTGTTTGCTTTGCCTAGAGCTTATTCTTGGTTAATCTGTTTTGGTTTGCTTTTCTAGTTTTTCCAGTATTTATAAGGGCAATGAATTTTGGTGTAACATCACATAAGCTTGTGATTTTGTTAATTGCAAATGAGAGTGATGTATATAAAAAAGTTCGAGGGATAAAATGTAAACTAATTTTCTTTTGGCAATTCTGTCCTACAACTTCTAAGTTTTAAGACTTTTAACTCTTCAAGTAACAAAAAAAAGTTATTGACATTTCACTCCTTGACATTATAAAGTTTACTTAATTAACTCTTCATTTTTCCTTTGTTGTACCTAAAATATGAAAATTTTCTAATGTTATAGAAAACATGCTAAAATATGTAACATCGAATTCAAAGCTAATAAAGTTTTTGCTTGGGGGTGATCACGGAACGTGTCGAAACACAGGATACCCAGTTATGTCGAGTACATCTGAGTCAAAGAAACGCCTTTTCCGAAAAACCTAAACATATAAAACCTCATCCGTTTACCCGTTTAATTTGTTATATAGAAATTCTATTTGCAAAAAAAAAAAAAAAAAAACCGCAAACTTTTATCATGAACAACCAAAAGCGAAGGTTGAGACTAGTTCATGGACCAATTCTGTAAATCACATAAACTAAAACCATCAATCAATCCATGCATGGAGTCACAAACAGTTTCATGATGATCAATCTTATATCCGTACATTTGTCCTAATGATTATTATGATCTGAGGAAGACACTTTTATATGGATCTTCATCTTTCTGATTAATTTTGCCAATTTTTTGATAAATTTGTATTGGTTTAAGATAGGATCTTAAGAACATTTGATCTAGGAAGAAATGGCAAAATCGAGTGCTGATGATAAGGAGCTTCGGCGAGCCTGTGAGGCCGCCATTGAAGGCAAACAAAATGTTGTAATGTGTATACGTGTAGCGAAAAGCAAGGGTGCATGGGGTAAAGGAAAAGTGGTTAAAGGTCAGATGGCTAAACCTAGGGTTCTTGCAATCACCTGTAAGCTCTCGAATCACCTCGTTATTTTAGTTATCTGTTATTTAAGAATTCCAAATACTATAAATCTATTCATAGTGATTTGAGTCAAACAACTGGTTATTAGTTGTTACAACCTATTACAATGTATTTAAATTATACATAAATAGTTCGTTCCAAATCAACCAATGAACTCTTACCTATGGATGTTTATGTAATATTGGATGGTTTATGCAGCAAAAGATAGAGGTGACCGATTTAAGGCGTTTCTTCGTGTCTTAAAGTATACAAATGGAGGAGAACTTGAGGTATCAACACTTATTATTGATTTTTTTCGTTCTCTATCATTCACTTTATTGTACCTACAATTTGCACACGGCAGTCTAAAAATACAAATTACGAGCTTTTTGAGAGTTTCGAATCGAATACTTATGTAAACATGTGTTTGTTTGGTAAATCTTATACTTGACACAAGGTGCACACTCTGTTTGGATTGAGAAATACAATCAGTTATATTTCTTTGCTGAACAAGTGTCGTGATATTTTAAATTATGTGTGCAAATCCCTAGCAAGCAAGAATGTACAAGTTGAAGCATCTTGCAAAGATGGAGGTCTTGACTAGTGACTCCAGTGGATGCACATTCATGCTGGTAATTGTTATTTTTTCCATTATGAGAACTTATTTTTTTTGTTATGAAAGAAAGGTTGTTATTTAACGTTTTTGATACATTAATCTGCCAATAGGGGTTTGATAAAATTAGAAACCAGCGAGTCGCTCCTGTTCAGTGGACCATGCGCAATATTGATGACAGAAATCGTCTCTTGGTTTGTATTCTTCATATTTGCAAAGATCAGTTGGGTCGAATGCCAAAAGTAGTGGGTATTGATATTGTCGAGTTGGCTCTTTGGGCCAAGGTGCGTGTCAGTTTTCCTAGAATTGTACCCTTTTTTGTAACTACTATTAGTGTGCTACATAATTCTTTTGTTTGTATAGGAACATCAATCCGCAGTTTCTAAGCAACAGAATTTAGATGGACTTTCCGGAGATGGACTTTCAGGAGGTGATGCTGCAGTTACAGTTGAAAATGATCTTGTGTCACAAGCAGAAGAAGAGGACATTCAAGCTCTTCTAGGCACGTACGTATTTTTCCCTTTTAATTTTCCGTTTATAGTCAAAGTCACCTTACATACCTAACAATATATGGTAATATACAGTTGATGTTATTACCATTGTTTCAAAATTGTTTATGAAATTGTCTGATGATGGTGGCAATGTAATTGTTCCCAGATATGTAATGGGCATTGGGGAAGCTGAAATCTTCTCCGAAAGGCTAAAACGAGAGCTTCATGCTTTGGAAGCAGCAAATGTACACGCAATTTTGGAAACCGAGCATTTGGTAGATGAGGTAAATCACTCATACTATACATCAATATGAATTCATTCCATTTTCAAATTTATACCAAACATTCGGTTCTGAAGGTGTTGCAAGGGCTTGAGTCAGCCACTATATGTACTGAAGATATGGATGAATGGTTGGCACTCTTTAATGTTAAGCTCAGACATATGAGAGAAGACATAGAAGATGTATGTCTCTATCTTTTCTACCTCAAGCTTTCTTTTATACAGTGATCTTATAAAATATATAAAATTACCATCACAGATAGAAACACGAAACAACAAGCTGGAAATGCAGTCGATAAATTATAAATCTTTAGTTACTGAACTGGAAAAGCTTCTTGCAAGGCTGCATATCCCTGCAGAGGTTTCAGCATGTTTAGCAAGTGGCACATTTGATGAGTCACACATGAGTAAATATATTGAAGCATGTGATTGGATAAGAGATGCTTTGCGTGGGTTTGATTCTGCTTTGGATCCAAGATTTGCAAAAAATAGAGCTGTACGTTTGCTATATTTTACATTCTTTTTTTGTGTCATAATGTTTTCGTATACTGATATATGCATCTGAGTCGCAGGTCAAGGAAAAGAGGGCGGAAGTTGACATTATAAAGTTGACGTTTGTGCGAATGGCTTGTGAGTTTTTGAGAGACCATTTTGTTAAATTGGTGGATTCGATGATGAGTGATAAAAGAAACTTCACTCAGGTTTGTTTCTTGGGTGTCAAGCTGCTTTTCCGGTTGCTTTTTTTTATGGTACATCTAAGTCATAGGAACAGCTTTGGGAATATCGGTTAGACCGCGTACCATCAGAGCCAAAAAAAGCTTGACTTTCCCCGTGTAGCCTGACAGGGATCCTTTTGGGTCATTTTGTAACAAAAAAAACTCTTAAAAAAGGATACTTAGTATATAAGAAATGTTAAATATGGTGTATAAAACTAAAATATAATGTTAATTTTTTTCATTAAAAAGTTAAGATTACGGGTTAGCATTTAGCAGATGACCCAAATGGACGTAAAACCATTTTAGAATGACTCAAGTGTACAAAGAGACTGCAATGACAGATAAATGAAAAAGTTTGTTAGTATTTGTTACAAATAACCATTTTAGTTCCTGCACTTTGAAGACTTTAGAGTGTAAACCAGAATTTTTTACTGGTGTTTGACATTTGGCAGCGTGGGCAACTAAAGAAGCCTGATCATGCCGATCTGCACAATAAATGCAGGATTTACGCTCCTCTGTTGCAGCACATGAAGGTTAAGTACATGGAAACTTCCAACAAATAGTAATGATCTTTTGCTTACTTATAATATAATGTAGATTCTGAATATCATTCTTTCTTTCAAGTACTTTCAGTTTCTTGATAGAAGTAGCCTGACTCCTTTGAGGAAATCTTACTGTAGTTCCATTAATCAGCTTTTACGGCGTGAGGTAAAAGCTCTCATGAAAAAAAGGCCTGGAAATATAAATTTTTTGTTCCTAAAAAAATATGTGATATAATTTTCAGACTCGTGAGTTTGCTAATGAGCTTCGAGCTGGTACTAAACCACCAAAAGTTCAAAGTGTATGGTTTGAAGGTGCCTCTGCCCCTAATCCAAATGTTGACACATCTATGATTTCCGAAGCTTACTCCAAAATTCTAGCAGTATTTGTTCCACTCTTGGTCGATGAGGTCTAAACGACAAATTTATTATTGATATTTTATTGTTATATTTTTTTTTTGTCTATGCCTAAACTATTATCAGTGCTACTTATGCTGCAGAGTTCCTTTTTATCATTCTTCATGCGCTTTGAGGGTTCTTCACCTAATCCAACTCGTGATGACGACGAGGACGAGGACGACGATGATGCCAATGATGATGATTTAGACATGGATATTGATGAAAATGATGCCAACAAGTGTAAGAATTATATATATGTTACACGCAGGTCCTTTTCTTCATCTAACGTATACTAGTTTTAAGCTCTGTATCTGGAATCATGTAGGTATAGTGGAGCCTGGGGCATTAAACCAGTCACTTCGTGACTTACTAGATGGAATACAAGTAACTAAAAGTTCTTTTTATAGTTGATACTTAAGTTGTACAAACATGTACAACTTTAATATATACGTTGACTTTCAGGAGGACTTTTATGCAACTGTCGATTGGGCACACAAGATCGATCCCTTGTTATGCATATCAATGTTTGGTATTACAGAAAAATATCTTTATGATTTAAAAGCAGAAACAGCTGGATATGTGCGTCTCTTACTTGACGCAATGGAAGATAGAATTACCAATCTATTCACGCGTGTAAGTTATAAATATTATGTTAAGAGGTATAAAAAATCAATATCATAAGTGTTTATTTATGTTCATTGACAAAGTTGTGACATGTATTTTAGTTTGTAGATGAAGCTCGCCACCAGATAGAAAAGTTTGATAAAGGTGTTAAACAGACAGGTGTCATGTCATTCGTACCTAGGTAAAGTATTTTGTTATTATTGTACCAAATATATTTTTTATTCTTAGGATGGTTCAAGGCAAGTTTGTGCCTTGACCAACTTTGATCAAGATGTGAGTTAGGATAGGCCATGTTTTTGAATTGGTGTTATGGAGTGCAGTGAGTAAAATAAGTGCAGTGTGTATGCAATATAGGATAGAATAGATATGGAGGGAATTTCAAATATAACTAACTTTATAAATTGATTGATTGAATATGAGTTACAGGATTTGACTTGTTTATACATTTCCAATAGGTGTCTTTGTGTTGGTTCATTGAAGCCAACAGACACAATGGTTGGAGGCATAACTGTCAAATAACTGACAAATAACTAACCATAAAAACTATCAATATGGGTCGTTTAGGGCATGGCCCAACCCATATGCTAATTACAGACATTAGGACTTTACATAGAAATAAAACTGTCTTTAATAAATACTATACTATAATGTCTGTTAAAGTAAAAACTATGGGATGATCTTGAGTTGATGGATGTTTGATCTTAACAAGGTTCCGACAGTCACCTCCCTAAGATCAAAATCCATTAGACTTTGATTCTTCTGTCTTCAGAATCAAATGATGACAAAGTCATCATTTGATGAGGTCTTTTCATCCTTGATTCTTTGTTGAATTGGTAGGCTGCTCTGGCCAATTTGATGGTGACTGTAGGCACCTTCTTGAGTCTCATCTTCAAGCTTTATGCCAAAGTGTTTAGGCTTGGTGTAGTTCTTTGACCCTGTAGATGCATGCAGTCTGTCTTTCTGATCTTGACTGTTAAGGCAGTATGAAACCTTGCCTTTGTCCACATTGCTTGTGGCTTTGATTGGTACTGAAATCTGTCCAATCTTTTGCACTCTTACAGTATTATGGTAACCTTTAAGAACATCAATATACCTGTTGTAGCATTGCTTGAGGGCTTCACCATCATGGTAGGAAAAACCTAAGATCTCTGCAGCTTGTCCAAACTTCTTTGAAAAGTGTACTTGAGTATAACCACCCAAGCACTCAATAACCTTATAAAGGTCCATCAAGTGAACAGTCTTGCCATTGATTTGGGGTGGTAGAGGGCCAGGCAAAGGGCCATTTAGGTAGACTTCATAGAACCATTTGAGAGTGGATATGAACCTTCTTCGAAAATATTTCCATTGTTTCCCAACCAATTTATCTATACTGATAAGATTCATGAAATTTGTGAAATCATTAAAGGTGGTGACTTTGGTAGAGTAGGTCACCCCTTTGATTTCAATCTTATCACATTCATGTGACTGTGGGTTTGAGGATGCATTTAAGGCTTCAAAGTGATTATCCAAGAAATCATTGTGTTTGATTCTGAGTGAATCTTCATTGAAAGTATGGGCTTTGGGATCCTTGAACATGTACTGTAATGTACATGTATTGTTCTCATAGAGAACTTCCACTCCTTGTTTTTCAAGGAGATCAACAGATAGGATATTTAGGGATACCTCAGGAGTGTAGAGGACCCCTGGGATCAAGTACTTTCCATTCCCATTTTTAACAATCTCTTCACCAATACCATATGTAAAAAGTAATTTATTCTCTTCTTCAATTTTCCCTACTGTGAATTATTCTTTAAGTTTGCAGAAAAGATTAACTCTAGAACAGACATGCATGTTTATATGATTGCTGATATACCATATATTGTCCCAGTTCTCTTGATATGTTCTTTTAACATGCATTTTGTCTCAAAGTGTATCAATTCTGGAAACTTAATACTTACAGTGGGGCATTGGAATTTGTGATGTGCAGATGAGTTTTCTGCATAATTACTTGGTACATCCTGTTGTCCCACTTCTTCCTCTATCCTTCTTGTAGGGCAGTCTTTGATCATATGCCCTTCCTTCTTGCACTTAAAACATCTAAAAGTTCTGACTTTGTTGTGTGAGACAGTGCAGTGAGGGTGTGGGAGAGATTGATTGAAATCCTTGATTTCTTCAAGTTTTTCTTTAAGCATATTCTTGCAGTCTTGGGTAATCTGCTTTATGCAGATTCCCAACTTCTCTTCTCTTTCCCTTTTCTGTTGTCTCAGTAAAACAGACTCGTGAAATCTTCTCATGGGCTTCCTTAAACCAAGGCTCTGATGCCACTTCTTAGGATGGTTCAAGGCAAGTTTGTGCCTTGACCAACTTTGATCAAGATGTGAGTTAGGATAGGCCATGTTTCTGAATTGGTGTTATGCAGTGCAGTGAGTAAAATAAGTGCAGTGTGTATGCAATATAGGATAGAATAGATATGAATGGAATTTCAAATATAACTAACTTTATAAATTGATTGAGTGAATATGAGTTACAGGATTTGACTTATTTATACCTTTCCAATAGGAGTCTTTGTGTTGGTTCATTGAAGCCAACAGACACAATGGTTGGAGGCATAACTGTCAAATAACTGACAAATAACTAACAACTATAAAAACTGTCAATATGGGTCGTTTGGGGCATGGCCCAACCCATATGCTAATTACAGACATTAGGACTTTACATAGAAATAAAACTGTCTTTAATAAATACTATACTATAATGTTTGTTAAAGTAAAAACTATGGGATGATCTTGAGTTGATGGATGTTTGATCTTAACAAGGTTCCAACATTTATACATAATTTGCAATTGGATTGTATTGTTTTTGTGAAGATTTGCGTTGCTTGCCACCCGCATGGAACACTATATCCAGGGACAAAATAGGGATTTGGTTGATCAGGCGTATATTAAAATTGTGAGTTTGATATAATGGAACAAAATAAATTGTATCATATCTCGTGTATATCAAAACGGAAGCTCAATTGATGGTGACTATGTTTTGACAGATAGGCATAATGTTTGTAATTCTGGAGAAGATTTCTCAGGCAGATCCAAAACACTCGGATATTTTTATTTTGGAAAACTATGCTTCATTTCAGAACAGGTATTGATAATTTTCAACATGAAGGATTACAAGCTAACTACTTTTGTATTACACTAGCCGCTGATCAGAAGCAGTTCTATGCAGTCTATATGAATTGGCTAATTGTGTGCCAACTTTAGCAAAATTTTATCACCAAGCAAGTGAATCATATGAACAATCTTGCACACGTCATATCAGCGTGATCATATACTATGTGAGTAAAACTTCTATGAATCTATAATATATCACGTTTCTTCTTGAGATATCCTAATGATGATGCTGGTTTTGTTATTCTTTTCAGCAATTCGAGCGTCTTTTCCAGTTTGCTAAAAGAATCGAGGATTTGATGCTAACTAATTCGCCGGAAGAGGTTAGTGCATAAGAATTTGCTTATTATTCTAAGTAAACAGTTATGTTCATTTCAGTTATGATGCTCATTAGGACAATATGGTTGGTAATTAGTAATTACCCAATTTTGAACAGATACTAATTTTTTGGTAATCACAGATACCCTTCCAAGTTGGGTTGTCAAAATCGGATCTCAGGAAGGTGGTAAAATCGAGTTTATCAGGGGTAAGTTACAGTTATAGATACAAAAGAAACCACTTTCCGTCAGTCTAGGAGATAATGTAATGAGATTATATTCGTGTACAGGTCGACAAGCACATTACTGCAATGCATAAGAAACTGATGAAGAACTTGACTTCTGAGGAATTGGTGCCTACACTATGGGATAAATGCAAGGTAGTTTGACCTATATTTTCAATATTTTAGCGGTTTTTAAATAAATATATCATAATAGAATAAACTTTAGATACTCAAGTACGTGAGTATCAACATGTGTTTTAATAGCGTCTTTAACCATACTAGCTCGCTTTGCCACCTAAATTTATCTAAACACGCTCATCTACTCTGTTTCTCAAAATACTAGAATTTTGATTAGACATGTTAAATAATGAAGCATGGTGATTTTATATATCAAAACAGTAATTTCATATTTCTTGATCTTAAGCATGTGAGAAACTCTGTTTTCCTAATGCTTACAGTTTTGTAAAAGATTATTTTGTGATACTAATCAGATATAGTAACATCATGATTTACAGAAAGAATTCTTGGACAAGTACGATAGCTTTGCTCAACTTGCTACCAAGGTCTACCCAAGTGAAAACATTCCATCAGTAACAGAAATTCGAGACCTATTAGCAACGATGTAGAGTTGCATTTAGTTTGGGTTCTACACATAAAACATTTTGGAGTTAAAGGTATGTTCGCTGGCTTACCTTCGCATACCTTAGTTTATCTGTATGCTAATATAGTCTTACTCTCGTGTTCATAATCAAATACTTGGAATTCGATAACTCAAGTGATGGAACGCGCCTCTTACACATAAACACAAGAGATACGGCTTGGTTTATGTGCTTGTGTATACCCATGAAGATTGATGAAAACAAATATGATAGTAGTTTTGCTTTGATTATGTACCATATAGGTACCGATTATAACTTGAGAGTTCTAATTTCTTAATGTTCTAACGGTTTTCAGATCAAAGGAGTTGAATTGGGTGCCATGTGAATTTGAAATTTGGTGACTACTTCGAGATTTCGTTGATGATATATGATATTCCAACTTGCAATCATTTGATTCTAGAATGATAGATCCAAATTTGTATCTTTCATATTTATGTCTGTCTTAGACTTTAGATTTTCGTCATCTTCATAATGTTCCGGCTTTAGTATACTTGTTACTGAAATTTTGATAAAAATGATGGTCTTGCTACCGAGTTTTTAGGAAAATGGGTGTTTGTTTAGTAGCGTTCAGAATGTCGCTATTTTCTGTATCTACATAATCAGTTTGCTAATCTAGCTCGCTCATCAGTATAGACTTTTTGTCTCAGCCATTTGACATCAAACATCATATATCAGTATTGCTAATGTAAAAGAAAACCAATAAGATCACGCCACATATATATACTTGTATGTTACTAAGAAGGTTTATTTCTTATAAACAATGTATTGTTAATTTTTGTGATTATATACATATATACATATAAAAGAACTATTTAATCCCGCGAAGACCAACAAGATACAACCTTAATGAAAGAATACTACCTATAAGAGAACAAAAATTTGTTGGATACCTAAATAGTTTAGGTCTTAGTACCAACAGCAATTCTTGAAAGAATGAATATGCCAGCAGAAGTAACAAATACAGATGCAGCAAAGCATGCAAGATCTAGCCCGGTAACCAAAGGAATGCTCTTGAACTTGTCCAGGACTCCAACTTGAAGCAGCAACATTAGTGCATGCCCAAACTTTGACTTTGCTTGAGAAATCGAGTTCATGCCAGCCCATGATGGAATCTCCTGTAAAATGCCAACATTGATTTCAATCTGTCAGTTATATAGCTTACACAAACTTAGCTTGCAAGGTCATAAATATTTTTGATGATGTACCTTGAGATAGAAAAGCCCGAAAAAGTTTGATGGTGGAATTCGTAATCCGTTGCCTTTTGAAGCTCGTGATCCAACGAACATTAGGTGCAAACCCATCCCAAATGTAAGCATTGCCGTTCCTATTAAGAACATATCTATACACACACAAAAACATATATGTTTCTATAAGTTTTATGGTTAATAATGTAATATTGTTACAACTACTGTGAGTTATAAATGTACCTAGAGCTTCAATGAGTAAATGCATGATATGACTATGATCTGAATGTTGGTACATGGCATGAAAGTACTGGAGATATGATTCTGCAACCAGAAAAACACCCTGAAATTTCATTCAAATAACTTTAAGATGTTAGTGTTTGGTCATGAGAAGGTTGTACTTTAAAAAAAATGTGTTGATACTATTGAGCACAATTTACCTCCATGAAGCACAATACTGAACCAAGCAAGGTTCCTGCTACGCCAAATATTGTAAAAAATCGAGAGTCCATTATAACCTGCATAAATTACGCAATTCAAACTCTCTAGGATTTATATAGTTAACAAGAAATTAAATATGTAAAGAAATACTCCGTAATATATCTAAAACAAGTATAGTAGCATTTGACTTGTAATCATGAAAGTATATTACCTTTTCGACAAACGATTGAATGATTAGACTCCACGGTCTAGGTTTCATAACGATCTTTGACCTACGTTCAACTGCAGTTCTCACTAAGACGACAAGAGTGGCCAAATCTACTTTTTCGCTTGTTTGTGTTGGTGCGGTCACTGCACCATCTAAAGCCGTCACCTTACAAGTGGCGGCCTTAATAGCCATCACTGGTTTTCTCTCCACATCTCCATCTAATCGACCATTTTCCAAACCAAAACCAGCCGCCATGCACGTAAACCTCAACTTCACCCTCACCATACTTGATCCACTTTGCAAGGTAGTAGGTCCACCAAGAGCTGTTGATGTCTTCGACATGCGTGCTAATCTAACGGCTGCCATTGGTTAGAATAGTACAAGATATGTTTATACAAGAATCAGCTTATGCCAAGCCTTCAAGGTATATATACAAGAAAAAATCATAAGAATCTAAGCATAAGGTGGGAATATGTCATGTACTACTTGCATAGTTGCATGGTGTGTTAGTGGGGTCATTTTTGTCATTTCACCTACCTTTTTGGCCATGATTGGGGGAGGTTCTTCACTTTTTCATGTTAAACTTTGGTGCCAAGAGTTTAGAAAAGTCAAAGTGTGATGTTGGTACGTAGGTTTGGTCAAGCGCGTGGAGAACACGGGTAGCTGAGAGCCGCACACGTGGCAATGTGGAATGTTATAAACTTATATAATAATGGTCAGCAATCATGAACTGTGTGCGTGTTGGAAATAATAAGAAAGTCTAGAAAACGTGACAATATATTGGACGGGAGCTCAATGCCCGCGTAGTAGTTTCATAGTTTAATGTCTACCGTCAAAAATATCAAACATGTTCATTTAACAAAAAAATCTAGTGTTTGAGTTGCTAGCAAGATTAGTTCATTACGTGTCTAGTTCAATTATTTGGTGTAGTGCAATTCCATTTAAGAATGATGTTGTAAATGTGTTGGCCGGCTACTTGTTCGACACATTTTGTAGTTTGTTTTACCAAACAATGAAATTCTAATATCTTTCATCTTAAACCCTTGAAAACCCGTGTACCAAACGCACCCTAAGTAGATATATTGTGTCATCTAAGGCCGTAAATAAATTAAATGTTTATCAAATATATATTGTTAGGTAATAATTTTGTTTATATTTGTTTTATATATTAAATGAACGGATATAAATAAAGTTGTATGTTTATTTAGTAAACTGAATGAACATTTTTACCAAAGTCATGTTTGTTTGTTTAAGTTTGTGGGACGTCCGTTTATGTTTATTTGTTTGCTCACCGTTTAAATTCCGCGTCTATTTATCATATACTTTATAGTACTTACAGATAGGAACACCTTCAAACAAAAATGTTATGTATATTAAATATTTTATGCTTATTTTTGTACGTTAATTTATGTTCATTCGTTTTAACAAACAAGAATAATCTCATTTTTTGACGAACAGACACAAACAAAAAAATTCATCCAGTAAAGTGTTAATGCCTGTTTAATTTATCCATCTAAAATAAAACGAACACGTACAAAGTCCCCTCCATTTTACTAAAATTCATTTAGAGCCCTAACCTCCAATCTATATAAAGAGAAAATCATTCTTCTTAAAAAACTTGCAACATGAGTAAAGTACAATAACAATAATACCTAATCCTGCCGAAGCGAGTATGTGAGAGATGAGATGTAGACAATCACATTTTTATCTAAAGGTAAAAGGACTGCTTTTAAAAAGACTTCCAATAAGTGTGTGTTCAAGCAAATAGACTTATATATGTTTACAACATATAGTTTATTTTACTAAAATACCTTCAAGTAAAAAAATCATGTTTACTTCTCTCTAGGGATGAGCATTTCGAACCGAATCCCGGAACCGTACCGGTACCGTACCGAAACGGTACCGATTCTTGAAATACGGTACGGTACCGGGACTACGAAATAAGGTGAAAAAAAAATCGGGACCACTAATTCGGTACGGGACCGGTACCAAATCGGGAAATTCCCGAAAAAAAGCGGGAAAAACCCGATTTCCCGGTACCGGTATCCGAATCCCGTTCGGTACGGTACCGGTACCCCTAATTATGCTCGGGAAAAAATCGGTACCACTAATTCGGTACGGGATCGGTACGGGACCGGTACCGTGCTCAACCCTACTTCTCTCTAACAACACAATTTAAATATCACGCTATGTTTTTTTTTTTTTATTATTATTATTTTTTTTTTATTATTATTATTATTTTTTTCAACTTTCCTTTCTCATTCTTTTAAAGCTTGTATTTTCTTATACTAACTAAAATTAATTTAATATGTTTACAATATATTTTTCTTGAAAAGCTGAGAAATATTATTGTGAACAAACTGAGATGGAGGCCGGGAGAAATTGTGAGAGTAACGTTATAAACAGCGACAAGAAGCGAATCTCATTATCATAAAAAGATCCAAACGACTATAATTGAGTGGACAAACCGATGGGGTTGGTAATCCAACAATTCCAAGAGATTGGTCGCAGAGAAAAGCGAGCGGAAATCCAATATTTAGAAAGCTATGAATGGTAGTGAAGATTTTTTCTTAGAGCTTTCGAGGCCCGAGAGAGGAGTTAACCATCTTATTTCTTCATCTCGAAACGACAAGAATATGTTTGCAAACTAAAACCTAAATTTAAAAATAAAGATGTGATTAGTTTATTTTAAAAATTAATTGGCGAAAAATAATGAGACAATAAGTGTATGACAGTTGTTATGAAATGAATATATATATATTTTTTGAACAACATATATTATTGAAAAACTTAGCGAAAGAAATTACAAAGAAACAAGATGGGGGGTATTAAGTCAATCTACCCAACTAAAAGAAACCTTACATCTATGTTTACACCAAAGAAAAGAACGAGCCAGCACCTCATCGAAAATAATCACCTTTGAGGGACGAACCGAACCAAATATGCTCTTGTTACGAAAGTTCCAAATGCACCACCACATGACATAACAAACTCCTTCAAGCAGCTTTTTGTGTTTAGAATGAAGACGGATATTCAAGAGACACTATAGCCATTCCTCATAAGAAGAAACCTCTATAATGTTTATATCCCACCAAAATAAAATTTTACGGAAAATCTCTCTAGCTATATGACAAGTAAAGAAAATATGGCTAGTCGATTCCACTTCCTTATCACACAAAGGACATAAGATTTACTCGATCTCCATACCTCTTTTAGAAATGTTCAATCTAGTAGGTAAGCTATCCGGCCTAACTTTCCAAGCATGGATATTGACTTTGATAGGCACGGCATGTATCCAACAAGTCTTAGAAGAAACCACTGGTAAGGATCTATCATCAAGCACCTTCCTAACAGAAGCAACTGAAAATTCTCCATAGCCTTCTAAAAACCACACCCACCTGTCCTTCATGTCGACAAGAGAGACTCCTTCCATATTCTTCAAAAGCTGTGTGAATTGAGATTCTTCAAAACCACCTCTTGGAGCTCTACGATACGAGGACAACAAGAGACATGCGACGTCTTCAAGGCCACAGTAACATTCTTGTGAGTCTCCAATGCGTACATTCTAGGATAAAGCGATTTGAAGGTGTTGTCGCCCCTCCATGCATCCTCCTAGAAAAGCGTGTCTTCCCCGTTACCCATTTTTTGTGAATAAAACCCATCAAATCAACGCCCTGATTCTGAAGTTGATAAACCTCTCTAACAATATCCAACCATATGAACGGATGATGATTTTTAATATGATTACCAAGTTTACTGTCTACGCTATGTATCCTTTTAATGACCTTGGTCCATAGAGATGATTGTTGAGTACGGAAACGCAACACCCATTTAAACAAAAGAGCTCTATTTAATGCGTAGAAACTCGACACCCCAAGACCTCCATTTTCTTTAGACGCCAACACTTTACACCATTTAACCCATATCTGATTCTTTCCATTTTGCTCTACGCCATTAAAAAAGTGACATTTGATAGATTCCAATTTATGAAGAACCTTCGATGGAACTTTGAATAATGACATATGATATATAGTGACATTATATAATAAGCAGATATGGGTACCGGGAAATCGGGTTTTCCCCGTTTTTTTGGGAATTTCTAGATTTGGTACCGGTCCCGTACCGAATTAGTGGTCCCAATTTTTTTTCACCTTATTTCGTAGTCCCGGTACCGTACCGTATATAGGAAATCGGTACGGTTTCGGTACGATTCCGGTTCAGTTTAGAGATTCGGGTCGAAATGCTCATCCTTATATTACTAGTTATAATACCCGTGCACGCTCGGGGTTTTGACAAAAAAAATTTTTATTCTGTATTAATACTAAATATTGTGTCTTTAAAGGTAATTGCGTATAATTATATAGTTATAATTTTCGTGCACGCACGAAGTTTACACATAAATAAAATTTATTTTAACATTTTAGTTCAGTATATATACATATAAAAATTTGCCCATGAAAATTGTGATATAAATACAACTAATACTTATGCACGAGTTTTTCATTATCCATTAATATCCATTAGAATTTAGTAAAAAATTTGTAAAAATTTCTATTATGTAACTCAAGATTTAATTTTATTTAGCTGACAAAAATGTTGATGTTGTTATTTAAATTTCACTACTGATATTATGTTGTACAATTGATGCAAGTTTAATACATAGCATATAATGAGCGTTGATAAAATTAAAGTATTACATGAGTCATTGTTATAAGTACAATCGCGTATATTTATTTTTATATTAAAGTAACATGTGCTTATAATTTGATAATTATAATCCCGTTTTCAGTAATTTAGCCGTATTTAAAATGGAAACTCGTGTCCACATAGGTTAAACTTTAAAAATGAAATAAATGAATCATTATTGAACGTATATAGTAAAAAATTGATACTTATATTTTTATGCAAATTTATATGTTGTTATTTTAAAACAACATGTACATTGTATTTTTAAGATATAAAGTATAAAATATATAAGGTATAAGAGGGTATTTGTTTATAATCAAAGTTATTAAAAAACATGCAGGCTTATAATATTACACTTAACTCTACATAATTTTTAAAATTTAACCACTGAAGTTATATTAATTACCTCATCTTTTTTTATGTTTTTGTTTTCACAAATTTGACACCTATATTTTTATGTGTTTTTTTATCAACTAAATTTTTTCACCAAATTTATTAAAGTTTGACAAAAATCAATTTAATTTTGACTTTTATTAACCAATCATATCACACGATTTTGCTTACGTGACGAAATCAAGCTATTCTATTGGACCAATTGTTTTTTCAGTAAGAATGAATTAACAAAATAACACTGAAATAATGTATTATATTTATTATATAAAAGATGTCTATGTTTTAGGTTTATATATCACCACTCATTAGAGCATGGAGTGTCATGGCACAAGTTTCCTCTTCATTTGGGCCCCACTTGTGCCACATCACTCCAACACACTCACTTAAAAATACACTACAATCACAACTAACTCAAATCTCTTCATTTGGGCCACACCCACCCTCATTTTATTTCTTTTCCATATTTTCCAAACACAATAAAATTCATTTTATTCATTTAAAATAAAAATACAACATACAATAGTAAAAATAAAAAAAACATACGAAATTTAAAATACATTGCGAAATAAAAAAACATACGAAATTTAAACTAATCTTGTTGTTGCTGATGTAGTTGCCAAACATGCTCAATGATATTTCGCTGAAGTCTTGCGTGTGTTGCTTTATCACGTAGTTCTTTGGCATTCTTCCGTTGTAAATCGCATCGCTCAACCCATGTCCGTTGTATATTTGCTCGCGGACAAACATAAATATCGTTCATTTCGGATATCGCAAACTTTTGATCTTTCAAAATCATGTTATGCTATATGATGCACGTGTACATGACTCTTCGTAGCTTGTTGATAGTCCAAGCACGCGCCGGTTGGCTTATAATATGCCAACGTCCTTGGAGGACCCCGAAAGCTCTTTCAACGTCTTTGCGAGCACTTTCTTGTTTTTGTTTAAACAAGGCATTTTTCTCCGAATATGCAGTCGAGAATGATTTAACAAAAGATGACCAAGCCGGTAAATCCCGCCTAGGTAATACCGTTTTCAAATGTTGCACCGTTTACTTGAAACGGAACCTTGGGGGCGATGTCATCAAGAAGGTCGTCGAATAACGGTGAATTATTCAAAACAATTATATCATTATTCGCACCCGCTACCCCCAAAAATGCATGCCAAATCCATAAATCGTATGACGCAACGGCTTCAAGCATAATAGTTGGATATTTTTTATCACCTCTATGAAATTGCCCTTGCCACTCAACGAGACAGTTTTTCCATTCTCAGTGCATACAATCAATGCTTCCAAGCATTCCCGGAAACCCGTGGACCGTGTTATGTGCGTTATATAAATTTTGAATGACATTCAAATTAGGTTTTCTTAAAAACTCGGGCATAAACAATTCAATTACACACATAGTAAAAAAATCTAAACAATCGCGTGCCGTGTGTGACCCCATTTGCAAATATTCATCAAATGCATCAGGTGCGGTGCCGTAGGCCAATTGGCGTATGGCGGATGTGCATTTCATAATAACACTCATACTCATTGCACCCGTAGCATCGGGTCGGATTCTAAAGAAATCAAAATGCGGTGGAAGAGGATCAACAGTTTGAATATGATTTTCAATACCTTGTACTATTTCTAAGAATAGTTTACGGCTCATACGAAATCGACGCCTAAAATAGTACTCCGGATATTTTGGATAATCACAAAAATAGTCGGACATCAGCCGTTCTTCAGAGAACGTCACGGTCACGGTAGATGTAATTACGGGTGCGTGAACTTTCAGCTTCATGTTCTGTCAACGATTGCCCATAACCTGCAACTTTCAGAATCATCTCGATATCTTGTAAATCATCAATATCGGAATCCGAATTTGAACCACTCATGTTTTTTTTGCTTAAGATGTAAATATTTGAAAGAGAAGTGTGTGAATGATTTGAAAGAAGAGAGTGTGAATGATTTTATAAAAATGAGGTATTATTTATAAGAGGGTGGGTAAAGTTTTAATTTTAAAAATAAAAACGTTTTTTTTTTTTTTTAAATGAACGGTTAGATTCTTTTTCTTTTGTCTTCTTGCTCGTCGTTGGAACGGCGAAAACGAAACCGACGAAGCTCCGTGATGTGGTGGCGAGGGACGAAAGGAAGCGACGAGCATGCCACGTTTTATGTTTTTCAAATTATACGTAATTCTATTTCACCTACAGCAACGACACGCATAACATCAACGTAATCAAATTTTATGGAAAACTATACACCATTGCTATGCACTAATAATAATGTTTGCTAGTTAAATTTGAAAGTTAGAACTTTAAACACCCCTCGGCCCCTCCTTCCTCTCAAAGCCCCTACACGGTCGCTTGACCGGCGAACCCGACGATCAACTACACTCCAACAACAACATTTTCTTGGTTACTCCGTCAAATTATAGTATGATTGTAGCATTAAATATCTCCTCAACAATTTCACCATGGATGATGAATTCCAATAAAAGAAACCCATCACGCATTTCAGCTATTTCATTGGTCCAACCTACCACCAGTTTAAGAAGGTATCTTCATTTTCCTCTTTTACGCATTTTATCAAACACCACTAGAACTATCTGGCGAAATAAGCAGTTTCCAATAAGCAGATTGGAACATGCTTATTTGAAACAAACCTATACTAATCTTATTACCCTCACATATTACCTAAAAACCCTTCAAACATATGACTCATTATTTCTTTGTCAATATAACCTTAAAAACCTATAAACATTCAAATCAGTGATAGTTTATATGATAATATATGATCCGTTCATATTAGGCTTAAACTATTGTGGCCTATTAATCTCGAGTTGGATAAATCGTTTAACATGCTATACATCGTTTGTCGGACATCATACTGATACCAGTTGCGGATGTGTGATTAGATTACCAGAATAATATGTTATTGGTTTTTGAAGTGTCTAGAGATAAGTGATGTTCAAATTAGATTAATCGAGATGGTCTGTTGTTATTGTAGTTTTGTTTGGTTGGGTTCGTCTGTTCTTATCTTGTTGCTACTATAATCTCCAAAGTGAGCCTGATGTGTTGGATATATGTTCGGGATCCTGATGGTCAAGCTATTTTTAGATTGCATAACAATTCAGTCTTCCATATAGATGTCTGATAGTTATAAGCTGACTGACAATTTTAAGCATACTGTTTTGTTATGGGTCTGGTTTGCTGTCGTATGGTATTTGAGTTTGGTTGGTCTTTTTTGGTGCATCGTTGAGTTTGGACGTCCTTGTGATTGTCTATAACTAACAAATTTGTTGATGGTGCTTTTCTTGATGCATGGGTTCTTATGCTAACAAATGAAAACTAACCGATTGGATTGGTTGTTCATAAATATACCAAACTGTTTTTTGCCATATCTTGCCAAGTGGGACCCACACAATCCTAACCAGCAACACATATATGGTGAATGGCAAACTTGCGCCTGTTTATAATATCTATTGGCAAAGGAGGGTCCTTTTTTTGAAATAATGAATGGCAACTTTACCTTTTTTATATAATTTGGATGGCAGGTTTGCGTAATAAACCTGTTCGTAATCTAACATTTCTTTACTAATTTGGGTATCCGTTTTTGTATAGATGTGAATGCTATGACATGTACAAAGAAGTGGTGCCATTTGCTGAAGCGTGGTCGTGGCAAAAATCAATAGTTGAAGAACGAAAGAAATTGATTACCATCGATGACGATATTTCAGATAGTTTGATTGTTTTACAACATGAGCCTGTTTATACATTGGGTACTGCTAGCAGCGAAAATAATTTGAATTTTAATGTTAAGGATTCACCTTTGCCCTTGTATCAGACGGAACGTGGTGGTGAAGTTACTTACCATGGACCAGGACAGGTAAATTTAGCACATATTTATCAAAATATGTTTTATATGATGGAAGTTCAGGTTCTTTCGGGTTTCGAGAATGGATGTTGGACTCATGAGTCATGAAATTCTGTTTTGAAAAAAAATATTCGTTTGCAAAACTGCGTTTTGTCTATGAGAATAATACTTTTTTTCTAAAAGGTTTTGAATATATGCGTTTTTGCAAATGCAATAATCAGATAATCTGCTCTAGAACGCAACCCCAAACACCCTTGTAGTTAGTATAGTTAGCTTCGAGATTATTAGTTAACTTTGCTTTTAACAGTTGAGTTATGCAATTAGTAATGTTGAAAACTCCTAAGTTGCTAGTGCATTGTAGGTTGTAAATTTTTAAATTTTTAATAACAAGAGTTGTTGCACTGTAGCTAGTGATGTACCCACTACTGAATCTGCGATACCAAAAGATGGATCTTCATTGGTACTTGAGGGCGCTAGAGGAGGTAGTCATTCGTGTTCTTTCCTCAACTTTTTCTCTAAAAGCTTCTCGGGTTGAGGATTTAACTGGTGTTTGGGTTGGTAAGTTCTGTGCTTATTCAGTTGGTGTATGCTTCACAGCTTGTTGTTTGCTTATTTTGTTTGGTTTTCTTATCTTGTTTGGTTTTTTTAGGGGACAAGAAACTAGCAGCAATTGGGATACGAGTTGCTCGATGGCTAACATATCATGGATTAGCACTGAATGTCACCACTGATCTTTCACCTTTTAATCAAATAATTCCTTGTGGAATACGAGATCGAGGTGTTGGAAGCATCAAGGGGTTGCTTAATGAGCATTCCTCAACATACGATGATGATAAACTCATTGATATTGCTCATGAATCATTACTAAACGAGTTTTGTGAAGTTTTCCAAGTTGATTTGTTCCAACAGCCTGTATCAAAGATTAAGTTTCAAAAGAAATTACAATGAATTTGCCTTAAACATTAAACACATTTTACTTTCTTTTTGAAATTCTTGATTGCACTTTACTAACCTCGAAGGTAGACGTATTGGATTTGACTAGTATCAGGCCAACCTTTTGACTAGTATCAGGTCAACCTAACGGATTAGTTTATATTTGTGAAAAACCATTGTACCTAACATGAACCATATATAATACCTATAGTATTTTATTTATTTATTTATTTATTTATTTATTTATTTTTTATGTTGTAACCTGAGGATACACAGATCATAGCAGATAACCAAGTTCTTAATGTAAGATTAACTAATGGGGCTGTTACTCAGAGTTTGTTGCAAGACTCACTACGAACCAGAAGTGATGTGAATAAGATACTAGATCACTAGGAAACAATTGAGCAGTTTCGGTGTTTTCTGTATAGTCAGTTTCTGTATGCAGGGTGCTGGATTCTGTATGTGGGATTATTGGTCAAAATCTGCGGATTTGTAAGTGGTCAGGGGTTGGTTGAATTGTTGTTTGTGTGGGTGTCATGGTAGTCTTTGCTTCTGCAGCTCGCAGTAAGCTTGCATTGTAATGTCTTGCTTGACAGATGTGCATGTCAATTAGATCTAGGAGACGCAAATAAGCATGGCTTGTGGCAGTATTCTTTGACAATTCAGTTGACTGAAATCAAATCTGATGTTACCAAATCTATTTAATTTTTACAGAATTGAATAATCGTAATAAATCACTATTATGTAGATTCAAATTAACTAACATATCAAAATTTGGTGCATAAACCAACTTTGATGTTAACACACTAGACTCGCTCTTACAAAATCCCTTTACATAAACCAGTTCAATAATTCTCAGCAACGGGCCTTGAAGGAAAAAGCCTCTGTATAAAGGTCAAAAACGACCATATGCAAATCACTGCAAGAACTTCAAAAGTGACTATCATTGCAGCCAATGCGCCACTCTTCTCCATCAACTCCGGTGACTTCGGCAAACCCCTCATTTGATACATCAACTTTTCCATAAAATGCATAGCTTTGCTCAACTGATACAGCCTATAAACCTGCCAAATAATAATATTAGAAAAAGTGAAAACCACCATCATGAACGAATTAACATTCATAAATTGCACAAGTCACAAACCTCAAAAACAATAGGGACAATAGGCCAACAAGATGACTGACGTTTTTCAAGCACTTTCTCAAATATAAACTGAACCAAACAACCCATTAGGTAAGGACCGACAGCAACCAACCCCGCAACGCCAAGCAATGGCCATGTGACAAACGTTGCAAATACAGGTACTATAACTTTAAACCCCATTACAAAGAAGGCAGATGATAAGTATCCTCTGAGGCCCGTTATTAGACTCCATCTTTTTGTGCTATATTGTAAATAGGGTCTTTGCACTCGGTCAGTCACAAGAAGAAACGTTGCTAGGCCTATGTAGAACATGATCTCCGAAGAAACTGTGTACACAATCTCTGCACGAAAACATTGGCGTAGAGATTAATGTAGCACAAAACTGTAAATTTGGTTCTTGCTAAAAACAGCCTGACACGTCACCAATTTTACGGGCAACTATCTTCTTAAAATCACAAATATTGAAAATTTGTGGACTTTTTTATGATCTGAAATAAGTTGTTTATCTTGTGTTTTTTATCACCAAGGTAAAAAGCAAGACAAAAATAGACAAGGATTTGTTGTTATATGATACCTGTGAGAACCACATCCTGAATAAGGTCAGTACTCAAAATGCCAAAAAACTGAGGGATCAAAACCGATGAGATTAATGCTATAGGAGCAACGATCCACAACAACGACCGACTTTCCTTAAACGGTGTTGACACCAACTTCCCTTCATCAACCATCTGATGAGTCAATCCGATAAATGAAACTGATCCAGATTTACCTCCTAATGGTTCGAACCCAACAGCTTTGTTAACTTTTTTATCCGTGACATTCAAGTTCGCCTCAGATTTGGTATCATTTATAGCACGTACAAGATGCCCTCTGCTCGAGCTTTCAAATGAAGACTTATTGGTAATCCTCATCTTCAAACCACCCACTGAAAAAACTAAATACAATTCAAGTTAGATACACTGTGTCCAAAAGATAAGCTTTGCTTATTCTAACTACTATAAAAACGAGCATCAAACAATTTTGTGTTTCAAATATGTATTGTTTTTCTCAATTATCAATGGCTAAAGAATGCTGATATCTAAACAAATATCACCTATCTCCTTTGCTATGTCATTAGTAAGTAGAAACTACTCACTTCAGGACCAATAACACTTTTGAAACTCAAAGTCTGATACGAATATCTTTATTAGGGGGCGTTTGGCATTGCATTTAGAAAGTGTTTATATGACATACGTTAGCAAGAATTAAATAATCAGCCATGACAAAAAAAAGGTCTGCAGGAGATACTTTTCGTCATATTTCTATTGTTTGAAGTCATATAATCGGTTGTTTTAGTGTTTGGCAAATTCCAACTATTTAAGAATTTGCACGTAAAACAACCCTAACTAATCAACTACAGTAATAATTTGACAAAATAATCGGACAACTCGAAACAGTTTCACTACTCAATTACTTTAAAAAAACAAAATGACTTCAAAACATAATCCTAAACACCCAGAAACCAAACATAAACTGCATATAATTAAAAAACATAAACCAAACATTTTCAATACCATTTAAAGTTCTATGAGTCATTAAAGAAGCCTTGTTCCATACCCCAGATGAAGAATTAATCTACAAAAAAAAAATGTCAAAACTGAAGTAAGCTACACAAAACTAAACACCCAAAAAAATAAAATATAAAAAAACTAACACTGTGAGTTATGAACTTGTGTGAATTTGGAGTAGGAGATACGGTGGAAAGAAGATTGTGATGACTAGTTGTTGAAAACGTCATCATCTTCATTTAGGGTTTTACCAGCACAACCCAAAAACCCTCTTGCTTTCAGATATTGGTTAAAGTAATTAAGCAGGTGTAGGTGCAAAAAGTTGTTTTTGGGTTTAGTTGGGCTTGACAAACACCACAAAAGTTAAGCCCAATAGAGAGAAATAAATGAGTTTGGGATTTTTTTTAATTTTTTTTTTCTCCTAGTTAATACGGATTTCACGTCAAATAAACAGGTTAAGGTCGGATACAAGACCGCTTGTAGATCAAACACATTAATCGGTCGCCAATTGTGACCGTGTCCCCCCACCCCCCAACACGACCATATCAGATGCGTCTCTTCCTCCAAAAAATTGAAAGGGTTGGTCTGCCAAGCAACCAAATGAATTGGAAGTGTTTGTGAGTGAGTTTTCTTTTATTATTATTATTTTTAAGGTTGTTAAAATTTGGATTCTACCTATGATCGATTTCGTCCTTGCAAGATCGTGATCGTAATATTGGATCGGGATCCTAAGATCCTAATATAATTTCATTCTTTAAATAGTCTTTGTAATATTATTCAAATTTACAAATTATTATATATCATAAACACAAAATGATATGAATGTTTCATGAAAATGTTGTCCTAAATTATGAATATATAATGTTTAAAAAGAATCACATGTAGTTTTTTAAATTCTATTAAAACATAATCCACAACTTTGTAGTTTTTTAGTTTGTGGTTCGAGAAAAGTAAGATCGGATCGGATTAGATCTTAAGATCCTATGGTAAAAATCGGGATTCTATAAGATCTTAAGCTTACTAAAATCCTACGTAGGATCCGGATCGTTTTTGCTTTGTAGAATCGTAAAATCGTAAGATCCTAATATCAGGATCGGGATCTTAACAACTATGTTTTTTTTCTTTTTTTCTTTTTTTTTTTCCCTAGGAGGTATGTTTTTGGTTGTGACTAGGTTGCCTTACTATAAGCATTTGGTCATGCCCGAGTTGGCGCGGGGCTGTTTGGTCAAGTCTGTGGTCACCACTACTACTAGTCTAAGAGCATTGGGTGCGGTGGCTTGAGCAGTTTCCCCATCTCAGGATTTCAGTTTTCACATTCACACACTAAAATATCCTTTCACTAATAACTCAAGGCATTTAACCTTTTTGGGACCCACCATACTCAATTAAACACTAAAAAACCAATTAAAATCAAAAATTGTTTGCTAAACATATAGTTCGGGTTACGTGAGCTAAATGAGTCAACATTTTTAACTTGTTTTAGCTCGTGTAACTTTACTCACGTTTTTGGATAAACTAGTTAGACAGTTCATGGTTGATATGTATAACCATGTTACGGTTAGGGTTAACATAACTCCTAACTACCTAAACTTGTTATTTTCGGGTTTGGGTTGTTCTAGTGTGATTTAGACGAATTTACTTTTTTCTGATCATAATAAGTGTTCATCTAACTATCTTGGTTTACCTCACATAATGTGTACACTTTTAAAATTTAAACAATCAAAATAATCTAAAATGTAAGATCTTATTAAATAAGAGCAAAGAGATTCAACTTTTATAATACGATCTATTAAGTAATACTAGCAGGGTACCCACGCGTTGTGGCGGCGAGTACCCTGTGATTAAAGTTAAGGTGTTAACAAAATAAAAATAACGAACTGATTAACTGAAGAAAAAAAATGATCCTAGTCCGATCTAGTTCACCCGTTTTTACCGATTCCGACTGGTCCTCTCCGTTTCATTTTTGAACGGCTTTTATTGGCTAGCCGAACCGATGGCGACTCCGGATCCGGTTGAACCCGTTGGTCCGATCCGGTTTTCAAATCATATATACCATCAACTTGTTAGCATATCCTACACTATATAAAACTAGGTTGGCTTTAGGAAACTCTCCCCCCAAAACTCCCACATAAAGACACGTGACATTTATTTGATCTAGCGGTCCAGAATCAATTTACCTCCAACATTTCCGCTTCCTTCCTAATTCTCCCCCAAATGGTTTTCCCCAAATCAGTTAACCAAAAACAATGCATAACCGATGCAATTTAATTTACCCTAAATCAATTTACAACAAAACCATTTAATCCAGATCAATCCATACCCCGAAAATCAATTCATACCCGAACCAGTTTTTCCCCAAATCAATTAATCCCCCCAAAAAAATCCCCTAAACCAGTTATCATGATCCAATAAAAAGAAATGGTTGGAGAAATCAATCATTAACCAAATCAAGTCTGCTGATAAGCAATCAAAAACCTAAACGTTCAAGGATGTTGGATGTGCGGGAAAACCAAATTAAACAAGTGCATGAAATTGGATACTTGATTGTTGTAAGATTTATTTTTTTATTTTCTTTCAATTTTTTTTTAGTTTATAATTTCATTAATCTTGGAGGTTTTCAATAACTCTTATGTTTTTTTGAATATAGGATTGAATTCGCGTGTATTAAGGAATCATCAAATGGAGGTAATTTATCATTTTAGGGTTTAATTGAATTTAAATCAAGAATTAGTTAAGAGTTTGTATTAATTGAATTATGTTTTCATGTAATAAATCGTCTATATAGTTTAACATTGGATATAGCAATTGATTAGTTCATGAGGTTGATTGAACGTGGTATCGGAAATTCCTTTATTTTCAGGAAGAAAACTTCATCAAGGGTATTAGAGACTTGAACCATAAGCATACCGCGTCCTTACTAAACATATTGGAAAAAGAAGTAACAAAGAAATTGTCATTAAAAATGAAGTAACAAAGAAAACATAGTCAAGGGTTTTGAGTGGTTATGCAAATTAGGCGTAAAGATTGAAACTTGGTTGTTAAAAATGAAGTAAGATTTGTGTTTTTTCCATTCACCTTTATCAGCTTACAGTCATAATTTTTGTGAATTTTTTATTTGTTAGCTTATGCCATTCACCTTTATCAGCTTATAATTACCACAATACATAATACATTAACCATCAAATTCAGCATTATTTATCTTTTCCAAACCATCAATACAGCTAACCTACATCAATTCGACATCATATTGATTTTGTTGATGCTTAAATCATCGCTTTGACTGAGCTAAGGTAGCAGATTGATAGACCAACTGATGTCTGATATGTGTTTTATCTTTTTAATCTATAAAACAAACAATTATGTCGATCCATAAAAAGACACAACTTGCAGAAAGAAGGATACACAAAACGATGCTTAAACGATGATGAGAACATGTTCATAAGCAAGGGGATAAATACCTCTCACCGATATACTTAATACTTGCAGGATCGACCCATGAACCTAACCGATCAAAGTTTGACATATATTATATTTACATATATGTTTGAATTTGGATCATAGGTTATCAATTTCAACTATGCTTGAGAGATGTTATATCAAAAGTAAGCATAAGTACAATCAATGTTAGTAATGAGTTATTCTATTTGAGTATTTCTAGAAAAGTCTGTGGAAAACTAGAAGGGGGGGGGGGTTGAATAGTTTTGATGATTTTAAGTTAGTTTCAAAAACTTTAGATTCGATAATATGTGAGATCTTATGGATGTAGAGAAAGTATAGATCTAATGATAAATCAAGTAAATAAAGTAAAGCAAATGGATAGAAATGACACAACCGATTTATAGTGGTTCGGCTACAAGGACACCTTCCTTGCCCTACTCCACTCCCCGAGTCACCTACTTGAGAGTTCAAGCACTATGTCAACAAACTCCTTCAACTCAGCGGAGAAGCCTTCACTAGCGTTGCTTACACATTTTTCGGTACAAAAGCTAAATACGAGTCCGTAACTGCGGTGGACCAAACCAACACGACTATTACACAACAAATATGTGAAATATCAAATACAAGATCTTGCCACTCTGAGAAATCTTGTGGAGGAACAAATCAATCAAGGACCCCTTGCTTGGATGACTTGTAGAATACTCTTGATCTCGCCTTAGAAGAAGGACCTATATGAGAATCACTAAAGAAAGAAAGAAAGAAGTACTCTCTAGATCAAGTGATCTTTTGTTAGAAGAGAATGAGAGTATATGGGAGATTTAGTAAGAAGAGGGGTGAGTTAGAATGAAGAAATGGCTCTCTATTTATAGGCAAATTCTGCCACTGTTCCCCGGATCCCACGGATCCCTCCCACAAGGAATCCGTCTAGTGTAATCCTAGGGATCCGTGGGACGCTCCTCTTTGCCCATGGGTTTTTTGGTTATGGGTCATGGGTCATGTGTTATGGGTCATGGGTCATGTGTTATGGGTTGGTCCATGGGTATTCTTTTAGATTCAATGTATCTAATGAGTACATTATATCTAGTCTTGTGGGTATGGGTCAATACCATGGGTTATGGATATGATCCATGGGTTGTGATTTTACCCATCCTAATAAACTATTACAACAAATGATTAATTACAATATTTTTGTATTAGATGGCTATATGTAAATGCTTTACAAAAATAACATGTATCCTTATAATTATACTTAAGATAACATTATATTTGTTATCAACAAAACACAAAGAGATCGCAAAATATTAATAAACTTTTTTACGGTTTATTTGTATTAACAATCTCCCTCTTTTTGTTGATGACAAAACATAATATTATGATGAGTAAAACTTAAGAATAGATGTATGTTTTGAAAGCCCCTAAGTTTTACCTCTTCTCCCCCTTTTTGTCGAAACAAAAAGTTAACCCATCGAAGAAATAAAATGTGGAAAAATGGTCCACGTATCACTTACTCCCCCTTGACGGTAGCTCCCCCTTGTTTGGGGTGTCAAGTGAAGAAAAAAAAATCCTACAAAGAGAATGGTTAGTAACATGCTTAAATAATCTTGTGATTAACGAGAATCAAGATTGGGAGCCAAGGTATGTAAACAAGGCCTTGTAATAAAACAACACAGTGTAGTGGTATTAATGCCACTTACAAGCATGTAAAAATAAGAACAAGACTTGTTCTTGAAAATGACTCAAAAGAAAAAGTACTAAAAATAGAAAATAGTAATAATGATTCCTTCCATGCTTGTATAAGGTTATGGATAGAGGTTTGGATGAGTAATGGTATTGATGCGATCAAGGATGAGGTTGAGTATGAATCGCATTTCTTCCCTAACTTCTATTGCAATTTCCTTAGTGGATTGGCAATGTTCACAATGTAAGTGATGTGGGTAATGAGTGCGGAAGTTTTCCGGGTTGTTTTGATTTGTGAGTTGTGCGTGAAATAGAGATCTTAGACTCAGAAAGGAGAAGGCTAGTGTTTACATACCTTGTAGAGTCAAAAAGTAAATTACGACGTTTGTTCCATGAGACCAAGACCAAGACGAAGTAGGTTGAATTGTTCCCTCTTCAACGGTTTGGTGAGGACGTCGGCTATGTTGTCTTCGGATGCTACCTTCTTAATAGAGATGTTCCCCTTTTGAACATTGTCTCTTAAGAAGTGATGACGAATCTCTATATGCTTTGTGCGAGAATGTAATACTGGATTCTTGCTTAAATCTATGGCACCTTTGTTGTCACATAGAATGGCTATGTCACTAAGATGAATGTCGTAGTCAACTAACGCTTGTTTCATCCATAGTTCTTTTTGGCATGCTTTGCCCAGTGAGCGTATTCGGCTTCGGTTGTTGATATTGCTAATGCGTTTGTTTCTTTGAAAACCAAGATGTTAAACAACATCCCATAAAAGTACATACCCCACTTGTACTTTTCCGATCAACATAATCACTACATGGTCGAGAATCTGCATATACAATTGTTTCTACTCCCGTGCCCTTAGGATACCATAATCCTAATTGTGTTGTACCCTTAATATATCTAAATATTCTTTTTACGGCTTCTAGGTGTGATGTTTTAGGGTCTTCTTGAAACCTAGCACATAAGCAAACACTAAACATGATATCCGGCCTACTAGCCATGAGGTAGAGAAGACTACCAATCATGCCACGATATTTAGTATTATCTACGGATTCTCAGTCTTCATCTTTAGTGAGATTGGTGTCGGATGACATTGGTTTCCTAATTGGTTTTGACTCTTCTAATCCGAATTTCTTTAACATCTCTTTTATGTATTTAGATTGATTAAAGAAGATACCATCTTCTACTTGTTTGATTTGTAGACCAAGGAAGAAACTAAGTTCTCCCATCATACTCATCTCGAACTCGTCATGCATGATTTTAGAGAAATCATCACACATGTCTTGACAAGTGGATTCGAATATAATATCATCTACATATATTTGAACTATGATTATATGTGACTCTCTTTTCTTAGTAAAAAGTGTGTTGTCAACTAACCCCATGGTATAGTTGTGTTGAATTAAAAATGACTTGAGTCTATCATACCAAGCTTTTGGAGCTTGTTTAAGACCATAAAGGGCTTTCTTTAACTTATACACATGTTTAGGTTTTTCAAAATCGATGAAGCTCGGAGGTTGAGCTACATATACTTCTTCATTAATAACACCATTTAGAAAAGCACTTTTGACATCCATTTGATAAAGCTTTAGATCATTAGCACAAGCATATGCAAGAAGTATTCTTATAGACTCTAATCTAGCCATGGGGGCATAGGTCTCATCAAAGTCTATTCCTTCTTGTTGGTTATACCCTTGGGCAACGAGTCTAGCCTTGTTTCTAGACACTACTCCGTTTGCATCTAATTTGTTTTTATAAAACCATTTGGTTCCTATTATGGTTTGATTACTAGGTGGAGGGACAAGTGTCCAAACATCATTAGAAACAAATTGATTTAATTCTTCTTGCATTGCCATTACCCAACTTTCATCTTTTATAGCTTCTTGTGTATTCTTAGGTTCTATGGTTAAAACAAAACAAAATAAGCTACTTTGGTTTTGAACTTGAGACCTTAATGTTCTTTCGTTTAACTTTCCTATGACCTTATCTACGGGGTGATCTTTGGACTCTTTAATGTTTATGACTTCATCATTTAAAGGTTCTTCTTCTTCATTTATCTTTTTCTTTATTACTATAGCTTCACTTTCTACTATCTCGTCATCGACAAAGAGGTGGAGGGTTTGGGTGGACTTTCATCAAATTTTATATTTAATGACTCTTCTACCTTCATTGTTTCTTTGTTTAATATGGCGTAAGCTTTGCTATTTGGAGAGTAACCTAGAAAGATACCTTCGGTTGATTTAGGATCAAATTTTGTAAGGTAATCTTTAGTGTTAAGAATAAAACATTTGCTACCAAAGACTCTAAAGTGATCTAACGTAGGCTTTTTTCCTCGGAGTAACTCATATGGAGTTTTACCTAAGATTGGTCTAATTAAGACTCGATTGAGTATGTGCGTTGAAGTATCAACGGCATTGCACCAAAACTTTTGAGGTATGGATTGCTCATTAAGCATGGTGCGACTCATTTCTTGTAGGGTTCTATTCTTTCTTTCAACTACCACATTCGATTGTGGAGTCGCGGAAGCTGAGAAGTTGTGAGTAATACCATTAACGCGTCACAAAAGCTCCAAATTGCACTTCATTATCGAATTTCCTACCATGATCCGTTCTAATAGACACTATAGGACTTCCTAGTTGTCTTTGGATTTTCTTGCTTAATATTTCAAAATAATTAAACGTTTCCGTTTTGTTCTTTAAGAATTTTGTCCATGTGTACCTAAAGTAATCATCCACTATGACCAAAGTGTAGTAGTTGCCTCCATAACTTTGGATAGCGGATGGACCAAATAAATCCATATGTAGTAATTCTAGACACTTAGTTGTAGACACCATGTTTTTAGCTTTATGACTAGAATGGACTTGTTTTCCTACATTACAAGCATCACAAAAGTGATGTTCATATTTTAACTTAGGTAGATCTCTTACTAGATCTTTGGATGATAGCGATTGAAGAAATCGCATATTGGCATGACCCAATCTTCGATGCCATAAGGTCCAAGTATCATCCATAGAGGTAAGACATAGTTTGTCTTTAGGTTCATTACCGATTTTAATGACATAGACTCCATGTTTCCTAATTCCTCTTCCTATGGTTATGCCATTTTTAATATCTTACTATCGGTTTAGGTAAAAAGTACATTGCACTTTTATCACATATTTGTCCTATACTTAAGAGGTTAAAGTTTAGGTTTTCTACGTGACACACATCGTTAATGGTTAGAGATTTGTTAGAAATCGTACCTTTACCGATGATTTTACTTTGCTATTTCCAAACACCACATTACCTCCATTGAAGGATTCATATGTGGAGAATAGATCTTTATTGCCGGTCATGTGCCTCGTGCACCCGCTATCCTTGACCCATTCATCGCGGTCTAGGTCGACCTTTAAGCACACCTAAGAAAACAATTAACTCAAAAGTTTGGTCCCCATTTGTTCATGGGTCCATTAGTGTTAAACATTCCATTCATGTTAGACATGTATGGATAAGGTGAATATGCATTCCATGGAGCAAAGTTTTGAAAAGAAAAACCATTTTGCATATTTGGGTTCCATCCCATTTGATGGTTACTTTTCGGGTAAACATTATTAGGTCTCCTAGATGGATTAGGTTTTGAAAAGGATGGAGCTTTGTTTCTCGAAAAAATAGGATTATATTTTGGAGGTGGTTGTCTAGTGGTGAAATGAGTTGGTTTCTTCTTATTAACGATAAAAAATCATTCTAGATGAAGAAGCTACGTTATTACCACTTGTTTGCTCTGCAGACCCACGGATCCCCTGGCTTAACACTAGCCGGTTCCCTTTTTATGGGATCCGTGGGATCCGCCACAATAGTGGCTGGTTTTTCTAGTGCCTTAACAAATTATGTTTCTTTATTTTCACTAGTTGATGGATCAAGTTGTTGAATACCTAAACCTTTTGGTTGTTACCGGTTTTAACACTATCTAATATCATATCTAAAGTATTAGTACTCATTCTAGCAATTTTAGAATCTAGTTGATCAACTAGTGTTTGAAGTTGAATGCAAAGTTCACATTCACCACTTGCTATTTTACCCTTTTCTAGGCGTTTCAATTTTGCTTTTAATTCTATGACTTCTTTATCTAAACGTTGGTTTTGACTTTTTAAAAGCTTGTTTTGTTAATTAGTTTTAAGCTAATATTGCATAGTTTGTCATATTCATTATGCAATGAGTCGTCATCTAGTGATGAGCTACTATAGTATTCGTGACATACCTCGTCATTTGCCATGAGACAAATTTCTTAGTCCTCCTCGTCGCTCATTCCCCATGTGCAGCTCACGAGCCTTTTGATCATCCCGTTTGGGACACTTACTAATAAAGTGGTTTGGGTCCCCACATTTAAAGCAAGCATGATCATCCCTTGGCTTCTCGTCCTCTTTGCTTTTCCGGAATCCTTTCTTGTCGTCATACGGTTGTTTGACGTATCTTCCCTTCCTTCTAAAGAACTTTTTAAAGTCCCTTACGCCATAGCATACTCCTCGTCATCACTATCCGAAGAGGAGTTCTCTTCATCGCTTGAAGCCTTTTTGGCTTTAAGGGCAAGAGATTTGTGTTTCTCTTTCACCTTTGAGGCTTAGGAGTCTTTAGCAAGGACAAGCTCGTAGTCTTTTAAGTTGCTTATGAGTTCATCAAGGGTGAGGATTGTCAAATCTTTTGACTCTTCGATCGCCGTCACCTTGGATCTCCACTTAGATGGAAGAGCCCTTAGATATCTCCTAACATGGTTACCGCTAGAAAAAGATTCATCAAGTGCTTGTAAAGATGTAATAATAGTATTAAAATTAGCAAATGAATGATCTATAGTTTCCTCATCCGATATTGAAAATTGTTCATATTGTTGAACAAATAAATCAATTTTATTATTTTTAACTTGTTGATTACCTTGATGAGTTACAATTAAAGAATTCCAAATTTCTTTAGAGGTTTTAAGCATAGAAATTCTTTCGAATTCCTTTTTGGGTAAAGCATTATACAAAACCATTTTGGCTTCACTATTTTTAGAAAGCTTTTTCTTCATTTCATCATTTAGTTTATCATGAGGTATGTTAAGTAAATTTCTTTATCATCTTTTGAGGTAGCCTCAAAATCGCCTTCAACAATAATGTACCAAAGATCAATATCTTTAGACTTCACATATGTTTTGAATCTATTTTTCCAATATATAAAACCATTAGTTTCAAGTAGTGGTGGTCGTTGCATAGATTTCCCTTCCTTATAATTTTCAAAACCCATAGTGATCGAAAAGTTTTTAAACTACGGTTTACTTTAAAACTTTTATAAACTTAGCTCTTGATGCCAATTGAGGAAAACTAGAAGGGGTGGTTGAATAGTTTTGCCGATTTTAAGTTAGTTTCAAAAACTTTAGATTCGATAATATGTGAGATCTTATGGATGTAGAGAAAGTATAGATCTATTGATAAAACAAGTAAATAAAGTAAAGCAAAGGGATAGAAATGACACAACCGATTTATAGTGGTTCGGCTACAAGGACACCTTCCTTGCCCTACTCCACTCCCCGAGTCACCTACTCGAGAGTTCAAGCACTATGTCAACAAACTCCTTCAACTTGGCGGAGAAGCCTTCACAATGTTGCTTACACCTTTTTCGGTACAAAGCTAAATAACGAGTCCGTAACACGGTGGACCAAACCAACACGACTATTACACAACAAATATGTGAAATATCAAATACAAGATCTTCGCTTCAGAAATCTTGTGGAGGAACAAATCAATCAAGGACCCCTTGCTTGGATGACTTGTAGAATGCTCGTGATCTCGCCTTAGAGAAGGACCTATATGAGAATCACTAAAGAAAGAAAGAAAGAAGTACTCTCTAGATCAAGTGATCTTTTGTTAGAAGAGAATGAGAGTATATGAGAGAATTAGTAAGAAGAGGGGTGAGTTAGAATGAAGAAATGGCTCTCTATTTATAGGCAAATTCTGCCACTGTTCCCCGGATCCCACGGATCCCTCCCACAAGGGATCCGTCTAGTGTAATCCTAGGGATCCGTGGGTATTCTTTTAGATTCAATGTATCTAATGAGTACATTGTATCTAGTCTTGTGGGTATGGGTCAATACCATGGGTTATGGATAGGATCCATGGGTTGTGATTTTTATCCATCCTGATAAACTATTACAACAAATGATTAATTACAACATTTTTGTATTAGATGGCTATATGTAAATGCTTTACAAAAATAACATGTATCCTTATAATTGTACTTAAGATAACATTATATTTGTTTCAACAAAACACAAAGAGATCGCAAAATATTAATAAACGTTTTTACGGTTTATTTGTATTAACAAAGTCGATTATGTTTTTAGCAATAGCTAAGACGATTGTTTTTGGTTGTGGCTGTTTTACAGAAGGAAGTAAAATCGTGGAATTTGAAAACGATGGACAGGGGAAGGTGACTTGCCTAGAGCATGAAAAGGGAAATGTTGCTAATAATCGATGGCAGTTAAGTTGCTAGGGTATTTATTATGAGCATTGTTAACACCACAATGTTCTTTGAAGCAATCTTCGTCGAGTATTCATCCATTGACGCCTACACCAACAACGCTTGGTGAACATGTTAAAGAAGAGTTGTGCCCGAGTACTAATCCTAGCCCGAAAGACCATCCCTAAAAGGTGATAATCTTTACTTTATTGGTAAAAATAAGATTTTATTTGTTCTTATCTTATGTTTCTTGCAAATGTCAACTTTATTAAAGGTTGTAAGATGGGTCAGTTGGTAACATTTCAAAACATATAATTTGTGTATGGAACATGTAGAATTGGCCTACAAACATTTATTAATCCAATTTTTAAGTTTAAGGAAGATTTAATGGGTTAGTTCAATTATGATTTTAAAGATAATGTTATTACTATGATTATCTTAATGATTTGAACAATCAATTTAGAGGTTATTGTATGCATTAAATATAGAATTGGGCCACTTGCAACCCGTTTGATCATTTTCATATTTCGCCAGATTTGTTTATTTAACCCGTATGAAGATCAAACACAGTCCAAATTGACGCGTTCATAAAAAGTGGGTCGGATTTATTACTTTTGGTTTTCAATTATTACAGGTGGAGGTACATGCAAGAGAATGAAGAGGTGCGAACATCGACATGGTGTGTGGGCGCAGAGCAGGTCTGTTGCTTTCAATGTTGGGGGCCCTAGAGAATCTTGGCCTGGGAATTTAGCAAGCTGTCATAAGTTGTTTCAATGGGTTCGCTTTGGATGTATTTCGGGGTGAGGTATTATTATATTCATTCTCAGACATAGCAAAATGGACAGGTTGGGTCAGATAAACGGCCAAAAAAGTTATGGGTACCACGGGTAATATTTTAGTGCGGGTAATGTTGTGGTGGCCGGGACTATCCACTATATAGAAGTAAATCACAATTTTGGGTGAGCTCTCAATAACTATAAAGTTTCTATCAAGTCTGCAACTATTTAAAGTTAAAATTCTGTGAAACATGGAAGTTGATTGCATCACACATCTTCATCTTTAAAAAATATATTTAAAGGCAGTTTATAACGTCAAATATTATGTTACTTATGATTTTGAAGTTCATAAATTGTTCACATTTCTTAGTTTTTAGGACTCCTAGGTGGTATATACAGCGAACTCATAATTCTTTTTTAGTAATAATGGTAAAGATTGTATGTTGATAACGCTCAAATTGTGCATGTTTTTAGTAGCGTTATCCGTGTTTTTATGTGTGTTATTTGGCTATAATCATATGCTTTTGTTGCTTAATCGTATAAAAGTGTGTATGCTAGTTCATTTGTAGCCAAGTACAGGAAAGTGGAGGAAAAGACGGAAAAAGAAGTAAAATACGAAGATTTCTCCATGTACGAAGAATTCCCGTCAAAAGTAAGACTTGTGGAGTATATTCGAGAAGATAAAGTCATCAAGATAGTGGTCCAAAGACTCAAGAATAAATTTCAAGAAGGAAAACGAGAAATAAATGAAGAAAAGAAGCTAAAACGAAGAAATATTTGAAGCCTCGTTGTTCCCGACACACCTTCACCATTTTGGCCATATCTTTTGCATACGGACTCCATTTGACCCCCCGTTCGGTGCCACAGAAAGCTAAGAGAAAGAGCTACAACTTTGTCTCTTGTCATCTTCTGTCAGATGGCTCCAACCGATCGGTTGGAGCCCGCAACCGAAACGGCTGCTGGAGTCAAATTTGCTACAACTCCATCATGAAGCTTCTACCTCATTCCATTTGGTTCCAGGTTCTTCCTACATGTATTCTAGGTCCTTCTAAGCTCCTTGGAGGTCAAGTTGAGCATTGATGACCCTAGGCCTTAGAGATAGTATAAATAGGAGTCATTTTTATGTGTTTTCATCATCCCACAATACAAATAACACATAGAAAACTTCCCCCCCCCCATAAGGACGAATTTTCTACCTTTCTTATCACTCCCAAAAGGCTAAAATACTCTCCATTTCCAGAAGTAGTGCTCAAGTGCTAGAGAAAGTGTTCGGAAATACTATTTCGATTGGTTAGAAGTTGTAGTTGATTGGAGGCTTGAAGGTTGCTATAATCCTTCATCATTACCTATTGTAATCTCACTTCGGTAATTTACTTTTACTTTTCCAGAAGTAGTGCTCAAGTGCTAGAGAAAGTGTTCGGAAATACTATTTCGATTGGTTAGAAGTTGTAGTTGATTGGAGGCTTGAAGGTTGCTATAATCCTTCATCATTACCTATTGTAATCTCACTTCGGTAATTTACTTTTACTTTTCAAGATGTTTATTATTGATATGATTGTTGAGACTTTGTGTTTGATTGAAATAATCATGGAGTAGTTTTGTTTACACTTGTTTGGAATGATGTAGATATTGATAAGGAGTGTTTGTTTATCAGCAATATATATTTATGATTTTGCTTATGAGTTTGTTTGAATTATAACATGTCTAAATAACTTGTTGATGAATCATAACCGGATTTGTTCCAAATGTTAATGCGCATATATGTTTGGTATTTCATAATTGACAACTATGAATAAACATGTTAAATAGACTTGTAATGATTGATTCAAGAGTACGGATCGAAAGAGCTCTTATGAACAAATTGGTAAAAATCATATTTCTAACAAATGGTTTATAATGGCTTGGTTTATAATAACATAAAAAGGCCGAAAGGATGTGTTAGTCTAAACCATGATATATGCAATTTCATGATATTACCCATTGAATTGGAATTGTATGAACTTTGATTTTGTTTTCTATTGCTTTAATATCTACCCGATACTCCATACACTCTATTGAAATAGATACAAGTTCCAAACAAGTGTTGCTTTTAATCTTATTGAATTCGCATAATCATTTTTCGTGTTTCTTGTTGCTTATGGTATTTTGGGACGTGACAATCATTTACCACTTTCGTGTTCCTTGCTTATTGTTACATAGATTCTTCACAATTGAAAACACCCAAATCCTAGTGAACGACCTCGGCTTGCCAACCAAAACTAACTACATATGAAAGGGTCATACTTGCCCGTGTGTTCTTAGCTTAATTCGGTAATCCTTGTTATAAATTTAAAACTAGTAGTCGCGAGACACATCAAGTTTTTGGCGCCGTTGCCGGGGATTTGTTTGTGTTTTTGTGTGCTTCGAATCTGTGTTCAAATAATTCCCTAGTCTTTGCTTGCGAAATAAGAAATCATTTTCTTATCAGTTCGTCCAGCCTATCGGTACGGCCCCGTAACCGATTCGGCTAGACCTCGAAACCAAATCCAACCGATTCGGCTGGAAAGCCAGCTAATCGGCTGGACCATTCTGTCCAAAGAAAACTCGTAATTTTTTTTCTTAGAATTATTTAGTTTATTTCTTTCAAGTCATTTTTCCAAAAAAAAAAAAAAAAGTTTTAGAGTTAGTTAAATTATTTACTTTAAGTCTTTTTTTTAAGTAAAAAAAAATTCAAAAAGATTTTTCTTCATGTTCGTTTTCATTATTTTTATCTTTTTATTTTTGCTTTTTAAAATATTTTATGAATCGCTCCGGGTTTTTACAAACTCACACTCTTGGAGTAAGCAACTCGTTAGTCCACTCTATGTGCTTAAACGTCAAATCAAAGAGAGGACTAAACCCAAACCTTACCCAAAACCACCGTTCATCGAGGAACTCTTTGTCGTTATCGACATATTCGAAGAGAAAGTTAAACCTCCACCCGATTCCCCTACCATAATCGTCGTTGATCCCGATGACCAACCCATGTGGTCAAGCACTAGGACTGTTGCACCAACACCTAGTTCCGCTATTATTCAACGTCCTTTTCCCAACAATTTTCATATCAAGGGTACCCACATGCAAATGATTCGGGAGAATCGATTTGATGGGAGAATCCGGTCCGATCCTCACCGACACATAGCCGACTTTATTGAGATTAGTAGCCTATTCCAATATGGTGAAAATCAAGAGGAAATGGTCAAATTGAGGACTTTTCCTTTCTCATTAACTGTAGAAGCCAAGATTTGGTTGAACGAATTAAATGAAGGAACGATTAGTACGTGGGAAAAGATGGGAGAAACTTTTATTAGCCGATACTTTTCTCCCGCTAAGTTTAAACGTCTCCTAAATGACATTCACAACTTTCACCAAATTGATCACGAAACTCTCGTTGATGCTTGGCTCCGCATGAAAGATATGCTTCGCACTTGTCATGGACACGGTCTAGCCAAAGGAGCAATAATTCAAACATTCTATCATGGTTTAGACGATCCAACTCAAGGAAATCTCGATCTTGGGAGGAATATTCCTCTATAAAACTCCTAACGAAGCTTTCAAAATCCTCGAGGACAAGGTCCAACTCAAGCTCGATCTCTCGAAAAATTCTATGATCAATTCCAATCCAAAAGCCGTTGTTTCCGCCGGTGGAAGCAACATCAATACCGATCATGCCTCATTGATCGAGAAATTGGAAGCTCTCTCCACAAACATCGATGCCCAATTCATAAGCATACGGAGGGAGATGATGGAGCTGCGAAATAATCACCACGCTTCAAACCACAATGCTGAGGATGACACGCCGATGTGTGATCCCATGGAAGCAAACCAAGTTCAACATGAAGAATATCACGGAAGATATCATGATCAAAATTTCAGAAGTTCGTACTCCTTTCCATACCACAACCCAACCCATACATATCCTCGATATAAGCCATGAATACAATACCACATCCATCACACATTTCAATACACCTAAAACCTCACCGGAGAAGATGATGAGAGAGTGGATGGCCAGTCAAATGAAAGCCAATGAGAATATGACGAACCTGTTGGTTGAATTGGAACGTAAAGTCGATCAAGGAATAAGGAACTACCAAGCCATAATACAAGACTTGGAGAGGAGGGTAGAAAGATTAAGTGAGGAGCAAGAAGTCCATCATGTTGAATCTCCTCCTTACACCATAGATACCAACTCGAGACATGAATTTATCTACAAACCACCATCAATTCGAGAAACGAGAACGATAAACGTGAGGTTGAATTTATCGAAGAGGACGAGACCGAGCATATTCCAACCACGCAAAATCCGAACCAAATCATGTCTAACTCACCAACCGTGTCACCTTTTATTGAGGATTGCACCATGCATATCCCAACCACTCAAATTAAAAGGTTCTGAACGCAATTTATTTCCAAATCATGTTGGTGATGAGAAGTTCAACAAAACCAGTGGCAACTGGAATGGAGAATTGGAAAGAAAGATAGACAAATGGTCTGAACCACAAAATCCAGTTTCTTTAAATCAAAACGGTAGGACTAAGCCACCTCTTACAACTCACCTTGAGAATGTGGATGCCATATTCACTGGGAGTGGAAAGTCCAATGACCCTTCGAAAAATCAAAAAGCTCCGCCACCTGTCCTCATTTCTAATGAAATCGACCAAATGTTCGAAATAACGAAGAAGGAATATCACATGGTCAAACCAAAAGAATCAAATGTATATCCATCACTTGTAGAGTACATACCAAAGATCCCATACCCTCAACGTTTAAGAACTGAAATTCCCCATTTGAATTGTATTGTCAAAGTATCCTAACCAAAGAAAAGAGTCTAGCTAATGAGTCATAAATAAATTAAGCGCTTCTCGAGAGGCAACCCGTGTTTTTAATTGTTTTTTTGTTTTAAATAAATCATGTACACCCTTTTGGCAAAATTCTTTTCAAAACTTGGAAAATTTTAAGTGTGGGGGTGTTACATGCTAATAGTGTTTATTATTACTTGCATTTTGTGTGTTTTGTTTTGTTTGAATAATTGCAGCAGGTGATGAAGGAGGATGCTTGGATTTGAAATCAATTGTTCTCACAAGCTTATGCGTAGCATTTTATCATATGGAGTTCGATCGCGATTTCTTCGGCCCAGGAAGTTTTGTTTCTCTCAGCTTGTTTATTTCATTTTCCCTATTTTACATGCTTTGAAGTTTATTTTTCACATTGAGTCAATTCTTAACTTAAGTGTGGGGGGAAGTAAAATAAGAAAAATAAAACTAGTTTTTAGATTCCAAATTTTTGGGGCCAATTTTTAAATTTTGTGAACTTGTTTGCCCTTATGATCTAGTTGTTTTTACGCTTATAGGATAATATATTAGAATAATTGGATCAATCCACTGGTGAAATCGGTAATTTTTGAAAAACTTGAGATGTGTCCTGATTAATATTGCAATCCATTCTGGGATTGATGACACATGCTAGCACATTTTATAGCCCTTTCCACTAAATTGTGAGGATTTGAGCCTATTTCTTATTAGCATACATCTTTTATGCTTGGATCTTTTGCTATGAGTGTGCCAGTGATTCTATTTATTCTAGAACTTGTACTTGTAAATCATTACCAGACCGCAGTAAGATCACATTCGTGTGATATAAGTGTATATGCGTGATTAAGAGGCACCTTAGGAATAAAACCAAATGGCCTTTCATTTTACATCTAATGATTTATTAACTAGCCACATCGGTTAGTTAACCACCCACATGGACCCATTTGTTAGCGCTCATCTTTAGCGCTAGATACCATTAGTACACCCTCTGAGCCAATCTTTTCATTTTTGTTAAATTCAGAAAAATACAAAAATATTTTACACTTTAAACCTTAGCCCTACCCTTTTGTCAAAGTCTAAATAGTGGGTTGCTAGTTACATGGTATGATTGGATTGTTTTTTATGATTATGAGTTAGCCGCACTTTCTCAATCGTGTGTGCCATTCCGACGAAGATGAAGGTGCGCAACTTCATATTTGTATTTTGTGGTGTATGCTTATACGAAGTGTGGGGAGATGTGATGTATGTGAAAAAAAAAAGAAAAAAAAAAGAAAAGAATAAGTCATCGAAAAAAAATAAAGAAAAAAAAAATATATGTGATGACAGTTGTTAGCCATTATGCTATGTATGAAGAATATTGTTATGGTGAATCGATGTATCGATGTGTGAAAGTCCGAAGAGGAGAAAGATTGTAACTATAATCATTTTCGGGTTTGCGGATTGTTCGGTAACTAGCAACATGGGTATTAGACTTGACTTTATTTTTCCTTTAACACCATTTTAATAAATAATCCCATGCCTTATCCATACCCTTTAATCACCCGAACCCTATCATTTCAACCCGAATAAAATCCCTCTTTAGATGTTTACACTTGGTGCTTATGCCACGTCGGTGTAGTTTTGTTTCTTGTACAAGCCTATGGTAATATTTAGATCATGACTGATCAATATGAGTGTACTATTCCTTAATACTATCCATCACTAAATAAATTGAGTGTTGAGTGAATTATACATCCATTCCTTTTTCGTGAGGTGCTTAGCCATGTTATCAAGCGAGAGAATCCATGGGGTATTGTCAAACATCTCGGTTTTTCACATAAAGCTTAGAACGACGAATATTATCTTGTACTTGTACTTGGTAGATGTGCATCACATTTTTCTAATCATATTTCATGCATCATCTACGATTTATTTTTCTTTTCTTAGATTTGCTTGAGGGCAAGCAAAGTTTAAGTGGGGGGGAATTTGATAACGCTCAAATTGTACATGTTTTTAGTAGCGTTATCCATACTTTTATGTGTGTTATTTGGCTATAATCATATACTTTTGTTGCTTAATCGTATAAAAGTATGTATGCTAGTTAATTTGTAGCCAATTACAGGAAAGTGGAGGAAAAGACGAAAAAAGAAGTAAAATACGAAGATTTCTCCATGTACGAAGAATTCCCGACAAAAGTAAGAATTGTGGAGTATATTCGAGAAGATAAAGTCATCAAGATAGTGGTCCAAAGACTCAAGAATAAAGTTCAAGAAGGAAAAAAAGAAAGAAATGAAGAAAAGAAGCTAAAACGAAGAAATATTGCAAGCCTCGTTGTTCCCGACACACTTTCACTATTTTGGCCATATCTTTTGCATACGGACTCCATTTGACCCCCCCGTTCGCGGCCACGGAAAGCTAAGAGAAAGAGATACAACTTTGGCTCTTTTCATGATCTGTCAAATGGCTCCAACCGATCGGTTGGAGCCCGCAACCGAAACGGCTGCTGTAGTCGAATTTGCTACAACTCCATCATGAAGCTTCTACCTCATTCTATTTGATTCCAGGTTCTTCCTATATGTATTCTAGGTCCTTCTAAGCTCCTTGGAGGCCAAGTTGAGCATTGATGACCCTAGACCTTGGAGGTAGTATAAATAGGAGTCATTTCTGTGTGTTTTCATCATCCCACAACACAAATAACACATAGAAAACTTCCCCCTCACCATAGGGACGAATTTTCTACCTTTCTTATCACTCCCAAAAGGCTAAAATACTCTCCATTTCCAGAAGTAGTGCTCAAGTGCTAGAGAAAGTGTTCAGAAATACTATTTCGATTGGTTAGAAGTTGTAGTTGATTGGAGGCTTGAAAGTTGCTATAATCCTTCATCATTACCTATTGTAACCTTGTTGGAATCACTCCTAACTTGTATTTCAAGTGTTAGTAATTAGTATGTAATAGGTTGCTTAAATTAGGCTTTTATGTTAGTTATTAATGGCAAGGCTTATGTAGAAAGCCCATAAGCCTTGGCCCGAGCCCAATAATGAAGGAAGGGACTAGACATGTTGCCCTAGCTCCCTTATCCTATAAATAGTAATGTAAAACTTCTCATGAAGGTTGGTTGTTCACTTTGCAATATCACCTACGTATAACTTTTATCCATATTCATACGTGTGTGTTTGTTTAGAGTTCAACCGATCTTTCTTCATCTTATTTCTTACATATTGATCCTTGTGTTAACTTATGGTGACCTAACAGTGGTATCAATCGCCATCTAGTTGGGTGAAACACTTTTGTTTTTGAAGTCTTATATTATACGCGTGGGTTTTGGTGTATCAAACTTTCATACGCTTAAAGCTTTAGTTTTTACACTTGTAAACTCAAGATTCTTGTGGTTTAAGGTTTATTTAGTGTTAAAGTTTAAGTTTTTTGCATCAAGTTTCAAACTTTACGTGTGTAGAATAGTTTTTGAGCTTGGTTTTGTTTGTGTATCATTTTATACGCGTAAGGGTGAAAGTGGTTTTGAATCATCAAGTTTAAAACTTTCTTGTTATTTTGGTGATTTTGAAGCTATCTCATCATTAAAAACAGGTTACTAAACACTTTTGGGCATAAAAATCAGTTTTGGTAAATTTTGGTACTTTCTACGCCTAACAAAACCCTAGTTTTACGTCTAAGGTTATATCCTCAGTCTGTCTACGCCTAAGCAGTGGTCTACGCATAAGCTTTTCTGCCTAAGATTTTCGAAGCTGTTGGTTTACTAAGTGTTTTCTTGCTTGGATAAGCCTGAAAACATTTCGACTTTGGATATCTTTTACACTTGGATAAGTGTAAAGGATTTTTGGGTAAAACCCTAGTTATACGCCTAAGCATAAAAGCTTACGAGTAAACACTTTCTGCCTAAGTAATTCCTACGCATAAGCTTCTCTTACACCTAAGGAAATCTTACGCATAAGGTTCATACGATTAAGCCTTTGGTTTATGCCTAAGCTAAGTTTTATCTCCAGTCTACGCGTAAGCTGTTACTACGCGTAAACTTATGTCTACGTGTAAAAGGGATTTACGGGTAAGGATCATTCTATGCCTAAGTTGGTTTCTACGCTTAAGAACCCTTCATCAACAAACTAAAGTTTCATTTGAATACAAAGATCCATCATCAACACAAGTTTCAAAATGTCTCAACCACCATACTCTAGCTACTTTCCTCATGAGTATCCTCAACAACAACAACAACTACAACAACAACAACAATACTATCAACAATTTCATCAACATCAATTTCAACAACCATCTCAAATGTACTTTCCACAAGGAGCACAACCTCTTCCACCACAGAATCCTCAACCAAACCCTCGTCAACAAGTTTAACATTGTGACTACTTTCAATATCAGTTTCCCGATAAGTATGTTATGAATGTCACAACACAGAAGGAACCTTCTTGGTTTGCAAAGATGTGTGAAGCTTTAAGTAGCCAACAATCCATTCATGAAGCTGGATCCCTTGATAGACTTCCAATGCTCACTGTCGGTAACCACGATCAATGGGTGATAAGGTTTTTTCGGTTTTGTGATCTCAAGAAACCACATGGTAAGTTTTTGAAGAACGTCATACTTGAAGGTCCTTTCAGATGCCTACTATCACTATACCTAGAGATCCGAATGCTACTCCACCAAGAGATGATGTTACCAACGTTGTCGGCCTTAATCAACTTACTACTTACCAACTTCTTCACTTAGAAGCTGATGAACTTGCAATGCAATATATTCTTTTCGGTTTACCCAATCCGATACTTCATAGTGTTGATGCTCAGAAGACCGCTAAAGCAATGTAGGAGCACATTCATCTTCTAATGGAAGGAACTGAACTCAATCAAGAAGACATGGAATCCAAAATCTACTTAGCATATGAAAACTTCATGATTGAACCAGAGGAGTCATTAGAGTCATACTATCATCGATTTTCAGACATCATCAATGACTTGGATAAACATAATATCATTATGCCAAGGATTGCAATCAACACAAAGTTGCTGAGCTGCCTTGGTCCTGATTGGGAGAAGTATGTTACATTCATCTGTCAAGCGAAGAATCTTCATCAAGCTACTTACGGATTGTTGTATGACTATTTGAAGCACCATCAAAAGGAAGTAGACAAAGACAGAATCATCCGCGGAGTCCCTGCTTCTCCATCAGTCCTGGATAATCAAAATCTTGCTTTGTACACTCAAGCAGGTTATCCTCAATTTCTGACTTTGCCAACTGTCTTCACAAATCCTCCACAACCAACTGCTCAGATAACACCATATGATCCATCACAACAACAATCACAAGAAACTCAATTGGTTCCATACAACAACACCAATGATCAAGTACTCTACAGTGAATCAAATGAGGATGCAGAAGCCTTCGATGCATTGAATCAAGGATTTGTAATGATACAAGAAATCACGCTGTTGTTAACAATGGAAGAGTTGAGGTTCAGAATCGTGGAAATGGTGGTCAGATGAGTAGCGGTCAAGGGTTTAATGTTAATGGAAGGAATAACATGGGTGCTTCACAACAAAGGGTTCAAGTGGTTGATCAGGGAAATGCTCAGACTGGGTTTAATGGTCTCCGATGCTACAACTGCAATGAGAAGGGTCATCTGGCTAATGCATGTCCTAAGCCGAGAACAAGAGGCAACGCTTATCACAAAGAGGCTTTACTCTTGGATCTCAAGGATGAAGCTGGTGGAACACTTACCAACAAGGAACAGAGCTTCATGGCTGATGTAGATTCTGATGATGACATGGAGGACTTGCAAGCTAACGCAGCTGTGATGTTAATGGCAAACATGCAAGAGTTCCACATGAGTGACACAGGCCCAGTGTATGACACTGATGGCTTGTCTCAGGTACCGGATCCAAATATACTCATTAATGATCTGATATATCCGTCAACATCTCAGATCCGACGAGGCACAGAGTGTTCAACATGAGCCTCCTACATCTCATTCCGACGATAATAAAATGGATCCCGTAATTATATTTGACGATCAAGATGACCTCATGGTTAATATTGATAATTAAGTTGACTCCGTGGTCATATTTGAGGATCTAAATAATGATTATGTTGATACTCAAGTTGAACAAGATGAACCTTTGTCTAATCTAGATATTGACCTCATGACCAACTTATTTCAGACCACCCAATCTCAACTGGAAAAGTGGAATGAGATCAATAAGAAACTGCAAGATAAAATTGCACTGTTAACTAAGGATAATGAATTCTATAAGTTCCAACTTAACATTTTTGAAACCAAAGAAAAACATGAACACAGTTTTGAAGTCGCTTTTGCAAAATCATATCAAAATGAAAAATCTTTGGAAAAACATATATATGATCTAGTTGCATCCAAGAATGCATTGCTTTCTCAAATAGAACAACTAAAATTTGATCATAAACAACAACTTAACGCTCTCCCTTCGGAAACTCAAAAATCCTAGTCTGAGTTGTTAAATTGTCAAAAACAGTTTTGTGAGTACAAAAAGCATCCGAGGAGAAAAATAGATGAATATCTTGATGAAATCGTCGATTTACAACAAAAAATCAAAGAGTTTCGAAATGTTGTTTACAAACATGGTGAGTCAGTCACAACAATTCAAAAGTTTACTTTTAAACCAAATCCAAATGGATATGGACCAATTCTTGCTGATTACAAACCAAAGTTTTCACATAGAGCATTCAAACCAAATCCTCAAGTTTATAGTGCAGAACATAGAATTGATGACTCAATTATGAGTATTGTTGAATATAATCATGATGAGGAAATAGATGCTGATGCTGAGAGTCGATTAAAATTGGAAAATGTTGAATATAACAAACCATTCGATTACTCAAAAATCATACCGTTTGTAAAACAACAGGATCATACTAACACACCTTGGGTTATCACACCACTTCCTGAGTCCTCTTCTAATGATGATCCCCGACACAATGTTGCACAAATTAATGGTCCTTTACCTTCCTTCAGTGAAGTAAAATCATTACACGAACGATGTCAAGTTCTTAAATATTTTGATACATTCATGTCTGACATCAAACTTTTGGAACGTGAAATTGAAATTAATTCTGAAATAAAAGCTGAACATTTTCAATCGCCACATGCGCGAAATCAAAGAGATATTTTTCAGAAAAGACTTTTACCCCATGTCCGAAATTTAAAAATGTGTGCAATCTATTGGGAACGGGATCTTCAAAAGGAAATTGGACTTATGAAAACAACTTTCGAGAAAACAGAAACATCGATTTCAAATACAAAACGTAAAAAGAAAATGTTAAAAAATCATGTTAATCGACTCTTGGAAAATGTTATATGTGCTGATACCATCAATGTAGTGTTATTACATACGGTTGCATATGCATTTGACTATATTGATGCTGACTATGTTGATAATGTTGAGAATATCGATAATGTGCTGCAAGTCGAGTCTTTGAAAATTGAAAATGAGCGTTTGTTAAATGAACTTTCGAATGCAAAACGTCGTCTTCAATGGTGTCAGAAAGATTGTCAAAATCGAGAACTTGCTTTGCAAAACAAAATCAACCAGTTGCGTGAATTTTTTTTTCTAAATTGAACAACTGGATGATGACAACGTGTCTTTAAAATGTCAAATTTCAAAAGATGAACAAGAAATTACCAAAGTCAAAACTGAATATGGTGTCATATTTGATTTGCTCAAAAAGACTCATGCTAAGGCATCACAAGAACTTGATAATCATCTTGCATACACTAAAGAAGTCTTAAACGTTAGTGGAAACGTTCGCTCTAAAAATCAAGAATTGCTGCACACTATTGTTGAGTTAAAAGCAAAGTTAGGGAAGTATGAAGAAGATAAGTCTAGTAACACGAATGTTCTTGCACCTGGAATGTTTAAAATTGACACTAGAACGCCTAATGACAAACCACAAGATACTATGTGCTTCCTTCCACTGATACAGGAATAGTTGCCTCTTTTCCCAACGTTTGCACTTCACAGCTTAAGAGCAAAACCAGGAAGAATAGGAAGTTGCAACGTAAGAGAAGAACAATAAAGACCTCTGAAGTAGAAGAACACCTTAGGACCTTGAATAACACTCAAGTTGCACCTACTTTAGATATTGCGTTAGACAAATGTAATAGAAAAAGTAATGTAACGAATGCTGAATCCTTAAGTACTTTAAATGTTATGTTTGAAGCATCTTGTGTTGGTTGTCATAAAAGCATGTTTTCTGGTTGTCATGATAAATGTGTTGCTAAATCTATCTTATCTCGTAAGCGGAATAATAGAAAACGGATTACCTCTAGGCCCACTAATGCTTCTAAGTCTGTGCTAGGTAAACCGCCCTCTAGTGTTTCTGCTACGATCATTGATGTACCCATAGAACCCACTTCACCTCCTAGGAAGAAAATATCACCTAGTGCATTCACTAAGACCAAAGCAAAAACAAGTTGGACTTGGCAGAGATGGTTACAAAATACACCTGGCTTTAAATGGATTCCTAAAATCATTAACATGTGTGTTTCAAATATAACTGTAACGGAACCCTCTAACTCTTCGGGTTCCACCTCTACTTCTATTCCACCTGTGTCGTCTGTGTGTAATGCAGGTGATACGGATCATCCTCTGGATTGTTGATAGCGGATGTTCCCGACACATGACATGCAATCTCAAACTGTTATCAAACTTTGTTTCAAAGTTCATTGGTACTGTCAGGTTCGGGAATGATCACTTCGCAGATATCATGGGCTATGGATATTACATCAATGGGAACATCAAAATTAGCAGGGTTTATTATGTGGAAGGTCTCGGTCACAATCTCTTTTCAGTCGGTCAATTTTGTGATGGTGATTTGGAAGTTGCTTTTAGGGAGAAAACTTGTTTCATTCGTGATCTACAAGGAAACGATCTCATGTCTGGCACCCGCACATCAAGCCTTTACATAATCTCAATGCAAGACATGATTGCTTCATCTCCCATTTGTCTACTTTCTAAGGCAACATCAACAAAATCTTGGCTGTGGCACCGTCAACTTTCACACTTGAACTTTCAAACCATAACCAATCTTGCACGATACAAACTCGTTGAAGGTCTTCCAAGATTTTGGTATTCTAAAGATCATCTATGCTCAGCTTGTGAACAAGGGAAAACCACTCGTACTCACTTTCCTTCAAAGGTGGAACACAGCTCTCAGCATGTGCTTCATCTTCTTCACATGGATTTGTGTGGCCCGATGCGTGTGCAGACAATTAATGGCAAACGCTACATTCTAGTAATTGTTGATGACTACTCAAGATGGACTTGGGTTTATTTTCTTCGAAGTAAAGATCAAGCCCCACAGATGATCATCACCTTTCTCACGAAAATTCAAGTTCAGCTCCGGAACACAGTCAGACAAATCAGAACAGACAGAGGAACTGAATTTGTAAATCAAACCCTTCAAGAATACTATGAGAAAGTGGGAATTGAGCATCAAACATCAATTGCACGGACACCAGAACAAAATGGAGTTGTTGAAAGACAAAACCGTACGTTAGTGAAAGCTGCAAGAACGATGTTAATCAATGCAAAACTTCCAGATTACTTATGGGCAGAAGTTGTGTCAACTGTATGCTACACTCAGAACCGTTCTATGATAACCAAACGCCACAACAAAACACCTTATGAGCCTATCCATAACCATAAACCGAATCTCAAACACTTTCATGTATTTGGCGCTCTCTGTTACCCGAATAATGATCGTGATGACTTTAGAAAGCTCAAGGCTAAAGCTGACATTGGAGTCTTCGTTGGATACTATGAAAACTCAAAGGGATACCGAATCTGGAATAGTCGTACAAGGGAGATTATGGAAACGATTCACGCTAATTTTGATGAGCTTACTGAAATGGCTTCTGAGCAAAACAGCTTGGAAACCGGACATAACCGTCTTAACTTCCCCCAAACCCCATCATCAACTGAACCAAGCTTTCAGCTTACTCGTCGTCAAATGGAACAGCTATTTGCTCCTCTGTTTAGTGATGATATTGATCAACGTGCTCCAAATGTATCAAATGTTTCCGCTGCTCAACTTGATAATACTCCAATCCCTGATACACCTGAAACAACAACAACTGTTGCTGAAGCACCTCCAATTGATTCTACAACAACAGTCGAACAAACCGCATCCAATGACGCTGAACCAGCTGATGATCTTCTGAATCATGATGTACCTACACCCGCAGATTATGATCCAAATGCATTCTTTAATCCTTTCGCTAATGAAACTGCAACTTCAGATGTTGCGGAATCATCTACAAGCCATTTGAATCCACCTAATCTGCATAATGTATATCAACATCAACCCTCCACACATCGCTGGACTAAAGACCCTCCTCTTGTGAACATTATTGGAAATCCCCGAATCAACCAGTCGTAACTAGACAACGCCTTCAGACTGACGGTGAACATTGCATTTATGCACTTACCGTTTGTTAATCTGAACCCAAGAACATTAAATAAGCAATGACTTATGACAACTGGATTGAATCCATGCAAGAAGAACTAAATCAGTTTAAACGTCTTGAAGTATGGGAATTGGTTGAAAAACCAACAGGGGTCTATGTTATTGGTCTGAAATGGATTTGGAAAAACAAGTTAGATGCTGAAGGTACGGTTATCAAAAATAAGTCACGACTGGTGGCTAAGGGTTATAGACAAGAAGAGGGGATTGACTTCGAGGAATCATTCGCACCGGTTGCTAGACTTGAGGCTGTACGGATCTTTTTGGTATTCGCGGCTCCCATGAACATCACGGTCTATCAGATGGATGTCAAAACCTCTTTTCTAAATGGTAAATTGAAGGAAACGGTATATGTTAGTCAGCCATAAGGATTTGTTGATCCAGAATTCCCTAATCACGTCTACAAACTGAACAAGGCTCTCTATGGTCTCAAACAAGCCCCTCGGGCGTGACGCTGATCATGCAGGATGCTTAGATTCTTGGAAAAGTACTTTAGGTGGGTTGCAATTCCTTGGTGATAAATTGGTGTCATGGAAATCGAAAAAGCAAGACTGTACATCGCTGTCCTCAACAGAAGCAGATTATGTAGCCATGTCGGCGTGTTGTGCTCAAGTCATTTGGATGAGAACACAACTCAAAGATTATGGTTACGTATTTGACAGAATCCCGATGTACTGTGACAATCGAAGTGCTATTGCAATCTCGTGCAACACCGTTCAACATTCGAAGTCCAAGCACATCGATCTTCAATATCATTTCATCAAAGAGCATGTGGAAAAGGGTGCCGTTGAATTATATTTTGTGGGTACTAAACACCAACTGGCGGATCTTCTCACCAAAGCCTTGGCTTCTCGCTAGGTTTACTTGATTTGATCCCGGATTGGCATGAGGTGTTTGACTCCTGAGGAACTGGACGAACTTTTAACACAATCTTAAAAACAGTCAAACACCAAAACCTCTTTTGTAAATAAATTTTTCAAAAACAAAAATAAAAAAATTTAAAATCTGATAAAACACAAAAATATTCTTCTATCTAATTTCTTTCAAACATTGCAAGTACAATTCTTCCGTCAACACTTTGTTCCATTGAACCTTTCATTATTTTTTCCGAACAAGTGTTGAGGGGGAGAATGTAAATATTTTTCGCTCTCATAAAAACTTGTACTTGCATGTTACCATTAAATATTGTTTCTTCAGAAATGGTGGATACATTTCTTGTTTAATACTCTCCTCGGACTCAAATTTGTAAAATTTCATCATTTCTAAAGTCGAGGGGGAGTATCGTCAAGTTTCTTTCCAAATAATCACGTTTTGCTAAACCAATGTAGAAGTTATGGGTCTTGGTTGAGGTGGAGGGGCTATTCTTGTCAAAAGTGAAAACTAATTTTTTACAAAACTCCTCACCTAACTATTTTTTCACATATGTTACTTCATTAATATCTTCAACCAACTATATCCACGCCTAAGATTAAAACCTCAAATCCGCGCTTCATAATCAGAATTTGTAAGTTGTTCTAACATCTAATCATTATTACAAACATAGGTTTTTAATCTTAAACAAATCCAATGGCTAGATTATTCAAACAAATGATTTTGTGTTCTTACGTGTATGCGTATGAACATGTGTTTGGAAAATGATGTTTTTTTGTGAAATGGGAAGTGTTAATAAGGTTTAATATCAATGCTAAACCCATTTCAAACAACAAAACCATCCCAGAATCTGTTTTTAATCGTTTTTCAAAATTAGGGTTTATGCGTGGATTTGGGTATTCTCATTTGTGAGTGTTTTAGGCTAATTAGATGCTTGGGAGATGTTTGTTACATGTTTAATTGACTAAATCCACCATAGAATCTTGCCCAGAAACATACAAATTGTAGAATCAAGGTTTAGGGTTTATATGTGCGTAAAATTGGGCACTTTTGATTCTGTGTGATTTTGATGTTATAACTTGTGGTAACTAACTTCTTAAGCTTATAAGTTAACCCAGAAAAAGTTTGGTTGGATTCCTATGGCTAAATCTATTACACGTAGAATCAGTTCTTAGGGTTTATGTAAACTTACGCCTAAGACTACTACCTTACGCGTAACTGGTTTATGCATGACATGCATGTGATATTGAAAGTGATTGAAAACATGTTAATATGAGTGTTATGGTTAATCTATTATAGGCTTCTACGCGTACAAGAATCAGAAAAAGGTGTCCTGGCTTAAACATATGGAACACCTTATGCGTAGATGTTACGCATAAGAGAAATCTTACGCGTAACACTTACGCGTAAGGGTCTACAATGGACTACGCGTATCCTGTGAAGGATATGTGTAAACTTGGAATCCTACACCTAAGGGGTACTCTTACGAGTAAACCTTACGCGTAAGTCCTTAACCTAAGCCTACGCGTAAGCCTTATGCTAAGGGTTCTATCCTACGCGTAAGCCTTCTCTTACGCCTAAGTTTACCTCCTACGCATAAGCTTATGTCTACGCTTAAGGTTACCTGTGTTACGCATAAGCTTACTTGCTTACGCCTAAGCCAATTTGTAACTTAACTTTTGAAATGTTAAGCATACAAACTTGTAATAAGTTACTCATAATGTCACAAAACCAAAATATCACTAATAAGCTACAAAAGTTAAAACGTTGTGTGATTAAGTAAACTTTGGACTTTAACATTCAAAATTAACATACTCACGTAACTTATCACGACAACTTTGGACTATTGGACAATATGTGACTTTGGACTCGTAACATTCATAAACATAACAAATTCAATAATTGGACAATAAAATCAACTTTTGACTAACATAATGTCTTTCGATATGTTGGTTCTTTTGTCTCAATACCTTTCAGATCACGAAATGGACGTCATCATGGAAAATGTCAACGCACCAAACGAACTCACAATGGAAGATATCTTCCCGACTGGTTTCAGCAAATCTATTGGAAAGAATAATCTCAGGGTCGATTTTGAGAACTTCACCAGCTTAGAATCATCATGTAGAGTTGCAGTGGATATCCTCAAAGTTCATCCCTACAACAATATGCTTACCAACTCAGCAATTATTCCTGAAATCTACATACATCAATTCTGGGAAACAATGGAAAAGGTTGATGGACAAGATGCTATAAAGGTAACTTGTTAGTGCAAATATTACGATATTTAATCTATACATTCTCATTTGTTTTGTTGATGACAAACATGTAACTTGTAATATATAACGTAAAATGTATAAGTTACTTGTAATTATATTTTGTCTCAACATACTCTCAACAACTATCGATGACTCAAGTCCTTGTATGCTGCAACACAGGTTCATACATGTTTGTTATGTTGCGTTATGATCAAACCCCAACAAACCATTAAAACATGTTTAGTTAAATAGTTTATGTATAACAACTAGTGTTTACATAATGGGTAAATACATACATAACTAGTATGTATTATAATGGGTAATATAAATGGGTAGAAACTTAAGTATTTGACCTATTGACCAAATACATTGAATGTAGTTGGGTAAAACCCAAAGTCCATGACCCATACCCAATGTCTAGATACATTGTACCCTTGGTGGGCACTCAAAACCATAGACTAGATGCATTGCATCTTGTAGATACATTGAATCTACTTAGTACCCATAACCCATGACCCATATCCAATGTCTAGATACATTGTACTCTTGGTGGGCACTCAAAACCATAGACTAGATGCATTGCATCTTGTAGATACATTGAATCTACTTGGTACCCATAACCCATAACCCATACCCAATGTCTAGATACTTTGTACCCTTGGTGGGCACTCAAAACCATAGACTAGATGCATTGCATCTTGTATATACATTGAATCTACTTGGTACCCATAACCCATAACCCATGACCCATGACCCAAAACCCATGGGTAAAAGGGAGCGTCCCACGGATCCCCAGTAATACACTGGACGGATCTGATAACGCTACACGCGTCGTTCGGGGTCAAAGGAACTTCCTTTTCATCGAGCAAGTTTTTCAACACCCTAGGCAGTGAACCTAATCGTTGTAGTGTAGTATTAGGGTAAGCCACGGGAATTGATATCGTTCTCTAGGGGAATAGGAATGCTAGTGAGAAGTTACTACGCTAAGGTTGGGGTTGAGGAAGATTATTTTTTATCTTTTTATGTTTTTTAGGAAATGGAAAGGTTCGAATCTCGGGGTTTGGATTTGGGGGTTGGTATTTCTACCGATTACTTCTACTATCTAATTATTTAATTAACTAAGGTGAGGGTAGTCTATGTCTAATTATTGTGTGCTCGTATGATGATTTAAAGATGTGTTTACTTAGGTTGTATTACTCCTTAATTATCTCCTATTGATGGTTGAATTGTCACGTCCTTATTCTTAATCGTGTTGTGTGTCTAAGGTCGTAGGGTATGCGTTTATCCCTAACTCTTTGAAACTACCAAAGGGTGTCGCCTACAAAATCTCTAGGATTTATAAACTTTAACTCTAAGGTACTCTTTGGATGATTTAGCCTACAACAACTCTAGGTATTATAAACTAAGGTTCACAAAGATTAATCAAGCATTAACTACACAACGGATGACCTATCGCATTACTAGACCATTAACAATTAAGATAAGAGACAATCAATCAATATTCAATAATTAAGTTTCATATTCCCTAAGCAAACACACAAGTAAATTAGCCGGACATGGGGAACATGCAAGCATACACACAAGTAATTGAAGACATAATTGAATTAATGAAGTAAAACACTTATCTTGATGTAAGATAGGTTTTGGAACCCTAAAATACTGTACAAGACAGCCTTGGTTCGGTTTAGGTTTTTACTCCAAAAGACTACACACTGAAAACTAAAAAATTCGGATTCCATATATAAGATTACATATGCGACGGCGTCACACTTTGATTTGTGACGCCGTCGGGTCGCCGTCATGAGGGTTTCGTCTTGGCCACGTTAGTCTTGCGACGGCGTCACCTTATGCTTGTGACGCCGTCCCCTTCATCTCGGCGTCGTCGGATCAAATCTAGGCGTCTGAGTTGCGATGACCTACTCTTTTAAAACCGGACAACGTCACTTGTAAATAAGCAATTTGGCTCTTGAGCCGTCACAAAAGTGATGCTACGGCGTCGCAGATAACACGCCGTCCCGCCCCTTCAGTTCCAAGCCAGCTGAGTGTCTCGATTCTTGACTTTGGCCATTTTCTTCGTATATTCGCGCCTTTTCGTCCGAATAAGTGTCATTCCAGCATTTTGCCTTCGACATACCTAAAAAGTGAAAAGGAACGATATTAAGTAATAACGGATATAAAAGTGATCAAATAAGGGCTTAAACGACCCCTCAAAAAGGTACATTTTAAAACCTTATAAAATATCCCTACACTTGGTATTTGCTTGTCCTCAAGCAAATGTGCTTTTAGCCAATTAATTTATAAGTTAGGGGTCATGAAGCATTGGTTTAGAACCATCCACAACACATATAAGCCCTGTAAAAGTCATAACAAGCACGGAAATTACATACTAGCACCTCACATGGGGTGTTTGGATACTCACATATCTCGGGTGTATATGAAATATAACAAGTTGGAAATGGAAGATAAACACTCATTAACCGGTCCTAGTACATAGATTACCATAGGCTTGAGACTAGATCAAACCTTCATCGCTTTGGCGTAAGCACCTAAGAAAGACTATCAAAGAGGTCTTTTAAAGGGTTGTAATGTTAGGCTTATGGTAGGGAAACAAAGGGTTTGGTGGGATAGGCTATTAAGTGGTGGAAAGTCAAAAATCTTTATGTTACAAGCATACGAAGAATGGCGTTGCTAAGCCAAGACTCGACATTCTAGACTCTAGATAACTGAAACAAACAAACATAAATTAAAGATAGATGTAGGATGGTAGCCCGTATGTATATATATATATATATATATATATATAATTTTTTTTAACACTCTATTTTTTTCTTTTTCTTTTTTTTTTCATACACTTTTACTCTACCATCCTCTACGATAACATCAAAATGATGGGGATTTATAGGCACATCCCTACACTTGAGTCTTTATTACTCTAACACAAATTTTACCCTAATTGAAAAGATCAAAACACTTGGAGTACATTATTACACAAATAAAGGGAATTTGAATTTAACGTTCCCTTCCCGTCATTTCATAAACTTTAACTTTTCCCATGAGTCCCAATCGTCCCAAAACTGTATACAAAGGATATGACTCGACTTAGCAACTTATGCAAGCAACTAGATAATTGAACTAAGGGTTTAAGGTGATAACAATAATGCACTAAAAGTGAGTGCATACAAGGTAGGCTAAGGAGATTTGGGTGTACATTTGGGGGTGGGGTGTAAACAATGCTCTTCATTGATATTTCGGAAAATCGAAACATCACGAGAACCGCGAAAAGGATAGGCTCTGAGGGGTTAACTAGGGTATCGTGTACTAAAGATGAGTACAACGCAAAGGTGTGGGGGAATTACTCAACCGATGTGGAAGAAGTAATTATATTACGGGTATCAAACAAGGGTTATCCTAATGCCTCTTATCATTTAGTTATTCCTAACTACACAAATGTAGTCTTACTAGCGATCTCGGAATGCATCACAAAACAAGTTCTAGAATCTATTATACTACCGGTTCATACACTAAGCATTAAAGATGAATGCTTTAATTCCTACTAATCTAAGGGCGATCCTCACATTTTGGGTGGAATTTAAGTGGTAAAGGGTTTTTGTGCTAGTCATGAAACTTCCTATCCATGAGATGCTTTATTAAGACTAATGGCCCACTCCTATATGTCATGAAAAATTTTAAATTTGGTGCCAAAATTACCCTAACCGACATTTCCTCATGTTTTATTACACAAATGCAATTGGACAAAGCAAATAATCAAGGATAAGCATAGTTTCAAAGTTCCCGTTTTATTTTCCCTCCCTACACTTAAACTAAACATTGTCCCCAATGTTCCCCGAAAGTATCAAAGTTATGATAATGGAAGGTAATAAAAGATGAAAGAAAGTAGTACTCCCCTGATTAGCTCGGTAGGATCCGTGTAAAGTGGTGGTTACATCTTTCTTCAAGAAGAACGTTTGCGTAAAAAGCTTATTCTCATCTTATGTATCTTTTTCTTGATAAATTAAACCTGCGCACTTGAAGAAAACAAACGAAACCTTCGCGTAAAATTGGCGGTAATAATATATATAGGACTCTACTAAACTAGGATATAATGCTTGTGGAATGGATGTTTACAGAATTTCTAGAAAATTAAGACCTGGAAAATTCCAAAAAATTTTAAGTAGCTAAGAAAACGAGAAAAAGTAATCAGTTGTTTTTGCTCCTTCCTGACGCCGTCAGGTTGCGATCCTGACGCCGTCAGGTTATCCTGACAAAAACTGGTCTGCGATTTTCTGGAAAAAATTATGGAAAATTTACATCTTTAGAATCTGGAAAAATTTCTTGCAAAACATCCATTATGACTCGATACAAGCATTTGACTCGAACAAACACACATGTATATCTTTTAATTAATTAAAATTCTCATGTTTACGTTTCTTTTGAAAACGTGTGTAATCCTCCCTACACTTATCCTTTATGTAAAATACCTTTATATGTAATTAAGACGATGTTAAAAATAAAATAAAGCATTTTTACAAATTTAAACATGAGAATAAACAATCAATAAAAGATATATGACACAAACAATCAAACAATTAAGCATGGGTTGCCTCCCTCGAAGCACTTTTCTTTATTTATGAGTCTTGTGGCTAGACTCGTAGTCGTGCCCCTACGTGGTCTCGTGCACGCTTACGTGCTCATACCTAAGCCATTCCAATGTTCTCTCATTCTTTTTGTAATCATCTCCTAACTCTAGGCATTTTTTGTAATACCTCTTAGTTTTCTCATATGGGTACCTAAGTCCACTTTGCTTATCCCTTTCACTAAGCAATGGAATAGGGGTCATTCTATTACACGCCTCAATATCCTTGTGTTTAAACCTAGGATGAGCACGTGGCATTTGGTAGACAAAGTCTTCAACTTCATCAGAGAATGTAATTAGACCATCAATCATCCGTTCATTCAACCTAGTCATTCTCTTGAAAGGTTTTCCAAAAATTACTTGAGTGAGGTCCTTATCAATAAATTCTCCTAAGTTTTCTAAGACCATGAACTCTACTAAATAGGCAAAACTTCCAACAAACACATGCAAATGAGTGACTGCTTCAACAACATTGTTCCCTTGATAAGTTAACTCATTGACCTTGATTTTATTGTATAGGTTCCTTGAGATTAAGTTTAAAGGCAAGAACAAATTCAAGTAAGCATCGAACCCTTCTAATCCTATTTTGCAAGGGAATTGCATGTTAAAGGGACCATCTTTCTCAATTCTACACCTAGGGTCAAAACATTGGGAGGGGTCTTCTTCCATTTCAAAACTAACTTCATCAATGACCTCCCCGTTGTCAAGTGCTTCACCATAATCAAATTCCTCATCGGAATCTGAGTCATAGAAAGGACTTTGTTGTTGCCAATTTATCTCATTATGCCCGAGGTGATTTCCAAAGTGGTGAACGGGTGAAGGGTTTTGTGGGATTGCGTTCTCAATTTCGGGATTGGGAGCGGGTAGTGTGAAGAATCTTCGGTGGAAGACACGTATCATGGTGAGTGATTGGTTTTACTAACAAAGGTCACGAAGAAGGGGGAAAGACTACGAGGAAGCTAAAAATGAGAAAAAATTTACTTGATAGGAATCAAGCAAGGAAACCTAAACGAGGTGGACTCCTAACTAGCTATTCTATTCCCCGGCGGCGCTAAAACTTGATAACGCTACACGCGTCGTTCGGGTCAAAGGAACTTCCTTTTCGTCGAGCAAGTTTTTCAACACCCTAGGCGGTGAACCTAATCGTTGTAGTGTAGTATTAGGGTAAGCCACGGGAATTGATATCGTTCTCTAGGGGAATAGGAACGCTAGTGAGAAGTTACTACGCTAAGGTTGGGGTTGAGGAAGATTATTTTTTATCTTTTTATGATTTTTAGGAAATGGAAAGGTACGAATCTCGAGGTTTAGATTTGGGGGTTGGTATTTCTACCGATTACTTCTACTATCTAATTATCTAATTAACTAAGGTGAGGGTAGTCTATGTCTAATTGTTGTGTGCTCGTATGATAATTTAAAGATGTGTTTACTTAGGTTGTATTACTCCTTAATTATCTCCTATTGATGGTTGAATTGTCACGTCCTTATTCTTAATCGCGTTGTGTGTCTAAGTTCGTAGGGTATGCGTTTATCCCTAACTCTTTGAAACTACCAAAGGGTGTCGCCTACGAAATCTCTAGGATTTATAAACTTTAACTCTAAGGTACTCTTTGGATGGTTTAGTCTACAACAACTCTAGGTATTTGATGTAGGTTTTACTGACCAGGTCTTAATATTTATAGTGTCTCGCTATACCTATGGTCTACCCTAATGCACTAACGGGCAGTGTACCCGGTCGCGTGTAGTGTAGTAAATGGTAAAGTCGAGGTCGTCCCAAGAGCTATGTGGATTGGAAATTAACTTAAGTCTATGTCACGATATTAATGGCTTTTTAAGATTGAAATGATAAAATTAACTAATAAAACAAGGAAATAAAAGAAAGCAGATAAAGGCAAAAGATGTGAACAATGAAGGAGAATAGTGCTAACCTAGTTACTCATCCTATCTAGTTATGTCTACGTCTACTTACTTCCAATTACTTCAGGTGGGGTCAAAGTCGAGAGGACAACATTTGGTCAATTCGCCCTAACCTATCAGCAAAGATGCCACCACAGGAGAAATCAGGCGCACTGTCATAAGTCCTGTTGTTCCTGGTCCCCCAAGCCGAGTCATTAAGTACCGCTACATGCTAGATTTATAATAGTGAGTGCCCGACCGTTAGGAACTTAGACACTCACCCCCTAATTCTTAAGTTCATCCAAACGATAGGGGATCAGTTGGTCAAATCGCACAAGTAGAAAGGGTCGTCAGTTGGTCATATCTTACCCTTCCCGTCTCAGTCCGCTCACCTAGGGTCAGTTGGTCATATCTCCTAGGCAATTGGCCTCTACCGCCATTCAAAACTACCGAACCAAGGGTGGCTACCAATAAACTATGCATGCATACACTTAGAAATAATTGTACGGAAATAAGGTAAACGTAAACAAAACAATTAAGGAATTATAACAAGGCCAACACCAGGGTGCTTAGCCAAACATATAGTAAATCATACCAACAATAATGAATAAATCATGAATTGAATTGAACATAATGTTTGATACAAATTACTTGATGTAGAGCTAATAATGATGATGATTGTGACTGAATTATTCCTTCAAAACTGGCTTCGGACTGTTGGAAAATGCCCTGGAGTGGTGCCCTAATCGACCCCTGGGAGAGGGGTGAAGGGAGATACTGAAAAATGCAGATTTAGGGCTGTATTTATAGGCCTCGACATGGTTACGGCGTAATTAAATAAATTAATTACGCCGTAACTATATAATAGTTACGTCATAACTATATGAGAAATTGCAACTTCGTATTTTTTATGGTCATCAAAATAAGTTGAAACTTAATTGGCCTAGATGACACTTTTAGTCCCTCGTCGCTCTTGTTACTATTATAACAAGTCCTTGTACTCAATAAACTTCCAATAAACTTGCCGCTTTTAATCCCTGGACCTCGAAACTTTCATGTAGTAATTAATTACGGCGTAACTAATTATCCGAGTTACGCCGTAACCTTTCGTCCGCACATGATTATCCATTCCGAAATCATCTCTACGGCGTATCTAAATTGCAAAGTTACGCCGTAACCTTCACAAAAATAATTACGACGTAACCATAAGAAATGGTTACGCCGTATCCTTCAAAGCATCATATTTACGCCGTAACACCATTAATCAGTTACGGCGTAACCTTCACAAATAATTCATAGGCCCACGTAAATCAATCTTCAGAACATATACTTGGCCTTTTCTCACATCTTTTCCGCTCCAACGCCTCATTTATCCTGTAATACAAATATGAACGAATATAACCGAATTAAGTACCATATTAATATAAATGAGGCAATAAACACGGGAATTTGATATGTAAAATATCAGGTAATTTGATGTTATCAAATATCCCCCCACTTGAATCCTACTTGTCCTCAAGTAGACCATTTAAATAATTCTTAAAAAGATATCTCACAGGCTTAATTGGAAGTTATGAGTTTAAAAATCACCTAAGCTAGAAAATTCCAAATCGAGCACCTCACGAAAAGGGAATTGGAATCACACACTCTCTCATAATTCACGTGTTTATATTTGGGGTGATCACTCAACTGCTCAGTCATGGCGAGTATTTTATCATAAGCTTGGCAAAGATACTAATCTCCACCACTAGAGTTTATAGATGCAGCTATTCTAAAAGGCAATGGGTTGACACAACAAAGGCTTATGGGGTTATTTTGTCATTACTAACGAGCTACGGCGAGGGGGACAAAACCAATGATACATGACCAAATCCATGGCCAAGACACCAATGATTGCTCGCTTCCTCACCTAAACTCGATTCATGACTAAGGGTAGGATAAGGCATGGGAAATTTTAATGGGTGTAAATAACAAGACACGAAACAAATAGATTCCTAAGTCCACAGTCACCCCACCACTAGTCGCATTCAATCCCGTAGCAAAAATCGAGGGTCAAGAGTCAAGGGGTCTTCAATACTCCAATACACGAGTTAATGCATAAGAAATGTAATGTGGTGCCTCATAAACTCCATAATCTAGGCAAATAAGATGCATTAACTCGACCTTCATCATCAATGAAAAAAGAATGTGCTATATAAAAATTTTAAAATTTGGGTCAATTTAGCACATATTTCTATCAAAATCGATCATTTCTATCTCTCATCCCCCCACTTGAAATGTACAATGTCCCCATTGTACGAATATTGATTAAAAGGCGAGATAGAAATGTTCGGGTTTCTAATTTTATCCGTAAGACAAAATGGATATGTAAAAATTTGCGCCAGTTGAACAAGGCGAAAACACTAATTATAGACAAAACACTTGCTTGCATGCTTTTTTTTTTTTTTTGATGCAAGACAAGGTATACATGGATATAAATGATACGAACATAAAAAGTATCCCCCCACTTGAGATCAACTATCATCTAAACCCGATTTTCTTCCACAACCCTTTATTCAAAACCCGCGACTTTCACTAGTGGAACCAAAATTAACCAACAGCGCCCGGACTATGGACATAAGGAACTACAGGGTAGGCTAGGCGATGGGTGTAACGAAACAATAATATTAGGTGAACAAAATGAAAGGGAAGGCTCAGAAGGGTGTATCTAGGGGTATCTGCACTAATGGAGAGTGCAACAAAAAAGGGTTTAACAGGGGGATTGACTAATCGATGTGAAAAGTCAATATACACTATACATATATGGGCTATTTGGGTTTAATCCTAAAATTGCCTTATATCCTAGCTGCACCGATCACACCAAGTTACCTCAGTGTAATGCTCATGATAATGGTCTCGAAAAGATATACAAGGCCAAGTTCTAAAGTTTACTACAGCCACCGGCACACTCATTTTTATGAAATTATGTATAAGGGGGAAACGGAAAGGCTTATCCTCACACAATGGAAATATAGGGTAGGTGTGCTCAGTCTAGATTAAACCAGTTAAGTAATGAAAAACATGTCAAAATTTTACTAATGAAACACTTTTCATCAAAAACTAGAAAAATAAGGGCAAGTAAAATCAAGCGGGTGTCCATGTCTAATCCCTTCCCCCAACTTGGGTCATACTTAAGCATATAAATGAAAGATAAGAAGGGTTAGAATTGGAACAGAAAACTCCCCTGGATTTTCTCGGCATGATCGAAGACACACGAACAAAGGTGTCCCGCTTTGAGATTCATGAGCAAACTTTAATAACCTGAATTCACATACGACAACCAAACGCATCATACTAGAAAAACAACAAGCAATAAAAGAAAAAGAAAAACCTAACTCACTTTCGTAGGAATCACGGTTGCATTTAGCGTATGCAACAAGCCTTTTAAACCACTTGGTGTCCCAAGTGGACGAGTTAAGTCTCGTGAGGGTTTGAGGAACACACCCACAAAGTTCATTTAAAAACTAATACAAGGTTACTATGTTTTTAAAATGAAAGAATTAAAGCAGAGGAAAGTTACGTCGTAATTCCTACGAGGGAGTTACGCCGTAACTTGCAAAACCTGGTATGAGCTTTAAAGCGTGTGGTTACGGCGTAACCACTGAGATGGTATTACGCCGTAATTGGTAATGCATCAAGAATTCTGCTGCTAAAATGTTGGTTATGGCATAATCACTAAGATGAGTTACGCCGTAACTCTGGTCAGAAACAGCAACTGCAGCAGCAATTACTTCCTCGTTTCCTACAAAAATGGTTAGAAAACACAAAACCCAACTATACTAATAAAATGCAAAAGAAAAGATAGGCATGGGGTGCCTCCCATGAAGTGCTTGTTTTTGTTCGAGTCACGAGCTTGATTCCACTCTAATTTACTACGTAAAAGGGTGATCATCCCCTCACTTGAAATCAAGTGTGGGTGAAAATAGCAATAAACACCATGAGGGTGTGAATTTGCTACGGGATGGGGAAATGATAAATTATGATCATACCTGAAAGGAGATGTCATTTCCCTCCATACGTTACCCGTTTTAGTTGATGGCATTGATGATTGGTTTACCTCGTGACGTGGTTGATTAATAGGCTCGTATGTCTTCTTGTTAATCACTGAAGTGTCCAAGATCTTGTCCTCAAATTCCATTGCAAGATCAACTAAAATAGGTTCAAGTAGCGAAGCTACATAGCCATCATCGGGTGATGTGATAGGTTGCACGATTTCATCCATAATCTCAGCATCCTGAATAGAAAAACAAGCAAGATTGTCAGAATAAAGAAGAGTTAGAAGTAATACCATTTTGTGTTGTGGTTGATTCCTCATTAGCTTGTGGCGTTGCTTCATCACTCTGTAAGTTCTTTGCTTTCATATTCATCAATTGATCGTCGCTTGTTTCTTCTTTTCTCACATCTTCAAACGTCCCTGGAAATGGGATAGGTGGTACATAGGGTTTGATATAAGGTAAATCACGAGGAACCGTATCCTTGTTGACTTCTTTCATCTTTCCCACTGTTGCTTTGATAGTTCCAATTGCATTCTTTTTACTTTCCAGGACCTTTTGATTTAATTCTTCAAGCTTAGCCTCCAAGCTTTTCCTCTTATCGTCAAGCTTCTTTAAATTCAGGTCCGCGCCCTCCTTGAATTCCCTAATCATTTCGTCATTCGAGTGGTGCCTCCTCTTTAAATTATCCGAGAATTTTTTTGATGGCTTCCTCCAATGACTCAACATACCTGACCTGCTCATATTCATCTTGTAGAGAGTGCTCATGTATAGCATGAATGCTCTCCTTAGCCATCTTCATATCACATCTAAGTCTATCAATCTGATTGGTGATGTCACCAATGTCATCCAAGCCCTTGCTATTTGTTACCCAAGTGGTTGCTCCATCATACCAATTTCGTGAATGGTCAGCCATCTTTTCAATTGATCTAAGGGCTTGTGCAGGTGGCATTGTAGGGATAGGTCCTTGAGAGTCGAGCATTTGGCGGGACGGAATGTTTAACCCTTTGTAGAAAATAAGGACCATCTGATGGTTGCTGATATCATGCGTTGGGCATCTGTAAATAAGGTCATTATATCTTTCCCAAGCTTCATCTAGCGTTTCATCCATCTTTTGTCTGAAATTCCTTATTTCTTCCATCTTTTTGGCAATCTTTGAAGGATGATAATATCTTCTAATAAATGCTTTCTCCAAAAGATTCCATGTATTGATCGACCCAACAGGAAGCATCTTCATCCATCTTCTAGCTACACCAGTGAGTGTAATAGGGAACACTCAAAGCATTAATACATCTTGAGAAACTCCTGGAGTGTGGAAAAGATCTGCGATCTCCAATACTCTTCGCACATGTAGGTGGGCATCATCATCGTTAGTTCCCGCGAAAAGTCTTGGATATTTTCTAGTATCATATTCTTGTATCTATGACTAGACTAGATGGTTTATGTGTTTGTGCCATAAAACACAAGGTTTGTTATGTTGGGCCACAAAACATAACGGGTATCATAGATGTGTCAAAGGCATTAGGGAAGAATGCCTAGGTCGTATAATCGATGAGGTGCATCGTTATACATATAAGTATTAGTTTGTTTCCAAGGATGGTGATATCCTTGATGGTGTTGTAACAAGGAGTAGATCTCCTTGATATTAGGTGTTGTGTTGTGATGGGTAGTAGTTCCTCCATAATGGAACTAGGTGCTTAGCCTAGTACCTAATAAAGGGTAGGCGACGTTGTGATAGGTGTGGTTCACCTTGGTGTGAAAGAACCCGGTGGTTAGCCTAGCACCGAATAAAGGGTAGGCGACGTTGTGTAGGTGTGGTTCACCTTGGAGTGAAAGAACCCGGTGGTTAGCCTAGTACCGGAAAAAGAGTAGGCGACGTTGTGAAGGCTTCTCCTCCATAAGGAGATTGGTGTAGTGTTTACAAACTCTCAAGTAGGTGACTCGGGGAGTGGAGTAGGGCAAGGAAGGTGTCCTTGTAGCCGAACTACTATAAATCCTCGGGTTGGTTTGTTTATCATTTTTCTTATCGCTTTACTCTTATTCTTGCATTACATTGTTTATTTTCTATGTGGTTGATGTCTATGTTTGTGATACATACTTGGTCTTTTATATAGCCACAAACTATATTTAACACTTTACATATTATGACACGCTTGATCAAGAAAAAGAAACCGGACTAATAATGGTGAAACTTGATTTATAATGAACCATTAATCTTGCGGAATCTTATGTGATATTAAGGGGTTGGCCTTACATGCCGTAATGCGTTAAATGCATCCTCGCGTCGAGATTTGCAAATGCAATGGTTTATACTATATTTGATACAAAAGTTTTAAGTTTGAAACGGAAATGTATTCAACCCCCCTCGTTTTCACATAACTCTCAACGACAAAGAGGTCACTATTACGGTAGCAAATCTTCGTACGATTCTTCTTCTACCTGCTATTCAGCCAGCTGACTATGTACCTACTCCGAATGAAGAGGCAATTATGTAATTCATGGTCGACATCAGCTACGATGAAGCTGTTGTAGTCTTAACCAAGCACTCCACGATCGATCTAAAGAACATTCTACAACCTTGGAGGACGTTGTACATTATAATCGCTAAGTCTGTGTCTGGAAGAGACAACGGTCATGAGCATCCAAAACTCATGCACCTGCAAGCTTTCTTGGGAATGGTCAACAAACTGCACATTGACTATGCAAGCCTGATCTGGAAAGACACGATGTCTCATCTCAAGAAGCCTGGGTCAAAGATTCCCTTTATCAAATATACGAAGTTGTTGATTCAGAATATTCTCGGGCAGAATCGGGACATCCATATGAGAATAAACGACCCCAGGAATCATTCTATGTTGTATGAGCCTACATTAAACATTGTCAGATTTAAAGACTCATCAACAAAGAAGCAAGGTGCAGTGTTACTGGACTGCCTTCTCACTGACACTATCAAGAGTCTTTCGTCGTATCTACGATATCAAGAAGCAGTGAATGCAGGTAAAGTCGGTTTTATGGATGAAAAGACTTCAGTTGTTCCTGTCAAGAAGACCAGAAGATTAGGAAGCACTGGTAGTACCGGAAGCACTGGGAGCTCTCTCAAGTATCCAAAGAGGCATCCAAGCTTCAAGAGAAAAGTCCTATCTCAGAGCACTCGTCCAAATGCCAAACCAGAATCTATTCCAAAGGACGAAGATTCTGAAGATACTGAGTCTGAAGAGGTGGTTTACTATTCCGAAACTACCACAGATGAGACAACCTCACAGAGGTCTGACGACAAACCACCAAGTCCCAAATCAGACAAAGGGAAGACACCAGTTGCTGAAGAAGAAGAAGCAAGCTCTGATGAAGACACATAACCAAGGATGAACAACAATTTCACAAAACTCTTAAGCAGTTGAGGTTAGAGCATGTTGCAACGGAATTCAACCTTCAGTAAACCTAAGGCCCTGGAGGTTCCAGTGGTGGAGCACAAATCACACCAGTTCTTGATGCGGTTAATCAACCCGATAAGGGAACTGGTACCACCACTAAGGAATCTACAGAGCAACAACAACAAGAGTATGAAGTTCCGTTCGACTTTGAGGAAGAAGAGCAAGAAAAGACTGAGAAGATAACAGATGAAGATGTGGAGAAAGCCGCTAAGGAAAAGGCTGAAAAAGAAGCTCGGGCTAAAGCTGATGAGGAAGAAAGGATTCGAATCGAAGCTGACAGTTTCATCCAAGACAATCCTGAACACAATCCTAAACAATATTCTGAGCCACCTCAAGACCCATCCACAACTGAGTCTTCATCTCACTCCCCACCACCACCATCTAAAGAAACAACCACCTGATCATCTTCTAAATCGGTCAAGAAACCCACTGATACATGGGCATCTCGTGCCAAAACCAAGATCCAAAAGGCCGTCAAGCAAGCAAGAAGACGAAGCACTATGGACAAAAAGTTGAATCAGCTTGCTGACTGGGCCAACTTACTTGGCAATGAAATGAACAATTTCATGGAAGAAAGAGACCAGATCAAGCAATTCCTCAACAGAGACATCAAAGGTGAAATGGACAAGCAGATTAGGGATTATACTCATCAGTTCCTTCTCGACATTGTCCCTGGTGTAACTAAAGAAATGTTTGCAAAATAACTTTACCCATATCTGAAGTTAATGCTCAGGCAAACAATTACAACAACACCGGTGGTTATGCAAACCCGATCAGTTTAGCCTCCTAACGTCACTGAAGCTGACTTGATCTCACAGCTGATTATGCAGATGTCTCCTCGATCTTCATCTTTCACATCTGATGAGTCTACACTCTTTGAGGCATTGCTTGCATATCAACTTAAGAAAACTTGCAAGGAAGCAGCTGGTCAAGAAAAGCGACCAAGAGACGATGATGATGCGGACAAGGATCCAAAAGGTAAACGTCAGAAGAAATCAGGTCGGTCCTCATCTATGCCTCCACCAGCACCTAAGACCACTACCACTACTAGCTCATCCCAACGACCTCCTGCTACTGATAAACCTCAGGACTCTGAGTCTCCACCATCATCGGAGAAAACTGGTGATCATTTCCAATACACCGGTGGTGACGACGAAGAAATTCCTGAGCCCCAACAACCGCCCTCATCTACAACATCAACCAAGCAACAACTAGGACAATCATCCTCCAAGACAAAGAAGAAAAGATCAACCTCAGTTGTATCATGGTTGGATGAAGATGATACTGAAGAATACGAATGGTTTAGCAAGCTTGTTGATGCCACCCTCGATTACCAGAAGGCCAAGAACCGGTAGATGGTCGGACTATGGAGCATGTAAAGATTATCCAAGACAAGTTCAAAATAAAGAAGATGACGAAAGGGGAGCTTCGCCGAATCAAGAATGATGCATTTCAACTGCTAAAAGACTCCCAGCGCTCTTGAAGTTGAATATCATCTCGACAACATCACTCGAGCTATGTCTAACAATATTGATTGGCTCAACCCCGAATCAAACATCAACTTCACAAGAAAGGATAACACTCCATACTACACGGACTGGACAAAATCGTTACCAACCATTGGCCGACCAGAGCAACCCAAGATTCCTTACCAATACTTCTTCAACAATGACTTGGAATTTCTTCAGCATGGTAGCGACATCACCAAGAAGTATGCTACGTCACTCACCTTTAACATCCCAGCAGCAGTCTTCTCCAACAATGTTGCCATCGAAGAAGAAGCCACAAGAATGTTCGTTGACGACATGGTGGATTATGACCTTGATGCACAGTATGGCTTTCATCATTGGCCAGAAAGGAGAAGACTATACTACAGAAGCTGCCAGGTTCAAAAGTTAAACAAAGAGGTGTATAGTGATCAAAGGATCGTTGCTATAATGAATGTCTCTCTGGCTACAAAGTGGGATTACTCATTCCTGAAGGAGATCAAAGTCAAACGCCGGGACGAGCAAGAATATGACTTTACTGAAGCTGATTTTCCGAGGTTGTCGTTCAACGACATCGAAGACATGTACTTTGCTAAGGTACAAGGTCGGATGAGACAATTCTCTACCAACATTCAGCTCCAGTACATCACGACATTGTTGATATGCATTAGAAGCAGAGTAATCCAGGAGCGTGTTGAAGATCTTCAACTTGTTGTGGAATATTACCAGAAACAAGTCAACCCCACTAAACCGTTGCTACACTTTCCCGACATAAACCAACTCTCTCAATAAACCATTGTGAAGAGACCGAAGTTTGGAGTTGTTTACCGCAGTGAGCTTCACCATAACTGCCTCTTGGCGTACAACGAGGTTCACAAATTCTGTGATCACACATTGAAGAAGGTTCGTGATGGGTTAGCGTATCGGTTGAAGGAGATACAACAAGGAATTGGGTCGAAGAAGAGATGGAATTCTGAGGAAAGGAGGGATGTGAAGAAGATAATCAAGAAGTTGGATGAAAGGCTGTTTCATCGTGATCAGATGCAGAATCTTGAAAGCTTTGTGGGTGGAAGACAAAGTTTCTCACTTACGGGTTATCAACGTCAAGAGAGAACTCCTGGTCTACTTGATTGATTGACTGGTACTCTTTAAAACTATCTTGATTGACATTTGGATTATATGATCTGTATATTGATAATGGCTTGTGCACACATAACATTGTACAACCCATACTTGTAATGAAAGGACCCTGTGGTACGCATCGCCATGCCACAATCCTTATAAAAGGAGCGAAAGCTTCTTACTTTTGAGTAAAACTTATCAAAACTTTCATTTTCAAAGTTTTTGCTCAAAAGAACAAGTACTTCCCCTTATGTTTTCAAAACCTCAAAAGTTAATATTTTTCAAAACCTCAAAAGTTAATATCACTCGTTGAGGGGGAGTATTTGCTAACAAATCTTTGTTCATAAAATGTTCTCCGTGGAAATCTTCCCACAAAACTCGAAATGGTCATATTCGATATCAAAAATTTCATCAAAAATAACACATATATGCCATTTTTGAGGGGGAGAAAAATTGTGTGATACAAATATGTTGTTAATATGATGGAATATTCGGGTGCTAAGACTTAACCCATGAATTGACGAGATCTGAACAGTCATACATCGAAAATATTTGTCTTCCAAGACTTATCCGAGTAGACCTCTTTGAGAAACTCTTGATAGACATGAACTTTGACGGGTTTGACAACATTTTCAAGGTTTGTCCACACCTTCAAGGTAGTGATTAGAGCTAGTTGTCACCTAAAAGCTAACAATGTATCTCTTTAACTATGCAACGTAACCGTGTCTCGCGGGGAATTGTCTATCTTGAGTCGATCAATTCAAAAGTGCGAGCTCTACCCTCACTGTGCAGATTTCTGTCAAAACACTTGAGCACATGTGGAGGGGGAGTATTTCTGAAAATACAATACTCTCGAAGTGTTACAAAATGTTTTCACTCATAAACACTTTAAGAGATTTTCGATAAAATGGTTTTATGGCAACGTAGGATAGTCATGGAGTTATAAGGTGACTAAGGTTAGGAATAACTGTCCTATGATCCGCCAGAGCCGGAGGGATCTACCCAAGGACACTACCAATAGTTAGAATTTAGAAGTCCTTAGGTATGATTATAAAAAGAAGAAAATGAGAATCGGAGAAAGAAGGAGTTGAAGAATTAAAAGAAAAGTAAAGAAAAGGGTGAAAAGAAATAGCCCTCCAAATTATTCAACTTAGGGCAGACACCGGGTTCAATACATATGCTACTGGTTGTCACTAGATGACACCGGTATTGAAGATTAAAGTCGTCATGGACCTAGTGACGCATGCACTAAAGCTTCTTAGCCACTCAAGTTTCTCTCAACAAAAGCTTGTTTCATTCTCACAGGGAACCCTACGTAAACTATCGGCTTTCTCTTAGAGATTGCTGGTATTGAAGAAGGAGACCCTCTCCCTAGTATCCGCTCAGGAAAACCAAAGCGCACTATTGAGTCTAGAGCCACGATATTCATTAAAAGATCTCTTAGGAACACTTGACATTTCATCACTTGTCGTTCAACATTAAGGACGCAAGTGATACAATTCTAGAGTCCTACACAGATCTTAGCAATCTGTCGAGAACATTTATGAGGGGTTCACAACTGTGATCCTCAGTGATTTAATGGAAACTCCTTCCAGGGTCAACATCAAACAGCCCTGACAGCAAGTCGGTAGCCCATTGTAGGTTACGCTTAGTGTTGTCCTAAACGGTCTACAGTCGTGGGGTGATGCTTCAGTGTACCTCAGCGACTCACCTGAACTATAGGTGTACTTCTGTACATCGTGTTATCCTACTTGAGGGACTCGGTTCAGGAGCAGAAACCTTTGCTAGAATTAGAGATGTGTTTTCACACTATCTTGTCTTAACACGTCGAAGTTCGAACTTGTAAGTGCTGGAAATCCCGCTAAGGAGATTCCTTTCAAGAATCGAATCCTGAAGATGTGGGTCATTACTTGAACTTGTTCAATGTAATGCCAACTGTCCCTTATGGGATTCAGACGGCTGATTCGCCCGACCAAGGTGAATGGAATCAAGACATTCATCAGAAGAACAATCGTAGTGGTCAATTCTCTAAGAAACGACCACAGTGATCGATTGGTGCTTATCACTAACCCATTCTTATGTTTTCTTCTTATGGATGCTCCTGGGAGATGATCGTGCTGATTCTCCACATGTTCATACCAACAACAACACAATTTGAAGTTCTCTCGAAAGGCAACACAAAAGTCAAAATGATTCTTCTTCTAAAGCCAAAGAATCTACAAAGTTTAAAGACTAAGATAACTACATCAATACTGAAATCCAACGTCAAAGAGCGTGTGAGCATGTTGAAGAAAGAAGTGGAGACACCTGAGTAACGAAGCGGACCTAATGCAGACAACAACAACATAAAATCACCATGTCAACACCAGAACAAAGAACAAAGATAACGAAGACGTCAAAGCTGAAAACTTCTAAAGAAACAAGATCCTCACACTGGGGAGATTGTTGGAATCAAGGCACTTCTTCTCACAAGAAAGAGGAATGTCAGAAGACGTCAAGGCAACTATTACATCAACACCAACAACCTTTCAAGATTGCTGGAGTCATCACTTAACTACTAACACTTAGGGGGAGATTGTTGGAATCACTCCTAACTTGTATTTCAAGTGTTAGTAATTAGTTTGTAATATGTTGCTTAAACTAGGCTTTTATGTTAGTTATTAATGGCAAGGCTTATGTAGAAAGCCCATAAGCCTTGGCCCAAGCCCAATAATGAAGGAAGGGACTAGACATGTTGCCTTAGCTCCCTTCCCCTATAAATAGTAATGTAAACCTTCTCATGAAGGTTGGTTGTTCACTTTGCAATATCACCTACGCATAACTTTTATCCATATTCATACGTGTGTGTTTGTTTAGAGTTCAACCGGTCTTTCTTCATCTTATTTCTTACATATTGATCCTTGTGTTAACTTATGGTGACCTAACAAACCTCACTTTGGTAATTTACTTTTACTTTTCAAGATGTTTATTATTGATATGATTGTTGAGACTTTGTGTTTGATTGAAATAATCATGGAGTAGTTTTGTTTACACTTGTTTGAAATGATGTAGATATTAATATGGAGTGTTTGTTCATTAGCGATATAGATTTATGATTTTGCTTATGAGTTTGTTTGAATTATAACATGTCTAAATAACTTGTTGATGAATCATAACCGGATTTGTTCCAAATGTTAATGCGCATATATGTTTGGTATTTCATAATTGACAACTATGAATAAACATGTTAAATAGACTTGTAATGATTGATTCAAGAGTACGGATCGAAAGAGCTCTTATGAACAAATTGGTAAAAATCATATTTCTAACAAATGGTTTATAATGGCTTAGTTTATAATAACATAAAAAGGCCGAAAGGATGTGTTAGTCTAAACCATGATATATGCAATTTCATGATATTAACCATTGAATTGGAGTTGTATGAACTTTGATTTTGTTTTCTATTGCTTTAATATCTACCCGATACTCCATACACTCCATTGAAATAGATACAAGTTCCAAACAAGTGTTGCTTTTAATCTTATTGAATTCGCTTAATAATTTTTCGTGTTTCTTGTTGCTTATGGTATTTTGGGACGTGACAACCATTTACCGCTTTCGTGTTCCTTGCTTATTGTTACATAGATTCTTCACAATTCAAAACACCCAAATCCTAGTGAACGACCTCGGCTTACCAACCAAAACTAACTACATTCGAAAGGGTCATACTTGCCCGTGTGTTCTTAGCTTAATTCGGTAATCCTTGTTATAAATTTAAAACTAGTAGTCGCGAGACACATCATATGGTAAGCGAAAAAGTGAAATAAAATGCAATTAAAATAATTTTTAGCCACATACATATAGCAGAAACTTTGCCCAACACCCATGGCCTGAAGATACCAAGTACTAAAATCTCCATTTGATTAAGATCACCAAGTACTAAAGGTTCTTTGGTGATCTTTATTCATTGTATAAATATTACGATGTTTGAATAGTACCAATAACTAAACCGGTAAATAAAGCAAATATTACCAAAGATTGATCTACATAAAAATATTACGGGTAAACTAAATAAAGATTATAAAAGCAAATATTACCGGTAAACTGATGGTAATTATATAAAAATATTACCTAAGCTACTCAAATCGATCCAATATGTTTGCTCTGTATTAATATTACGATGTTTATTTTATATGCTTTACATGCAAGTTATATTTATTTTATTTTATGGATGACGATTGTCTTTGGTTTTTGCTTTTAGTGCTGTGATTGTTTTCGATAATCATCTATTCTGTTATAGTGGTAAAGGTTAGGTCTGGTGAAGCCCCATTTTATGACACAAAGAACAAGGCACTTCGTTGGTCATGTTGGCTGGTGTAAATTGGTGAAGCATTCGTCTACAATATCTTTTTAGTAATGTATTTTTTTTCATGATTTGTAAGTATCTGATGAACAGTTTTCAATGTATTCCAGATAACAATGTCTGCTGTTAGAGAATGGGATGCTTCTCATGGTAGTAAATTTTTTTGGGTAAATTTCTATGCACTTCTTCTATCATTGTCTTTTATTTATCAATTAACTATCACAACATTATTATGAAATATTGCATGATTTGCTGTAAATAATTTGGAAAAGTAGATAATATAATTTTGACTTGATTTTCAGATAACTGTAACCTGGACCAGTGGATATGGGACCATTCAAGCTCAACCGTTTGTCGAATGAGGTCGAAGAGAATGAGAATAGAAGCACTCTTCGGCTGGACTGTTTGCATATATGTGAGATCGTTGCAAGCAATTATATATAGGCATGAATACACCATGCCTCAAGCACCAATGTACTACTGTAAGGGCTGTTTGGACTCAAAAGTGTCTTAGGGGATTATTGGACAAAGTTTGTTACGTCACGTGTAATGATACGGAAGGAATTTCGTATTAGTCTACATAATGTTTCTTTTGTTACATTTTCATTGTTTTGTTTCTGTTCCCGAGTTTATTTTTTGGAGTGAAAGGGAAAGGTTTGGGATGGTAATAAAAAAAAATTGTGTTCCTGAGATTTTTTAGAAAGGGAGAGGAAAGTAAAAGGTAGTAAATTAGATCAAAATTACTCTCCTAATCTACTTCCCAAATTGGGATGAAATGGAGTGAAGTTGATTTTAAAGCTTTTTTTTTTGTTACATCCTTCTATTTTCTTTCCAACTCAGGAACACAAGATAAAAAAATAATTTTTTATTCCTCTCCTCTTTACTTCTCTCTTTTTTCCCTCTCCATCTCTCTTCTTTCCATTTTATACTCGGGAACAGAGTGGGCATAGACCAAAGATTCTTACAGTTGAATACAAACTCATGGATGGGATGCAAGTAACTTTTTGTATTTAAATAATTTTTTCCACAATTTTGTGTTACAGTTAATTGAACTTTGGATGACATTATTCTCAAATTTAGAGCAAGATTTGTTTGCATCCTAAGCACAAAGCGGATATCTTGGGAAAAGTAATTTGCAATTCACTATTATCATTTAATAGTTGGTCCAAACAGCCTCGATAACTCATAAATTTCCATTATAGGTTTTATCGATTATCATTTAATCAAGTTCTGTAACTCATGCTTTTTGTATGCGTTAGCGGGATGAAGTGAACACGAGAATAACATATAATGAACTTTTTGTAACATTAAGGAATGTTTTTTTATACGACCGAAAGTCATTGAAGGTTTTTATTCAAAGTATTTATCTAACCAGTTTTCAGATAAATAGCACGGGTAAATTTACGAAGAAATAATTTTATTATAAAAAGTGTATATTGCTATTAAAATAGCATAATTTATAATGCTAATCATTTATAACAGACAATGTTTTCTGTTGTTGTTGCTTAAATTTCTTCATATATAGCTCTTGATATTTTTCATAGTTACTTATATGTGCTAATCATGGATAGATCATGTAGTTTAAATAGTTGGAGAGGGACTAATGTAAGAGTATAGTTCTAATAACTTAACGTTTAAGTTGCCTTTAACTTGTGGTTTCCATTTTGTAGGACTACCATTAGGACACAATAGCAACCATGTTCATGTTGTACAACTACCAAGAAATCTGTGGTAGACGAGGTATTTATTATTTGTTTTTATATTAATATGTGATAAAGATTGTTCAAACTTAATGTACCTATGTCACTTAAAATTTAAATTTACTAAATAGAGTCATCTGATATGCCTGTCTCCTTAACCTTACAGGATCCGTTACCAATCGATACGGCTTGTGCTTTATCGCAAACATGCCAAATGAGACAAATTACAATATGCAGTTAAAATGTGGAACGGGTTGGAGGGGGGTGTTAATCGGGTCGGGTTGGTCGGGTTCGGGTCAAACGGGTCGGGTACAAGTCGGGTCAATGCTAAAAATAACATACCTGAACCCAACCCTATTTGAACTCGGGTTAGTCGGGTTCGGGTCAAATTGGGTCGGGTCAAGTCGGGTTCGGGTCTGTGCCATTTACAAAATCATAGTATTCGCTTTCCTAAACTTAGTAATTAAAATCTCAAACAACTAAAAGTGACATGAATAAATTAAATAAATTATTTGTTGCATTTGGTTTTTATTGATTTTCCCATCAATTCACTTTTGATTTATAAGCATAAAAAAGCCATTAGGTTAGTATTGAAAAAGCATGAAAAAGCCACTGTATTTTTTGCTCAAGATTTAAATGTTCAAGTGCTTAGCATTATGAGTTGCAGCTTTTAAATAATGTTGCAGGTGCTAAAATAAGCAGGAGTGCAAGCTTACCCGTGAAACCATAATCACCATAAAGCCATGCCATTAGTAACAAATAAGTGGGCAAATAACAAACCATGCATCAGTAAGTAGGCAAATAAGAAAGCTCTTTTGTGGGGTCAACTGTACTAAGTATGCATTTAACAAATCATGCATCACTAACAAAACAATCCATATAGTACCACAAATACCAAGAGTATCAATATGGCAATATGCATCAATAACAAACCAAATAAAATACTACGACCATGCATGATTAATCACTAGGAAATTACTAAAAGCATATATTACATGGAAAACAAAAGGGCTAATGGTTAAAAAAAGTACTAAACTTGCCACCCTTCCTTCTTCAGGGTAGCGAACAAATTTTTTTATTTTTAAGGGTATTATACTTTCAAATTCATCCTCTTTAAGGTATTTTGCTAAATTGGACATTTTGCCCCTATTACCCACAAGAGCAAATGATGGCAAGTATGATACTTTTTTTTATCATTTGCCCTAGTTTTTTATTATGTTAAATTTTGGATATGTATTAAGATAAATGATTTAATGATTTATAATTGTGTTAAATCTATGATAATAATGTTTTGTTTTAAGTTTACACTATTTACTTATTAAGATAATTTAGTTCCACCAACATTTATTCAAAGGACATGTACTTCTCAATTGAGTGGGTGTTGTTTGTTCGAGCGTATGTACTTTCGGCTGATTATGTTTAGCTTTAATCGTTGGTTTATTTGGAGATTTGGTTAATAGATATTGAATGTGCATATTTTGTTCTCAGTCGAGTCTTAATAGCTCTTGTGGGTTCAAGTCGAGACCCGTGTGGGTCACGGTTTGGTCTCGATTAGTGTTGTGTTTGGTTTTGTCTCGAGTCAACATGATATGAGTTACGTGTGGAGTTCAAATAAGCAGTTTTAACCCTTACCATTTAGGCGGGAAAAGCCGTTACAGCCATTTCATCATTTCATTTGTATATAACACAATTCATTTCACATTTGTAAGCGGTTTTGATTTTGTAATTCTCTCTTGTAATAAACTTCTACAAGTCAGTAAGCCATAACAAATCCCATTAACTAATTCTTGAGCTCAATTCTTATTGTTTGTGTTTTTGGTTAGTTATACTCTTATTTGAATCTCGTTGATTCCCGTAAAGTATATCAACCGTATCAAAGCGATCAATTCGGCATCTTAACCCATAAACCTATTGAGTTTGATCGTCGCCGATCAAATTTTGGCCAAAATACATTCGTTTCCCTATCATAAATACGTTACCCTTGTTAATTCTTATCCGTTTCTTAGCCAAAACACGTTTTCCGTACGGCTAGTTCATTATTTATTCTTTAAAAAAAAAGTGTCATACTTGCCATCATTTGCTCTTGTGGGTAATAGGGGCAAAAATGTCCAACTGTTTAGCAAAATACCCTAAAGAGGATGAATTTGAAATTATAATACCCTCAAAAATAAAAAAATTTGTTCGCTACCCTGAAGAAAGAAGGGTGGCAAGTTTAGTACTTTTTTTAACCATTACCCAAAACAAAACTAACAAGCATCCTTTGATCCAGACTTTTACAGTAGGTAAATACTAACCAAGGTTCAAAATTATGACAGTAGGACTTTTTTACAAAATTACACCAAATGGACTAATTTGATAACATGGGTCTTTAATAAATAAAGATGGAGTACACTTATAAAACAGTTGAAGAAAAGAAAAAAAAAAAAAAAAAACCTCGGGTCAGTCGGGTTGACCCGAACCCGAATAGCAATGTATTTTGAACCCGATACCCAACCTTAGTTCATACTCGGGTTAGTCGGGTTGACCCGATTGACCCGAGTTAGGTTTTGGACCCGAGTAACCCGACCCGATTATCTTTATTCGGGTTCAGGTCCGGGTCCGGGTCCGAGTCGGGTCGGAATTTATGACACCCCTAACTGCATACAACTTCCTAAATCAATTTTATTCAAAGATTTTGATTATTGATGTGACTAAACTGCTTTTTAGTCACACCACATGATAGGTTTCGTTGATGGTTCATTAAGTAACCCTACACTTGAAGGGCAGAATCAAGAAAAAAAATGTGAGGCTATATTTGTGAAATGGGAAAACTTCGATATACAAGTCATGGAATGGATAACAGAAGAAGAAAAGAAGGAAATAAAAAAAAACATGTATAGAAAATATATCCAAAATGATATATAAGAAGATGCTTTTTCAGCTTAACAGGAGACGATTCCCGATATCTATTTGTTTTGCCATGACAATTAACAAAAGTCAAGGGCAAACATTATCTAAAGTGGGTCTTTACTTGAAACGATTGGTTTTTTCACACGGACAATTAGATGTAGCCGTATCAAGGGTAAAAAGCAAGAAGTGCCTTAAAGTCTTATGTTGTGACAAGATGGCAACCATTGCAATCACACAACTACTGATGGTATTACAAACGTCCTTCATCTACTTTGATTTTTCCATTTTTTTTATTTTATCTTTTTATCTTTTAAACAATACATTCAAGGTTATTTATTTTATATTATTTATCTTTCAGCATTATATATTTTAGTATATTAATTTTTTACATCATGTTTTTACTATTTTTTACGTTTAATAATAAAACTTTAAGCTAGCCGGCCAACGGCCGGGCCTTAAGCTAGTAAATTATATAAAGCTTTGTGTGTGTTTTTAGTTTGTAGTGTTTAAAAATAATATTAAGCAGGGAATGTGAGATATGAATCGCAGACAGATCTTACCCATATGCCAACATAATCTTATGCAATTGGATCTCTTATTTCTATAGCTCTTTCAAATGTTTCTCTCTCTTTAGAAACACAGGCTAGTAATTCATTCAATAAAGGATTTTTTTTTTTTAGTCTTCTCTAAAGCCAAAAATAAATTATAATCTAGTCAATAATTTGTCTCATTCTAGCTTGTTTTGAAGAAATATGAATTTAGTAGCTTATGAAACGAATGTCTAATAAATCTTTATCAGACTGGCACACATCGATACAACTATTAGAGAATAATAGGCCCAAGTCCGGTTTGTAGCTTTAGGTATTTAGTGTTTTACCATTAAAAATAATAGTCAATAATAAAATTATATCTACGGGTTTATTCAATGTCTAACAGTTTTGTCCCGAATTGCGAGATTTATATGCAAGGACGGAATTATGTAAAGGCAAGGGAAGGTCCCGGCCCCCTCAAAGTGCAGGGTTGACAATGTAAAAAAGAGTAAACTTTAGAGGTAATATGTGGACCTTTGATTACCATATCTACAAAACTCTTTCATCCCACGCAATTTTGTAACTTTGTATACTCAAATCCATATTTACAAAATTGTTTCATGCAAATATATATGTTAAGTTACTTATCCAAGGATATAATGTATATATTTCAATGCGAATCATCAAAAACCATTTCATACCAAGATCAAGTTATTACATTTGATTTTTAGGTAAAATTAAGCTATTATAGTTTGAGTCGACGATCCAAAGTTTGTAATCAAAATTACAGATTTAAATACTCTGAAGGACGTCGAGCTGAGTTGTAATTTTTAGTGTTATATTCATGATTTCCCGTCTTTCTTTTCCGTTTAATTATTTAGAATTACTTAGTTACTTACCTAAAGTTTGTGTTTCGGCTCTCCCAACCAAAATTTTCAAGTTCCGCCACTTTTTATATGACTTATAGCTTGTTGTCTGGATTTTCATTTAGTGAATTCTCCATCTTCTTATTACTTGTGCTTTGTGCTAAAAAGTCACGCCCCGATTATCATTCCGCTGCTACATTTTTGGGGTGTGATAAACAGGTTCTTCAAATGTGTTTTTGACATCGTCAAACACATCTAAAGAATCAAACAATGTCTCCATTTTGACACACCAATAGTCATAATTTTCACCATAAAAAATTGGGACGAAAACATGACTTAGATCAAAACCTTGTCGTCCTGCCATGACCGCTACTCTCACTAAAATTGCTCAAAAAAAATATTATTATAGCAAGAGCTTTGCTAGAACCTCCTACTATTTAATCCTACCTCCTACTATTTCATCCTACAAATCCTCCTACATACACAACAATATTATATAGTTTTTTTCACTCATTCTCTCTCTGCATCCAGAATCCTGCGAGTATGATGTTTTGTAGAAAAAAGTTGTAGGAGGTTTTAGCATTTTTGTTACAGCAAAGTATAAACAACTCTTTTGTAATATGAAAGAATGACACTCCAAATATTTCTTAAAAACTTCAAACACTTTATTTTATGGGTCAATTCCTTTCCCCAATAAAAACACCAAAATTCTATATATCCCCAAACATGCATAAAAATTGTCACAATTCTCAATTTCCGGTCATTTCTCATATTCCATATTCATCATTTCGTAACGGTTTGTGCATGGTTTTGCATTTTACATTACACTTTATTCTCTTATTAAATAAACGCTATCGCGTAAGTATTATTTTGAACAATCAATTCAACACTTCCAAAAATCATTCCTATATATTTAAATACTCATATTAAGATTTAAAAATAATATAATGAGTTTACCCAGTGTTTTAAATGTATTTGGTATATAAATCGTTAAATTTATATTATTACGACGGTTTTCTTAAAAACTACACGATAATTATTATATCACTCAAATTTTGCAAGAAAAGTATTTTTATAATTTTTATGACCTAAATATATTTTATCTTGACCCGTGAAATTTATTTTATCTAACGCTACCTTAAATATTCAAATGTGTATACAACTTACTAATATTTCTTAATAATACTACAAGTTACTACCATCCTCAAATAATTTTACTTCTACTTACATTTATACACTTACATAATAATAATAAATATATGTATGTGTATCATTAAATACATGATCCAACAAGATATGCAAGATCTTTACTTATATAAGTCTACACTCCAAGACTTTACTCAACACTACACATTCAATCCAATAATTCAAGGTGTAAAGTCAAGTCTCCTTTCTTCTTCTTCCTCTCATAAATCCGGCCACCATATGTAGATCAAGGAAGTGATCATCAAAAATTTCTTGTCAAGTTCTACACAATCTAGTAACACTCTTTGTTTAGGTTTTGAAATAAAAACCTAGGGTGTTTAGGATAAATCCTTGATCATAAACCTCATCAAGCAAATTGTAAGCATAAAACTTCATCTCTTACTTTTTCTTATATATTTTTCATACATTTCATGAAGTCCATATGATCATATTTGCTCAAGTTGTAGTTTTATTCATGTTTATCAAAGATTATCACCCATATGTGCTCTATAAATATTTATAACAATCATGTGCTAGTTAAAAGTTTATAAAAATGAGAAGTTTGAAAAATGGATCATCAAAGTCTAGTTGTGGTTTTTGAAAGAAATGGTTACATAAATTTTATACATGTTTATTTAAGTTTGTATATATATTTTTAGCCTCATAATGAATATTTATTTTGGTTATGATCAAATGAAGTTGTTTTACTAGTAGGATTGGTGATGAGTAGATTAAGGGATTTTGTGGAGAAGTTGTGGTTAAACAAGTAGATAAAAATGGTAATTTTAAAATAAGCGCGAAGCTTGTCGAATTTATAATTTTTCGAAAAGTTAGTCATTTTTATAAGTTTTATTAAAGTTTTAGAAAATAGATTTTTAGTTATGAACGTGGCCTTTTGAACGGACTAAAACGGAGTTATAACGAAAAATATACGTGGTTTCCAAGTTACGATTTAAAAACTACAATTTTTCGGAAAAATGTTTATGCTGTCCGAATTTTAACTGACCCAAACAGTGGCCTTAAAATTTCTGTGAAGTCTCCTAAGTTTAAAAATATATTAGTACTCTTCATTACCGCGTGGATATAAAGAACTTGAAAAACGGACTTAAAACGAGTGAGTTATGGTTAACCGAACTTTGAGTCAAAAACGTGCTGAAAACACTATTCACAGCGTTAGTAAGCTGTCAGGATTTTAATCAAGGTTTTGAGGGCCTAAACGGACGTTTCGGGGGAAACGGACCTTAAAAACGAGTTAGTTTTTCTATGTATATATTACGTCAAGTCCGATGTAAATCGATTTGTCAATTACTAAAACCGTTGCGTAGTTTTAACTACATTTTCACCATTTGCTCGAAAGTAATTATTTTTGACAAAGAACCGTCACACATTCAAGTAACAATATTTTTATAACTAGTTTTCGAGTAACATATTGGGTGATACGTTTTCAAATCATGCATTCACGACAACATATCATAACTCAAGTCATAACATTCATTTTAGGTCGCGGATAGTTTCCGAGTCTCACTTTCGTGCACTTCATTTTGTTAGCATATCAATCACACCAGGTGAGTTTCATAGCCCCTACTTTTATACATTTTCAATTACTTTTGGGGGAGATACATGCTCAAACTATTTTTATTTACTTTCACAAATATTCTAAACTTTGACATACTATTGTGAGATCATACCCCGCTTTTACTTGTTTAAATTCTACAAACTATTTGGGGGAGATACATGCTTAAATACTTGTTTCACTCTTGCGAATACTCAAACTATTTATACAATTGTGTTACAATATACTTCTTATACACTTTGGACATTGTGTGTGGTTTATTGCGATATGTGCCTTAATGTGCTAAACTAGTTTTCAATTATGCATCAACATACAAACTTTAGCAACTAGTTAACTCCTGCGGGGCCGAGAGGTATTGATAGTACTATCGGTGGCCCCCACCCTTGTGTCCTTGATGACGTGACCTTGGGTGAATATAATCTGTTATTCAAGTTATTCAATGCAACACAACAAACAAGTTAGACTCGTCGTGAGGTTCAGTTGGTTGTGATTCTTTGCATTAAGTTCATGAATATATCGTATGCACATATGTCCTACTTACAAACAAGATTGACAATTCTATATTTTGGCAATGGATTGTAAACACACAGGTTGCAAGTTTTGTATAAGTGAACTTGGCCGGGAGTGGATTTACAAGGCCTTTGCTGCATCAACATTTCTTATAGACTTTTTCAAATCATTTTCAACAAACATATGAACTCACCAACCATTGTGTTGACACTTTTTAGCATGTTTATCTCCGGTCTTAAGGTGATAGCATTTCATGGAGCTTTTGGGTCGCATGGCATACATTGGAGTCTTGTGCTTTTAACAATTATCATTCGACATGTTTTGTAAACTCTTTGTGTATTATCAAACTTTGGGATTTCATGCTTGTAAACTTTAACTAATTAAATCGAATGGTAAACTCTTTAAAACGTCTCATTATAGAGGTCGTTTTCTGTATCCATACTTTGTGCTATGACGTCATACCCCAATGACACTATCGTTCTGCTGCGATATTTTGGGGTGTGTGTGATTGGTACGAGCCTTGGTTATAGAGAACTAGGTTGCATTTTAGTTCCTAGACTATAACCGCTTTCACGTCGATCCTTTCGTTTCCTATCGCCTTACACACTTTTCGATGCGTATGTTTTCTTAAGTATTCCTTCTAGAACCACCTCATTAGATAGCGTAGCTTCCTTGTACCAATAGGGGAGTCCCAAAATCTAGTTGGGTCATCAAAGATATGGAGCTCAGTAATGAGCACTTATCTAACTTGATCTCGTGACAGTTCTTGTTTGATGAGATGCGAGATCGAGCTAAATAAGTGTTACTATAAAGCTGGATAGATTTGATGATTTTGCCCGAGGATGGGAGTTCTCTTGAGGATACTTTGGGAACTGCTGGCGACTAAACCTCATCGTGACTTTAGCACCTAACGGAATTTCCTATACACTAAGTGCGACTCTTCCTAGATACTTACCCTAAATCCCTCCTTCACCGTTTAGAATCGGATGATAGACTGGCTACCTACTTAAGTAACACCAATCGCCGAGACATGTATGCTTGGTGGTATGTACGCGTGTGAAATGAAGCAATTATAATTATGGTGGCCAACATAATTATAAATGCGTCACAACTCAGGTGGACATATGCGACACGCATCGTAGATCGTGTGGACACCTTAGGAACCAATTTGTGGCGTAGTATTATGTTTGAGGATGTTAAGCATAGACACTGGGAATTCAACGGTTCTTTCCCTTGCAGAGATAATGGCACCGAAGAGAGTAACACGCAGATCTTGGCCGAGGTGGTGCGGTACCAAGGTGGAATGCGGGTGGTGGAGGTAGAAGTGGCGACATGGGTAACAATGACAACAACTGGCGGAAACCGATTTTGCCGCCATCATCGCTCAACAACTTCAAATCTTACTTCCCACTATTGTTACACAAGTTGGAAACCATATGAATAACTCGGAAACCACGGGACGGGAATGGCGACACCAACAATGTAGTATGCTAACAACAACAACAACACCAACAACAACAACAACAACATAATTGGATGCACATATAAGGAATTTTCGCATGCAAACTGTGGGTTTGATGGTATAGGAGGTGCTTTGGTATACTCGATGGGTAGAGAAGACGAGTCGGTGATCGACATCATGATTGTGCCACACATCGAGTGAAGTATCTGCTTGTTTGCTATCTCGGGAAGGCATTGACATGGTGGAACACGGCTACAGGCTAGGGGAAAGACGACTATAGGCATGACATGGGGCGAATTTAAGGTTATTGAAAGAGGAGTACTGCCGGACAATGAAATGAGAAACTAGAGGATGAATTTTATCACCACTCCATGATAGGGGCGGTCACGAGCCTACACGGACCGATTTCATGAGTTAGCAAGACTAGTTCCTCATATGGTTACCCCTGAATCCAAGAGAATCGCGAGGTACGTATATGGTCTTGTCCAAATCCGTGGGCTGTGAAAACAACCAGCCGTCTACAATACAAAGTGCACGATGCGAGGCGGAACCCCGGCAGACGAGATGGTTAGAAATGGTACTTTGAAGAGCGGTGATAAGAGGAAGGAAGCAAGTGGGTTGAATAGCGGATAGACGTGGTAGCGAGACAACAAAGGGCAAGAGTTTTTGTGGCGGCAATGCTGAACAAAGAGAGTATCGGTACACACCCAAATGTGCTAAATGTGCTTATCATCACCCGAAGACCAAGCCACTCGCTTGTGTACAAATTGCAATCGATCGGCCATTTTAAGGAGCGTGTAAAAGGAATAATCAAAGGACTTGCTTTGAATGTAACAGCCGAACCACTCCGAATAATTGTCCTAAGTTGAATGGAACGCAGAAGCAACCACAAGGTAACCAAAACCTAGCTTTAGCAATTGAAGGAAATAACCCAAACCACGTACTCAATATCAGTCCACCTCGAGGTCGAGCATTCTATATAGGACCGAGGAAGCCCGATGCGTAACGGTGCGTTTTTCTAGACCATTAAGTGATCCATTATTCAGATTCATGAGTCTCCTTAGATAAGAAACCTAAACGCGTAAGTTTTGACATAAACACTTTGACCATACATTCTGATTTCTCTAAACCTTAGGGTAGAACTTTATATATCAGCGATTGAATCGCGAGGACGCGATTCTTCTATCAGGGGAAGAATGTCACAATTCTCAATTTCGGTCATTTCTCATATTCCATATTCATCATTTCAGTACGGTTTGTGCATGGTTTTGCATTTTACATTACACTTTATTCTCTTATTAAATAAACGCTATCGCGTAAGTATTATTTTGAACAATCAATTCAACACTTCCAAAAATCATTCCTATATATTTAAATACTCATATTAAGATTTAAAAATAATATAATGAGTTTTACGGTGTTTTAAATGTATTTGGTATATAAATCGTTAAATTTATATTATTACGACGGTTTTCTTAAAACTACGATAATTATTATATCACTCAAATTTTGCAAGAAAAGTATTTTTATAATTTTTATGACCTAAATATATTTTATCTTGACCCGTGAAATTTATTTTATCTAACGCTACCTTAAATATTCAAATGTGTATACAACTTACTAATATTTCTTAATAATACTACAAGTTACTACCATCCTCAAATAATTTTACTTCTACTTACATTTATACACTTACATAATAATAATAAATATATGTATGTGTATCATTAAATACATGATCCAACAAGATATGCAAGATCTTTACTTATATAAGTCTACACTCCAAGACTTTACTCAACACTACACATTCAATCCAATAATTCAAGGTGTAAAGTCAAGTCTCCTTTCTTCTTCTTCCTCTCATAAATCCGGCCACCATATGTAGATCAAGGAAGTGATCATCAAAAATTTCTTGTCAAGTTCTACACAATCTAGTAACACTCTTTGTTTAGGTTTTGAAATAAAAACCTAGGGTGTTTAGGATAAATCCTTGATCATAAACCTCATCAAGCAAATTGTAAGCATAAAACTTCATCTCTTACTTTTTCTTATATATTTTTCATACATTTCATGAAGTCCATATGATCATATTTGCTCAAGTTGTAGTTTTTATTCATGTTTATCAAAGATTATCACCCATATGTGCTCTATAAATATTTATAACAATCATGTGCTAGTTAAAAGTTTATAAAAATGAGAAGTTTGAAAAATGGATCATCAAAGTCTAGTTGTGGTTTTTGGAAGAAATGGTTACATAAATTTTATACATGTTTATTTAAGTTTGTATATATATTTTTAGCCTCATAATGAATATTTATTTTGGTTATGATCAAATGAAGTTGTTTTACTAGTAGGATTGGTGATGAGTAGATTAAGGGATTTTTGTGGAGAAGTTGTGGTTAAACAAGTAGATAAAAATGGCAATTTTAAAATAAGCGGAGCGCTGTCGAAATTTATAATTTTTCCGAAAAGTTAGTCATTTTTATAAGTTTTATTAAAGTTTTAGAAAATAGATTTTTAGTAATGAACGTGGCCTTTTGAACGGACTAAAACGGAGTTATAACGAAAAATATACGTGGTTTCCAAGTTACGATTTAAAAACTACAATTTTCCGGAAAATGTTTATGCTGTCCGAATTTTAACTGACCCAAACAGTGGCCTTAAAATTTCTGTGAAGTCTCCGCAGTTTAAAAATATATTAGTACTCTTCATTACCTTCGCGTGGATATAAAGAACTTGAAAACGGACTTAAAACGAGTGAGTTATGGTTAACCGAACTTTGAGTCAAAAACGTCTTTGAAAACACTATTCACAGCGTTAGTAAGCTGTCGGGATTTTAATCAAGGTTTTGAGGGCCTAAACGGACGTTTCGGGGGAAACGGACCTTAAAAACGAGTTAGTTTTTCTATGTATATATTACGTCAAGTCCGATGTAAATCGATTTGTCAATTACTAAAACCGTTGCGTAGTTTTAACTACATTTCACCATTACTTTCGAAGTAATTTTTTTGACAAAGAACCGTCACACATTCAAGTAACAATATTTTTATAACTAGTTTTCGAGTAACATATTGGGTGATACGTTTTCAAATCATGCATTCACGACAACATATCATAACTCAAGTCATAATATTCATTTTAGGTCGCGGATAGTTTCCGAGTCTCACTTTCGTGCACTTCATTTTGTTAGCATATCAATCACACGGTGAGTTTCATAGCCCCTACTTTTATACATTTTCAATTACTTTTGGGGGAGATACATGCTCAAACTATTTTTATTTACTTTCACAAATATTCTAAACTTTGACATACTATTGTGAGATCATACCCCGCTTTTACTTGTTTAAATTCTACAAACTATTTGGGGGAGATACATGCTTAAATACTTGTTTCACTCTTGCGAATACTCAAACTATTTATACAATTGTGTTACAATATACTTCTTATACACTTTGGACATTGTGTGTGGTTTATTGCGATATGTGCCTTAATGTGCTAAACTAGTTTTCAATTATGCATCAATATACAAACTTTAGCAATCGGTTAACTCTGCGGGAGCGGCAGAAGGTATTGATAGTACTATCGGCGGCCCCCCACCCTTGTGTCCTTGATGACGTGACCTTGGGTGAATATAATCTGTTATTCAAGTTATTCAATGCAACACAATAAACAAGTTAGACTCGTCGGTGAGTTCATTGGCACGTGATTCTTTGCATTAAGTTCATGAATATATCGTATGCACATATGTCCTACTTACAAACAAGATTGACAATTCTATATTTTGGCAATGGATTGTAAACACAGGTTGCAAGTTTTGTATGGCGGAACTTGGGCGAGTGGATTACAAGGCCTTTCTGCATCAACATTTCTTATAGACTTTTTCAAATCATTTTCAACAAACTTATGAACTCACCAACCATTGTGTTGACACTTTTTAGCATGTTTATCTCAGGTCTTAAGGTGATAGCATTTCATGGAGCTTTTGGGTGCATGGCATACATTGGAGTCTTGTGCTTTTAACAATTACCATTCGATATGTTTTGTAAACTCTTTGTGTATTATCAAACTTTGGGATTTCATGCTTGTAAACTTTAACTAATTAAATCGAATGGTAAACTCTTTAAAACGTCTCATTATAGAGGTCGTTTTCTGTATCCATACTTTGTGCTATGACGTTATACCCCAATGACACTATCGTTCCGCTGCGATATTTTGGGGGTGTGACAAAAATCATTGCACAATATGCATTATTCACTTGTAAATTGGGTAAATATGACATTTTGAAGTTTATATTGGGTAAATATGAAATTATACCTTATTTTATTTGGTAGGCTCACGGGTGCATATTATTACAAAATATTATTACAACAAAATATAAACAACTCTTATATAATATGAAAGAATGACACTCAAAAAATTTCTCAAAAACTTCTAACACTTTATTTTATTTGATAGGCTCACTGGTACATACTACTACACCTTTAGTGTTACTTTTATATACACCAACTTTGCATTGTGTGAATACTTGGGCAAAACTTATGGTGTGTTTGGATTGAGGATTTAGGGAATGAGGAATGGGAATGGGATTGATTGAGGGTGTCTGGTTGTTGATATATGTTTTAAATGGTACCCAAAAACAACGGTTATTCACATACCGCTTAGGTGGTAGGCATAGATAAAAAGGGTCACGAAAGTGTCCCCTAGGAAAAGTTGTAGTATAAAATTTCAAAAATATTTTGCTTTTCATATACCCCCCCCTTAAGTATCAATTTATAGTGTAGTTTCTAACATTTATGAAAATGTGCCCTTTCGACCAAAAATTTCTGGCTCCAATTGTGGGTTTAGAATTTGATTCCCAATCTATCAACTTTTTCCAATTAAAAACCCAAACCCAACCGATAAACCAAGCAACAATATTAGATATGAAATCTAAAATCATCCTATTTTTCATTCCATTTTATAATCAAACCCATACCCAAACCCTTCCTAATAATAAACCAAACGGCACCTTAGTCAAATATGGCGATACACTTCTGCTCAGTTACCACTTGTGTTTGACCATAAATGTAGAAAACCAAGTTTCATTTTTCTTACTCAATGAAACATGTCTGAAAAAATCTTCCCAACTATTGTTTTCTCATGCTCAATAGTTGTGCTTGTCTCCTCTAGAACATGAATTCTTCTATTTGGAAAACACATTAGTTTACACAGAGGAACTATACAATCATACGGCAAAGGAAAGGTGACCATGGCCGCAATTGAACAAATGCCTTTAATGAAGTCTGTAGTGTACGAGTCTCTTCAGATCAATCCATGCACCAGTGCCTTTGCAATATGGAAAAGTCCAACATGACCTTACTATCGAGTCACACAACGCCAATTATAGTGTTAAAAGAGAGATGTTATTTGGGTTCCAACCTTTTGCAACCAAAGACCCTAAAGTATTTGACAAACCTGAGGAATTTGTCCCTCTGATCGATTTGTAGGGGACGGAGAGGCCTTGCAAAAGTACGTTTTGTGGTCAAATGGACCAGAAACGGAGAATACGACGATTGGTAATAAGCAATGTGCTGGAAAATACTTTGTTGTGTTGATAACAAGGTTGTTTGTCACTGAACTTTTTCGGAGATATGACATTTTTGAAGTCGAGATCAGTGACTCTGCGCTCGCAGGTGTTGCTCTCAAGTCCGTGAAAGCTAATGATGTCCAATTTGAAAATTTATGGGAGGGAATTGCTATTGTATTTATTTGTCAGTTGGTACTATTCAGTTTAATAGCCTGCAATAAAAATACTAAATTAAATTATGTAGATATTAAACAATATATTGAATTAAAGATTGAATAAAGTAGCAAATCATAACATTACCATTTTATTTATGGAAAAAGTTGAGAGTGGGGAAAAGAGGGAAATAAACCCGTCCAAGATGTTATTTTTACAACGATATAAATTATATGCATCATATAACTTTACCACTCTATAATCTGAAGGTAAAGGATTAGAAGCTGATATATCATGCACCAATGGGATACATATCGATGGATAAACGAGGTGCAAGTAGGACTTCAAGTGGGGTCGCTTTGCTTGTAGTTAGTCCTGAGCTCTCACTCATATCAATTGGTTCATGGGATGGTTTTTCTAGCATGAACTGTTGCATCAAAGTAGCTAATGTTAAACGCAAAGCCTGTAGCGAAAAGGAAATGCCTGGGCAAATTCTTCTACCACTTCCAAATGGGAGCAATTCAAAATGATTTCCTTTTACATCAATATCCTTTTGACTTTTCATGAATCTTTCTGGCTTAAATTCCTCGGGATCTGGCCAAACATTTGGATCACGATGCAATTTCCAAAGGTTTACTAACAAACGCGTGCCTTTGGGGATGTTGTAGCCACTCACAACACAATCTTCCAAGGCCTCATGAGGAACGGCAAGAGGAGCTGCAGGGTATACACGCAATGTTTCTTTTATGACTGCTTCAAGGTAGACTAAGTTTTTCAAGTCTGACTCGTCCACCGGTCTCTCCCTTCCTACATGTTCATCAATTTCATCTTGGGCAGCTTTTAGCGCTTTTGGGTTGTTGAGAAGCAAAGATAATGCCCACTTTAATGTCACAAATGTCGTATCCCAGCCTCCACTTATAAGTGCCTGCAAGGTGAAAATAACACCAAGTATTATTGGATTGGAACATAAGCAACATGCTAATAGTTTTTTCCCTTATCAGCAACGAATAGTGTTAGATCAGAAGCAATCCACCATGTTGGTTATGCCAAACAAACACCAGATTTGTGTAAAGTATTTTTCAGAACCATACAATTAAATAGCCTTCAAAAAATCAGTCTTCAACCCAAACCCAACCAATCACCCAAGCCCCACAAGTCAAAGCACATAACAACTAGAGAATGAACCTACACTAAAACACCACCACCTACAAATTAGGAACAAGAGATTACCAATATGAAGTAATTTCATTTCCTCCTAAACTTATATTTTTAGGTGAAAAGGTACGCAAGCTTAAAATGAATATGAAGAAAAAGATTTTTCTCAGCATTGAAGTTTCACTGTCGCATGAAGTCCAAGTTTTCATACATGTATGCGTAGTGTCAATGTTGTATCTTTGCACATCAATCATCTAGTTGCAATTTTCAATCTTTCACATGTGTTTTCAAGATTTGTTTATCTCAATATTATATTATCTTATCTTATCAATTTGAAAAAAGGAATTTGCTACAAGCTGATCATTGTTTCAACCAATGAGCCAACGGGTTTGTGAGATCAAGGAATTAATTGTATACGCTATACAAAATATTTTCTGAACATGTAAGATGTAAATTAAGCAAATAATGATTAGCTAATTGTAATATTGATCAAATTTAACTATATCACCGTTAATCCTTAATTGCTCTAATGGCCCCAATGTTCACGTACTTCTAATTCTACCATCATAGATCGTGGGTTCAAGTCACATTGGGTATGTGTGTGAATATCTTTTAGCTGATTAAAAATTTTGGACATTACCAGACACGATGCTTTGATGACTGTATCATGATCAAATTAAACCGGGGAAGTCCCCAGGGGAGGCCCCTTGGAGAGCGGAATACAGTACATCGATGAAGACTTGGTTGCCTTCATGTTGCTTCTCCGACCCTTTTTCTCTCTTGTGCTCCTTTAGCCATCCTATAAAAATGTTGTCCAGTTCTTCCCCTGCTATCTTCATTTCCTTCTCATATCCTCCCAAGTCTAAACGATCCGTAAATGGAATGAAATCTGATGCCACAAAGGCACCCAATAACTCAAAGAATTTCCTTACCGCATTTTGACATCGGACCCCTTCCTCATCATTGATTACAAACCTTTTTCCTGAAATGACCCTAACTACAACATTTAGTACCAAATTCCCAAACCATTGTGTCATATCTACCTTCACCATATCTGAACCTTTACTCTCTTTGTTCTTTACCCAAAGCTCAAAACTATCTTTCATAGAGGCTTTAAGTTCTGATACTCGAACATGTCCAAGCATCTCAACTCTTCGCTGTGTGAGAACCTCAAGCGTTATGATCTTGCGCACTTGTCGCCAGTAATCTCCATATGGGGCGAGACCAATCACTGCATAGTTATAGCCCATGATCTCGACTGCCTTTGATTTGGGTCGATTTGCAAACACCTTATCATTTGTGGTATAGCACTCTTTAACTATCTCCTTGCTACTCACCACCAAAGCTTGGTGAAAACCAAGCTTGATGGTGAAGATAGGGCCATATTTGTCTGCCAAGTCACCTAAAATTTGTTGAGGTGGTCGAGATCCTCCTAGAAGGTGAAAGTGTCCGATTATAGGCCATGCAGCTTTTGCTCTAGGCGGTGTGTTGTTCTTTAATCTGTTTACCCTCTTTTTGTTAAAGATTTGTAGCAGGAAAGCTATTACAATAACAAAACAGATGGCTTCAACACTTGGTGAATTTGAGAAAAAGAACTCCATATGTGCCAACAAAATTATGAGTGATTATACAGATCCACGATAGCAGATAATGCAATATAAATATTGAGGATCTCTTTTTAGAATAGTCAAGATACTAAATAGTTGATACATGGAATATGGTGGACGTACTGATAGTTTGCTACTGCTAACTTTTTTATCTTATCAACATTGTTGAAAACATAGTCAATATCTAAGTATTGTTAATTATATTAATGCACAGCTCTTTTTTTTTTGTGGAAATGTGCAAAACATATTAATCACCAAACTGTATAAGGTTTACAAATGGAAATACTAGGCATATGGACATCACACTATCCTTAATACGGAAATGACAGGATACATGATTGAAACATACAAACATGAAACCTATACACACCACATTTCCACAAGGACACACTACATTTCCTGTGGCATCAATGCCTCTTATTTCCACACAGAAAACTACAAAGTGCTTTTATCTTATCATTTCGAGATCTCTATGTTATTATCATATTCATCTATGCCACCTGAAATAATATGTCATCTAGCTTGTCATGTAAGGTAGCTCAGGTCATCTACAAAGGTTCTAACTTCTAACTAAAGCTAAAACAGCTATGGATCGAGATCGTATCATGTTGAACTAGTATAAGGGCATTTTGAATCTTTATTATTAAAGTCTTTATAATTGACTTGTTTATTTGAATTTTGATGCAAGCTCTATTGTCACCACGTTGATGTGCTAACTCTATATTGGGTACTTAAACAGGCCATTAGCTAGTAGAACCAATAACCATAAAGAGCAAAGAATAACCACATTTGTTATTGGTTTAACTTCAATTGTTCAAAACTTCAAAGCTTTATACATTTCTAAGTTTGTGCAAGTAAATTGTAAAAACCCAATTTGAAGTAGAAGTTTTATACATGATATTAAGCAGGACATTGAGGCAAGAAACTTCACTTCTACGTTAGGTAATACTTCATCCATCTTTGGAATTATAACAATATTAGTTATTGCAGTTTAACGGTTCATGATCCATAGTTGATTGAAGTGCAAGTACATAATTTTCTTCAATTCTTTCATTCTAAAAAGTTACTGTATTTGACATATGTATATACAAAGTTAATCTCAAGCTCCAAAATTTACCATTTAACGTCACAAAATGATCAAACTCTACTTACCTACCTTGAACGTTGCTTAAGGTAACCATAACAATGACTATTATTTTACATCCTTGAATTAGAACCATGTAAACCATTGGATGAAGGGGAGCTCGATGTATTAAACCACTGATCCTCCGCCTTATTGAATAAATTGATTCTATCATTTGTTGAATTCATGCTATCAAACAAACCTATTGTTGGATATTTTAGTGTAATTGGATTAACTTGTTTTGACCAATTTTATCATGATAATACATCATTTAGGTTTGGAGGTGCGGAGTGCACACCTACTTGAATCTATTATGATCTTAGAGCCCCAAAGGACGGGGTCGAGTGGCGTCCACTATTAGCGAGGTCCAAGGCGGCCCACAGCTGAGATCCAAGGAGCGAGCCCACTGGTGACAAAATTTTTTATTTCCACTATGTCGCTATGTAAAAATTCCTGCTGAAATTACTCTTGACGGTTCTTTGAAGTAGTGTGTTTCTATGAAATAGTGTGGAATGGCAGTTATGATTCTGCTTTGAAGTTAATTTGAGGGACAAAATTTGACAACTTGAAACCCTAAAAGCTGCTTTGGCAGTTATCCCGTATTATAGTTATATATACGGTTTATTTGGTCAGATAAAGATACGGTTCATAAAAATCTCGGATAAACACATCTGAGAAAATTCTCATTCTCTGAATTGTATCCGATTGAATAATTTGGTAGAACCGCCGAATTGATTCGATCGAAAGTGTTCACGCCTTTGAGAGATTTAAGTATATCCGATGTGTTCGTTATTACTACATATCCTACAAAGATCGAATCAATTAAGATGACGAACCGATTACGTGAAAAGACATGAATAAGACGTTTGCAAAGTTGGAAGTTTTCAAGGACGTAGATGGCAAAGAAGATGCATTTTATCTCCGAATTTGAAAGTGGTGTATGTTAGTACCCCATGCCCCGAGGTCGTTGAGAATGAAACCCGAACGGACTTCGTAATCGCTCAAAGTGGGAAGCGAGACTACATATGTCGTTGTCATATTCTTAACGGTATGTCTGATTCCTTGTTTGATATTTATCAAAGCGTAGAGTGCAAAAATTATGGGATACCCTAGAAGCCAAATATATGGCAGAAGATCGTCTAGTAAGATTTCTTGTTGGTAATTTTAATAACTATAAAATGGTAGACACTAGGCTGTCATGGAGCAGTACCACAATTGCAAAGGATATTAGGACAGTTTTGCAAATATGATATGAAAATGGATGAATCAATTTACGTCTCTAGTATCATAGATAAAGCTGCCCCCCTCTTGGAAAGATTTTAAAACAATCAGAAACATAAGAAAGAGGAATTGAATTTGGTTAAACTTGGAAGTCATTTCCAAATTGAACAATCCATACATTGATATGGAAAAGGGTTGTTGGTGGTACTAAAACCATGGCTGGTTCTTACGTGAACATGGTGGAGGAGGGTGAATCCTCTAAAATTGGTAAAGGGGAAACGAAAATGGCAAAGCAATAACAACAAAGGTTCGATAAGAAACCAAAAGTAACTGTTGGAAGTGTGGGAAACCCGGACACTTTAAGAAAGATTGCAGGTCTAAAAAGGGTGGAGGTAATGGGAAAAACGAGGCTGGTTCTAGTGGATCCAAGGATCTGGAAAGCAATCGAGGTTTGTTTTTGGTACCTCTGATCATTCTGTTGAGAATTATTATGTATCAATAATTTCATACATTCTATGTGCGGGATGATGATTTATCATGGTGGGTAGATTCGGGAGCAACATGTCATGTGTGCAAAACTCTTCAATGGTTCAAGGACTTTAAGCCAATTGAAGATGGATCTTTGTTAAAGATGGGCAATGTTGCAACTGAAGATTAAAGGACTAGGATCTGTTAATCTAGTCTTTATACGAAACTCTTTACTTTTAAATAATGTTGTGTATGTACCGGAATTCGTAGAACTTAGTTTGGTATTGTATTAAATAATTGTGGCTACAAGCAAGTCTTGGAAAGCAACAAGTATATATTGTCTAGACATGGAACCTTTATTGGCTTTGGATATTTGAATGGCATGTTTAAATTAAATTTGGATGTTTCGTTTGTTAATAATTACATTTGCATGGCTTCTACTAGTTCTAGCAATAATTGTGGTAAATCTAAATTATGGCATGCTAGACTAGGACACGTACATTACAAGAGAATGATAGACATGTCCAAAATGAGTCTAATACACCTTTTGAATTGAATGGTGAAAAGTGTAAAACTTGTATGTTGACTAAGATTACTAGACAACCTTTCGCCAAGAATGTCATTAGAGATACCAAGGTATTAGAACTTGTACACGATGACTTGTGTGATTTTCATTCAACTCCATCACTTGGTAATAAAAAGTATGTAGTTACTTTTATTGATGATGCTACTATATATTGCTATGTTTACTTGTCATACAAAAGATGAAGCTCTTGATAAATTTAAAATTTATAAAGAGTAAGTAGAGCTTTATCATGGTGTGAAAGATTCACTTACATGATAGGGGAGGTGAGTATTATGATCCAGTATATTTTCAATCTCTTGGTATAATACATCGAGACCACTGCTCATATACACCACAACAAAATGGTATATCTAAAAGAAAGAATAGGACATTAAAAGAAATGGTTAATTCCATGATATGCTATTCGCCCTAAGTGATGGATTTTGGGGTGAGGCTATGTTAATGACTGTTATTTATTAAATAGAGTTCTAATAAAGGAACAAGATAACCCTTATGAACTTTGGTATAAAAAGGCACCAAAGCGAGTTATCGAGTTTGGGGGTAGTAAGATAGATGATCCTAAAATAAATAATATAGGTCAAAGAGGTATAGATTGTGTATTCACGGCTATCCCGAGAATTCTAAGTGTTATAGATTCTATGTCATAGAACCAATGATTATATCCGTGCACTCTATTATTGAGTCACTGAGATCTTTGATTTTGCAATGAGGATAGGTTTACATCTTTACCTAAACCTGGAGACATGATTGCAAGTTCTAGTAACTTTGGTGCATCGACCAAGTGGACTTTTCTCCTCCGAGCCTTGAGCCTAGGAGAAGTGTAAGAGCAAGAAAAACCAAATCTTTTGGTGGCGATTTCCAACTATATAAATTCGAAGGATCAAGGAATGAAATTCAATTTCAATATCAATATTGTTTCAATGTTGCTGAAGATCCTAGGACCTCTGATGAAGCTATGGCTTCAAGCGGATCTTGCATTTTGGAAAGAGGCAATCCAAGATGAGATTGACTCTATTATGTACAATAATACTTGGAAACCGTCGATTTACCACCGGTTTTAAACCATTGAATAGTAAATGGATCTTCAAAAGGAAGATGAAGGTGGATGGAAGCATAGACAAGTATAAAAGCCGTTGGTTATCCAAGGCTTTAGACAAAAGGAAGGTATTGATTTCTTTGATACTTATGCTCCTGTTGCTAGGATTACCACTATTAGATTATTGTTAGCACTTGCGGCTATACATAATCTTGTAATTCACCAAATGGATGTTAAAACAGCCTTACTGAATGGTGAATTGGATGAAGAGATTTACATAAAAACAACCGAAGGTTTTGTCATGCCCAGTAATGAAAATAAGGTTTGTAAATTGGTTAAATCTCTTATGGTTTGAAACAAGCTCCTAAGCGGTGGCATGAAATTTGATGATGTTATCTTGTCTAATGGTTTGCATTAAACCAAGCGGACAAGTGTGTATCTGACAAGTTTAATGCTTACGTAAAGGAGTAATCATTTGCTTGTATGTTGATGACATGTTGATCTTTGGTACTGATCAAGATCAAGTTGATGCAACTAAGGAATTCTTGTCCTCTAAATTTGAGATGAAGGACATGGGGGAGGCTGATGTGATTCTTGGCATCAAGATCATACGTGGAGAACATGGCATTACTATCTCTCAATCACATTATATTGAGAAGATGTTGGATAAATTTAATCTGAAAGATTGTTCTCCAATAGGTACTCCTATGGATCCCACAACAAAACTTGTGGCTAATAAAGGTGTTGTTGTGAATCAACTTGAATATTCAAGGGCTATTGGATCTTTAATGTATGCCATGATTAGTACTAGACCTGATATAGCCTTTGCTGTTGGAAGGTTGAGTAGATATACTCACAATCCAGGTTTAATCCATTGGCGAGCAATTAATAGAGTATTTGATTGCAAAGGAACAATGGATTATGGTTTGACTTATCTTTGGATTCCCTACGTTCTTGAAGGTTATTCAGATGCAAGTTGGATTTCCAATGGAAGATCATTCTTCCTAACCGGTTGGGTATACCTACTTGGAGGTGGTGCCATTTTCTGGGCATCTAAGAAGCAAACTTGCATAACTGATTCAACAATGGAATCGAGAGTTTGTAGCATTAGCAGACAGCCTAGTAAAGCTGAATGGCTAAGGAACTTAATTTATGAAATTCCATTGTGGCCTAAACCGATATCATCCATTTCTATCAGATGTGATAGTCAAGCTACTTTGGCTAAGGCATACAGTCAAGTATATAATGGGAAGTCTAGACACATAGGTGTTAGACATAGCATATTACGTGATCTTGTCACGAATGGTGTGATATCGTGGTGTTTGTGAAAACACAACACAATTTAGCCGATCATTTAACCAAAGGGTTGAATAGAGATCTCGTGAAAAATCCGGCTATAGGGATGGGATTAAAGTCCATCGAAATCTCGATATCAAGATACCCAATTCCCACCTAGTATGAGGCTAGGTGCTGAATTCAATGTGGAAGGCTTAATATTTAGAGATTGGAACACATTAGAAGAAACATCCCAAGGTATGTGTTCAGACCTACAAGTTAGGGAGGTTGAATGAATATATTCTTAATAGCTCTTTTGACAAATTGCGTTGTAGGTGCAAGATTAAAAGAGTTACCTATATAAGCATGAAGTTTAGCAGCTTCAAGAAGGACTTGGCTTTGAAATGCTTATGAAGGATAAGGACATAGGCTAGTAAAACATGTGTCAAGATAGAACTACTATGTATGTAAACTTTTGTGTACATTATCCTCGTGTATTCATATTGAATTCTGGGTTCAATCCTAAGCGACACCACCGTATGAATATTTGGAATGTGTAATGTACTAATGTGAAATTCAATCGTCACGACATTTCATTTATGCAAAAGTTTGATTGTTTGAGATTACTTGTTTTAGTTAATCAAGGATTGCACTAAAATAGGGAGGAATGTTGGATATTTTAGTGTAATTGGATTAACTTGTTTTGACCAATTTTATCATGATAATATATCATTTAGGTTTGGAGGTGCGGAGTGCACACCTACTTGAATTTATTATGATCTTGGGGGCGAAGCCCCTAAGGAGACGGGGTCGGCGTACATACAATCCAAGCAGTGACCTGGCGAGTCCAAGAAAGAGCCCCTGGCGACTGGAAAAATTTTTTATTTCCACTATGTCGCTATGTAAAAATTCTGCTGAAATTACTCTTTGTGATTCTGGAAGTAGTGTGTTTTACGAAATAGTGTGTTCTGAAATAGTGTGGAATCAAGTTATGATTCTGGAAGTTCGAATTTGAGGGACAAAATTTGACAACTTGGAAACCCTAAAAGCTGCTTTGGCGATTATCCGTATAGTTATATATCACGGTTTATTTGGTCGATATAAATACGGTTCATAAAAATCTCGATAAACACATACGAGAAAATTCTCATTCTGAATTGTATCCGATTGAATAATTTGGTAGAACCACCGAATTGATTCGATCGAAAGTGTTCTACGCCTTTCGAGATTTAAGTATATCCGATTGTGTTCGTTATTACTACATATCCCCTACAAAGATCGAATCAATTAAGATGACGAACCCGATTCGTGAAAGACATGAATAAGACGTTTGCAAAGTTGGAGAAGTTTTCTGGGCAGGATTTTCGTAGATGGCAAAAGAAGATGCATTTCTATCTCACGAATTTGAAAGTGGTGTATGTTCAGTGCCCCATGCCCGAGGTGTTGAGAATGAAACCCTGGAACAGACTCGTAATTGCTCAAAGTGGGAGAACGCAGACTACATATGTCGTGGTCATATTCTTAACGGTATGTCTGATTCCTTGTTTGATATTTATCAAAACGTAGAGTCTGCAAAAGAATTATGGGATGCCCTAGAAGCCAAATATGGCGAAGATGCGTCTAGTAAGAAATTTCTTGTTGGTAATTTTGATAACTATAAAATGGTAGACACTAGGCCGTCATGGAACATTACCACAATGCATAAAGGATATTAGGGCAGTTTGCAATATGATATGAAAATGGATGAATCAATTTCTGTCTCTAGTATCATAGATAAAACTGCCCCCTCTGGAAAGATTTTAAAAACAATCAAAACATAAGAAAGAGGAATTGAATCTGGTTGAACTTGGAAGTCATTTCCAAATTGAACAATCCATATGTGATATGGAAAGGGTTCGTTGGTGGTACTAAAACCATGTTTGGTTCTTCTGTGAACATGGTGGAGGAGGGTGAATCCTAAAATTTGGTAAAGGGAAACGAAAATGGCAAAGCAATAACAACAAAGGTTCGAAAGAAACCAAAAGTAACTGTTGGAAGTGTGGAAACCCGGACACTTTAAGAAAGATTGCAGGTCTAAAAGGGTGGAGGTAATGGAAAAAAGGTTGGTTCTAGTGGATCCAAGGATCCGGAAAGTCAGGTTTGTTTTGGTACCTCTGATCATTCTGTTGAGAATTATTATGTATCAATAATTTCTGATACATTCTATGTGCAGGATGATGATTTATCATGGTGGGTAGATTCAGGAGCAACATGTCATGTGTGCAAAAATCTTCAATGGTTCAAGGACTTTAAGCCAATTGAAGATGGATCTTTATTAAAAATGGGCAATGTTGCAAGAACGATTAAAGGACTAGGATCTGTAATCTAGTCTTTACTTCCGGAAACTCTTTACTTTTAAATAATGTTGTGTATGTACCTGGAATTCGTAAGAACTTAGTTTCTGGTATTGTATTAAATAATTGTGGCTACAAGCAAGTCTTGGAAAGCAACAAGTATATATTGTCTAGACATGGAACCTTTATTGGCTTTGGATATTTGAATGGCATGTTTAAATTAAATTTGGATGTTTCGTTTGTTAATAATTCTGTTTGCATGGCTTCTACTAGTTCTAGCAATAATTGTGGTAAATCTGAATTATGGCATGCTAGACTAGGACACGTACATTACAAGAGAATGATAGACATGTCAAAAAATGAGTCTAATACCGCTTTTTGAATTGAATGGTGAAAAGTGTAAAACTTGTATGTTGACTAAGATTACTAGACAACCTTTCGCCAAGAATGTCATTAGAGATACCAAGGTATTAGAACTTGTACACAGTGACTTGTGTGATTTTCATTCAACTCCATCACTTGGTAATAAAAAGTATGTAGTTACTTTTATTGATGATGCTACTAGATACTGCTATGTTTACTTGTGTCATACAAAAGATGAAGCTCTTGATAAATTTAAAATTTATAAAGAGGAAGTAGAGCTTTATCATGGTGTGAAGATTAAAACACTTCAAGCTGATAGGGGAGGTGAGTATTATGATCCAGTATATTTTCAATCTTGGTATAATACATCGACCACTGCTCCATATACACCACAACAAAATGGTATATCTGAAAGAAAGAATAGGACATTAAAAGAAATGGTTAATTCCATGATATGCTATTCTGGCCTAAGTGATGGATTTTGGGGCGAGGCTATGTTGACAGACATTATTTATTAAATAGAGTTCCTAATAAAAGGAACAAGATAACCCCTTATGAACTTTGGTATAAAAGGCACCATGAGTTATCTCGAGTTTGGGGTGTAGAGCTGTGGTAAGATTGAATGATCCTAAAATAAATAATATAGGTCAAAGAGGTATAGATTGTGTATTCACTGGCTATCCTGAGAATTCTAAGTGTTATAGATTCTATGTCATAGAACCCAATGATTATGTATCCGTGCACTCTGTTATTGAGTCACGAGATGCTGATTTTGGCAATGAGGATAGGTTTACATCTTTACCTAAACCTGTAGACATGATTGCAAGTTCTAGTAACTTTGGTGCATCCGACCAAGTATTGTTTCTCCTCGAGGCTTCGAGCCTAGGAGAAGTGTAAGAGCAAGGAAAACCAAATCTTTTGGTGGCGATTTCCAACTATATCTGGTTGAAGGATCAAGGAATGAAATTCAATTTCAATATCAATATTGTTTCAATGTTGATGAAGATCCTAGGACCTACAATGAAGCTATGGCTTCAAGGGATGCTGCATTTTGGAAAGAGGCAATCCAAGATGAGATTGACTCTATTATGCACAATAATACTTGGAAACCGTCCGATTTACCACCGGTTTTAAACCATTGAATAGTAAATGGATCTTCAAAGGAAGATGAAGGTGGATGGAAGATAGACAAGTATAAAGCCGATTGGTTATCCAAGGCTTTTACAAAAGGAAGGTATTGATTTCTTTGATACTTATGCTCTGTTCTTAGGATTACCACTATTAGATTATTGTTAGCACTTGCGGCTATACATAATCTTGTAATTCACCAAATGGATGTTAAAACAGCCTTTCTGAATGGTGAATTGGATGAAGAGATTTACATAAAACAACCTGAAGGTTTTGTCATGCCTGGTAATGAAAATAAGGTTTGTAAATTGGTTAAATCTCTTTATGGTTTGAAACAAGCTCCTAAGCAGTGGCATCACAAATTTGATGATGTTATCTTGTCTAATGGTTTTGCATTAAACCAAGCAGACAAGTGTGTATACAGCAAGTTTAATGCTTCTGGTAAAGGAGTAATCATTTGCTTGTATGTTGATGGCATGTTGATCTTTGGTGTGATCAAGATCAAGTTGATGCAACTAAGGAATTCTTGTCCTCTAAATTTGAGATGAAGGACATGGGGGAGGCTGATGTGATTCTTGGCATCAAGATCATACGTGGAGAACATGGCATTACTATCTCTCAATCACATTATATTGAGAAGATGTTGGATAAATTTAATCTGAAGGATTGTTCTCCAATAGGTACTCCTATGGATCCCACAAAACTTTAGCTAATAAAGGTGTTGCGTGAATCAACTTGAATATTCAAGGGCTATTGGATCTTTAATGCCATGATTAGTACTAGACCGATATAGCCTTTCTGTTGGAAGGTTGAGTAGATATACTCACAATCCAGGTTTAATCCATTGGCGAGCAATTAATAGAGTATTTCAGTACTTGAAAGGAACAATGGATTATGGTTTGACTTATCTGGATTCCTTTCGTTCTTGAAGGTTATTCAGATGCAAGTTGGATTTCCAATCAGGAAGATCATTCTTCCACAACTGGTTGGGTATACCTACTTGGAGGTGGTGCCATTTGCTGGGCATCTAAGAAGCAAACTTGCATAACTGATTCAACAATGGAATCTGAGTTTGTAGCATTAGCAGCAGCTAGTAAAGAAGCTTTGAATGGCTAAGGAACTTAATTTATGAAATTCCATTGTGGCCTAAACCGATATCATCCATTTCTATCAGATGTGATAGTCAAGCTACTTTGGCTAAGGCATACAGTCAAGTATATAATGGGAAGTCTAGACACATAGGTGTTAGACATAGCATATTACGTGATCTTATCACGAATGGTGTGATATCTGTGGTGTTTGTGAAAACACAACACAATTTAGCCGATCATTTAACCAAAGGGTTGAATAGAGATCTCGTGAAAAATCCGGCTATAGGGATGGGATTAAAGTCCATCTGAAATCTCTGATATCAAGATACCCAATTCCCACCTAGTATGACGCTAGGTGCTGAATTCAATGTGGAAGGCTTAATATTTAGAGATTGGAACACATTAGAAGAAACATCCCAAGGTATGTGTTCAGACCTACAAGTTAGGGAGGTTGAATGAATATATTCTTAATAGCTCTTTTGACAAATTGCGTTGTAGGTGCAAGAGTAAAAGAGTTACCTATATGAGCATGAAGTTTAGCCGCTTCAAGAAGCTGGGACTTGGCTTTGAAATGCTTATGAAGGATAAGGACATAGGCTAGTAAAACATGTGTCAAGATAGAACTACTATGTATGTAAACTTTTGTGTACATTATCTTCGTGTATTCATATTGAATTCCCAGGGTTCAATCCTAAGCGACACCACAATTGAATATTTGGAATGTGTAATGTACTAATGTGAAATTCAATCGTCACGACATTTCATTTATGCAAAAGTTTGATTGTTTGAGATTACTTGTTTTAGTTAATCAAGGATTGCACTAAAATAGGGAGGAATGTTGGATATTTTAGTGTAATTGGATTAACTTGTTTTGACCAATTTTATCATGATAATATATCATTTAGGTTTGGAGGTGCGGAGTGCACACCTACTTGAATTTGTTATGATCTTAGGGGAAAGCTAAGGACGGTCGGGGCCCACAGTAGCAGAGCCAAGGGGCGGTGGCCGGGGCATCAAGGGAGGCCCCAGCTGACCTGGAAAAATTTTTTATTTCCACTATGTCGCTATGTAAAAATTCCTGCTGAAATTACTCTGACGGATTCCACAGTAGTGTGTTTCTGCTGAAATAGTGTGTTTCTGATGAAATAGTGTGGAATACTGAAGTTAGATTCCGAAGTTCGAATTTGAGGGACAAAATTTGACAACTTGAAACCCTAAATGCTTTTGAGTTATCGTATTATAGTTATATATACGGTTTATTTGGTCAGATAAAAATACGGTTCATAAAAATCTCAGATAAACACATACAGAAAATTCTCATTCTCTGAATTGTATCCGATTGAATAATTTGGTAGAACCACCGAATTGATTCGATCTGAAAGTGTTCACACGCCTTTCAGAGATTTAAGTATATCCGATTGTGTTCGTTATTACTACATATCCCCTACACCTATTTCATCTGATTCATTGTTCTTGACCTCCTTAATCATCTCCTTCTCAGTGACAATAGATAGCGACGAGTAATTAGATCCATCCAATGATAGTGTAGATTTTCTTCTCTGGTGCTCCAACTTTCAGCCACTTGATCATAGTAGGTCTCATCTCACTATGAAAGGCAAGGCCTTTGAATGCCACTTCAGCAACCTTATGTATCGAGGAAATAGTCCATGTGTCTTTGTTAGGCCCAAGGGAAGAATCAATTATCTCATCAAGACAATTCTTTTTTGCTACGGTCCAAACTGCTAGTGATGCCAAAGTGACTTCATTATGTGGTCGAGAAAAATCCAATGCTTTAAATGCTGTTATAATCTCAATTAACACAAACTCCAAAGCTATATACATCGCTTTTATCAGATAGATCAAAGTTTTAATGATATTCAGGATCTAGGTATCCCGGCGTTCCTTGTGGAGCAGTTGAAACATGTGATGACTCCATTATTCCCAATCTAGAAAGACCAAAATCCGCAACTTTTGTTTTGAAACTATAATCCAATAGTATATTGCTCCACTTCACATCTCTATGATAGATTGGGGGATCCAAATTTGAGTGTAGATAAGCAATAGCTTGAGCGGTTTCAGTGGCAATTGTAAGGCGAACAAGCCATGGAAGCCCGTTACCTCTCTCTTTATGTAAATGTTGCGATAAGGTCCCATTTGGCATGAACTCATAAACTAGTATTTGATCATATTTATCTACTGAACATCCTAATAAGCAAACAAGGTTTATGGGCTAACCGATGAGAGAAGTTGTGAACCAATACAATCTCGATATTTCTTTACAGAAACTTGAAGGACTAAACGTGTTCATTAGAAAGTTAATAACCGCCAAGCGGTTAAGGTAGTTATATTAGTTAAGTTAGTTAATTTCTGAAAACTAGCGAATGGTTGTGACGTTTGGTTCATGCCATTTCGAACAGACACAAAGATTGGGGTCGCACCCTTTCGTGTCTTATATATATGTACAAATCTGTAACACAAGATTGGTTAGACGAAATAAAAGTTATCTAGTTTATTTGTTTGCAATTCATTTCTACTCACACACACTTTGGGACCATCATTTGGCATCAAGAGCCTTGTTATACCCACGCTCGTTACACCATCAAAAACCAGAAACCATTGTTAACGAGACGAAGGAAACCAAAAAAAACAACAACACCCTGAACATTTTTTATTTAGGAAAGAAATACGCGACGTATAAACAAAGACACGTTGCCTGGATAACTAAGGGACGCAAGAAAATAGTATACGACTTATCTTGCCGAAATTGCAAACGATAGGACACCAAACGAAGTGGTGGCCTGCCTTCATTGTGATATCAGTACGCGACAACAGAAGTTTAGAAAGTAGAGAACAATTGTTAGAAGCCTTTGTTGGTGTCTTGCACACGATAACAAAGAAGGAAGAATAGGCTTGTTGCTATACAACGCGACAAGAAGGAAAAGAACGACGTCAAGAAGAAACCATTGTGTATAAACAACGAGATACACAAGAAGAAAAAAGGCGTTGCTTGTAGATTTGATAAGGTATACTGAGACAACAAAACAATCAAGGATTGTATGGAGAAGCGTTTAGCAATACGGAACAACAACAAAATAAGGAAAAAAACAGGTTGATCACTTGTTTGTTAATAGAATACCGACGGGTATAGAAAGGTTTGTTGAAGATATAGTGTGGAATCAAGAAGGAAACAAGGAAGTATTGTGGTACAACGTAGGAAAAGCATAACGACAAACAAATTCTCATTTGTTTAGACGTTGAAATTAATACCGTGGGTATTAGTGAAAGAAAAGGAAAGCAATCGAGTTGCTTTGGTAAATACCGAGAGGTATTTGTGAAAATTGTGTAGCACTTGGAACGAAACAACAAAAAACAACAACGTTTGATTGTGGCCAAGAACACGTTGGGTGTTTTTGGAGAAAGAAGCCGAGACAAAACAAAGAAGGTCTAGGGCACACGCCGGAAACCAAGTCGAAACAAAGAAAGGACAACGTAGAAGTGTGGTAGCATAAGGAAGAACTTTGGTTGGTTTATTGAAAGAAAAGAAATAAATTCGACAAGTAAGAACAACATCAAAATACAACCGAGTTGCTTTGGAGAAAAGATGAGGAAAGAAAAGGACGTGGTTGGTATAACACTCAAGTACCGACACACAAGTGGGAATACGTTTGTGTTTTGACACAACAACGAGGTCACAAATTCAATTTTTGGATTTCAATTATACTTTAGATAGTATAGATATTTATTTCATACTATTAGGAAATCCCGAGAACTATAAATTGATCCCGTACTATTAGGATTTCCGGATAACTACTTTTCTGTTCCCGTAGTAGTAGGATATACCATACTGGTTAGAATTCCCATACGATTAGAAGGTGGATATTGTAAACGCATTTAAGATGGCCGGTGACGATACGAATAACACTAACACTGTAGTGAAGCCCGTAACACCTACTGCACAATACCAATGCCCTAAGTTGAAAACTACAAACTACACGGTTTGGGCGATACAAATTAAGGTTAAACTAGAAGCACATGGTTTATGGGAAACAATAGAACCTAAGGAAAACACGCAAATAGATGATAAGAAGGATAAGGCAACAACTGCCCTCCTATATCAAGCGTTGGCCGAAGATGTGATTTTACAAGTAGCAAGTTGTAAAATGGCAAAAGAATTATGGGAATCATTAAAAAGGAGACACGTTGGAGAAGAAAGAGTGCAACAAGCACGGTTACAATCACTGATGATTGGATTTAATACCCTTCAGATGAAGGAAGATGAAACGGTGGATGCATTTACGAACAAACTAAATGGTTACGCCACGAAGGCTAAAGAATTAGGAAAAACCATGGATGAATCACTTTTAGTACGAAAACTATTAGACTCCACACCAGATAGGTTCATTCAAATAGTAGCATCCATAGAACAGACAAATGATCTCGACGACATTACCTTAGATGAGATCACTGGAAAACTTAAGGCATTTGAGGAAAGGATAAAACTCCGAAACGGAGGATAAGTAGAAAGCCAAGATAACTTATTATTCGCACAAGGCGAACACTCTAGAAATAAGAAACGATTTAACAAATATAGAGGTAGATCAAACTACTCACGAGGAAACTGGCAAAATAGAGGAAACAGAGATAACTCGAATGGAGAAAATTCAACTCACAATGATAAGTCAAATAAGAATAAAGGTGAGTGGAATAAAAGGAAGATAAAATGTTTCAATTGCGGGAAACAAGGACATATGAAGAAAGACTGTAGAAACCCACCAACAACTCAGGAATAATCAAACCTTATTTTAGAAGACGATGAACCATCACTATTAATGACTACACACGAAACTGAACATGAAGAAGTTTTGTTGAATGAAGGACAAGTACAACCCGGAAAGTATGCTACAACAGATGCTAGCATATGGTATTTAGATAATGGTGAAAGTAACCATATGACGGGAACTAAGAGTCATTTTAAAGATATTGACGAAAGCATCACTGGACGCGTTCGTTTTGGAGATGGATCATACATAGAGATAAAGGGTAGAGGTTCTATACTGCTAGGATGTAGAAACAAAGAACAAAAGATAGTTTCAGATGTTTACTACATTCCAAACCTCAAGAGCAACATACTAAGTCTAGGACAACTTACAGAGATAGGTTGTAAGATCATCATGGATGGAAACAAATTGACTTTGTATGATAAGAGCAAGAAGTTGTTGATGAAGGTAGAAAGATCTAAGAATCGACTTAAGCACCTATATGTCTCTTAGCAAATGTGGATAACCAAGCATGGTTATAGCACGCTAGATTAGGTCACCTGAACTTTGACGACATCAACAAGATGACAAGAAAGGGTCTAGTGGAAGGAATACCAAGAATAAATCATGCAGGACAAATATGTGATGCATGTTTATTAGGAAAACACAGTAGAACACCATTTCCCAATCAAGCTAAATTCAGATCAAAGAACCCATTGGACTTAGTATATGGAGATCTTTGTGGTCCCATAAGTCCAGCCACACATTCTGGAAAAAAACGCATCTTCTTATTAGTAGATGACTGTACACGTTTCATGTGGGCCTACTTTCTAACATCGAAAGATCAGGCATTCAACACATTTAAGGAATTTAGACAAAAGATTGAAATGGAGTTAAGACTGAAGTTAAGAATGCTAAGAACAGATAGAGGAGGTGAATTTACATCAAATGAATTCACTAAATACTGTAAGGATAATGGAATAGCAAGACAGCTGACAAAGACCATACTCACAGCAACAAAATGGAGTAGTTGAAAGAAAAAATAGGATGGTGTTATCAACTACTAGGAGTATGATGAAAGCGATGAAGTTACCCTTAACTTTTTGGGCAGAAGTAGTCAAGCACGCCATTTACATACTAAATAGGGTACCTACAAGAGCACTGGAAGATAAAACACCATATGAAGCACTCTACAACAGAAAACCGAATCTGGAAAACCTAAGAATATTCGGATGCATAGCTTATGCTAAGATAACGATACCTCACTTGAAGAAGCTGGATGACAGAAGCATACCAATGATTTACTTAGGAGTAGAGGAAGGATCAAAAGCATGTAGGCTATATGATCTGGTAGGAAAGAAGAAACATGTTAGTAGGGATGTAAATTTTATGGAAACAAAACCGTGGGATTGGGATAAAAATGGAGAGGATACAAGTACACAAGACACATTTTGGGCTAGTTTTGTGGTAGATGAAGTTGACAATGAAAATCCTACACCAGTCAACATAGAAAATAATGATAATACGTATCCAATACCGGATCCAATACCAGATCCAGACTCAACAATCACACCACCAACATACACTTACAACCCTAACTCAGAGGATGAAGAAGAAGCTACTTTTAGCTCATTAGGAAGCTCAGATCAGAGATATGATCATAGACCAGTACAAGGTTTAAAAAATATAACGGAAATCTACGAAACTGCACGTGAAGTAGAAGCACCAAGCTTATTTTTCACAAAAGAAGAACCCCGTAATTACAAGGAAGCATCAAAAGATGAGAAGTGGATTGAGGCCATGGAGATTGAATTAGATTCAATCAACAAAAATAACACATGAACTCTTACCACATTGCCTGCAAATCAGAAGGCAATAGGACTCAAATGGGTTTATAAAACCAAGAGAAATGCACAAGGAAAGATCATTAAATATAAAGGAAGATTAGTAGCAAAAGGTTATGTACAAGAACAAGGAATAGACTTCGATGAAGTGTTTGCACCAGTTGCTAGAATAGAGACAGTTCGCTTAATATTAGCACTAGCAGCATATCATGGATGTCAAGTACACCACTTAGATGTAAAATCAGTATTTTTACATGGAGAGTTGAAGGAAGAAGTATATGTTACACAACCTGAAGGTTTCATTCAACAAGGAAACCTAGGAAAAGTCTACAAGCTAACTAAAGCTTTGTATGGCTTAAGACAAGCACCGAGAGCTTGGAATGTGAAACTTGATCAAACCTTGAAGTCATTAGACTTTAAGAAATGTAATCTCAAACAAGCAGTTTACACAAAGACAAGCAAGACTTCTACACTTATAGTTGGAGTTTATGTAGATAATTTAATAATCACGGGCACTCCAAAGAAGGAAATAGACTTGTTCAAATCCCAGATGGAAGAAAAATTTGAAATGAGCGACTTAGGATTGCTAGCATATTACCTTGGGATAGAAGTTACACAAACAGGAGGAGAGATTACAATCAAGCAAACAAGATATATTAACAAGATCTTGAAAGAAACAAGTATGAAGGACAGTAATGATACGAAGATACCATTGGATCCCGGCACTAAGTTGGTCAAGGCGGAAAATGGAAACCCAGTTGACGCAACTTATTACCGAAGCTTAATTGGAAGTCTCAGATACTTACTACATGCAAGACCAGATCTTAGTTACTCAGTCGGACTACTCAGCAGATTTATGCAAGACCCGAAGGATCATCACCTGAAGGCAGTGAAACAAGTAATCCGATATATCAAAGGAACAAAAGAACATGGAATAATATGCAAGAAAGAAGGCGGGTGCAAGATTACAGGATACAGTGACAGTAGTTATGGAATCAATACCGATCAAGGAAAAGGAACTACCGGAATAGTATTTTACTTTGGAGAGTCACCTATTACTTGGTGTACTTAGAAGCAACCAACAGTAGCACTCTCATCATGTGAATCAGAATTCATGGCGGCTACTGGAGCAGCATGTCAAGCCTTATGGTTAAAACGTTTACTCAGTGAATTAACTGGATTGGAAGAAAAAAGGATAACGCTTAGAGTTGACAACATATCAACAATAACACTCGTAAAGAACCCAGTTTTTCATGGAAGGAGTAAGCACATAGACATTCGCAATCATTTCATTCGTGAATGCGTAGAGAATGGTCATATTAATGTGGAACACGTTAGTGGAGAACTATAAAGAGCAGATATCTTAACAAAAGCTTTACCAAGACTAAAGTTCGTAACTATGCGACAAATGCTCGGAGTTCAAGACTTAGGACAAAGCAACGATCAAGATTAAGGAGGAGAATGTGAACCAATATAATCTCGATATTGCTTTACAGAAACTTGAAGGACTAAACGTGTTCATTAGAAAGTTAATAACCGCCAAGCGGTTAAGTTAGTTATATTAGTTAGGTTAGTTAATTTCTGAAAACTAGCGATTGGTTGTGACGTTTGGTTCATGCCATTTCGAACAGACACAAAGTTTGGGGTCGCACCCTTTCGTGTCTTATATATATGTACAAATCTGTAACACATGATTGGTTAGACGAAATAAAAGTTATCTAGTTTATTTGTTTGCAATTCATTTCGACTCACACACACTTTGGGACCAACAGAAGTTTGATCTCGTTCATGACTTGATCAATGTTGTCACCTTCAGCTCGGTGTTTTATACATTTAATGGCTACCCATTCTCCATTGTGGAGCTTGCCAGAGTATACAGTGCCATAAGCTCCTGTTCCTAGTCTTTGTTTCTCGGAAAAACTATTTGTGGCTTTTTCTATCTCTTTGTAAGAGTGTAAATGTGAATTATGATGCCTTTGGCTTCATAAAACTGTCTGTTTACTCTACTTTGACATCTTGAAATAGGACGGCGACGAACAATGCATATTATCAAGGGCAAAAGGCACCAGAGTGTATCTTACTTATCATTTGAACCTTTTATATGTATCGAACAAAAAGAATTGCATTTATGTGTCTCAAAGTTTGTTTTTAGCATTTTTTGTGTACTCATGAAATATTTTGACCATTTTACCCTTTAGGGTGAATTATATAAATGGTCCCTGGATTGGCAAATATTGCATCAACCGTCTCAGAAATTTTAAAGTTCCACTAATCGTCTGTTTTTTATGCATTTTCATCCTTTTTTTCTGTTTTCGTCCGTTTTTATACGTTTTCGTCCGTTTTTTTACGTTTTCATCCGCTTTTATACTTTTTCGTCCGTTTTATCCGTTTTTTCTCTTTTCATCCATTTTTATACGTTTACACCCGTTTTTATACGTTTTCGTCCGTTTTTATACATGTTTTTTACGCTTCCATCCGTTTTTATATGTTTTCACCCGTTTTTATACGTTTTCACCCGTTTTTATACGTTATCGTCCATTTTTTTAAGTTTTCATCCGTTTTTATGCGTTTTCACCCGTTTTTATACGTTTCCGTATGCTTTTATACATTTCGTCCATTTTTCTTACGTTTTTATACGTTTTCATCCGCTTTTAACGTTTTCGTCCGTTTTTATACGTTTTGGTCCGCTTTTTATTGTCCGCTTTATATGTTTCAGTATGTTTTATACACACGTTTTTATATTGCCGCTTTTATACGTTTTCGTCCGTTTTTATACGTTTACGTCTATTTTATAAGTTTTCGTCCGTTTTTATGTGTTTTCATCCGCTTTTTTACGTTTTCGTCTGTTTTATACGTTTTCATATGTTTTTATTCGTTTTTATCCGTTGTTATCCATTCCTATACGTATACGTCCGTTTTTATACGTTATCATTCATTTTTTACGTTTTTATTCGTTTTTATACGTTTCCGTCCGCTTTTTATACGTTTTCGTCCGTTTTTATAAGTTTTCGTCTGTTTTTTACGCTTTCATCCGTATTTATACGTTTTCATCCGTTTTTATACGTTTGCGTCCGTTTTTTAGGTTTTCATCCATTTTTATGCGTTTTCACCGCTTTTTACATTTCCGTACGCTTTTACACAATTTCGTCCAATTTTCTTACGTTTTTATACGTTTTCATCCGCTTTTACCATTTTCGTCCATTTTAATACGTTTTGGTCCGTTTATATATGTTTCGTCCGTTTTTATACGTTTTCGTCCGTTTTTCTTACGTTTTTATACTTTTTCGTCTGTTTTTATACGTTTATGTCTGTTTTATACGTTTTCATCCGTTTTTATACGTTTTCATCCGCTTTTTTACGTTTTCGTCCATTTTTATACGTTTTCATATGTTTTTATTCGTTTTTTTCCGCTTTTATCCATTCCTATACGTATTCGTCCGTTTTTATACGTTATCATTCATTTTTTACGTTTTCGTTCGTTTTTATACGTTTTCGTCCGCTTTTTATACGTTTTCGTCCGTTTTTAAATGTTTTTGTCCGTTTGAATACGTTTTCATTAGTTTTTATATGTTTTTCATCCATTTTTTTTACGTTTTCATATGTTCTTATCCATTTTCATCCGCTTCTATTCATATAAAAATGTAAGAAAAACGGATGAAAACGTATATAAACGGACGAAAATGTATAAAACAGATGAAAACGTACAAAAACGTAAGAAAACTGACGAAAATGTATAAAAACAAATGAAAACGTATAAAAACGAACGAAAACGTATAGAAACGGACAAAAATGTATAAAACTGGACAAAAAACGTATATAAATGGACGAAAACGTATAGAAACGGATAAAAGTGGAACGTATAATTAAATTTGTTTAACATATCTCATAGGTAATCTTTTTTCCAAACAGTAGCATCATGGTTAAAAATATAAATATTTTAACTTAAAGTAATTCTTTATCGTTGATTCCAAGAAAACGTGACATTATTAATTAGTCTGATACATAGTTTATTGAATTAAAAAATTACAGTATATATGATCAATCATGCGTATAGAACAAAATATTCCGGTTAACAAATGACATAACTTCAACTATCCGGCAACCAAAGCTCGCTTTATATATCCATCACCAACGAACCCGTTTCGACACGTACACCGATATCCAGCGCTCCCACTAGACGAAACAATTTTCATGCAGTCAGCATCATTAGAACAATCACAACTACCTTTTAACCACCACCATAATCTCACCATTTGTATATCTGATGTAGATATTAAACAATATATTCAACCTTGATAATATAAAATAGCAAACCATAACATTACAATTTTATTTCTGGAAAAGGTTGGGGGGGGGGTGAACCCGTCCAAGATGTTAACTTACAATGATATACTAATATGATTTATATGCAACATATAACTTTACCACTCTATAATCGAAAGGTAAAGGAACAGAAGCAGATACATCATGCACCAATGGGATACATTTAATGGATAAACGAGGTGCAAGAAGGACTACTAGTGGGGTCTGTTAACAATTTGACAGAGGTTTAACGTTTTTCAGGATCGTTATGATCAAACAACAACATGTTATCAATCAAACAAAGAATCAATAAAAGAGAACAAGTGATTGGTTTGAACCCTAAAAGAAACTGATATATAAACGAATGGGTTGTTTGATTACAGAAATCCTATGCTATATATAATATGTGAATCGGCACCATTGGAAGAGAGGTTTACCGGTTCACATAAAGTAAATGTTGTGTTTTCTTCTAAAACGTTACAACCCTAGATAACTAACTAAATAACTGTTTCATCTAATGGGTTGTTGGCCTTTAATTTGGCCCAACCTGAATACAGGCCTAAAAAACGTTACATAACTTTCTGTTTGGCAATCTGGACATTAACGTCCAACACTCCCCCTTAATATCTTGATGCCAAACTTCTTGCTTGTGAATCTTCTATAATTCCTTTCATGTCTTCTTGAATCATTCTTAAAAGCGGCAGATGCCAAAATCTTCTCAGTTTCTTTCTTCTTGTTTCTCAGTTCCTTGATGCCTTCTTCAATCTTTCCTTTAATTTTGATGTCTTCAATCAATTGGTGTGTCACTGAATCTTCATGATCTCCAAGGCAAGTCCTTTAGCCTCTTGAAACATGTCCTTCTATTTCAACTTGTGACTTCAAGGCAAGTAAATCCCTTAGCCTTCTTCTTACATCGGATTTGAGTACATCTTTATCTCGGTTAAATCCACCGTCTCTAATCTTTCTTCTTCAAATGGCATCCATGGTTGCGTTCCTTTAAAAAACGCAGGTTTGAATCTTGATTGGTGATTTGAAACATGAATTGGGTGTTGCTTGATCCCTTCGGCTCTGATGCCACTGTAAACAATTTGACACAGGTTTGATGTTTTTCAGGATCGTTATGATCAAACAACAACATGTTATCAATCAAACAAAGAATCAATAAAAGAGAACAAGTGATGGGTTTGAACCCTATAAGAAACTGATATATAAACGAATGGGTTGTTTGATTACAGAAATCCTATGCTATATATAATATGTGAATCGGCACCATTGGAAGAGAGGTTTACCAGTTCACATAAAGTAAACGTTGTTTTTTCTTCTAAATCGTTACAACCCTAGATAACTAACTAAATAACCGTTTCATCTAATGGGTTGTTGGCCTTTGGCCCAACCTGAATACAGGCCTAAAAAACGTTACATAACTTTCTGTTTGGCAATCTGGACATTAACATTACAATTTTATATCTGGAAAAGGTTGGGGGGGGGGGGGGGTATACTAATATGATTTATATGCAACATATAACTTTACCACTCTATAATCAAAAGGTAAAGGATTAGAAGCAGATATATCATGCACCAATGGGATACATTTTAATGGATAAACGAGGTGCAAGAAGGACTACTAGTGGGGTCGCTTTGCTTGTAGTTATTCCTGAGCTCTCACTCATATCAATTGGTTCATGGGACGGTTTTTCTATCACGAACTGTTGCATCAAAGTAGCTAATGTTAAACGCAAAGCCTGTAGCGAAAAGAAAATGCCTGGGCAAATTCTTCTACCACTTTCAAATGGGAGCAATTCAAAATGTTTTACTTTGACGTCGATATCCTTTTGACTTGTCATGAATCTTTCTGGCTTAAATTCCTCGGGATCTGGCCAAACATTTGGATCACGATGCAATTTCCAAAGATTTACTAACAAACGCGTGCCTTTGGGTATGTTGTAGCCACTCACAACACAATCCTCCAAGGCCTCATGAGGAACGGCTAGAGGAGCTGCAGGGTATACACGCAATGTTTCTTTTATGACGGCTTCAAGGTAGACTAAGTTTTTCAAGTCTGACTCGTCTACCGGTCTCTCCCTTCCTACATGTTCATCAATTTCATCTTGGGCAGCTTTTAGCGCTTTTGGGTTGTTGAGAAGCAAAGATAATGCCCACGTTAATGTCCCAAATGTCGTATCCCAGCCTGCACTTATAAGTGCCTGCAAGATGCAAATTGCACCAAGTGTTATTGGATTAGAACATAAGCAACATGCTAATAGTTTGTTTTTTTGTTATCAGCAACGGATAGTTTTAGATCAGAAGCAATCCACTATGCTGGTGTGCCACAAACACCAGATTTGTGAAAAGTATTTTCAGAACCCTACAATTAAATAGCCTTCAAAAGCAGTCGGCAACCCGAACCCAACCAATCACCCAAGCCCCACAAGTCAAAGCACATAACAACTAGAGACTGAACCTACACTAAAACACCACCACCTACAAATTAGGAACAATCACCTGTATGAAGTAATCTCATCACCTTCTAAACTTATAGTATTATTTTGGTGAAAAGGTATGCAAGCTTAAAATGAATCTGAAGAAAAAGTTTTTTCTCGGCATTGAAGTTTCACTGTCGGTGTGAAAACCAAGTTGTCATACATGTATGCGTAGTATACAAGCTAGTAGTAGTTTCAATGTTGTATCTTTGCACATCAATCATCTAGTTGCAATTTGTATTCTTTCACTGTGTTTCAACCAATGAGCCAACGGGTTTGTGAGATCACGGAATCAATAATATATGCTAGAAAAACTACTTTCAGTTGTAAGATATAAATTCAGCAAATAATAATGAGCTAATTGTAATATTGATCAAATCTAACTATATCACCGTTAAGCCTTGATTGCTCTAATGGCCCCATTTTTCACTTCTAATTCCAACATCATAGATCGTGGGTTCAAGTCACATTGGGGATGTGTGTGAATATCTTTAGCTTATTAAAAAAATTGGACATTACCAGACACGACGCTTTGATGACAGTATCATGATCAAAACCGGGGAAGTCCTCAGGGGAGGCCCCTTGGAGAACGGAATACAGTACATCGATGAAGACTTGGTTGCCTTCATGTTGCTTCTCCGACCCTTTGTCTCTCTTGTGCTCCTTTAACCATCCTATAAAGATGTTGTCCATTTCTTCCCCTGCTATCTTCATTTCCTTCTCATATCCTCCCAAGTCAAAATGATCCGTAAATGGAATGAAATCTGATGCCACAAAGGCTCCCAAACTCAAAGAATTTCCTTACGGCATTTTGAAATCGGACCCCTTCCTCATCATTGATTAAAAACCTTTTTCCTGAAATGACCCTAAGTACAACATTTAGTACCAAATTCCCAAACCATTGTGTCATATCCACCTTCACCATATCCGAACCTTTACTCTCTTTGTTTTTTACCCAAAGCTCATAAATATCTTTCATAGAGGCTCTAAGTTCTGATACCCGAACATGTCCAAGCATCTCAACTCTTCGCTGAGAGAGAACCTCAAGCGTTATGATCTTGTGCACTTATCGCCAGTAATCTCCATATGGGGCGAGACCAAACATGGCATAGTTATAGCCCATGATCTCGACTACCTTTGATTTGGGTCGACTTGCAAACACCTTATCATTTGTGGTATAGCACTCTTTAGCTATCTCCTTGCTACTAACCACCAAAGCTTGGTGAAAACCAAGCTTGATGGTGAAGATAGGGCCATATTTGTCTGCCAAGTCACCTAAAACTTGTTGAGGTGGTCGAGATCCGCCAAGAAGGTGAAAGTGTCCGATTATAGGCCATGCACCCTTTGCTCTAGGCGGTGCGTTGTTCTTTAATCTGTTTACCCTCTTTTTGTTCAAGATTTGTAGCAGGAAAGCAATCACAATAACAGAAGAGATGACTGCAACAGTTGGTGAATTTCAGAGATGGAACTCCATATGTGCCAACAAAATTATGAGTGATTATACAGATCCAAGACAGCAGATAATGCAATATATATATTCAGGATATGATCTTTTTTTAAATATTCAAGATACTAAAAAGGTGATGCATGGAGTATGAGCTGATAATGTGCTACTGCTAAGTTATTTATCTTGTCAACATAGTCAATATATAAGTATATTAATGCCCAGTTTTCCACACAGAAAACTACAAAGTGGTTTTCCCTATTATTAACTTATATCATTTCGAGATCTCCATGTTATTGTCATATTCATCTATACCACCGGCCTCAAATAATATGTCCGTATGTCATCTAGCTTGATATGTAAGGTAGCTCAGGTCATTTACAAAGGTTCTAGTTACTTCTAACTAAATGTAGAACAACTATGGATGTAACTAGTGTATGATAAGTCATGTTAATCAACACTTTACTCACTCATGTTTTCTTTTCTATCTCTTTTTTTCTAGCCATGTCCTAGGCAGGGGCAAAACCAGGCTGGGTCTCAGGGATTCACAAAGTTTCGTAAAAGATCACGACTTTTCCCAAATGCATCCGATTCATAAAAAATTGTTTCTAGCTAGACTTGTTATTTCTTAAATACACCCAGTAAATCTTAGTCCTCCGTCCATGAGCATAAGGGCATTTTGAATCTATATCAGTAGTCTTTATAATTGACTTGCTTATTTGAAATTTGATGCAACCTCTAATTTTACATGATAAAAGAATTATCCAAGTAATCTTTTTGATTATCAAGATCCCGATACCAACATAATGTCACCACGTTGATGTGCTAACTCTATATTGAGTACTTAAACAACCCATTAGCTAGCAGAACCAATAACCGTAAAGAGCAAAGAATGACCACATTTGTAGTTGGTTCAACTTCAATTGTTCAAAACTTCAAAGCTTTATATATTTCAAAGTTTGTGCAAGTAAATTGTAAAAACCCGATTTGAAGTAGAAGTTTTATACACAATATTAAGCCGGACATTGAGGCAAGGAACTTCACTTCTACGTTAGGTAATACTTCGTCCATCTTTGGAATTATAAGGTATTTGTTATTGCAATTTAACGGTTCATGATCCATAGTTGATTGAAGTGCTTTTAAGGCTTTCAGCACTAAATCGATCGTACATAAGTTTCTTCAATTCTTACATTCTAAAAATTTATTCGACACATGTATATACAAAGTTAATCTCAAGCTCCAAAATTTACCATTTAACGTCACAAAATGATCAAAATCTACTTACATACCTTGACCGTTGCTTAAGGTAACCATAACAATGACTATTATTTTACATCCTTGAACTAGAACCATGTAAACCATTGGATGAAGGGGAACTCGATGTACTTAACCACTGATCCTCCTTCTGATTGAGTAAATTGTTTCTATCATTTGTTGAATTCATGCTATCAAACAAACCTATTTTATCTGATTCACTGTTCTTGACCTCCTTAATCATCTCCTTCTCATTGACAATAGATAGCGACGAGTAATTAGATCCATCCAATGACAGCGTAGAAATCTCTTCTCCAGAAATCCTAATTTGCTCCAACTCGGCCGCCACTTCGGTCATAGTAGGTCTCATCTCACTATGAAAGGCAAGGCATTTGAATGCCACTTCAGCAACCTTATGTATCGAAGAAATAGTCCATGCGTCTTTGTTAGGCTCAAGGGAAGGATCAATTATCTCATCAAGACAATTCTTTTTTATCCTATCAATGGCTAATGATGCCAAAGTGACCTCATTATGTGGTCGAGAAAAATCCAATGCTTTAAAAGCCGTTATAATCTCAATTAACACAACTCCAAAGCTATATACATCGCTTTTATCAGATAGATGAAAGTTTTGATGATATTCAGGATCTAGGTATCCCGGCGTACCTTGTGGAGCAGTTGAAACATGTGATGACTCCATTATTCCCAATCTAGAAAGGCCAAAATCCGCTACTTTTGTTTTGAAACTATAATCTAACAATATATTGCTCGACTTCACATCTCTATGATAGATTGGGGGATCCAAATTTGAGTGTAGATAAGCAATAGCTTGAGCGGTTTCAGTGGCAATTGTAAGGCGAACGGGCCATGGAAGCCCGTTACCTCTCTCTTTATGTAAATGTTGTGATAAGGTCCCATTTGGCATGAACTCATAAACTAGTATTTGATCATCTTTATCGATAGAACATCCTAATAAGCGAACAAGGTTTGGGTGGCTTACCGATGAAAGAAGTTTGATCTCGTTCATGACTTGATCAATGTTGTCACCTTCAGTTCGGTGTTTTATACGTTTAATGGCTACCCATTCTCCATTGTGGAGCTTGCCAGAGTATACAGTGCCATAAGCTCCTGTTCCTAGTCTTTGTTTCTCGGAAAAACTATTTGTGGCTTTTTCGATCTCTTTGTAAGTGTAAATAGGAATTGTGATGCCCTTGGCTTCATAAAATTGTCTGTTTACTTTACTTCGACATCTTGAGATAGTACGGCGACGAATGAAGCAAAAAATCAAGCCTATGCATATAATCAGTGAAGCTCCAACAACAACAGCTGAAAAAATTGACAATTGAAATTGGTTTTGCATTCAAGTTTTTGATATATTTTGACCGTAAAAGTAAAATAACATCAAATTTGAAATGAAAAAATTGCAATTACCTCCAACCAGAACACCAACTCTACCGGTCCCTCCACAATGCCCAGAGAAATATCTTGAAGGATTGCAACCAGAATGGTCTGTTATTTTTATTATCAAGTATTAGATATTAGATACTCCGTATAACACAGTCTCATAAAAATAACACTATATGGACTAACTATGTGATATTTTGTAGCATAAGGAATCCTTAAAATCAATTCATGGACCGTTATCAAAATTAATAGGTGACTGAAAGGACAATTTGTGTAATTTTGTGTTGCATACAATTAAAAACTTAGCATAATGATTGTTTCTCCAATCGCATTTAACGATAGAGACGAATTTTAGAAATTGTTAAAGACTATTTATTAAATGTAATTAAATCGGATGGACTAATTTTGACATCCATTAAAGCAATTTACTGTTCATTTACAGTAAGTTTACTTATATGAGAATATATTAGCTACAATTAATTGTAGCTAATTGGCTACAATTGTGTACTAAAAATGTGGGTCTTTTAAGTATTTTTGTGGTCCTGATTTTTTTTTGTAAGTCCGTGAATCATTGCTAGTTTAATTTTTTATAAAGTATTGTAGCCAATTGACTACAAAAATTGTAGCCAAGCTATCCCCAATAAATCTTATATAGGCAAACTCCCACCGGGTTAGGTAATATAAGCACTTTTTAGCCACTGTCTTCTAGTTCCAAAACTTTAATTTTATTATTTAAGCAACTAGGATGGAAGAGCCTGGAATAGCTTTTTGTTTTTGCCATGCTCTTTTCTTCATCTATAACCTATTAAAAACTAACAACTTGTCAACTTCAATGCACAAACCTTTTGCAAAAGCTTTTCTTAATAAAATTGATATCAAAATTGAAGCAAAATGAAGTCTTATATAAAATACAAATGTACAACAAGCTCCAAACACTTGAGGTTTGCCGGGCTATTGCTTCAAGTGATTTGAAAAGTCATTATGTGCAACGCTAAAAAACTTTTGAAAGACTCATTGTAATAGCGAAAAACTTTTGCTCAAACACTCCATTACAGATGCTCTTAAGAAAAGTATATTCGGAATTTTTTGTAATGACCAATTTGGCTAGCACTCCTTTTTAAGACCATATTTCTATAGCAAGACGCTAAAAATACAACTTAAATTACAACGATGCTAAACAAACTATGGTATAAATTAAAACGACCAACAGAATTACGAAAATATACAATTCACACATTCAAAGATAAAAACACTCACCAAACAAAACCAAACATAAACACTAAAATGGCAATCACCCTTTTAGAGAGTGTGAAAACAGAAATACTTCCAAAACCTCCAACAAAACAATTATGGCGGAAATGTGACAACAAGGCAAACTGTTTGAGTAGATATTTATTTCGGCTCTAGCTAGGCCTTTAGAGTCTAGTCATTAGTAATGTGAGTTGATTGGCACAAATTTGTTTTTTATTTGCATACTTTAGTGAATAATATGAAGAAACAGTGTGCAAATCAAAAGCCAGATATGGAAATCACATCCTATTAATAATGCAGCCATAAACTGTTCATTCTGTTTCTATTTATATTTTTTAGGAATGAAATCCTCTCGTGTTTTATTTGAACATGAGAGATAATGTTGAGTTTATTGTTAATGAGATGCTTAACTTTTAATAAATTAAAGGTCCCACATAAATGACACATTTTATTTTCACTCACAAAAATACTTAACTTCAAATTGAACATGAGAAGATCTCAATCATATTTTTTTATTTTAAGCATTAGTTTATATGCTTATAAGAGCATACGCAATAGCAAGATTTACTAAAAGCTTTTTACTATTTCAAAAAGTCTTTGAAAGACTTTTTACCAATGCAATTGTGAGCTTTTTCAAAAGTTTTTCAAAATGACTTCTAATTCTACAAGCGGTTGAAGCTTTATACTGTACTAATATTATAGTCAATTTATGCTGAGTACTTCTCTTGCTATGTCAATTGGTCTTCCAAAAAAGCTTTTCTAAAAAGCTTTTACCATTGGAGAGGATTTTTAATAAAAGCTTTTTGATATGTAAAAGTTAATAGAAAGTACAAGGTGTAATTGCAAAAGGCTATTGGTGGTTTTTACTTTTTACCATTGTAGATGCTCTAAACTTTACTTTAGACTAACATAACTACAAAGGCGGCCACGGAATCAGGGTTATACTTAAAGAGAGTCATCCTATTAGATTGAATAAATAGTTGTAAATCAAAGATGTTGAAGTCAATTGAAATATTTTCAATGTTCACACCAACCATATCTTGACATGCGAATGGAATAGATAAAATATTTTTTACTTTTAACATGCATTGCCAACCATGGATATAATGGCAACTATTTTTCCATGATATATTAAAATTGGGTATTTCGAACTAAATTAAAACGACTAATTTATGAATCTTAGGATTTCTTTAATCCATGGTGTCTTTCTTGAAAATAAAATTAAAACGAGATTTAAATATTGTTTTATCTGTCAAAAACATATTTATCATAAATGCCAAATCAAGCTTGTTTATTGCTTTTAAGTATCAAGTAAAAACTTAACATCATTACAAATAAAACGTACAAATGCGGGAAGAAGTATAAAAGTGTTGTTTAGTTTTTAAACACTCGATGCTCCCTAAAAATTCGGAAAAATAGTAATCTTTTGCAATAACACGAATAATGAAATGATCTTGGTTTAATTTCGTATATACCCTAGAGGGAAAAAAAAAGACGTACTTTTGAAACCCTTGCTATTACTATATGGGATTGTCTAACCAGTGCCCTTAGGGCATTGGTTAAGAAGGCTGAGGACCCACAAAAAGGTACTGAAAAAATAATTTAAAAATCCAAGGACCCACACTTTATCAATAAAAATATTTTTCTGATCTTTTACGGGTCCTCAGCCTTCTTAACCAGTGCCCTCAGGGCACTGGTTAGACAATCCCTTACTATATATACTAAAAGGTGGGGAAGAAAACAGTAACAAGCCAACACATTAAATGATATCTTTAGCATCTTAGCAAAAATAGCCCTTGAGATTTAAATATCGTTGCAAAGTAAGTCCTTTAGCATTAATTGCTATTTATAGAAATTTGGCAAAAATAGTCCTTAAAGTTTAAGTGTCGTTGCAAAGTAAGTCCTGTAGAATTAATAAGTAAGTCCTTTGTAGCCACGAAAATAGTCCCTAAGGTTTTAATTGTATTTGCAAAGTCGGTCCTTCAAGGACTAACCAAATAAATATCCAAACAAATTTTTCGGTCATTCATCAGTTCCAAATTCACGTCTACAAAAGCAATCTCGCTGCATTGCGCGAGTTTCCACACTCGTTATTATCTAATTACAAGGGGATTAGATGCTTGGAATTTGGAAGTACATACTCATTTGTTTAAGAAAGCACGCCTGTTTTGACTTGGACTTTAATTAGCCCCTTACTCTATTACGTAGTATTATTTACGGAGTCACTAACATCTAAAATATGATATATTTAGATTGTGATTCAACGATGAAGTTCATTAGTTTGTTTTTTTTTTTTTTTTTTTTTTTTTTTAACGAGATATTCAGAATAATCTCATTGATTGGTGATACAGAGACGGGTCAAAATGACAGCTACCAGAAATAGACGTTACCAAATACTTTATCCTCCATAAGAATAAAAATTTGGTCCTTCAACATTGGTAATTAAATTTTTTATTATTATCAATTATATTCTTATTAGAGGAATCTGAAATTACGTATAATGTCTACCTTTTAATTTATATAGTAGTATATGAACGAGTGTGGAAACCGCTGATGACGGGATTCAAAAACTTACTTTGTAGCGACACTTAAACTTTAGGGACTAATTTTGCCAAGTTGCTATAGTTAGCAATTAATTCTACAAGACTTATCTTGCAAATCCTTAAAATTTATGACTATTTTTGCCAGATTGCTATAGTTAGCAATTAATGATCGCAGACTTTTTTACAGTCATTACTGAACCTCAGAGACTATTTCTGCCAAGTTGAGAAACTTTGCATTTAATGCCTTATTGTTACTGTTTTCTTCCCCCACATTTAGTATATATATATAATATAGGGGACAGTAGCATATAAAATTCAAACATTCTAGCGATATTCAATGATCTTTTAATAAGCCCTATTTGTTGATATTTTCATTCAAGTATTACGACTTTAGACTTTCCCTTTAATTTATAGTTGTTGTCGTTGGAATTTTAATTTAAGGTAAGTTTAGTATAGACAAATCGTAAGGAAATAGTAGTTGAGTGACACAGACAGAAACAGTCACTAGAAATTAAAACTGTAACTAGTAACTATGTCACTATAAGTTACTTATTACATATGACCTGCACTATAACTAGTAACTATGTCACTGAAAGTTATTACATAGTAACTGTGACAAAATCTTATTGTAAACATTGTCAATAAGCCAAACGTTATTACATATGACTTGCAAATTTTGAAGAAAAATGATTGTTGCGCCTAGCAATCAAGCCTACAAATATAGCTAATGATTTGATTGGTTTATTTAAAAAAATGATTGGTGGAAATTTGAAGAAAAAAAGTAAATAATACAATTGTACAAATGATTTATGCATTAGCCATGTATGTAGGTTTGATTAGTAGGTCTAAATAACATTACTCAATTTTGACTTCTGTTTAATGTTGGAATATATTTTGCAGATTCGATTGTCATAGATGATTTGGTATTCACGAATACTTTCTGTCTACAGCCCGTTTGTTAATAATACTGTAATTAAATTTGTTTACTTATCTCATGGTAATCTTTTTTTCAAAGAGTAGCATCATGGTTAAAAATATAAATATTTTAACTTAAAGTAATTCTTAGACAAACATTTATCCTTGATTCCAAGAAAACGTGACATTATTAATTAGTCTAATTAATACACAGTTTATTAATTTAAAAAATTATGGTATATGATCAATCATGCTTATAGAACAAAATATTCCGGCTAACAAATAACATACCTTTAACTATCCGGCAACCAGAGCTAGCTTTATATCCGTCACCAACGAACCCGTTTCGACACGTACACCGGTATCCATCACTCCCTTTAGGCGAAACAATATTCGTGCAATCAGCGTCATTAGAACAATCACAACTACCTTTTAACCACCACCCTAATCTCACCATTTGTATATCCAAAGAAACAGCAGGACTATTATCACCAATCATCTCTGAAGCAACAGCCGAAAACAAAAACCGACATCCTAACCTAGTAACATTCCCATAATCAAGAAACATAGCACTATGATTACCATCACTAGAATAACAACTAACGTTCCCATAACTACCTTGTCCGTCAGTACAGTTAACGATTTCTAAATTAGTACGTAGCATGGTTGCTGGTATCATGCATGTCTTCACTTGCTCCGTACAGTTTTGCATGAGGATCGCGTTGTTTGACGTTGGCGCGTAGTGGTCACTGTATAGGCGACTTAGCGCGTTGACAGCGCGTCCACATTTGGCGGGGAGGCTGACTAGTAAATTGTTATGGTTGATTTGTTGGATAGGGAATTCTCCGATTAGAACTTCGCCGTTAGAGGTGCAGTCTAATGGGATTTCGCAGTTGGAAGAGAACCCGAATGGGTATGGGACTTGGTAAAGTTGGCTACCAGGACATGTCTGATTGCATATTAACGGTTTTTGAGATATAATTAAAGGTAATATTGTTGTGAAGAATATGATGAAAGTATATAATTTGGTCATGACTTTTAAATGATCATGGAATTTAGAAGCTAGAAAGGAATTGGTTTGGGGGTAATGGAGAGTAGAAAAATGGAATGCAAGTGGGAGGCTTGAACTTGAAGGTCAAGCTTAATTATTATTTTGTCTTTTAAGTCTTGATATACTTTAATATACAAATATTATATATGTTAATTGAATAATTGGTTGATTTAAATATAAAAGGATTTGTAGATAAGGGAGAGAGGTAATCTGATGAAAAATAAAAAGATCTAGTTGTTAAAAATACTGTATAATTCTTGTTTTGTTAAAGTAGTAGTGTATCATCTACGACTAATAGATTTCTTTTACTTTCTTTTCAAATGATATTGTGTGTAAGTAAGAACTTGAAGTTATGTCATGTACGAACATAGATTAAATGTGAAAGCCGTATGAGGTTAACTTACACCAACTATGTGCATCACATTAACAACAACTTTGCTCATTTATATGAAATAATAGTCCCATGTGTATCAGACCGTTGTACCCAGTGACCACTCAATTTATTTTGCCGTTTAAAACATATAAGGTTGATTTTATAACAAATCAATTTGGAGCTTTAAAGTGTTTGTTAAGGAATTGGTAATATACTGATAATCATATACATCAAATTGAATAGTACTAATACAACCAACATGATACTAATATTAACAAATGATGATTACATATAAAATCAGATGCTTATCAACATGATATGATGAGAGTTACTGTGTGTAAAAGTAGGGTGATAGAGTTGACCTAGATGCAGTAATTTCTCTCTTTTTATAAATGAGAAGTTTTGTCCTTACTTGAGGGTCACATGTGATGAAAGTGACCTTTTCAGGCGGCAGGTTGACTTACTCTGTTTGGCGGGTCAGAGATTCTGACTCAAGATTCCCTTTCCTTTATGACTGGTGACGTCATTTAGCCGTTATGCCGGAGGGTTGTGTTGAACCCTTCGGCCTGTGTTGCCTTTGTGCTATCACGGAGCCTGCTTGGTCTTGTTTGTTTCGTGCGTTCGTCCGAATGGTTTGGTCTCTTCGGTTTGGCACTTCGGGTACATACGCCAACATGCCCCCCCCCCCCCCCCAGTATCATGTTGATGTATGCATTACATGATATTTAGAGTTCTTCCTAATGGTATTTGCCGGCGAGTCTCGTTCCGTTTCCTTCCGATTTTCTTTGAATGGTGCCAAAATTAATAAATGTTCGTACATGACGAGGTTTCATTTTCTTACTGTGCTCTTAGATCTTGCCACGTAGGTGCTTACGTGTTTTGTGTGGTGTTTGATGTTGCCACGTCCCCGTCTGACACGACGGGACGTTTCACCTATCCTTTTTTCCCTATAAATAGCGCGGTCACTTTCATTTTTACCACCGTAAAAACTTCTCGCACATACACGTTTTAGAGTTTTTCTGCCGAACGGTTTTTGTGTTCTTTGTCAACTGTCCAGGTATACTCTAGTTCTCTGTTTTTTAAACTTAGGCTATTTCCATTCCCTTCTGGTTACCATGTCCGAACCGTCCAACTACTCCTCCGAACATAATTCAGGACCTGCTTCTGAAGGTCCATCGGATCCGAAACCCAAATTTGATCTGGACAAGTATCCATCAAACATGACAACGACGGGGTTGAAATGGGCGATAGAGACTTTTGGGATTCCTCTTGACCTTCATCTGAGGCTCCCACCGTCTGGTTTTACTATGGGGAGTTTAGGATACGATGCGATAGGTTTATATCTGGAGTATTTTATGGAAGGGGGTATTAGTGTCCCATTCTCCACCTTTCTTTTAGATGTTCTTCATTACTATAAGGTTCACATTTCTCAGTTAGTGTCGTTAGGTTTACATAGGGTTACTCTTTTTGAAGTATATAGTCGTAGCCTGCATGTTATTCCTACGACCTCCCTTTTTCGTGCTTTTTATAAATTACATAAACAAAGGCATTGGTTCACTTTTGCCAAGAGGGACGGCAAAAACCACCGAGTTTGCTTTAGGGAGATTTTGTCTGGATTGAAAGGTTGGAAACGCAATTTCTTTCTCATTGATCGCCGTGCCATCCCTCATGCCATGCCGTGGAGGCATCCAGATTCGGATGTTTCCGATCCTTTTCCTTCCGGGGAATTTTCTGAACAGGATGCTGATAAGTTGTCCGCTAATGTTATTGATTTGTTAAAGATTCCACCCGGCTTTTTGTATGCCGTTGGGTTGTCGGCTAATTGGAAATACCCCGGTTTCCGGGCGGCTCTGAAGGATTCTGAGGGGAATGGTACGTAGCCTGTATTTTATTTACTAATTTAAAACTTAATTTTTTCTGTGGATTTATTATTGTTCTATTTGTTTTACAGCTCTAACCATGCCTGATTATCTAATCACTCCGAAGTATCGCAAGGGTGGGGCTATGACAAAAGGGGATCGCTATGAGCATGGGCAAGCTCATATCATGCATGTGATCATTCTGAGTGTTGCTGGTACTCCCGTTCCCCCCAAGTCTGATGCGATGAAGAAAGTGGAGGTGGCTGATCCAAAGGTCTTGGAGGCCAAATAAAAAAAGAAAAAAGATGTTGAGGCTCGGGCTGGGGGGTGCTGCCCCAGAAGCGACCTGCCAGAGAGGGTGGCTCTGCTCACCCTCGAAGGAAAAGAACCAAGAGTCTGACTCCGCCGGTTATTAATGTGGATTCTATGACTCGTGCCTCCCCACTGAACATGATTCGTCCTGAGGGTCCTCTTTCGAACGACCCTAACGCTGTTGACAAGGGAAACCTGGAAGGTCACTCCAGCAATAACTTGGATGCTGCAAATGTAGAAGGGAATGCTTTTGAAGAGCAGCCGGTGGGTCATGACGGGGATCATGAGGTTTCTCGTGTCGTAGAGCAGCCTGATCCGAAGGAAACCAGTGAGTGTTCGTTCCTCCTTGTTATTGCTATTATATTTTTTTTTTTATATATATACTATTTTGTTAATATCACTTGTTTTTTGCAGGGATCTCTTCTCCGCCTCCTCAGCAACGAGAAGGCAAAGGTGCTGACGAAGGGGAGAAAACCTCGGCCGATGAGGTGCATGTGCCGAGGTGGTCTGTTAGAAAGGGTGAAAGTGTCAAAGGTTATGACGTGTATAGAGATTTGCTTGTTCTTCTACCTCCCCCTGCCGAAGAGACGGACACTGAAGCGGCACAAAGGTCATGGTGCATTCTAGCCCGGGGAAGTCTCGCCCTTACTGACATGCTCATTCGCTTTGAAAATCTTGGTAATGACTATAAAGAACTGGTCGAGGAGCACAAAGGATGTGAAAGGCTGCTCAAGACAATTTTGATTATTTGGGTAAGACGTTGGAGGAGTTGAAGGTTGTGAAAGAGGAGCATGCCGAGTGTTCTGTCCGAGAGGAAGGTTTGAAGAGGCAGATGCGTACTTTAGAGGTCAAAACCGAATGGTTGAAATTGTCCTCGGCTCAAAGTGAGAAGATCTATGGGTTGGAGAAAGAGTTGATGGAGTTCAGGGGAGCTTTAAAGAATGAGGAGGAAGAGAATGAGGTTCTTCGCAGGGAGCGTACAGAGATGGCAGTGGTCGCGAGGAATCTGGAAATAGTGCGGTCCAATATTTTGAGATATTTTGTCCCTACCGTTGTGACCCGTCTTCTTGGCAGTCACGAGTACAAAGCTTCGCTGGCCGTCCCTTTTAGCTTGTGTGGGATGGCCGGGTGGTTGGATGGGGTGGGTATCGATCGTACGGAGGCAGAGGTTAAAAATATTTTGGACAACACGGAGGATTTGGATTTGGAAGCTCCCGCCAAGTATCTGGCTGCCTACGATGAGCTTTTTGTGAAGAGGTATCCCTACGTGGACAAAGTTCGAAACTCTTGCCACCGACCAATCGAAGAGGTTATGGCTCTCATGTCGGATCCCGCTCCAGCACGTCCTTCGGGTGGGGCTGTTGAGAAAGGTGCTGGGGAGAACAAAGATGACGGAGCGACTGGTGGGGGGAGAATGTTCCTCCCGTAACTAAAGCTTGATTTTTTCTAGTGTTGATTATCTGAACTGTATTAACATTGAACATGTATTGATGGGGAATTTTGTAATGGTGGAGGGAATAGTGATGAAAGGGTAATTTTATGTTTAGTCCCTTGGTATATTGATGGTTAATGAAACTTCTTTTGGTACATCCGGATGATTTACTTTGTTTTTACCTTGCTTACTTTGTTTATGTTGTCCTATTTTGTATGCATGTAATACTGATTTGCTATTATCTTCTTTTGTGTATGGACTATCTGGCTTTTCGCTTCGGCCATCCTTTTTAGGGTATGAACCGTTTAATTTTTATCCCTCGGCAACCCTTTTTGGGTATGAACCGTTTAGTTTTTATACCTTGGCAACCCTTTTTGGGTATGAACCGTTTAGTTTTTATACTTCGGCAACCCTTTTTGGGTATGAACTGTTTAGTTTTTATACTTCAGCAACCCTTTTTGGGTATGGACCATTTAGTTTTTTCTCACGACAACCCTTTTTGGGTATGAACCGTCTTTGAACATTGACCATTTTTCCCTGGGGGTCGCGAGCCTGCCAGGGGGGTCACTTGATAATTATGTTCAACAAAAAATAATAGGGAAAATTGCTCTCTCGTCGTCCGGGGAGCTAGATTTGTCATTAATAATGATAATGGTCTGTAATTAGGTGCCCCTTGGGCTTAGAGTTACAAAGCATTTTCTTAAATTACAAGAAACATTTTCTCAAATTTACTGCGTTCCAGGTGCGGGGCACCTCTTTCTCTTCGACTGTTTGCGTACTTGTACGAACCGTTTTCATATGCCTCAGTGATGCAATATGGGCCTTCCCAGTTCGGGCCTAATTTTCTGTGACACACGGTAAATTTTCACTCATATTTAAATAATAAATGGTAATTTATTATTACTAAGCCTAGTCATTAAGCATGCATAAGCTTTGCCTGATCATTTGAGTAGATAACTCGCATACAGTAGCTTATTGCACTTCTTTTGCATTCATTTCATAATATGAATATTATGTTATTGTCTTATGATTAAAATTGTAAGACGAGAGGTTATCTCGTTTTCCCCAGTGACCGACACCGCACGCGTACCGACACTATGATAAGGGCAAATAAACATATGATAAATCCTCAAAATATAAAATACTATAAACCAAATACTATTTCGGAAACATATCTTGAGAACGTTACATTCAATGAAACATGAGAAAAATACGGTCACAGTATAAATTCCGCGGGACACAAAATACATAACACAATTTAATTCACTTACAATAATTAACAACTTACAATATCCCTTAATATTTAAAGAAGATAACAATTTCCTTCTTTTGTCTTACTCACCCACGTCTCACCCTCTCACACAACAATAATCCAAAACCTGCTCTTCCAAAATAATCCCATCTCCTTTTCTGATAACTTTCCTTCGCTGGGTCATCAACCTCAAAAAGGAAAAATGGTAAAAGTGGTATCTAAGAAGCCACTTTCTTTCTCACCTCTTCTATTCAAGATGCATATTAGTGAATGTTTTTGTCCCTTCCTTTTCTCTGCCATCATGAATGCCGCCCCAAGCAACAAAAGTCAAGCCACCCTCAAGAATCTAGGAAGCTAACCTATCCTTCATCTAATCCCAGGGCCTTGTCGTTTCACTCTACACCATTCTCAGGGGCCAACGAGGAGGGAGAAAGATTTATAGTGAGCTTTGCTAAAAGTGGATACTTCACATCTTCCAAGTTGGGAAATTGAGTCAAGACACCCCATTTTATGTATCTATTTACAGATTCGAAAGGGGGAAACCATCAATTCAGTTTATCATCATCATCACAAAAAAAATTTAGGGTTGGGTAAGATTTAGGGCTTTCAAAAATTGACTTGGGGGTTTTGGAGTTCAAGGTCGGTATAAACCAATTCCATTATCAATTCGGTGATATCAAGAAGGATTGGAGATAAATTGTTGTCTTCTGATTCGGCTTGCACTTATCCAACCTCCGAGATTTGTAAAGGATAATAAGCTTGTTTATGTCTTTAAATTTTCTTGTTGTATATTCGGTTGAAGTCGTGTATGACACATGTTATCCTTCATTTTCTCTTCGAATGAAAGTCTGTAGTAACATGAATTTGGTGTGTGATTTGGACCCTTATTGATCATATACATCCTTCTTAGATAACGTTTAAGAGAAATTTTCTTTGTTGGTGATTGTCATAGAGATGAATTGTAACATTCAATTTCGGTTTTAAAAATTTTCTGGAATGGTAAAAACAAGTAGGTCATGACACTAGAAAAATTACATCTCGAATATTGGTAAGATTGTCTTTTTACTTCGATAAGAGTAAACCTCGTCATTAGCCACGAGAACCTTAACTCCGACCAAGGGTCATTTGGGTAAGAAAGTATCGAAACTTAGTAAGTTTGAGTAGTACTCAGATGAGACATCAAAAGTTCGGTCCCTCAGTTCGACATCTAGCCCTTAGAAATAGCATCGTTTATTCATGAGGAACTTCGAAACCTCACTACGGTTGTATCACAGTGGCTCACCAAGGTGGTGGTCGAGTTAGGAACCTTGAACTAGTCTTGGCTTGCCTCATTATGCCTTAAGGATAGATAAATAATGCAAAGGAAAATGGGTGGGATGATTGCTTTAGGAGTCAAGACCCACATCCGGGTTAAATCGTAGTCGTTTTCTTCAAATCATACGTGGTTACCAAACTCGACAAAAAGGATCTTGTGAGTGTTAGTAACACATATGTGCCTACCACAAGTAGCAAGGGAAAACACCCACGAAGGGTATTTACTTCCTGCTATGAACATAAAACCACAAGGGTGGTCTTGCGTATCGATCATGTTCCCATTTTGCTTGGTTTGCGACCCTATAGTCCATGCTAGAAAAACCAGTTTGGTTGTAGAAGCCCTTGCAGTCGAAACAAATTCAATTGCCACGCTTGTGTTGAGTTATGTCGCAAGTTCGGAATACTTGAATGATAGTGTTTGCGTCTAAACTGACCCCAAATCATATCAGTGGAAACCATCTTCCCCACGTTCATGGATACAAGTTAGCTAATATGTGGAAATGGGCCACAACCCATGTCTCGACTTGTAAAAGAACCTTGGATGGTCGATGGGTCCAAGTCCAACTCCCTGCTTATACCATTGGGCCGCAGCCCACCTACGAAAATAAAGATACTCATTTCGTCACTTGTCAGATCAACAAATAAAAACTCGAAATATATGTTTTCCAAAGACCATGCTAAACTAAACTCGTCCTCGCATACTCCATTCTTTCATTTCGTTATATACCACCATAACGTCAAGTGTAAAAGGGTCTAATACAAGAAGCAAGTGCTTAAAAATTAAATGTACGTAATAAGGTCTACATCAAGGTTTAACGTAAATGTGTTCGGATAAACATATCTATGTCAAGTAATTCACTATTCGAGAACTATAAATATTAAGAACAAATTTTAATAATTAAATGAAGACTACTATATCATTTTGTCTATTTATAAACTTGAGAGTCTTCGAAAATCAACATGAGTATTTTCAAAATGCAATTAGAAAATAAACCAACTAATAGTAATTTTGACAATACTAATATATGTCAACTTAAATAAGTATATATACATTTATATACTTACTAGTAGAATATCGTAACTATTCTAAAAACCAAATTTTTGGATTTCGAGACCATTATAGTATCAACACGAAAAAGTATATATACTTTCATGTACTTACTAGTAAAACCTTTAAATTATTTTTAAAAGGTTGGGTTAAGTACCATTATACCAAAAACAATATAGATTGAACCATTTTAAGTAAGTGATACTTAACACAATAAACTAAACATTGCCCTCCTTATCTAGGTCGCGTGTCGGTGCAGCTTCACTACATTCACTAAACCCCACTTTTGGAATGCACATTTGCTAAGGTGAGTTTTCATAGCCCCTCTTTTACTTGATAAACCTTTTTATGGACCTAAACTATTGCATCATTACTATTACGTGGTTTAGCCTAAGCCCTTATGTCCCTAGAAATGCCCCTTTTTCATGAACCGTCAATTCCCCATTGGGAAAAGCGAATGTTATAAATAGATCTATTGAGGGTGACTCCTCCGTTCGGTTGGCCATGCTTAGGCCAAGGCGAAACGTATACCATGTCAAAATCGAGTGTTGAGGGACAAAACACTCGCATTGGGCCTAAATATTCTATGATATCTTTTAGCATACAGAACTGTCGTAGTATCGGTTGCATGAACTTAGTACTAACGTAATAGATTTTCATCCATATATCGTTATATTCTCAATAATGATTATATGTCTTTAACTTTGGTCCATACCTACTATTTTAATTTAAACCTATGAACTCACCAGCTTTTAGCTGACCCTTTTAGCATATTTACTCAGGTGCTTAATTTGTGATCTTGGATGCAAGGCAAGAGGTGGTAAATGGTCATAGAAATATCTAAAGAAGAACTTTTACACATAATGATGTTTTTAAATTGGGACCACTGAACTTATGGGATGTGCCCATTTTATCCAAAAAATGTTGTAAGATAATGTTTTAAAACAATTTTATGAAATCAAACGGAGTATGTATTCCGTTCTTTATTACTTGTGTTGTGATCTCCAATTTCGTAACATTTCCCATAACACGTATACTTCCGCTAAACCAAATTTGGGGGTGTTACATTTTCCCTGGTTCTCTTGCCTGCTTGCTTCATTTTTTCTGTAAACGAAGTCCCCGACTCTGAACTTTTCGGCCCTCACCCTCCGGTTATAGTACTGCTCGACCTTTTTCTTGTACCTGGCTTCCTCCACTGCTGCTGACTCCCTTCTTTCCTTTAGCAGGTCTAGATTTAGGTGGATTTCTTCTTCACTCCCCTCTTCTTTCACCATCATTGTCCGGAAAGTTGGCATCCCTATTTTCGCCGGGATTACTGCCTCACTTCCGTATGTTAGGCTGAACGGAGTTTCACCGTTGCTTGTTTTAAGGGATGTTCGGTGAGCCCATAGTACATTTGGTAGTTCGTCTACCCATCCAGCTCTGCTTCTTCCCAACCTTGCCTTGAAACCATGCATCAAGCTCTTGTTCGCTCTTCCTACCAGAACATTGGCTTGGGGTGGCTATCTGCGGTGTTTATCTGCTTTATGTTCGCCTTTCACACCCTCTTGAAGGGGTCATGAATGAAGTTGCTACCGCTTTTCCGTCACGATTATGTGTGGTAGGTCAAGACACACTATGTTTTCCCAGAAGAACTTTTTGACTTCCTTCCCGGTGGTTTTTGCCAAAGGTTTGGCCTCCATCCACTTTGTAAAGTAGTCGATGGCCACTATGACATACTTTACTTTTCAGGGGCTTCGGGGAGAGGACCCAACACATCCATTCCCCATTGAAAGAAAGGCCATGGGTGACATGATGGAGGTCATGAGGGTCTTTGGTAGCTTAGGTACCGGAGCGTGTATTTGGCAAGACTCACATTTCTGAATGACTTCTCTAGCGTCTCTGTGCATGGTCGGCCAGTAATAACCTTGTCGAATCAACTTCGCTACCACGGATCTTGGGCCTGAATGCATGTCGCACGCTCCCTCGTGCACCTCCCTTACCACATAGTTGGCTTGCAATGGGCCCACACACCTTAACATTGGTCCTAGGTACGATTTTTTGAACAGTACTCCATCTTCCATTATGTAGTGACTAATTTTCATCCGGAGGGCTCTTGCTTCATTTTTGTCGTCCGCTCATTTCCCTTCGGTAATGCATCGGATGATAGGAGACATCCAATTCTCTTCTTCCTCCTCAACTATCGCTCCTATGACTTCTTCCTCCGTTGAAGGTGTTTCTAATACCTCTACTAGTATTTCCTTAGTTAGATGGTCGAAGGCTACCGATGCTAGTTTGCTTAGTATATCAGCCTTTTGATTATGCGCTCTATGGATGTTCTCTGATTCTGAATTGCTTGAAACATCCAATGTACTCCTTAGCTTTTGCTAGGTATTTTGCCATGCTCTCCTTGTAGGTTGTGAATTCTCCGTTAATCTGGCTTGATACCAGATCTGAGTCTACCTTAGCATTTAAAACTTCGATTTTCATATCCTTGGAAATTCTAAGACCGGCCAACAATGCCTCGTATTCTGCCTCATTGTTGGTGCTGGGGAAGTTAAAGCGAAGGGCATAAGTATACTCCGTCTGATACGGGCTGATCAACACTAATCCTGCTCCTGCACCCTTTTTGTTGGATGCCCCATCGGTGAATAGCGACCATTCTTCTTTGTCTGAGGAGATTTCGTATATTTCTTTACCTATCCTTCGGCCACCATTCTCCTGGCCGACCGGTATTTCATTTATGAAATCCGCCAACACTTGCCCTTTAACTAAGTGCCTCGGGATATAAGTGATTTTGTATGCCCCCAATTCTACTGCATATTTCATCAATTTTCCCGAGGATTCTGGTTTGTTTAACACTTCCCGAATGGGTTGATCTGTGATTACCTTGATTGGGTGGGCTTCGAAGTATCTTCTGAGTCTTCTGGAACAATGTAAAAGAGCTAAGGCCAGTTTTTCTAGTGGGGCATAGTTCCGCTCGGCCTCATGTAAGGTTCTGCTGACATAGTGCACCGGCATTTGCTTTCCATCCTTTTCTACCATCAGGACGGCACTGATAGCTTCATCGGTTGGTGCCACGTACACAAACAAATCCTCTCCCGCCACCGGGGCAGTGAGGTGGGGTAATTCCAGAATGAAGTGTTTCATTTTTTGAAAAGCTTCTTCGGCTTGCTCGCTCCATCGGTATTCGTTCTGGTTTTCTTTCGTTATGTTCTTTAGGGTACAGAAGAATGGCAAGGTTTTTCTGCTGATCGCAAAAGGAATCTGTTCATGGCGGCCAACTTTCCACTTAAGCTCTGCATTTCCTTGAGGGTTTTTGTTGATTGCATATCGGCTATCGCCTTGGTCTTTTTTGGGTTTGCCTTTATCCCTTCGGATGTCACCATGTATCCGAGGAATTTCCGTTCTTCAACTCCGAACGAGCATTTTTTGGGGTTGAGCTTCATATTGATTCCTCGGAGGTTGTCGAATGTTTCTGCCATGTCTGCCAAAAGCTCCCTTTCACTCCTGCTCTTTATCACCATGTCATCTACATATACCTCCAAGTTTCTACCGATTTGTCTTTTGAATGTAGAATCTACCAGCCTTTGGTATGTCGCCCCGGCGTTTCTTAAGCCGAAAGGCATTTTTGTGTAGCAATAGGTACCATGCTCAGTGTAGAAAGTTGTTTTCTCTTCATCTTCCCTTGCCATTTGTACCTGATGGTATCCTTTGTAAGCATCGAGGAAACATTTATACTTATATCCCATTATCGACTCAATCTTCCAGTCAATTTCAGGGAGGGGATAATAATCCTTTGGGCAAGATGCATTGATACTTTTAAAATCCATACACATTCTCCATGTTCCGTCCGGCTTTTTTACTAGCACTGGGTTGGAAATTCATGTGGGGTATTTAACTGGCCGGAGTATCCCGGCCTTCAACTATTCTTCCACTTCGGTGTTGATCGCCTAATTTTTCTCTGCTGAAAAAGTTCTTTTCTTTTGAGCGATCGGCCTGTCGTGCACATTGACATTTAACTTGTGTTCTATGATTCGCTGAGGGACCCCAGTCATGTTGGCCGGCTGCCATGCGAACACGTCTTTGTTATTTTTCAGAAACTCGACCAGTTGTCTCCTACATTCCGTGGAAAAGTTGCATCCAACGGTGACTAGTTGTTCGGGGTATTCCGGGTTGATCATTATTTATTCCGTCTTTCCGCGGTGCTCTTCTACTCCCGTGGCACACTCTGGCCCATTGCCTTTTGACCCTTCCTCTAGGAATTGCTTTTCTAGCCTTCTACATTCAGAAATAATGACAGACCTGGTGACGAGGGTGGCGATTCCTCTCGGCGTTGGGAATTTCATCATGGAATGAATGGTGGACGGGATAGCTCTTAGTTGCCTGATTCCTGAACGTTCTAGTATGATGTTGTAGGGAGACGGGGATCTTATCACCCCGAATGTCATCACCGTTCGTCGAAATAAACCGACGTTTCCAAAACGAACATTTAGATCGATTTTTCCTAGAGGTTTGATTGCTTCTCCTGAGAATCCGACCAGAGGTGTGTTTTTTTATCTCAACTTTGCTTTGATTGATGGGTACAGATTTTGAAAGCAGTGTTCATACATCACTTCTACCGCTGCTCCTTGATTGACGTAAATTCTTCTAACCGTATACCCCTCGACATCTGCTTCGACTATAAGTGGTTCTTCGGATACATCCCCGGGTAACACCGGAGGGAAAGCTATGGGAACATTCATCCAATCCTCCTCTTGGTCGACGGTCTTCCTTTTTCTGTCTTTCCCCCCGCCATACACCATGTTGATAATCCTCCCCCTACCGGGCTGATTGTCTCTTAGGGGGTTCCTTCTTCTTTGCCTAACATCCTTCAAGAGGTGATCTAGCTTGCCTGTTTCCAGGGCTATCTTCAACTGCTCCTTGAGGTGGTAGCAATTATTGGTGAGGTGACCCTTCTCGCCATGGTAGTCGCAGAATTTATCCAAGTTTTCCCTTCTTGGTGTCCCTTTCAAGGTGGGGAGGTGGTAACTTCAGCTGGAGTTCGGTTTCTAAGATTTCTTTAGGCGGTTTCATGAGGAGATTCAGATCTATTGGGCGTGTATCGTTCCTATAATTGTTTCTCCAGTATTCGAGGTCTGTGCTCTATTCTCCGATCCCCTCTCCGCCTGTCATGGTAATTTTAGATCCGGGTTCGGTTCAGTTCTCCTCTGGGGATCTCCGTGGTGTTGTAGGCTTCTTCAGAGTGCACGAAGTCATCCACCCTATTCATCATTTCAGTCACGGTTTTTGGGATCTTGTCCGAAAAGCGTTTTACTAACTCCGGGCATTTGCTCCCATTTATGAAGGATGATATCTGCATGACCTCCGGCACTCCTGGAATATAATTGGCCTCATCTGTCCATCTTTTCTTGAATTCCGGTAACGTTTCATTGGCTTTCCGTACGATTTTTGTGATTTCCATAGGATCTTTGAGACACTTCCTCCTGAGTGCGAACCTTTCAAGGAAACCCTCCCGGAGTTCTTCCTACTGCTTATACCGCTGCTAAGTACCGATCAAACCAACCTCACCCATCCAATGTTTGTCAAACATCCAAAGACCACATGGCATTTGCCACCTCCGTGATTAGCCGCCCCTGAGAAACGGGTGATGTGATCGTCCGGGTCTGTGGATCCATCGTAGAGTCTGATATTCTTAGGTAGCTCATGCCTTGGACCTGCGAATTCTATGATCCGTCTGGTGAACGGACATATGGGGGCATCTTTGTAGGGTTTTTTCAGATCTTCCTCTTTGACCCCTTTTCCTTTCCGGTCCCTTTCTTTCTCGACCTCCTTGGGTGGTTCTTTTACTTCGTCTCCGAAATCGATTGGTATTGGCTTTAGGGGGCTGGTTCCTTTGGTGTTATGTTCTTTTATCATGGCTTTTAACGAGGTGATGTGGCTTAGTATTTGTTCTTCGAGGTTGGGAGGGTTGTTTCCGGATGGTGTTTCGGTTGAGGGACTCGCCATTTTCTAGTCTCTGTAGATTGAATAGCGGTCCCACGGATGGCGCCAATTTGTTGAGGTAAAAATGTGTCTTCACCTAAACAAGCTTTTGTCCTTCGGCTGACTCTTCGTCCAGCTCTCCGGATTAGGACCCTTCGGACCTGTGGACACTAGAACAATACGCGTTAGCCTCGCCTAGGGTTTTATCCCTAGACCAAGCTCCGGCGTGAGAATGAGAATATGATATGATGAGAGTTACTGTGTGTAAAAGTAGGGTGAGAGAGTTGACCTAGATGTAGTAATTTCTCTCCTTTTATAGATGAGAAGCTTTGTCCTTACCTGAAGGTCACATGTGATGAAAGTGACCTTTTCGGGCGGGAGGTTGACTTACTCGCTTGGCTTCTCATGTATCGGTCGGGGATTCACTCGTGATTCCCTTCCCTTTATAACTGGTGACACCATTTAGCTATTATGCCGGAGGGTTGTGTTGAACCCTTCGGCCTGTGTTGCCTTTGTGCTCTCACGGAGCCTGCTTGGTCTTGTTTGTTTCGTGCGTTCGTCCGAATGGTTTGATCTTTTCGGTTAGGCACTTCGGGTACATACGCCAACAAATAGTACTAATACAACTAACATGATACTAATATTAACAAATGATGATTACATATAAAATCACATGCTTGTCAACATATACTTAAAATTCGGCGAAGCTAGTTGTAGCTACAAACTAAGCTAAGTGGCTAACAAGGTGATCAGCAATGACATCAAAGTTTCATGTTCGTTATATAGCAATATGTAGTTAAAATAAGCTAGAAGAAAATATATGGTGGATGCATCATTGCTTATTTATTTTTACTAGTGTATATAAAAAGAAAATTATCAAACTCTAGTCCTTTTTTAAAATTTAAAAATTTACAAAATAAGTAATGTCATTTGACTAAAGTATAATTACTTATAACAAACAATATAATCTATTAATTATTCAATACTTAATCATCACCGTTCAAAAAAAATTCAATACTTAATTATACTTAAATTAACAAACTTGTTCCACTCTCAATACACCCATATAAAATATTTGTTAATTTCATTTAATGAGTGTTTTAATGAAAAAGAAAAATAAATTATTTATGCATTATTATTTTGTACAAAATGCTATATTATTTGTATTTTCTAACGAAATTATTTTAATAATATCATTAATTCTAGCATTAATATACACGAATATGATAAGCTAATAAGTGTTCAATTTAAATTTTTCAGCAAACTATTAAAATGGTGGTTACAAGTTTAGCGGATTATTTTTACTAGAAATGTTTTTTGTCTTAAAAATTTTAAGATTTTTATATTTATAATGTCCTAAACACTTTATATAATAGTATAATAAATACAAAAATAAAAATGACGCTACTATAAATTATCACCGGAATCGTCTATTCTTTCATTAACGACGATAGTGAAATACAATGTACGGGTGATGAGATAGGCGCAAGTCAATTAGGTGGGTGTGAACGTGGCACAAAACAAAAGGGGTTGGTTTGAAATTTAAGATCCTCGTCATCGCGACTTTTAACCTCCTAAAACATCAGTCTTGCATGAATGTTTAAATACATTAGAAAAAGTTGTAAAAAAGTTGTAAAAAAGTGTTTAACATAAGAATAACTGAACATTTTGATGCATAACGCATGAATGTTTTTTACGTGAAAAGCATCCATGTTAAAAATCATAATGCATTGAAAGACCGGAAGCGGGACATGTAAGTCCACCTAGTATTACACGCTACACTTGAACGCATGTCATACCCAGCATATCTTATGTTACAAATAAAGGTTGCAAATAGTTCTCAAATACTACGAGGCTTTTGGAGGCGACTCAAGTCGTCGATAAAGGTCCAAAATGTTGCCGCTAAAAGCTTTGGCGACCACATGCGGTCGCCAAACGTCATCTATGTAGGTCTCTTGCTAAAAGTTTTGGCCATGAAAGTCAAAGGCCTTCAACAACGAAAACGTGAGACCTACAAAAATTTTCATTCAATGATAAAAGAAGTGGGGTCTATCGGCTTTAGCGACGATTCATCACTGAAAGTAATTTCTTAAATAAATAAAAACAAATATATAAATTATTAATTAATTATAAAAATATATATAATAAAGTCCGCATGTTTAGCAACAACACACGTCGTCGCTAAAAGTTCAGACCAGATAAGTGACATTTCACGTGTCGTCACTAAAAGTAGTCTGCAAGTAAAAAAACTACAGAAATATTTTTTCCCGAAAAAATCAACCAAAGTCTCTACTAGGAAATTACCCGAATACAATGATGCAAAGCTATAAAATTCACCCATCCATTTATTCATTCCAAAACAATCATACGAAATCATAGTTATCGAAAATAACAATATAAACTAATACTAATATGTGCGTACAAATAACAAAACGATGTCCATACAAATACCATCACAGACTCGATCCATACTCATCATCATCATATGCATCATCATAATCACCACCATTACTACCATCATCACCTACGTCCTCGCTAGGGCATAGAGCAAACACTTGATAGAATAAGCTATTCCACTTATTATCAAACTTATTTTACAGCTTATATAACATGTCAAGATCATTTTTTCGTCAGGCCCATAAGCTATTTTACTAACGTAAGGCCTTAATAAGCTTTTTGGAAACACCCTTTAATTTACATACTTAAACACTTAAACCATCCAATTCTATCATGAATCATGAAATCATAACTTGTGGTTAACTAATTACTTTGATGGAGATTATCTTTTTAACACCCATCCTTGATCATGAACACTCTTGCACAATTATTCTTGAAACCCTTATATCAATAGTAGCTTAATAAAAGAACTAGTAAGATTTTTCCTTCCTTTTTATCCTAGCATGCCATGTTCAACATACACATGTATATATGTGTTTATATTTTGTATTCTATGAGTTTTCTTCATCTTAAGGAAAGATACATATGCTTATCTTTTAAGTTTCAAAATTTGGCAAGTTTACTTCCAGTCGTTAAGTCTTTTTCACCGTTAGTCCTTTTAGCTAACTATTTTACATTCTAAGTCCTTGTTTCTATAAAATACTAACATAAAGACTTTTCTAAATTTCTCATAATATGTAATTCTATTTTCAGGTCAATGGAATCTTTATGCTCAAAATCCCCGATTCAAGTAGTCATTTATTTGGTACCTCCTAAGGGGCAGGAACTGCCGTTTTGACCCTTCTCGGGGATTTCATCCACAAACCCAAAGTTTATGGCTGACTGATATGGCTCATCATTTAGCTATTGCATTTATTTTGCCCATTGTTGGGCATATGTATAAAACTAATTTTAGGATTGGGCACAGTATGAAAGATCTTTTAGATGCGCATATCTCTCCGGGAGGGCGATTGGGACGTTGGCCTAACCCTTGGGGATGTGGTAATACATCTAAGAAATTAGTCACGATCACTCAATTTGTCCGGTAAACTACTAGAGTCTCTCCATGATTTAGTAAAAGGGATGGGAGATTTGCTCCTCATCCGGGGGTTCATTTCAATCATTATGAACAAAAAAAAGTCTTAAAAACTTCGTAGAATTCAAGATCAGCCATTTCATTTGTGCTTTCAGCAAGTAGGCGACGCGAATCTATTTCTATGCTTCAATCGGATACCAATTGCTTGGATGCGTTTGAATCTGTTGGGTTCTGAAAATACCCAAACCCCTTAATCCAGGATTTGAATAGAAAATAGCCCAAGTACTCATCCGTTAAACACAATCAGGTCACTGAGTGCATAGCCGCTCAGTGAGTCATCTTTAGGATACTAAGTACGAGGCAATGAAGAAGTCTCCACCGCTGGAACTTAAAGGGTGAAGATCGAGTCAGGAAAGAAGATGATGGATTCGGTGAGTGATGACAATAACTCAACGAATCCCTAAGACTCTCTCCAACTATTTACATCAAGAAAACTCAAGAAGAAGCTCAAGGATAAACAGATCAAGAAAGAGCGGGACAAGGCGGGAGAAGTTTGAATCGAATAAAGAAGTCCTTATCAACATAAGTCAACTTTCCCTGAATGGCTAACTTACAAGCTCAAGGTCGCGACTTAAATATGGAAAGCGACCTTGTCCTTTACTTAGAATAGTCTTTTAAACAAAGACAAAATACATCAAGATTTTGTCTTCTCAGATGATGTCGATTTGTCACTTAGGAAAGAGTTAAAACTCATACATGTATAAATAGCATAAGAGATGGAGTGAAAAGATTAAGCTTGTGAATTGTAAAACACACATATCACGCAAAGCCATCTTTTCACTCCTCCAAATACAACTTAGTTCCGAGATAGCTCAAATGAGCTCTAAGAGTTGTGCTCGGACTTAGCCTGAGCTTAGAGAGGAGTCACCCAACTTTGTCATTTCAATCCCAAGTACTATTCCGCAAGTACTTGGGTAACGTATTCTTTGTTGATTTATTTCTAATAAGAATATGTTAGGAATTAGAAATTCCAGGTATAAAAGAGTCGGTCACCTCAAGTATATGTAATCGTTAGAAAGCTCGTAGTCATAGTAATATTAAGTTAAGTAGTATTTAGTTAAGTAACACCGTGGAGGACGGACGGGTCATTACCCACTGTATGCACGATCCACGCCCGATGTGTGGCGTTTTATGTAAGACTATAAATACTCTCTACCTCCCAAGGTAGAGAGTTGGAGCTCATAATAATATCTTTCACTTTCTCTCACTAAGTTCCCTAAACCTCTAACTTTCTCTCTAGAATTCCATCTATATGCTACCTTGTGTTAATGTTATGATGTGTATGTGAAAAGTTATATCTTACAATTGGTATCAAGAGCCATGGTTAGATCATATCTTACACATCTTTGGATTTCTAGTGGTTTTAGGTGGTTTTGAGTTTGAAAAAGTTTAGTGGTTTTTGCATCATTTGATTGATTTCTAGTGTTAAAGTTTCGATTTTGGTTGTACTTTTATGTTTAGAATCATCAAAAGTGTTTAGGTTTTCATTTGGTAAGCTTGAATCATCTTGGTTGGGTTGTTTTGGATTGAAAAGTGAGGTTTATATGGTTTTTCAAGCTAGCGACTTAGCTCACGGAATATTTTCTTGGTAGCGACTTGCTTCACATTTTTGTAGCGACTTACGGTGTTGGAGCTAGCGAGTTAGATCTAGCGAGTTAAAGTACAAGTAGTGGATTATCCACTACGGGTAGCTTTACTGTGGTAGCGACTTGGTCAGTAGCGAGTTGCTCTTTAGCGACTTGTGTCTCTAGCGACTTGTGTAGCAAATTGCTGCCAAAATTTGATTAGCGACTTGGTCTGTAGCGAGTTACTACTTAGCGACTTGCTTTTTTGTTAGCGACTTGGGACTCTAGCGACTTAGGGGTGTAGCGAATTAAGGGTTAGCGACTTAGTGCATTAATTTCTAGCGACTTAGTGCATTAATTTCTAGCGACTTAGTGCATTATCTTCTAGCGATTTAGTATTTTATCATCTAGAGTCTTGAGTGATTGTTTAAGGTTTTCTCTTGATTAGTAAAATCCGTGAAAGAATCCATTTCCGGTTTAATCATAGAGCTATAAAATCCCGTATAATCTGTTAACATGTCTACCAACATTCCCACTGTCATCTCCATTTGTCGAAGATGTTCAAGCGGTGGCTCGATACTCGCCCACCCATGCTTGAGAACCGACTACGACTCTTGGGCTCAACGAATTAGACTATATTGCCTTGGAAAGGAAAATGGTGTCAACATTCTCAAATCCATTGATGAAGGACCATATCGAGTTGAGACGACTAGAGACATACTTGATACTAATGCAGATGGTACTACTGTTTACGGAATGGACAGACCTAAGATGTATGATGAGCTTGATGATAAGGATATAAAGAGATTTGATGCGATATCGTGGCTTCAAACATTGTTCTTCAAGGTCTTCCTAAAGACATCTACAAGCTGATCAATCATAACACAGATGCTAAGGCGGTTTGGGACAATGTTAAGATGCTTCTCTCGTGTTCAATTAACTATGGAAGACAGAGAATCCCAACTCTATGACGAATTTGAGCATTTCAAGATGAAACCGGATGAGAGTGTCTATGAGTACTATGTGAGATTTCATAAGTTAGTTAATGACATGAGGAACATCCGAATGACTATGCCTAACATTCAGTTGAACTCAAAATTTGTGAACAACATGAATCCCGAATGGCACAAGTTTGTTACCTTTGTGAAGCTCACTAAAGGATTGAAGAATACAAACTATGAGCAACTCTATGCCTTCCTCCTTGAGAATGAGAGACATGCTATGTTTGAAAAATTAATTCTCAATCGGTTCAAAACCAACCAGGGAGAGACAAGCTCGTCTAATGACTCTACAACTTTCTACTCAAACATCGGAATCACAACCAAAGCATCACAAGTCATACCCTTGGGTAATGGTAATCACAAACTCATTCCTGATACTATGTACAAACAAGGCGATGCCGATACTCACGTGGGTAGCTTCATTAATCAACTAGCTCTTCTCATCAGTCAAAACATGAATACTCTCCCACAGACCAACAACAACCTCGAAGCGCATCTAACCCACACAATCAAGCCACTATTAAAGATGGAAGGATCGTGGTGCAACCAGAGAAAGCAAGATGATCGTGGACGAGGTGGAGCTGGGAGAGGTTATGTTGGAAACCATAATCGAGGAAGGAATGGTAACCAAGGTCAAACTAAGCTCATCAAATGTTATAAGTGTGGTGGAGAGGGACACATTGCAAGGAACCGACATCTCCAAAGCCCACGAATGCCGATTACTTGAGAGAGAAGATGCTTTGGCTCAAGCTCGGACAATGGTGCTACTTTGAATGAAGAGGAATTGTTGTTTCTTCGAGGGCAATGCCAAGACCTATGATGCGATGTGGATGAGCGGCCTATTCGGAGATAGGTCACAATCATCGAATGCCTTTCAAGTCACCGACCGTGATGCATCGACTCGATGTGGATGATGGACCTACTGCACACACAATTTTATGGCTAGCATTTCTCCAATGGTTTCTCCCAAGGTCTCTTCTTCATCACTAGTTGGGCCATCCCATGACAAGCTCATCTCAGAGGTATTAAAACTATACGATGATGTCGATGTGCAGATGCATGACAAAGTACAATCATCTGAAACTATTGAATCAAATATTGAAAATATGGGTAATATCAATATTGTCCCATATGATCAATATGTGAAACAAAGTGAAAGTGAAGTTGTACCAAGTGATGCATCTTCTGCAGTCAACAATGACTAGGTTTTTGATGAATACCGCATGTGCCTGATGATTCCATTATTTCGAACTAAATGCCTATAAAGAACGTGTTGCTATTTATGAACAACGTGCTAAGTTTGAGTTGACCACTCGTGAGCAGGAAATGGATAACCAAGTAAGTACAGTAATTATAAAAAGTAAGTTTAGAAGAAGTATTGAAACAAGAATTAAATTCCTTGCAAGAAAAACTTTCTAAAACATCTAAACAAAAACAAGAACTTCAAGAAAATGTGAAAATGCTTAAGCAAGAATTTAATGCAAAGGAATCAAAACTCTTGTGAGATTTTTCTAATCTGAAAACTTTGAAAAACAAACTTGAGAACAAGTTGTACATACAAGGAAACACCATTCAGACCGCTCACATGGTCACTAAACATCGAGTCTTAAGCGATAAGCATAGCATTCCCCTTGTTGAGGAACCTAATCCAGAGGTAATTAAAAGGCTAGAAATGCTCATAAGGTGCTTTATGATGGTAATGAAATTCTTAAGCCTAGGCAGAAACCTAGTTGCGTTGAGTGCACCGAGGAAGATAAGAAATCAGATGAAGTCACTAGGGAAAGGATGAACAAAAATCTAGATGACCCGAAATGCAAAGAGAAAAGATTATTATCACTCCCCATGACTACAAGAAGGAAAACTGGATTTCCTTGAACATGTTTAAACCTCAAACATTGTTGACCCCAACAAGTGTTCGGAAAAGGATATGGACTTGCAAAAAGTCGAAAATCTTGTTGAAAAGAATCCCCTTGTAGGAAATTCCTAAAGCAATGTGTATCCTCCAAATACACCAATGCATTTAGTTCCTAGAACTATTGCCACTAAGAGCAAGACCTTAATCAACCAATATGTTATTCTTCAACTATTTGTCGATTTTGAGAAAACTTGTAAGAAAAGGATCACACCCAATCGGATAATCAAGGGAAAGGGGTTTTGAGCAAATGAAAGAATGTTATTTAACCGAGGTCATGCCTTTCTTTAAACAACTAAAAGATCATTTTGAGAGTCTTAAAAAGGGGACAAAATCGATATTAAAGAAATGGAAAAGGAATTTGATGCAATGGTAGTTGAAGTTAGTGATTATGAGCGTGCACTAAAATATAATGAGATTGAGAGGAAGAACTTGCATACCTTAAATGAGACTCTTATTACTGAATGTGTTGCTCAAGATATCTTTTCACTGCTTCAAATTGCTCTATTAATGCTTCCAAATTTCATGAACTATCTGTGGCCCTGAAAGTCTCCCATGATCGTGTCATTGAGCTTGAAAAAATAAATTCTGAACTAAACGAGAAAATTGAACTCGATGATCACAACAATTTGGTTAAACATTTTTCTAAACTGGAAGTTGAGCATTTTAATTTACAACTAAAATATCAACATCTTAAAGAAAATGTTAAAACTTCAAATATCAAGACATCGTCAGATGCTCCAGAGTTTGATGCAGTTTTGCAAATTAACAAACGTGATGCAGATTCAAGCTCGCAACACGATCGAAAGTTGAAAGCCCAAATCTCTCAATTAAAGGGTCAAACGAACAATAAGACAGACTCCCAAATCCCTCCTCCTTTAGATTCTCAGGATTCTCAAACTTTTCATCTTCAAAACTTAGTTGATGCCTTACAAAAGGAAAACGAGAGTTTTCTAGAAGAAAATGAAAAAGTTAAACGACATTTTAAAGAGTTATATGATTCAATGAAAGTCACCCGTGACCAAAACAACGAAAAATAACGTCTTTACAAAAGGAAATTGAGAATCTAAGAAGTCGTGGAAATGGGAAACGCCACTTGTTTTCAATAAGAATGTTGTCTCAAAGTCACCCTTAGATGCAAAAATACATCGTGATGCTTAAATATATTCCTCCTCATCTTAGGAATAATGAACATGCTTTTCATGAATACTGCTCACCTTAAGGATAGTCTAGAATGTCTCCGTGAGATTGTCGAAGAGGATTTCATTAACAAACCTCTTGATAGTGAAATTAGGTTTGCTTGCCTCCATGCCAAACGATCTCAAGAGTTGCTAGAATGTGTAATTGCCACATGTCCAAAATCCTTAACCTTATGTGAAAAAGGCAAAAGCGTGATGCCTGTTCTATGCCTAGTGCCAAGCAAGAAATCCGTTCTATGCCCAGTCTTAAAAAAGGAAACACTAATGTGCCTTCAAGTAGTTCAGATTCCGGATATGTTAGTGCTAAGAAAGTGAACTTTAGTGTGCTCGCAAAAGCTCAAATCACGTCTTAAAGTATACACTAATGTGCCTTCTAGTACTTGGATCCTTGCACATCAAGTTCAGAATGCAAAATTAGATCAACCAACTAATGTTTCCATTCCCTCTACAGGAGTAATCAGTGACTTTAAAGCGAACGGGTCAAAGTCTCAAGACAATACAAGGAATGATAGGACCTTGCAAGCTAAGAATGTGCATTGGAAGAGAGTAGAAGACCAATCTAGGAACTTTAGGCTTGAGTTGAATAAATCGAATCGTGTTGATTCTAGTATTAGCCTTAGGCGCATCAGTAATTAATTCACTGATACTATCTGCAAACCTTGTAATGTGCATGCTTGAATTCGTTGCTAATCATGAATGTGGTGTGAATGCTTTGTCTAATGTTTGTCAAATGCCCGCTAAAATTGCTAATGCTAATAATCGTGCAAATAAGGCAAAAAGGCAAAAACGAAAGATGTTAGAAAACAAGTGGAAACCCACAGAAGAACTTTTATAAAGATAGGTTATTATTGGATACCTTTTGGCCATAAGAATAATCAGCTTTGTTCTCAAACTGCTAAGATTATGCCCACTAGAAAATGGATGCCTATTGGTAGAACTATTCCCTTAAGAAGTAAACATACTTTGAATAGGTCAAATACGCATAACCAAAGATTGCATCTATTCCCAATGATTCCATTGCTTCTACTTCGATATGGATGTTTCGATTACGATGTGGTGTTCCAACTTCGTTACTAACCAAGTGGAACCCATTCTTGCATGGGGATCCCAATTATTCAGTTATCCATTTTTGTCTCGTGTTCAACCGCAGATCGTTCAAATCGTTCGTGGTACCGGACTCGTTCCAAGCATATATGGAGACGGTCGCTCATGAACTTCGTGAGCAAGTTCATCGGACTGTTAGATTTGGTAATGATCATTTCGGTGCTATTATGGGTTATGGAGATTATGTTGTTGGTGATAGTGTCATCTCGAGAGTCTACTATGTTGAAAGGTTGGGTCATAATCGTTCTCTCGTTGGTCAATTCGTGACTCGATCTAGAAGTTGCCTTCGTAAAACATACGCTTTGTTAGAGATCTTAATGGTAAGGAACTGTTAAAAGGAACTCGTTGGTCAAACCTTTACACCATCTCTATCGATGACATGATGAGGGCTTCTCCAATCTGCTTGTTGTCAAAGGCTTCAAAACAAAGTCATGGTTATGGCATCGTCGTCTCAATCACTTGAACTTCGGCACCATCAACGATCTTTCCCGAAAGGACCTAGTTGTAGGTTTACCTAGACTAAAGTATGAAAAGGATCATCTTTGTTCAGGATGTCAATTGGGAAAAAGCAAGAAATATGCCCATAAACCCAAACCTACTAACTCTCACGTAAGTTCTTCATATGATTCATATGGATTTATGTGGACCAATGAGGGTACAGAATATCTTTGGGAAGAAATATGTGTTAGTTGTGGTTGATGATTACTCTAGATTCACCTGGGTCAAGTTCTTAAGGACAAAGGATGAAACTCCCGATATCATCATCAAACTCATCAAAACGCAGTTCGACTTAACAAAACCGCCGTAATTGTCGATCGCATAATGGAACCGAGTTTGTCAACAAACAACTTAATGAATTCTATGAAAGCGTTGGAATCAGTCATCAAAGAAGTGTTTCAAGAACTCCTCAACGAACGGTGTAGTTGAAAGACTAAATCGACTCCGTTGAAGCCGCTAGAACAATGTTGATTTACTCAAAGGTTCCAATGTTTCTCTGGGCTGAAGCAATCGCCACTTCATGCTATACACAAAATCGTTCCTAATCCACACCGTACATGGAAAAACTCCATATGAACTTGTCCACAACAGAAAACCTAATCTCTCTTTCCTTCGTGTGTTTGGTGCATTGTGCTATCCAACTAATGAGGGTCAAGACTTAGGGAAACTTAGGGCTAAAGCCGACATTGGAGTATTTGTAGGATATGCACCAAACAAAAAGGGATACCGAATCTATAACAAAAGAACCCAACATATCATGGAAACCATTCACGCTACGCTTGATGAGTCGACCGGTCAAATGGCTCTGGACAATCGGCTCGGGACCCGCACTTCAAGACAGTCCCATTGGTTCATCTCTTGTTCCAAACTCTACTCAAGAAACTCCATATGTACCTCCATCCGAAGATGATGTAAAGAAATTGTTTGATCCTATGTTTGATGAACTGTATGATTCAAACACTAATGAGGTGATGATTCCTGCAATAGAGGATGCTCATATTCCTGTGAATGAAGTCAATCCTTCAGTCTCAATATCTTTAAGTCAAGAAGCACCGCTGCACGATCCTTCACTCATCAACAAATCATCATTCTTCAAATGTACATCATGGAAATGTTTCTGGCATCAATGATGAAGTTAATCCCTTTGCGACTCCTGAGGATGCTCCATTTGAAAACATATTTGCTACTCTGAATCATCATCGAACCATCTTCTTGAGACATCGACTCGCTACCTCGTTCCTCAACAACTGCCACATGAACACCTTAGAAAATGGACTCACGATCATCCATTAGACAACATCATTGGAAATCCCTCTTGTCCTGTATCAACCCGAAACAACTTGCAACCGATGCCTTATGGTGTTTCTTCAACTCCGTACTTTCTAAGATCGAACCAAAAGATGTTAAAACCGCCATGAATGAAGATAGCCGGTTCAATGCCATGCAAGATGAAATTCATGAGTTTGATCGACTTGATGTATGGGAGTTAGTACCTGCTCCAGATCGTGCTATGATTATAGCTCTCAAATGGATCTTCAAAGTAAAACTTGATGAGCATGGTGATGTGTTGAAGAACAAGGCTCGTTTAGTTGCTAAAGGATATCGTCAAGAGGAGGGTATAGACTTTAAAGAATCTTTTGCTCGCTGTTCGAATCGAGGCAATCGAATCTTTTCGGCTAACGCTAGTAAGAACATGGTAGTGTATCAGATGGATGTGAAGACGGCATTTCTGAACGGAGATCTTAAAGAAGTCGCCTACGCCACCAACCTGAAGGATTTGTGAATCAAGAGCATCCTACTCACGTTTATCGCCCAAGAAGGCTCTCTACGGTTTAAAGCAAGCACCAAGGGCATGGTATGATACATTGTCAAAGTTTCTTCTATCATCCGATTCAAGATAAAGGAGCAGATTGATCCTACATTGTTCACCAGAAGTCGTGCAAACATTTAACTCATGTTCAAATTTATGTTGATGATATTATTTTTGCCTCGATAGACCTAATGGAATGTGATCGTTTTCTAATGAAATGGGTTCTAAATTTCAAATGTCAATGATGGGACAAATGTCATTTTCTTGGGATTACAAATTTCACAAAGTCCCGGAGGCATTTTCATAAATCAATCTAAATATGCAACTGAGATTTTAAAGAAATTTGGATTTGATTCATGTGACCCTGTTGACACCCCCATGATTGATCGAACCAAACTAGATGAGGACCACTCGGGGATCATGATTGACCAAACGAAATATCGTAGTATGATTGGATCCCCGATGTACCTCACGCTAGTAGACCGCACATCTTGTTCGCCGTTTGCATGTGTGCTAGATACCAGGCTAAGCCTACTAAAAAGCACCTTGAAGCGGTTAAACGGGTCTTCGGTATCTCCAAGGAACCATCAATATGGGACTATGGTACCCGAAGGACACCGGTATGTCACTAACAGCCTATGCAGATGCCGATCATGCAGGTTGTCAAGATACACGTCGAAGTACATCCGAGGTGCTCGCTTTTGGGTGATAAGCTTGTGAGCTGGTCTTCAAAGAAGCAAATGAGTACTTCTATTTCCTCTACAGAGGTGAATACATAGCCATGTCATCTTGTTGTGCTCAAATCTTATGGATGAGATCTCAATTATCTTACTATGGCTTTGAATTCAACAAAATCCTCTCAGATCGTGATAATAAAGTGCTATTGCTCTCTCATGCAACAACGTTCAACACTCAAGAGCAAAGCATATCGACATTCGACATCATTTCATCAGGGAACAAGTGGAAAAGGTGTGGTGGAACTATATTTTGTGAGGTCTGAATATCGGTTAGCGGACATCTTCACCAAAGCTCTTCCAAGAGAACGTTTTGAGTTTATTCTTCCACGCCTTGGCTTGAAAAGCCTTCAACCAGATACTCTCAAACGCCTTCAGGAGGAAGACGAGGAGTAAAGGTCTATCTTCATCTATCTCATGTAAATACTTATTCAAAAACAAAATACAAAATTATAAAACCCTATAAAACCAAATAGAAAAATATAAAACTTTCAAAAATCCATAAAAATCGAAAAATTCAAAAATCTTTAAAAATATTGTCTTTTTGTCATGTTTTTTTTTCGGTTCGAAAATATCTACGGTCTTTGTGTTGTCATTCAAAGAATGACACGGGACTTTAGATGTTGCTCGAATTCTTAAAAAAATTCAAAAAATTCAAAAAATATTTTTTGGGAGAAAGAGAAACAATGGTTTATTGTCATTTTCAGGCAATAACCCGTTTTTAAAAGAAAGAACAGAGCCATGTTTTACCATGTTTTCAAATTCCATGCTCGATTCTATAACATTTATCTGGCGAAAACTAAATGCTTTGAAAAATAACTCGGTCTCTATTTTTGATAATCATCAGGACTTATTTGTCAAAATTTCTATCGCTCAATCAACAACCTATGTCATTGATTGAGGGGGAGAATGATTTCAATTAAATTAAAAGTTATTTGGCATTAAATTGTTTTCAAAAGATGTACATGCATGTTTAACCAATGGAGATTAAAATCTCAACATCGATCCTTATCGCTAAAACGCTTTCATAATCAAGTCACAATTCTCCTTAAAAGCTTTCAAAATCAATTTAAATCTACAGAGATCACAAATCTCAAATGTTTTAATAATTGTGATCGGGGAAGAAGTTGTGATTTAAATAGGATTTAAACGATAATTGATAAATGGTTTCTTAAGTGATTAGCATGTTTGCCCCCCGTAGTGACAAACGATTTCAAATTTTCCATGCACACGTTGAGGGGAGCATCTATCTTAAACCACAATGATTTGAAACGTGATCACTTATCTCAATGTGCATGTTCCCTCTAGTATGTGCAAAACTCTTTTCAAACCTCGAGGCACATATTGAGGGGAGCAAAATCATGAAAACCTCATCCTTCCCCAAAATGCTTTATCTACTTGATTTGATCAAGGAAGTGATGTTGATATTTTTTAGAAAATGGTAATCAAAGAAGTTAATTTCTTCCTCTTGCCTCCGTGTGCAAAACAATTTCAAACATTTGATGCACATGTTGAGGGGGAGTTCTTCTTCTAAAAATATCAAAACAATTCAGGTACAAAATGCTTTGATAATATATCACAAGTATCTCGATTGATTTTCAAATGGTTTTCAATTGGTTCCTATGGCAGATGAACAATACCAAAAGACCGACCAACTTTACATTATGTATGGTGATATAAGGATGATAAGGTTAGGTATGTGTTCCCATGATCCGCCAGAACCGGAGGGATCTACCCAAGGACTATCCACTAGTTAGTGTAGAGTTCTTAGGTATGATGATAAAAGGAGAAAAATGAGATATGGGAAGAGTGCGGACTAAGACCGAGCTAGTACTGGAATAAACCCAACAAGGTTCTAGCTATGAAGTCTCGGTAAGCACAGAAGGGGTTGAAGAATGAAAAAGAATTGAATGAGAAAAGGGTGAAAACAAATAGCCCTCCAATTATTCAACCTTAGGCGTAAACCGGTTCAATTCATATGCTACTGATGGTAACATCGGTATTGAAGACAAGACGCCATGGACCCAAAGGACGACCGCACTTCAACTTTCCAAACCACTCAAGTTCCTCTTAAAAGGACTTGTTTCATTCTCACGGGAACCGACATTATCTATCGACTTTCTCTTAGAGATTGTTGATATTGAAGAAGGAGACCCTCTCCCTAGTCTCCGACGCAGGATCCAAATATGCACAAATTGAGTCTAGAGCCACGAGATCATCAATAAATCTCATTAGGACACTTTCAATGAAGACTCTCTGTTTCACACAATGTGGAAAGAGAGATTATATCATGAGTCCTACGCATTTATCCTTGTGGTATTGCCGTAACATCGAGTGATGTGTTTACATATTCACCGTGAAGATGGAAAGCCTCTCGAGCCAACATCTAACAAGCCCCTGGTAGGTGGCATGTGAGATCTATTATACAGATCAACCATGTGACAACCGAACAGAAACAATGGGGCGATTCAATCTTTTGAATCAATCCGGTTCGAGTTATGGATTGACGGATACCTTTGAAAAACCGGTCTTTGTGCTTTAAAACTCTTTTCATTAGCACGTCGATCGTGTACTAATTTTTCAAATCAAAAGGTGTTTTATGATTGATAATTGATTTTCATTAAAACCTTCGTTATATTGCAAAACAATTTCTATTGAGCAATACTCGATTGTTTTTCAAATATCTTTTCATCAATCTGTGGACTCAAATTCGCTGGTTCACTCACTCCGTGTTGTCTTCTTTGAGATGTTCGGTTTGAGAACAAATTTAGAGCACTTCGAAACCTCAAGGAAATTCTTCGAATTATACCGATCACAGTGCAGACTTGTACTTATCAACGGGAACCGTGGGCGTGTACCTCAATTCAACGAAAGTGATCAAAGACACTTTCGTGCGATTTATTGCTAACCGCTGTATGCAGTACACCCGACGCTTGCGTACCGCTCGTAATGAAGCGGTCAATCCATAGCCGCATGCTCACTTAACACATTCATCTCAAAAGAAATCATGATTAGTGCATCAATGACTCTGATATTATCACTCCATGCTTCGCACGCCGCCAATATCATGATTCAACAAATGCTTCCGCTCGATGAGAAGATATCATGATCCGAATGTGAGCATGTCGGTCCTAAAGTCACAACATCACATAATACCAACACCACAAAGGATGTCATAGAGATTTTTTGATGGTCGATAATCTCAAATGATGGCTCAAAATTATTATCGTGGATCAAGAAAAGACCTCCACTTGAAGTAACCAAACATGCAATGTGAAGAATCAATGACTACGAGCTTAGGAACAAAGGACTACATCAAGAATGCAAGAACAATTGTTAATGTCATATCTGCTTGTATTCAATGTAATTTTAGTGCATGATTGAGGTGACCTCCCTTAGGGGAGATTGTTAGGAATTAGAAATTCCATGTATAAAAGAGTCGGTCACCTCAAGTATATGTAATCGTTAGAAAGCTCGTAGTCATAGTAATATTAAGTTAAGTAGTATTTAGTTAAGTAACACCGTGGAGGACGGACGGGTCTTTACCCACTGTATGCCCGATCCACGATGTGTGTATGCTTTATGTAAGACTATAAATACTCTCTACCTCCCAAGGTAGAGAGTTGGAGCTCATAATAATATCTTTCACTTTCTCTCACTAAGTTCCCTAAACCTCTAACTTTCTCTCTCTAGAATTCCATCTATATGATACCTTGTGTTAATGTTATGATGTGTATGTGAAAAGTTATATCTTACAGAATATGATGTTGAAAATTACTTAGTGTGTTTTCCTTATGTTAATTTACCATAGTTCACTATTAACTTGTTTTATAAACTCAAACTGTTTTTAACGATAGTGAACGGGGAACAACAAGTGGTATCAGAGCAAGGCTAATTATAAAACTCGCTTTTTAGGCGCTCTAAAGGTTTTAAATTAGGATCCTAAATGGCTGAAATTGATGTACCCCAACTAGTCGATAAAAAAAGTGGAGCTTATTCAGGTTGTTGCCCCTAACTTGAAGTTGGCAAATTCAACAAATGGAAAAGCTTAATGCTTTGCTATTTGATTGGGATGGAACCTTATTATATCAAGTGTATAAATGAAGGTCCATTTGTCCCAAAGACTGCGGAAGGGTTGCCCAAACCTCAAGCTCAAGTGGACCTGTGATGAAAGGAGAGTGGTCAACCGTGACCAAAGACTCAAAAGTATCATAATATCTTGTCTTCACGATATTATGGAGTCTGCATTATAAGTCGTAGTACCTAAGCAAACCCGGGATGACCTAGTTCATAGTCATGAAGGACCATCCATACCAAGGAAAACAGGATAATGGACCTCAAACTTGAGTATAACACCTTCAGGGCTAAGGACTCAGAAACTCTCTCTCAAACTTACACCATGTACAAAACTCTTTTAAATGAACTATCAAATGATGGTGTTAAGTTGTCCAAACATGAAATAAATGTTGGTTTTGTCAGCCTCCCCGAGAAGTGGTTAAATTTCTCTTAGGGACTCGTGAATGCTAATCATATCCAAAATCTTGAGCTTCCTGAAATTTATGGGAAATTTGTCTATGAGGAAAACCTCATCAACAGACTATACCTCGACTTAAAGAAGTCTCGTGAAGTCAAGAAGTCCCCACCACCACCTCATCACCAATTTCAACCGCTTTTCTAACAATGTGGTTCAAGATTTTCAAGAAAACTCGATGATGAGCCCCGATGAGAGATCAAGTGAGGAGTACCTAAATGACCAATGTCTTGAATTTCGTGAAAGGGCGCTACTTGCTAACTCTTGAAGGTTTATAAAAGAAACAAAGGTTTTCAACTGCTAAAGCAATCAAGACACCTAATGCTATAAGTGTCACAAAAGGGTCATTTTGCAAAAGACTGCTTTTCTAAAACAATTTAACCCTCTTATAAACCATCAAGTTCAAATCACCTCGTGCTTCAAAAATTTCAACCAAAAATGTTTCAGCCTCATCAAACTTTTCAAAATAAACTGATAATAACAAAACCATTGATTATGAAGCCAAGTATAAGAAAGCTAAAGCTAAGCTTACATTGCTCGAGGCCACCCTCGAAACAACAAAAGTGTTCAATCTGGCAGGTAAAACAAAGGCCTTGTTCGTGACCTTCGACTAGGATGAAGAGCCGGTGTCATCGATGATGAAATGGTGCATGTCATTACAGCGATGGCCCTCTCGAGAAGAGGACAAGCTATTTGTTGGAAAGAATCATGCCAAGAATGGAGAATGGGTCAACATCACAATGAAGAAGGTAAATATTTTACTTTCTATGGATGATGACGATTGGGCCTTACATGAATTACCTAAATGTAGACCTTAAGTTTGTAGAAGAACAAAGATCAATCTTTTTTCTAAGTACAACAAGTTAAGTTTTGAATTGAATAAGTGTAGAGATGAACTCATTATTTTAAAACAAGCAAAGCTTGAGGTCGTCACTTTGCAAATTCAAAACACCGAACTAGTTAAAAGAAATCGATCTTCAAGATGAACTTAAAAGGCAAATGATATTCTTAATAGTTGGACCGCTAAGAATCCTGGGGTCTTTGATACGTGGGTGCCCCCAAAGAGCAAGAAGAGAATCATAGGTGAAGATCATCTCCCGACCCTCTCAACAAAGACCAGCCTCCTAAGCCTTTTGTGTCCGGTGGCATGATCACAAATATGTTAGCCGATCCCAATTCCGTGATTGGATTGAACGAAGTTAATCCAGAGAGTAAGCTTCCAAATTTCGATCTCGAAGGATTCTAGAGCTCGAAAGTCAAGCTCTAAAGAGCATGCTTGATTCCCCGATGTGCCCAGTAGTCAACACATCCGTGAGTCCAAGCGAATATCAAGCACCGCTTCCACCACCAAAACCTCTTGGTGCCGCTCCAAGCTCTGAGCTTACTCCACTACAATTCAATCCTCATTCACCAAAAGAAAGGTCTGGACTTGGTAGAACCATCCTGCAAAGACAAGCAAAACAAACTCAACAAGAGTCTACTCCTACTGAGACTTCAACATCCTCGCCCCCATCGGTTTCCACTCAAATTCAAGAATCGACCGAACTTGTGAGGAAGCTTATCAAAAATGGAATCCATTGAAAAGGTCCCTGAACCAATCAAGGAAACAAAGTCAACTTCCTCCAGTTCCTCAAAGTCTAAGCCAACCTCCAAAAACAAACTTAAATGTGAGTCGGTCATTACACTAGCCATACCATCGACAACCTGCTATAGAATCCTTTTCTGCATGATCTGCAAAAAGGATGATCACAGGACATCAGATCATCTTCAAGATGTCGGTCAAGCAAACTATACCAAAGTTGGTCATAAGTATGCTTCATCCTCCAAAGCTGCTCAAAAGAATAGAGCAAAACCTTTTCCTCTCTGGCCCTCATTGTGGGTTTAATGACCATCATCGATGATTGTCTCATGAATACATGCCGTGATATATGCGTAATCCACTCATGAAACATCCCAACATGACAGTGTCATTCAAGCAAGGAGAAATTCCAAACAACCTAGAGTCACCGAAGTTATCCTCGCCTCTAAATGCAAAACCCTGGTAGCACCAGACACAACCACCGACCATGAGTCGATTGCAAATTTCAGAGAGACCTTGAGACCCAAGCCTACTAGTAAGTGGGTCACGAAGAGAAACTAATTCTTACTACTTGTGTGCAGAGACATGCCGTGGAGCCTGTTTGGCATCTAGACAAGTGGATGCTCAAGCATGACCGGTGTGAAGGAATATCTGCACAAGTATGTAAAGGAACCAGGGCCCAAGGTAGTATTTGGTGATAACTCATCATGTCCCCCTGAAGGTTATGGTTCAAGAAACCGCAATGGAATAGTTTTCTAGAATAGCCTATGTCAATGGTCTCAAATACAATCTCATCGTTGTCACCAACTATGTGATGCTAAATACATTGTACAATTCAATGATAAACAAGGTACCATTTTCAATGCCAACAAGGAAGTTGTGTTGATAGCTCCTAGGAGAGATGATGTTTATGTACTTGACATGTCAACACTCTCCCAAGATGGAACGTGTTTCTTTGCTAAAGCCACCAAACTATCAATTGGTCTGTGGCATAAGAGACTCTCACACTTAAACTTCAAAACCTCAACAACTTGGCAAAACAAAACAAGGTCCTTGGCTTACCATCACTGTTTTTTGTAAAAGACAAACCATGCTCGCATGTGAAAAGGTAAACACCACGAGCATCTTTCAAAACCAAACAAAACTTCTCCATCAAAGTGCCTTCACCTCCTGATATGGATCTCTTTGGACCAAATCTCCCGAGATCAATCCAAGATGAGAAGTATACACTTGTAATTGTTGATGAATTCTTAAGATACACTTGGGTATACTTTCTCTCCAAAAGAGTCGCAAACGATACAATAATGTCATTCATCGAAAAGATTGAAAATCGAATGACATTATCCAAACAAATCGAATCGACAATTGTACCGAAGTTCGAAATCAAGAGCTTGAGAGTTTCCGTGATGAAAAAGGAATTTCTCAAAATTTCTCATCTCCTTATACCCCTGAACAAAATGGGGTTTTTGAAAGGAAAACAGAACTCTCATTGAGGCTGCAAGAACCATGTTAAATGGCTCAGCTCTCTCAAAACATTTTTCGATCAAGCCAAAAGCCCTGTTATACTCAAAACAGTCAATCATTGTCAAAAGACATAACAAAACCCCATATGAGATCTTCAAAGGTAGACTTCCCGACATCAGCTATTTTCATGTGTTTGGATGTCCCGTGTTCATTCATAACCACAAGGATCATCTAGGAAAGTTTGATGCAAAAGTCGATGATGGATACTCTTAGGCTACTCAATGATTTCCAAAGCCTTCGTGGTGTTTAACACAAGGAGACAACAAGTTGAGGAAACCTTTCATGTCACCTTGATGAATGTGCCGAAAGCATCGTCGGTTCACCAACATCTCAGTGGAGGAAATAGGAATTGATGACTCATCAAGATATCCTCCCGATGAGTTCACCATCAATTCAATTCCTCATATCAAGTCGATGCTGATATCTCATATTATGTCTTACCTCACAACCTTCCCCAACCAATAATCAGTGAATTCATTGATAATCTATCACCCCAAAAGGATAGGTAACATCAACCAACTCAGGATCCCGTGATTCATGAAACCCAACCGCATCAGACATCATAACAGATGCTCAAAATGAGTCATGTTCTCGTGAACCATTCTCATTCTGAACCTCCAAAGGACTTCATCAAACTCGATCCTAGACCACAAAGTAAGTGGACAAGAACTCAAGACATTGAGCTTGTAAACATCATTGGTGAACCCATCGAGGGCATGCTCACTAGAAGCATGGCGCTAGTCTAACCCAGCTTCAGCCCAATGAATGTCTATATGCCGATTATCTATCGAAATAGAACCCAAAAGCGCCACTAAAGCTCAAACACCCAAGCCGGGTTCAGGCCATGCAAGAAGAACTGCAATGCTTGACAAAAACAAGGTCATGACCTTGATCAAATGTCCTCAGGATGTAGTAGTCATAGGAATGAAGTGGGTTTTCAGAAACAAAACCGATGAAAATGGCACCGCTATTAAAACAAAGCGACGGTAGCCAAAGGTTACAACAAGAAGGCATTGACTATGATGAGACATTTGCTCTCGTTGCAAGAATGGAAGCCATCAGATCTTCCTTGCATATGCAACATACATAAACTTCGTGGTCTACCAAATGGATGTTAAAAGTGCATTCTTAAATGGTGATCTCAAGTAAGATGTGTATGTTCAAGAACCTCCGTGATTTGAGAGTAGTGAATTCCCGACTATGTCTGCAAGAAGCTTGACAAAGCCCTCTATGGACTTAAACAAGCTCCTGTGGCATGGTATGAAACTCTCTCTTCCCGATACAAAACAAGTTTGTCGTGAGGAAAGATAGACAACACAATCGCTTGTCTACGAACCCAACAGATGTGATACTAGTCCAAGTGTATGTTGATGATATCATCTTTGGCTCAACAAACTACAAACTTTGCAAACAATTTGAAAACTAATGACAAAGAAGTTTGAAATGAGCATGATGGGGTAACTTACATACTTTCTTGGACTACAAATCGTGCAAACCGATAAAGGAATATCCATCACCAAGAGAAATACACCGAAATCTCTTGAAGAAATATGAGATATCGGCGTGCTCAGTGAAGACACCAATGGTCCCACCTAACAACCTTGGACCTGATCTCACGGCAAATCACCAATCAAACTCATTTCGAGGGATTGTTGGATCACCGATGTATCTAACCGCTACTAGACCGACATACAATTTTCACCTGCTTAATAGCAAGATATCAATCCAATCCCAAAGAATCTCACCCATCGCAGCCAAGAGAATACTCAAGTACACGGAAGGGAACCCCAAGCCTTGGACTCTACTATCCAAAATGCTCGTGGTTTGATCTCAAGGGTTACTCGATTCGATTATGGCCGCAACATGGACGTAAAAGTACCTCGTGGTCCTGCCAATTCCTTGGAGGAAAACTGGTCGTTGGAGTGCAAAGAAGCAACAATCACTGGTTATGTCCTCACCAAGTTAATATGTAGCTGCTGCAGGATGTTGTGCCAATGTACTATGGATGAAAAGTCAACTCAGTGACTACAACATCCATTACAAAATGGTACCCATCTTCTGTGATAACACAAGTGCAATTTCAATTTCCAACAACCCCGCCCTCCACCAAAGAACCAAACACATTGATATCAGATATTACTTCATTAGGGATCACATAATGAAAGGAGACATAGAGCTTCATTTCATCCCTCAATATCAACTGGCCGATATCTTCACCAAACCCTTGGATGAACCCACCTTCGTGAGACTGAAAGTGAATTGGGAATGCTTGACATTGAAAGTTGAAAACCAATCTCAGTAAGTTCTCCTAAATGGTTCATCCTCCCCGACACCCAAAATAAACCTCTCACCTGAATGAGTAAGACTCATTCGTGGTCCCCGACACTTGACAAAGAGCATTGAATAAGTAACTAAATGATCCAAGTATCACTTACTTTAATGTCCTAGGTTGGTAACTATGCCAATTTAATAAAGGAATATATGTCTCTTTGTCTTACTGTCATCCCACTTGGCATTTAATGCCTCTCACAAAAATATCAAATTGATATTGTCCCTGCAAAAGTGCATTGTGCACGCAATCGTTCCCTTGAAAAACGGGATTTTGTTGCGGGTAATGGAGTGGTAGCATTAAATGTGGAAATTCAAACGCCTTTCAAAAACCAACTCTAAATATTCCCATTTGTGCACAAAACACCCCTCTTATCACTCTATAAATACCCTCTTCAAACACAAACAAACAAACACAAATCTTTTCTCGCAACAAAACTCACAAAATCATTTCAAAAAAACATTTGTGTTCTCAAATCTTCGTAACCCCTTTTGGAAAAACCTTTCTTATAAACATTTACAAAAGTTTTTCATCACAAACTTGAAGAGATCTAAATACTTTGATTGTTCTAGTCAAAACATTTTTTCTAAAATCTTTGTTAATGGAAATGGCTAGAACACCATCTCTCCGCTTGCTTCTCTCAAAGGTAGGGGATCTTACTAATGTTGAATTTAAAACAAATAATGTCATAGGAAATTTTGAATATCCCGAAAATGTCCCAACCTATAAAGACATTATAAAATTTTTATTCAACCGCCCACTCAAAACGCCTTTGTAAAATGTCCTCGTTGTTGTACCCAAACTACCTCGTGGAGTTTTGGGCTATGCCTAGAGCCTTTGACCCGACACCTTCTAATCGATGAGAATAACCTTAGACCTCTCATGGAGTATCTCATCAGTTCAGCCTTAATGGGGAAACAATACACCTCGGATTTCAAAACATTTTGCACTACAAAAGGGTTAGATTATAACAAAGGTGTTTATGTCGCCCATCCTTAACCCTCCACAGTGAAGGATGGGTTAAAACAAATTGTTTTAGATCCAACTTTTTTGGACAAGACCCCAGTCACTAAAAGCTCGTTCCTCGTGGCTTGGAGGATCCTCTTCACTTTGTGATTCAGTGTCCTCGGCGGAACCACTCTTCCACCTAACAAGTTAACTCTATTCGGCTTGATGATGGCATACCGCTTGATGAATGGGGTCATCGTTTATAGGGGAGATCATTTACAAAGTGATCTCAAAGCTACAGAGCAAAACTAGGACGAAATACGCCGTATCCTAGGTTTGTCTCTTGTGCTCGCAATCGCTATCGGGTTCAAATTATACTCATGATGAAAAATTTGGAAATTTACCTGGCATCCTGAGCCCTTCAAATTTTCAAAAGAACCCATCCCTCATCACTCCCATTGAATTGACGGCCCACATGATTGCCGTAACAATCTAAGTGGATCGTGTCTCCAAACCCTCGCCCCAAAAGAAAAGGGAAGTCTCGCATCGGGACTAAGACCATACCAAAGTCTCAGGCCCCGAGGCTTGAGCACGTACCTAAGAGGCACAAAAGCCCGGACCAAAAAGACACTCACGACCAGAAACAATCACCCCAAAGTGACAACGAAGGACACCGATATATCACAGCCAGGTTCCTTGGTCACACCTACTACTCCCCAAGATCCAGAGGGAAACATACAACCGGTAGGGAGCGCTTCCACAAAGCCCAATGATGACATTAGCAAATCCAAGCCTTTGTCCGAGGGCACACCGATCTCTCCCAAAGACTCGTAGGGAATCAAACAACCCGCCGATAGGGATACAACTATCACCGACTCGCTAAAGGCACTGAAACGCCACCGTGTCTCGTGGGTCATGGGGACAAAGACTCGGAGGGAAAGGAACAACCCGCCGATATGGAACCCACAACCAATCTCGCCCGGTGAAGACACACGGGAAACGCCCCACCGTCCGAGGGGTCAACGGGACAAAGACTCGAGAGGGACTTAAACCACCACGATATGGAACCCATAACCAACCCCTTGCTCACAATTGCCGATGTCACCGGATATTATTCTCTCAAGATGAGCTCACAGATCGATGATGAAATCTTATCACCGGAGAAGAAATGGACGCCGAGGTTCAAGCCGAACAAGAGCCTCACTGATCCAAAGGAGCTTATCAATCCCCATTCCAACATGATCATACTTCAATCCTCAAGCTCGATGAATTCAAAGAGTTTGACAATGTTCTTCCCCACCGAAGGCGCTTGGCTCGTGGATCACCGTGGCTTCAAGGAAGCTATACTCGGGGTGACTAAAACATTGTGGGAACAACATACCGAGGCTCGCGAAGCTACGCCGATCTAAAAGCGTAAGTACGGCTTCATGACAATGTTCATGAGCACAGAGATCTGATGTATGACAACATTCACCGACCGGATGAAAATATGGCTAAATTCCTCGTGCATCTTCGTGGTGTAGGTACCACGATAGATGAAATCGTGGAGTTTGTCAAAGAAGATCCAAAGAACCAACTCTAAAGTCTTGGAAGCTACCGAGGGCGCATCAAACAATCCTCAAACCTCACTAAACCGCTCAATATGCTCAAGTCTACAAATGTTCGTGGTCTTCCATCCTCACCAGCCTCTACAAGCTACAATGGACTCTTTGAATACGCAGTGGCTACATTGGCTCAGCATCCTCATCTCTCGCCCGGAATCTTGGGCCCGTAATGACCGCTCTTGAAATCTCACAAGCTAATTTGGAAGCAAAAGTCACCGGTCTTCAACCGACACCTCGCATATGAAGGCAATGATCATGAAATTTATCAAGCCTTCAAGGGTCAGCGTCCGCCCCCCAGATCAACACTAACTTGCCCTCACCGACGCTACGTTAAATGCTTGAGGGGAGAATATTGTCAAGAAACTCCTCTTCACACCGAGGGGAGCAAACATCATCGCTCTCAGTAGCCCCACATCAACATCACCACACCGCCTCAAGAACTCCCATCTCATCCATCCCACCAACAACACCGCAATTATCACAACAACACCATCCTTGGTTGCATCATCTTCTTCGCCGTGACAAAGGCAAAGGCATAATGACAACCGCCGAGCCCGAGAAGATTCCCTATAAAATCGGCGACACCAATACCGCCACACCTCAATAGCTAAGTAAACATCTTGCTAAAGAAGAAAGAAGATTGAAACTAGCCGAGGAAGAGAAAAAGAACAGAGAAGCACCGGCAAAGGTTGTCAAGAAGCCGAGAATATGGGATTAGATGCAAGCAAGCTCCCAAAGGGTCGCAGACAAAGTTCAAAGATGCTCGTCGCTCAAATGGTCGCAATGAGAAAGCAAGATGAAGAAAGGAGAAAGAAAACCTAAGCTCTCGTGAAAGCAGAATTGAGGAATACAATGGACAATGAGCGTAAGGCTTCCTAAAAATCACCGATGTCAAGATTATTCCCAACACCAAACCATTGGCTATGAATGTTTACGTAGGGATGACAAAAGACACTTTGAGGTTCATGATCCCTTAAAATTCGCTGACTTTGGGATCATCAACTTGATGAACTTGGTCCGATCATTGGTAAGAAGCAAAATAAGGTGGTCAAGGAGTTGATGAAGATGCTCAAAGAAAAGATATGAAAGGTCGAGGGATGCACCACCAACTAGAATTCACGCTTTGATCGCACCTCAAGGATCTCAACCACAAACTTCCACCGCAAAAGAAAGAGAGTTGAGTTCCAACCCGAGATTAAAGTGCCCTGGACCGAATGTAATAGGGAGCTACCGTAAGGGGTTAAATTTGTGAACTGCCTAGTGATTGAAAAGCCCGAAGAGGGCTATTTCACATTGATGTCTATGGAAACCCAAAGATTTCAAAGATGGAGTGATATTGATCAGCCGGGTGTAGCCGCAATGATCGCCTATATTCCGCTGGCCTCTCGATCCAATCCCCAAAGAAATATCGTTCTGCCAAGACCTAAATGCCAAGATAAGAGACCATCCTGACAGAGAAACACTCATCACCAAAAAGCTCAAGCTTGAAGCATCGGGAATCCATTTGACTAACATCATTTTGTTTTATCTTTTGTACTAGTGATAGGAACTATGTAATCCGATCAATAAACGATGTATGTTTTATTCATTTACCTGTTCCTTATTGTATTCATTAGTACTTTCAAGTAGGAAGAAGCCATTTGCTCACCTACGCTGATCAACCACTTAGGCTATTTGTATATCCAAATAGGGAGACCGTTGGTCTCAAAATACCCAAACCCCTTAATCCGTGATTTGAATAGAAAATAGCCCAAGTACTCATCCGTAAACACAATCAGTCACCGAGTGCATAGCCGCTAGTGAGTCATCTTTAGGATACTCAAGACGAGGCAATGAAGAAGTCTCTCCACTCGCAGCGGAACTTAAAGGGTGAAGACTGAGTCAAGAAGAAGATGGTGGATTCAGTTAGTGATGACAATAACTCATCAATCCCTAAGACTCTCTCCAACTATTTACAATCAAGACAACCAAGAAGAAGATCAAGGATAAAATGATCAAGAAAGAGCTGGACAAGGCGGAGAAGTTTGAATCAGATAAAGAAGTCCTTATCAACATAAGTCAACTTTCCCTGAATGGCTAACTTACAAGCTCGTCGCGACTTAAATATGGAAAGCCAATTTTGTCCTTACTTAGAATAGTCTTTTAAACAAAGACAAAATACATCAAGATTTTGTCTTCGTATGATGTCGATTTGTCACTTAGGAAAGAGTTAAAACTCATACATGTATAAATAGCATAAGAGATGGAGTGAAAAGATTAAGCTTGTGAATTGTAACAACACACATACACGCAAGCCATCTTTTCACTCCTCCAGATACAACTTAGTTCCTGAGATAGCTCAGTGATCTCTAAGAGTTGTGCCTCGGACTTAGCCCGAGCTTAGAGGAGTCACCCAACTTTGTCATTTCAATCCCAAGTACTATTCCGCAAGTACTTGGGTAACGTATTCTTTGTTGATTTATTTCTAATAAGAATATGATGTTGAAAATTACTTAGTGTGTTTTCCTTATGTTAATTTCAGTCATTGTTCACTATTAACTTGTTTTATAAACTCAAACTGTTTTTAACGATAGTGAACGGGGAACAACAGAATCCTTGAGATGTCTTGCATAAAAAAAGCTTTCTAGGTTTGTCTTCTGTCTCCGTAATAAATGGTCCATTTATTGATGGGCGAACGACGAGGATTGAACCCAATTAGGGCCGAGAGAAAACACTAGGGGATAGGACAATACATTTGGTGGGGGACAATACATTTTGGGAGGGGGATAACACACTTGTGAAAAACCTGCTTGTTGACTGTTAAAGAAAGTCAAAAAATCATGAAAGGCTTTTTGGGTATGTTCAGCTGCCTTTCTAGCAGCGTTAGCTTCTCACGCCACCCTATTTTGTTCCTCTTGCAACAGCCGGTTATTTTCCTCATCATTTCATCAACTTCGGCATGGGCGTATGATATTACCCTTGGGCATTGTAAGGTCCTGCAAAAATTCAAGCCCATACCCGATAACTTCCTACCCCTACAAGCTATTTGCAGACGATTTTTACTTTGAAAGATTTCAGCGAGAATTTCGTCATCTGTCATGAAAGGGCAGGTTTGGCAGCGACATCAAATATCTTGGTTTTCATCAGTCGTTGTGTAGTTCCAAAAACAAGAAAGTTAATAAAACAATGACGAATGGTGTTAGGTAATTGGTGCAACAGTTACCAAACTACCTTTGATGCATCATCAAGGGTATTTGGTAATTGGTGCAACAGTTACCAACCACCCCTGTTGCAGCATCAAGGGTGTTTAGTAATTTTTTCACCAATTAATTACCATACACATGTACTACTACGGTAGGGGTGTTTGGTACCTACTTCACCATCAGTAGGCTTGAATACATGATAAGTACGTGTGTTAGAAAAAAAGTTACTTACATGGTTAATCTCGGCAATAGGATTGTCAAAGCGGTTGACATACGTATGCTGACACTTGTAATACTTAACAAGGTCTTCATAATGCTAGTGGTCAACGAACTATATAACCAATATAAAACAAGGTAATATTGACTCACATCCAACACCTTCAAACTATTACCAAAAATAAAAATTATAAAGTGTCTTACATAGTTAGGTCGTCCAGCTGCGAAAGATTTGGATCCTCGATAGCTCGACACTTCATTCTTGGATTGGTTTTGGGAATTAATGTCCGATCTGCATTGACAAGCAGGTTCGACCTAGTGGTTGACCAGCTTCTGTCATTCATCATGTAATCCAGCTTCTTTCTCCTTACTTCCTATACCGTCTTACCAGTAAACAATTTATTCTTGAACTTGTATTTGTTGTCCCAATATCGTGTCGCGAGAGTGTTTTTCAAGCCCCACGTGTACCATTTCTCTGACTGTTTTTCCTGTCTGAGGATCTGCTCTAACTTAATTCTACAAGTGGGGTGTCAGGTTGAAATTGTCCTGCAAATAAATATACACTTTTAAATAAGCACACGCATCTAAATCGTCGATAACAATAAAAAAATAATAGTAAACAAGCATGACGTTGTTTTTGGGAATTATGTGAGCTTTATCTACTGTGGGAACTTCAAACCATGAGTCATAATATAGGGAAGTCTCCTTACCAGCTCTTTTATTAGATTGCTTCAAGTGCTTTGCATAGTCGCCTACGTGCCTATATGTATGTTGATCATCCCGCTTGAACTAAATCTCTGACACCTTCCTTTTGTTTCTTTTGAGGGTCATTTAGTGCCTTATTTTTTATTCGACCATGTTTACTGGGTTTTTGGTAACTGATGCGGCGGTTGCAACACCAAAGTTTTACAACCCCCTAGGCAGTGTATCTAACCGGCGTAGTGTAGTATAGATAAGACCCAGGAAAGATCGTTATTTAGGGGAATAGTGGGGTAGGCTCGAGATGTATGTCGGTTTGATATAAAGACAGAGAGAGATTATTTTTAGTATTTTATGTTTATTGGAAAGCAAGTAAATTACCGGGGTTTGAGGGAACTTGTTTTAAACTAATATTAAACCTAAATTGCAAGAAAATTAAATAACGAGAAAAGTAAATTGGTGGTGTAAATCAATTGAATGTAAAGGCGTATTTACCTAGGGTGGACTACTCCTTGCTACCCATCCAATTTTACGTATTGATTGTCACTTCTCAACTAACTGAATGCTTGGGTATTCTAATATTAAACCTAAATTGCAAGAAAATTAAAATAACGAGAAAAGTAAATTAATGGTGTAAATCAATGGGAAGTAAAGGCGTATTTACCTAGGGTGCACTACTCTATGCTAGCTATCCGATTCTATTTATTGATTGTCAATTCCTGACTAACCGAGTGCTTGGGTTTCCTATGTAACAGTTCTAACTAATAACATGTGATGGCTAGGTTTCGTAGCTAATTACTAGAGGAACGGGCATTTGACTGTGCGTTATAGCTAGTTACTATATTACTAACAAGAAGGATGTGTGAACCAAATGCACAAGTTATCCAAGTATCTCGCATGCGTTCTCGGTTGATTATATAGAGGGACGAATATTAATCAGCTTTAGAAATTAATCACATGAATCACAAATACACAATCAATCAAGAAATCAATAGGAAGCATGAATTATAAAATAAACAAGTTTCATGTGAACCCTAAGTAAATACTAAGTTTTCTAGCCTAGCATAGGTTGCATAGCAATTGGAGAACAAGCACAAGACATAATCAAACAAACAATGATAAACGTAATTGATTGATTAATCAGATAAGATATATCTTTAATACATACAAGTTATTGAGGCTAAAAGCTCTGAAAAAGACTTGAGAATCGTCTAGGATTCGTCTCCCAAAAATTCCACACGAAAATATAAAACAATGCAAGAGTATATATAGTTTTTATGTTTGTGACGGTGTCACCTTATAGTTGTGATGTCGTCAACTTGTCGATCGATTTAGGTTTTATTTTCCAACACATGTGTGTGACGGCGTCAGGTTCAAGTGGTAACGATATCCGTCTCCACACACTAACTCGTCGCAAGTCGATTTTATTTTGCACTTTCGGAGCACTTCCGGTAACAGCGTCACAAATGCCGGTCACAAAATTTGTTAATAAAAATAATTTATTTAAATAGAAATAAGTATTATTTTCTAATAAAAAAATTATTTAATCTGAAATAAGTATTATATATAGATTAAAATTTATTATTTAATTATTTTTAATTCTTTTTTGATAAAAATAATTTACTTAATATGAAATAAGTATTATTTAATAGATATATAGTTTTAGCGATGACTTGTGTTGTCGCTAGGGGTGTCATTCGGGTTGACCCGACCCGACCCCGACCCGAGTCAATTCGGGTCGGGTCAATCGGGTTCAAAAATATATTCGGGTCAATCGGGTCAACCCGAGTTCTAAACAAGGTCGAGTTCGGGTTTAATAATTACCATTTACTTGGGTTCGGGTCAACCCGACTAACCCGAGTTTATTTATTTATTTATTTATTTTTTATTATATATACATAAACTTTGTATGTCTTTCTTTTTAATTAAAAGGCCCATGTAAAGAAAACGACTATGTTCCCAAGTCAAGCCCAACTCTAGTCTCATCCAATATCAATAATAATGTTCAGATCATACATTTACATAAAAAATCACAAATCCTAACTTCTAAAGAACAATAATGACGTTCCGATTCCAAATGATCAAAGCACATTAATCATCAAAGCACCTAACTTAAATTTCTTACTTTCCTTTAAAGATTTGTCATTTTGTGCTAACGGTATTACTCCTTTTAGTTGATTTTTTGTTAAGGTTTTTAGGGTTTTAAGGTTATTTTAATGTTAAAGATTATGAAATTAATTGATCCTCAGTTTTAAAATTAGAGGGGTTATAATTTTTGTTATAGTCTTCTTGTGTTTGGGCCTCTTTCCTTAAGATTATTATGAATAAGTGTGAAATATTGTGGCAAGTAGTGATGCTTATTTGCAACAAGGAACAAAAAAATGTTAAGAACTTTATAAACCAATGAAAGATGTAATCTGCTGATCACTATATTTTTTAAGAATGGAGTCATGTGTTATGGTGAAAATTTATATTCCTTCTTAAAATACAAACTGAGCAAATCAAATTTCTTATAAAATAAATAAATAAAAATTGTATAGTTCTTAAATCCGACGTTCAACCCTAATTGACCCGACCAATTGACCCATTCTAAACAAGGTCGGTTCGCATGTTTTTTAGCCTTGACCGAATTGACCCGACCGATCAATTGAACCCGACCGGGTCAACCCAATAACACCCTAGTTGTCAGCCAGAAGTTTTTTGGTCGGCTAGATCGGTGTTAGGCTAGTCTCCCAATGAGGGATTCAATCCCTCCTCTTTTCATCGCCACGCTCCCGCTTTCTGGGCTCCTACGACACGTCGCAAAATGACAGGTCCTCAAGAAGGGCAATTCAAGTTCAATTTTTTTTTTAAAAACATTTTTAACACAAAATAAAATTTCATTAATAATTAAAACGCTACATAATAATTCAAATAAAATTAAAACATTACGACAATACAACCATCTAAACTAGTTTTGATTCGACGACGCCAAATGCTCTTCCACCAAATCGCTTTGGCCAGGCTAGCAAGATGAGTTGTTTTGTTTCATATCTCCTTGGTAATTTCCAACCATTCCACATGCTTCTATGGAAACGTATCATGAAATGTCAGACGCCAGATCTTGGTGTCTCATCAAGTAAGCATCAACTAAACTAAGATGAGCACTTACACCATCCCTACTAACTTCGGGTTCGTGAGACTTTTCTCGAGGCTTGAATAGCCTCCCCAACACTCTTCCTCAGAAACATCATAAACTCGGTACTAACTTCGCTTTCATCATCTCGATGATGAATCGGCAATGAATAGCTCGTAAGAATTAAAACTCATATTGTGTAAAGAATATAGAGAATGTGTGAAATGAGATTTGTGAGTTTAGTGTGTAAGTATGTTATGTATTTATAGGGTGGTTTTAATTGTATTTTTTTAGTTTCAAACGTTAGTTTTTGTTTGGATTGCAACTGGAATTAAAAGTGGTGTGTTTTGTTTTGTGAGATGTCGACGGATACACGACCAACTCATGCAAATTATGTGGTTTAATACGATACAATCCACATCAAGCTTCATCGACACCCAATCGATCTCCTAGTGCCTCGATCGACAGAGATTGAGCCTCACTGGAGTTAGCCTTAGAAGGAAATAACCGAAAATGAAAATCGAAAATTAAATTAGGTATACTTTTAGCAATGACATGCTTCGTCACTACAAGTGTGGGGCCCACGGTCAAGCGTAAACCAAAATGCCTCACTGAAAGTCAAAGTCAGACTTTGAAGTTTTGTCATTCTGTGAGTCGTCGCTAAAAGTGGCATGTCGCCAAAAGTGGCCCGTCACTAAAGTTGGTTTGCCATAGAGAAATCAAGGTAAAAAATGCCATATGTAGTTCACCTTTTATTACCTGAAAATATATTTTCAAATATCAAGGTCTAAAACTTAATAGATTCGATCAAACAAACATTGTAATGGTCTTGGTTTCCTGAATATTTTATCAAATTCTGAAAACCAAAACGTGCAAAAATAAATCGCTCATAAACCAGACATCCAAAACGTTGCAAGATTGCGTGGTTGGTCCATGCATTGTATTCTTGGGCCTTACATATATTGGGCTGAAATACGTTGATCCACTTTATGGGTTTCAACATGAGCCCCTTGATCATTTTCCTATCCCCTGAGCCCTGACCCCTATAATTGTTAAGCTAGTTTTATGTTTATCTACGATAAAAAGGTCTATTGCAGTTAAGCACATTTGTTATTTTTGTTAAGTGTTTAAGATATTAATTTATCTCTCAAACTTACAAACCATAAGTGACAGAATGCTTTCGGAAGCATATATCTAGATGTATGATCCGATAACTTTTCCATGATATGAAATTATTGATTTTTTTGCGTGTCGATAGTGTCTACAATATCATAATGCAAAAGATACGTAATAGTGTTTTGTAATTCGACCCTACAGCTTAGCGTAAATTGGTTTATAACTTTATATATTATTACATATATCATCATTCAATCGTAAATAGTATCTTCTATTTTTGGTTGAACAATCTTTATTTCGAAAAGTCATTCATGTAATATTAATAGAAATCCGGTTATGACAATCACGTGTATGGTAAATAAAGTTGGTTTACGTCCCATAATCACCAAATTCTTTTGCAAAACTAATATTTTTTCAAAAAGATATAACTTTAATTACTTCGTGTAGGTAATTAAAAAAGTAAATGTGCATGTGCATGTACTTTAGTAAACCACTTGACTTCAATTTTAACGGATATATGGGAACGTAGTCATCTAAAGTTTAAGTTATACTTTTTATTTCATTAACGTGATCATCCAAATTAAATCATAAGTAGACAGTATTTTCAGAGGGAGTATATGATATGCACACGGCGCACATATTTGATGATTTGCACGTAAGGGTTGCCTTGATTTTTGACTAACTTAACTCGAGTAAAAGTTAATTTTTAACAAGGTTCCTTTTATGTACGTACCATTAGGTGGCGCACTGAAAACAATTCATGAAAGTTATCTGATGTGATCATATTGATGTAACCATTCACATGCATTGTACCAAAATTTGCATTATATCAAATAAAATTCAAGTGAGATCATATTGGAATGTTTAAGTTTAACATATTACCGTTAATCTAATTTTATATTTATATGTAAACACTAATTAACAGTCAAATATCTTTAAATGTGTGCTTTTCGGTGGACAATAATTAGAATGAATGTACTATATAATGGGAAATGATTTAGATGACTAACTTATGTTACCTAATTTCACATAACGATTCATCGATGACTACATGATTCCATAATTTCTCTTCAAAACTACCATTGATCTTGCCATGTATGGTGACGTTTGTTACCATAAAATTAAAGATGCCAATCACTACTCCTATATAATTTGGTAAACTCATATCAAACATGACATATACACAAGTAGGGGTGTCGAAAAACCCCGACCTGACTCGAACCGATTAAAGCTATTCGGGTAGGGTTACTCGAGTCAAAAATCAAATTCATTATTTGGTCAACCCGAGAACTCCTAATACCAAATAAGGCCTTCCAGGTATCTAAGTTAAAAACGTGGTACGACTGCCTCTCCTGACTCGCTTCAATCTCTAATAAAGTTTTTAATTCTTTTATATATTTCTTTTAATAAATTATCTATATAAATTTGAATCAATAGACAACTTTATGACTATTTTATTCATATTCAGGTTGACCTAACCCGAATTGACATGATCCGAGTTGACCCGACTCGAGTTAACACGATTCTGACTAACCCGAGTTCAAATATATAAATGGTCAGTATGTTATTTTTAGTTTTGACCCGACTCTGATCCGACTTGAATCGATCCGAACCCAACCAACCTGACTGACAACCCTAGGCTACTTTTATTACCGTTAATTCTACTTGTACGTTGTATGGTGTTGTATTCATGTACATTTAAGATTAAAGAGATCGAAGGGGTATATCCTAATTTCATCCTCATCACACATGCTTAGTATTCAACCATCAACTCGTTTCTAAAACAATTATTAAATCATCAACTACATTTCGAAACAGTAATCAAACAAAATATGATGCGTCACTTATATACTCAACTGAAGTGGGCTAAAAAGCAAGGGTTGTAAGGAAACGGTGTATTGCCATTAATCTTATAAATTGTTGGATCGTTTCATAACTGGCTAAGACTGAATGCACGATTAGTCATGGTTAAAGCTTTATTTTCTATACGACAATGCAACTTGGATTAGGATATAATATAGGTTATGCCCTATTAATAAAATTGAATTAGAGTCTTCCTTAAGGAGTCCGGTTTGCTGTAAAATCGGACTCTAAAGGTTTGCTGTAAAATCGGACTCTAAATGAGTCCCGTGTTTTTAGAATGGTATAAAGTCCCCAACCTTTGAGTTCGGTTCCTTACGACTAACCAGATTCCAATCCTCCCCCATGAATAGGGAACATTTTTGTAACATTCATAATATAAAGAGTAAATGGATGTATCCTCGGAGTCTAATAATGCTGGCCCCTGTGCTTGAAGTTGCATCGTAGAAGTTCTTGTTGGTAACAAATAACACCACTCATCCTTTAGTTTAATCTGCTAGTGTTAGTTATAATTTTACACGTTAGCCCCTGGTTAAAGATCGCTAGCATCGTATATCCTTAAATTTATTTACATAATGGCTCCTCGCTGGTAGGCGGTCAATCGAAGTCAACGCTTTACGGTCACTTACACATGAAAGCGGTGCCACGCAATCAGACGGGTCATGTACCTAACGGGTCGTTACCCACGCTCTAACAATGATGCATAGTTGGCATATTTGTAAAATATACCATTACATGCCACTGCGATTGAACCCGGATGTTTGTTTAAGAAGGCTTTGCCTAACTGGCCAAGATAGCCAATGAATATTTCTCAAAATCTCACATAACCCTTACTAGTAGCCCAATTCAATAATAAGCAGCGTTCATTTATTTTGGCCTATCAATTTAAGGTTAGGCGGACCGTAAAAAATAAATAAATATACCAGCGACTCTGCTTTGCTATTTCAACGGTATGCCGAGAATTTTTTCGACTTCGTTAAACCTCAAAATGCAAAACGTTGTCGAAAAATGCGAAAACGTCCTTTTCCCGAGGTTCAGCGGAAGTCTAAAATTCCCGAGCATACCATTGGAAGAGCACGAAAAACGAGTCCGACGGTATGCTCGCAGAATTTTTTCACTTCGCTAGAACTCAAAAATAGAAAACGTTCAGCGGAAGTCGAAAATTCGAGCATACCACCGTCGACTCGCTTTTTCGTGTTTTCCAATGGTATGCTCGGGAATTTTTTCACTTCTTTCAACCTCGAAAAGGATGTTTTCGATTTTTCGACGCGACGTTTCGATTTTTGAGGTTTTCCAAAAATTCCCCCGGCATACTCATTGAAAGAGACGGTAAAACGAGTCCGACGGGATATTTATTTATTTTTTACACCATATAACCCCTTAAATTGATAGACCAAAAACTAAATCTTTTCTATTATCGAATCGCTAAATAACTAGTAAGGGTTATGTATTAGATTTTGAGAAATATTCATGAAGCTATGCTTAGCCCAGTTAGGCAAAGCCTTGCTTCCAACACAAACATCCTGAGTTCAACTCGCGGCAAAATTTGTGGTATATTTTACAAATGCCACGGCACCACCTCATCGTCCACACTGGCAAATCAATTCGCACTCGCTCACTTATCCCACTTCCGATGACACGCGGCACCACTCATGTGGTGACACGCCGCACGACTTCCGCTGACCTCTTAACCACGAACGATCTAATTATGTAAATAAATTTAAGATATACTTATGCAACGATCTTTAACCAAAGGGGCTAACGGTAAATTATAACTAACTTACTTAACTAAGTAAACTAAAGCAAAGGATTAGTGTTATTTGTTTTACCAACTTAGTGGACTACCAAATGCTAACTTTAAACTTCGGGACTAAAGTTGTTACTTCGACAAAACCACGGACCATCCATGTAATTTACTCTAATATAAACTAAGCACAAATCATATATTTTTAGTTTTATATACACGTTCAAAACTAATCTAAAAAAGAATAGTTTTGGATTGTCGATCTCCATTTGAAACTGCTATTTAAATATATGTTTCATTTAAGATGTGAATGCAACTAAAGTAACTTTACGAACACGCTCTATATTATATTGGGCATGCATTACTACGAACTCTACTAATTTCTTTATGGGATTGTCAACCAACTCAGTCGACCTTACATAGAAGGCTGAGGACCCACAAAAAGATACCGAAAAAATAATTAAAAAACCCAAGAACCCACACTTTTTCAATAAAAAAATATTTTTTCGGTACCTTTTTGTGGGTCCTTAGCCTTCTTAACCAGTGCCCTGAGGGCACTGGTTAGACAATCCCTTTCTTTATAGATATGCTAGCACTTTTTTACCTTTTTGTCGTACTCACTTGACACCGTCAACCGTTCATCAAACAATCATTATACTTAGTGCTTAATATAAATCAAAACACATGGTTTCGTAATTCCCAATTAAGGACATAAAACCCTATCAAATTGCAAAGCCTACAAAGATTCCATTATATACAATCGTGGTTTCACGTGCAGATATTTTCTTTTACATGGTTATTGTATCATAATGTTAAACAAATGATGTCCAGCTCAGTTGGATTGATGCACCGAGAATTTTCCTCACAGGCCCAGGTTCGAAACCCACCAATGAGTGGGGAACGGCCTGGATTAAATCCCATCCCTTAGGGGGTGATACGGGGTACCTGTAGTGACGTTATGTCGTGGTTTCTTCCTGGCAGCTGGTCCAGAGTGATTGTGGCGGGATCCGGTTCAGACAACCGTTCCACCGCTCTGGGTTGGCCCCCTCCATGTCATGGGGGTGGGTTGATTCAGCATTATAAAAAGATGTATCAACTGTAAAAAAAAAAAAGATATGTTTCTGACTTTAGGCTGATCTCCAATAAAAGTTAAGACGATACAACTATTGGCTCATGGTTGAGTAAGAGTTAAGAGTTCATGTTGAACTTATGTACGTCTAATAAACAGGGCCGGCTCAAAGGGGTGCATGGGTGCCATCGAGCCGGGCCTCTTCCCTCTAAGGACCCATTTTAAAAATAAAAAAAAATTATATGTATATTAAATCTAAAGATAAGTAAAGCCCATTTGGATTTTTTGATCAGTAAAAAAAGAGTTGAAAATTATTGACTCTAGTTGGGCCACTGCATCCAATTTCATCTTTTCAATAAGCTTCATATTATGTTATTGCATTTTACTATTGATTTTCTAGGAGCCCATTTATTATTCTCGAGCCGGGCCCCAAATATTTTTTACATTCTCAAAGACGGCACTGCTAATAAATACAACATTAAATTAAAATTAATAAGTAAGTATCTTTGACAAAAAGTTACGGGCGTGAGGCCTCACTAAGTGAGCCTCACCTCACGAGTGAAACCCAAAACACCCAGATAAGCTCATGCGCGAGGAGAGGAAAAACAAGGCAGGAAAGGTGAGTGGCTCGCCTTTGGTGTGGCTGAAAAATTGGTGGGCCTATGTAATAATGTATCGGTAGGTTGAAAAAAATAAATAAATAAATAAAAATAAATAAATAAAATTGCCCTATTTTTTAACTATAAATATCTCAAAATTAATACACATCTTCTCATATTCTTACTCAAACAACATATATTTCATTCTTCATTATCCAAATGAATTTCGAAACATTCTTCTTCATCGACTCAGAAGAAGAACAAGAAATTATTAGCCGAGACTTGAATTTTATTAGAAGAGTGGTGTCGTTTATTAAGAATTTACAACGAGCAAATCGATCGACGAAAAACATGGTAACGCGAGATCGTTATGGTGCTCATGACCGTTTAGTTGCCACCTATTTTAGTGAGAATCCGATGTACGATGCATCATTCCGAATGAGTCGTCCTCTTTTCAACTGGATAGTTCGGGAGGTAACTATTCGTTCTCCATTCTTTCGTAATAATATTGACTGTACCGGAAGAGAAGGCATTTTCTCGTTGATGAAGTGCACTGCCGCAATTCGTTAATTGTCATACGGCACAGTTCTTAATGCTTTAGACAAATATATGCAAATAAGTGAGAAAACTTCTCGTCTATCACTTGATCATTTTTGTAATTCTGTTATGGAAATTTTTGGACCAGAGTATTTCAGGAAACCTACTATAACTGATGTTGTAAAGCTTTATCAGCTTCACGAAGAAACACACGGGTTTCATGGGATGTTAAGAAGCCTTGATTATAAAGATTGAGAGTGGTTTGGTTGTCCGAACGCATTTAGAGGGTCATATTGCAAACGTGATCATGGTCTGAATACATTCATTTTGCCAGAAGCTGTTGCGTCACAAGACTTACGGATATGCCATGCTTTCTTTGGTGTTTCTAGGTCGAACAACGACATCAACATTTTACAGCAATCCCTTTTATTTAACGATCTCAAATAAGGAAAAGCACGCGAGATTTTGTTTGTAGCTAATGGCGTAACTTACTGTTAGGTCACCATATTATGAACACACAAGTATGTTAAGATGTAAAATAGAAAGAGAGAAAGGAGAGATAGGTCAGAACTTCACACACACAAGGATAGTAAACGATTATGCATAAAATGAGAAGAACCAACACCCTCCTAAGAGGGTTTACATAGTATTTATAGGCAACGGAGCTAGGGCAACACTTCTAGTCCCTTCTTTATTCGTTTGGGCCTAAGCATAGGCTCATGGGCTTACTACATAAGCCTAGCACTTAATACAAACATATAAGCCTAATTAGCAACCTATTACAATATTAATGAGTAATGACCGACACTTGAATGATAGTTACACGTAATCCCAACAATCTCCCCCTAAGGGTTGGTCATTAAATAGATATGGTTGCTTGACCTCTTTCTAGCATTCTTCTTTCTTGTGAGTAGACATGCTTTGAATTCTTTGACTTTATCAGCTTGACGTCTTTTGTATTCTTTGTTCATAGTCCTTTGTGGTTGGGGTGATCATATGTTGTTTTCTGCCATTCGTCAACTTCTTTGGTTTAGGTATCTCCACGTCTTTCTCCACCATGCTCACACTTCTTTTGACTTTGAATTCCAAGTGAGATGAAGTTCTCGAGTCTTTAAACTTTGTAGATTCTTTGATTTTGACGAAGAATCATCTTTAACTTTGTGTTGCCTTTGATTTGATGAGAAATTTCATGTTTGATGTTGTTGGTATGAGCATGGGGAGATGCTGCGGTCTTTCCTCCAAGTAACAATCATCAGTACCTGCATGAATATGTTAGTGAAAAATACCAGTCGATCACGGTGGACTTTTTTTTAAAAATTAACCACTACGATTGTTTTACTGATGAATGTCTTGATTCCATTCACCTTGGTCGGGGCAAATCAGTCATCCAAATCCCATAAGGGACAGTTGGCATTACATTGAATATGTTCAAGTAATGACCCACATCTTCAGGACTCAATTCATGAAAGGAATCTCTTTAGCGGGATTTCTAGCACTTACGAGTTCGAATGTCGAGGGTGTTAACAGCATAGTGTGAAAACACATCTCTAATTCTTACAAAGGTTGTTCCTGAACTGGAGGCCTTCAAGTAGGCTAACACGATATACCGAAGTATATCTACAAATTAGGAGAGTCACTGAGGTACACCGAAGCATCACCTCACGACTGTAGACCATTTGAGACACACTAAGCGTAACCCACAAGGGGTTATCGAAGTGACCTGCTGTCAGGGCTGTTTGATGTTGACCCTGGCAGGAGTTTCCATTCAATCACTGAGGATCACAATTTTGAATCCCCTCATAAATGTTCTCGGCAGATTACTAAGATCTGCGTAGGACTCTAGAATGTGTCACTTGTGTCCTTATTGTTGAACAACAAGTGATGAAGAATCAAGTGTTCCTAAGAGATCTTTTAATGAATCTCGTGGCTCTAAACTCGATTAGTGAGCTTTGGTTTTCCTATGCGGAGACTAGAGAGATTATGTAGGGTTCCCTGTGAGAATGAAACAAGCTCTTTTGAGAGAACTTGAGTGGCTTAGAAGGTTTGGTGCAGTGCGTCACTGGGTCCATGACGACTTTGTCTTCAATACCGGTGTCATCTTTGTGACATCCAGTAGCACATGAGTTGAGCCCGGTGTCTTCCCTATGTTGAATCATATGGAGGGCTATTTCTTTTCACCCTTTTCTTTAACTTTTCTTTTTAATTCTTCAACTCCTTCTTTCTCCGTTTCTCATATCCTTTTTTTTTCAATCATACCTAAGGACTTCTAATTTCTAACTATTGGTGGTGTCCTTGGGTAGATCCCTCCGGCTCTGGCGGATCATAGGACGTATTTTCCTAATCTTAGTTACCTTATAACTCTATGACTATCCTATGTTGCCATAAAAAACCATTCACTTGAAAATCTCTCAAAGCGTTTATGAATAGAGACATGTTTTGTAACACTTTGAGAGTTTTGTATTTTCAGAAATACTCCCCCTCCACACGTGCTTATGAGTTTTGACTGAAATCTGCACAGTGAGGGTAGAGCGCGCACTTTTGAATTGATCGACTCCTGATAGACAATTCCCCGCGAGACACAGTTACGTTGTATAGTTAAAGAGTTCCATTGTCTGCTTTTAGGTGACAACTAGCTCTAATAACTACCTTGAAGATGTGAAAAAACCTTGAAAAGGTTGTCAAACCCGTCAAAGTTCATGTCTATCAAGAGTTTATCGAATTGGTACAATCTACTAAGACACGTCTTGAAGACAAGTCTTTTCAATTTCTGACATTTCAAAGCTCGTCAATTCATGGGTTAAGTCTTAGCACTTTGAGATTCCATTTACTTTTCAACATATTTTTGATCACATATATTTTTCTCCCCCTCAAAAATGGCATATTGATGTCGTTTTTGATGAAATATTGGTTTAAAATATGACCATTTTGAGTTTTGCGGGAAGATTTCCACAAGAACTTTTTGTTTGAACAAATTTGTTTGCAAATACTCCCCCTCAACAAGTAATATTAACTTTTGAAGTTTTGAAACACGAGAGGAAATACTTGTTCTTTTGAGCAAAATTATGAAAATATTGAAAGTTTGATTGATTTTACTCAAAATTAAGAAGCTTTCGCTCCTTATATAAGGATTATGGCACTGAAGCGTACCACATGGTCCTTTCCTTACAAGTACGGGTTGTACACTGTTATATGACTACAAACCATATATATAAAAAAAATAACAAATAACAATATTCAAGAATCCCAAATGTTATACACAACACTAACCAACTACTGAGGACGTTGGAACGTCAGAATAGGAAAGCTCGGTCTTCCTCCCACGTAGCTTTCCAGCCTCCTCATCTAATCACGGTGCGTCAACCTTTCGTCGATCCTCTTGATAAACCTTCGAACATCCCGTTGATCCTGAGAATTCCATCTTTTACCTTTACCCAACTCAAGATCCTTCAAACGATAAGCCAAGACATCTCGAACCATCTTTAAAGTATCGTCACAGAACTTGTGGATCTCATCGAACGCCATGAAGCAATTGCGGTGATTCTCACTTCTGTAGACGAACCCAAATTTTGGTTTATGGAAGAGTTTGTATTGTGGTTCTCGGTTGACTTTGTTGAAGTGTAGAAGCGGTGTTGTAAGGTTGAGTTGCTCTGGTAACTTTCGACATCGAGCTGGAGATCTTCAACACGTGCTTGGATGATCTTGCTTCGGATGAGTACAAGAAGTGTAGTGATGTACTTTAACTGGATATCCGTCGGAAACTAACGCATCCTTCCTTGTACCTTGAGTATATACATGTCTTCAATCTCCTTGAGAGACAAGTCAGGAAAGTCAGCTTCGGAGAACTCGTACTCCTTTTCATCTTGTCATTTCACCATGATCTTGTTCAAGAAGGAGTAATCCCACTTTGAATCCGTAGAGACAGACATAATTGCAACGATCCTTTGTTCATGCTTCACATCCTTGTTTGACTTGTCGAGCCTGCTGCTTCTATAGAAAAGCCTTCGCCTTTCTGGCCAGTAATGAATCCCAAATAAAGCATCTTTGTCATACTCCACTACTTTGTCAACAAACAAATTGGTGGCGTCTTCTTCGATATCCTTGTTGGTGGAGAATGAGGCAACGGGTATGTTGAAAGTTAAGGATGTAGCATACTTCTTGCTTATTGAGCTTCTGTGTTGAAGAAACTCAAGGTCATTGTTGAAGAAGAACTTAAACGGAATATTGGGTTGTTCGGGTCTGCCGATCGTGAGGAGTGGCTTGGTCCAATCAGTGTAATAGGGTCCATGTTCCTTTGTTGAATGATCAATGTTGGACTCCGGATTGAGCCAATCAATGTTGTTTGACACTGAACTGGCAATGTTTTCCAAGTGATACTCAAGCTTAATGTGCGACCATCCACGGGCTCTTGATCTTCTTCGAGAGGTGGTTGTGCCTCAACCAAGTTTTCGAACCACTCATACTCTTCTGTGTTATCATTCTCTAACTAGGAGACAACGGTAGATTTCTTTCCTTTCTTCATTGATGATGATTCAGATCTTGATTTTGGCGACGGTTGAGGTGTAGGTTGATGCTCCGGTTGAGGCTCTGGTTGCTCATAATCATCACAACTGGTGTAGGTAAAGTGATCACCGATTTTCTCCAATGGTGGTGTGATGTCTGAGTCCTTCGGCTTATCAGATGATGGTTGCTGAGAAGCTTGTTGTGTGAAGGTGGTGGCAGTCTTGTTTGGTGGTGGTGGCATGGATGATGATGATCCGCCGGTTTTATTTTGTTTCTTGGCATTGGGGTTCAGATCTTGATCATCATCTTTTCTCGGTCTTTTGTCTTTCCCCGCATCTTCCTTGCAAGGTGTACGAAGTTGTCGTGCAACTAGAAGATCGTAGAGCTTTTCATCATCCATGCTCATTGAAGCAGCTCTAGCAGCCATTTTTGTGACCAGTTCAACAATTAAGTCTTCTTCGGTAACGACTGGGGGCTTGACTGGTTTTGTTTCCATTACCACCGGTGTTGTGGTGATAATCTGCTTGACCATGTACTTAATCATGGGTTGCAGTTGTCTTTTGAAGAGTTCTCTTGTGACTTCAGGAATGTTTTTCGGAAAGAAATTTTCGAGTGTAGTTAATGATTAGCTGATCCATTTCTCCCTGAACATCCCTAGCGTGAAACTTCTGGATTGCATCTTTGGAATCTTGAAATGAGGACATTTGTACAGTAAGATCGGTGACCAAGTCAGACAATGTGTTAACTTGTTCTTGTAAACGGTTTTGCTTTCTTGCCCGGGACTGTTTCACCGCCTTTTGAATTTTGGACTTAGTACGAGACATCCACGTATCAGCTTTCTTCTTAACTGATTTCGTTGTTGAATTGGTTGTTGTATGTGTTGGTGGAGGTCATGAGTGTGACGATGATTCAGGTTTGGAGGAGGTGTCAAGTGGTGTTTCAGAAAATGGTTGAGGTTTGTGAGATGGGTTGTCGATAATATAATTTTTGGTTTCCTTCTTCAGACGTTCCTCTTCAGCCCTAGCCGGTTCTGCTTCAGCCTCTTTGTGCTTAATCTCCTCTACAGCCTCTTGAACATCATCATCGGTAATCCTTTGCTCCTGATCATAATAATTACCTCCATCGTCATACATCTCCTCGTCTTCTTGTTGTTCCTCTTCCTGAACGGTTAACATGGTGGTGTCACCCGTAACCTTACCGAGTTGATTAACCGGATTGCTTTGGATTTGGGTGACAAGAGGTGGTTCTCCGGTAGGTGGAGCACCACTACTAGAACCTCCTACCCCGTCGGGTTGATTAACTACAAAGGTAGAGGCTTGATGTACCATCCTCTTCTGCTTAAGTGTTTTCTGAAATTGTCATTCTTCTTCCTCAAGATCATGCTCCAAGTCTGAGTCATGTTGTTCTTCTTTAGTGAGAGGTCTTTTCCCTTTATCAGTCTTGTTGCTTTTCTCCTCAACTTCCGTAAGTGTTGGACTTTTCTGCTTCTCCTTCTCTTTGGTAGAGTCATCAACACGAACTTCGTTGTAGACCACACGTTCATCTGACTCTGTCTCTGAGTCCTCGTCATGTTGTGATGCGGGCTCAGGAGAATGTTCGGGCTTGACAACTTGAGTGGAAATTTTCCTCTTTATCACTTTTTTGGAGATCTTTGACTTTGACTTTGTGGTACTACCTGAACCTCCAGCTTTCTTTGCTCTGGTTTTAACTGCTGGAGTCTGAATGAATTCATCCAAGAACCCGACACGCTGTGCTTTAAAGCTTCCTGGTAAAATTCTGCGTGGGGGGAGCTTCTTTGACCTTCTCAGTAATAAGGCATGCACGGAGTTCAGCACCTTGTTTGCGAGTGCTGGACCCCTGGAACCTAACTGACTTCAGGGTAGGCTCATTCTTCACAGAGTGCTTGTTAGGGTCATCAAGTCTCTTCGGAATTTCCTCATGCTTCTTGAGGATATTGTGAATGATCAGCTTGGTGAAACGGACAAAAGGGATATTGGTGCCTCCCTTCTTGAGATGATGCATCATGTCCTTCCATATGAGGCTATCATAGTCAATCTGTTGAACATTGACCTTCCCCCAGAATGTTTGCAGGTGAGGCAGCTTGGGGTGCTCATGACCGCTGTCTCTTCCCGATACAGACTTGGAAATCATGAGGTATAGAGTCCTCCATGGCTGTGGAATGGATTTGACATCAACTCTGGAATGAGTAGAGATTATGCTAGAAGATTCATCATACCCAATGTTAATCAAGAAATCCAGAATATCCGTTTCTATAGGAATCCTGACGTAGTCAGCTGGAGAGTTGATAGCAGGAAGTAGTATTACCGCACGAAGATCATCAACAGTAATAGTGACTTCACGAGTATGTAAAGTGAACTTGACCGCATCTTCTCCATCAATCTTCTCCATGGAATTCCAGAACTGATGGATGTAGAAGTCAGGAACTGACGATGACTTTGTAAGCATGAATCTGTAGGGGTGGTGAAGAAGGATGTTCACAGCGATTCTACAAGAAGATTCAGAGCAAGTGAAGTTGTTGAAGTCAACGCGGAGGTTGTTCTTGCCAATCACTTTGTCATATCCAAGTGGGAATGTGTTGGCCATAGTGAGTTCCACGGGAGCATTGAAATCAGCTTGTTGTGCAGCCATTTTGTGATCTGAAAGACATTAGTCACAGAAACAGACATTGAAAGACACAGTGTGTTAGCATTAGTCTGATTCATTTTCTAAGTCCTTGTTTGATGTTATCACATAGATGTTTGTTACATGTCCTAAGTCACATTTGTCCTTTTTCATGTAGTTGTGATGATAAGTTAAGTGAACGTGTTAATTTTGAAGTTTACATACTCATTTATCACTTAAACACAACATTTTAACTTTTGTATGCTTATTCGTAAACTTTAAGACAACATATGATTGTGACTTATTCGTAACAGTTAACAGATTGATGAACAGTAACTTATTCGTAACTTGAGTCCTTATTCGTAAAGTTGGATGCTTATTCGTAAGATTAAGTCTAATGCGTAAGAGCATGCTTATTTGTAAGAATAACTTACGCGTAAGACATATTCGTAAGCATTATGCTTATTCATAAGAATATGCCTATATTTACGAATAATGCTTATTCGTAAGAATAGTGCTTATTCGAAACGCATTTCCCTTATTCGTAAGAATAAAGTTATGTGTAAGAATAATCCTTATTCATAAGAATATGGCCTTATTCGTAAACCATTCAAAGTTTACAAATTTCTTTCCGAGAAATTCGTAAGTCACTGCAGACACATCTTATTCGTAAGAATTTTTTTTTATTCGTAAACTTTAAAAACCTTAGAAATCTTTACGAATAATCCTTCCTGTTAATCAAAACATCAATTCAATGATTACAATTCAGTTCAAACATCATTCAGAACACAATCATGGCATTTAAACAGTTACACATTCACAGAATTCCTTATTCGTAAAGTGTTCTTAAACCCTAAAGTTTCGAATAAGAATTCTAACCAACTGATTCAAATTCTGTTTGTTCCTGAGTGTTCTTAAGGTGCATATGAGTGCTTCTAAACACATTTAAACAACTTTTGACCACAGAATCAAAAGATTCATCCTGAACGTGTTCATAAACCCTAAACATTGATTTTGAATATTTTGAAGTTTTTGGTCTTATTAAATGTTACAAACATGTTTATTATCACATCTCAACACTTTCTTGTTCACAAACATATATCAAAACACATCAGAATAGAAAACCCCCAAATGGGTCGTATGAACGCTAATTTCAAATCCAATTAATTGAGGTTTATGGGTTCAATTAATTGATGAAAACATGTTCAAGATACAATATTAAATGTTTTACAACCAACTTTTGCCACCAAAACATGTTTAATCAAAAACACCAAATCGTTCATATGAACGACTTTTAGAAATCCATTTGAGAAAAATTTATCTGTTGGATCATGATAAAATTAAAAACCTTTGTTTGTAATAATCACTTAATCATTTTGGCACTTATAGCTTTTGAATATCACGAACGGATTTGAAGAATGGATTAGGGCTGTAGATTTGGGTTGATAATGTATTGAATGCACTTGCAGAAGTGAATTGAATGCATTTTCATATTGTCTTTGTTAAAATTATTATGAAAAATGACACATTTAGTCCTCCAACCTCAAATCATTTCAAACTTAGTCCATTAACTCACAATAAGGTTAAACAAAGATCATTTTGGCAAGAAACTTTACAATACACCCCATCGACTTTTGAATTAATGAATTTTATAAAAATTTTGAATCTGAGGAGGGTATTTGGCCATGATACATATCCAACACATTTGTAAAACAACATATTTTTTGGTAACATGCAAGTACAAAGATTTATGAAACTTGTAAAATATGTACATTCTCCCCCTCAATACTTGTTCGGGAAAAGTTGTGAAATGTTTAAGAGAACAAAGTATTGATCGATATTCTGTACTTGCAATGTTAGTTTTTCATAAAACATTAGAAAGAAAAAATATTTTTGGATTTTATGTGATTTTCTATTTTTGTATTTTGTTTCTGATAGATATTTACAAAAATGGTTTTGGTGTTTGACATTTCAAGATAGTTTTAAAATTTTATCCAGTTCTTCTGGAGTCAAACACCGCATTCCAATTCGATGAACCAAGTCAGCAAATCTTGCGGGTGGAAAGGCTTTGGTGAAAAGTTCCTCCAATTGGTGTTTTGTACCAACAAAGTATAGTTCCACTGTTCCTTTCTGTAACACCCCCAAAAATGACTCAGCGGAAGCATACAAGTATTTGGGGTGCTACTAAATTGATACCACAACATAAGCATAGAACAACGGATTTTTATAAATAACTTTTATTCATTTCTTAAAAACAATGTTTACATTTTGATTTGATGCGGAAAATGGCCCATTATAAAAAGGTGGTCCCAATACATAAATCAGAGTCTTCTATGACCATGCCATGTCTTTGCCTTGCGCCTCCAAAGATAAGCTATCACTTCAAAACCTGAAGATACATGCTAAAAGGGGTCAGCTTACGCTGGTGAGTTCATAGATTTATTTAAAAAGGGATTTCAGTACACTGTTTCAAATTTGGTTTTTAATGATCATTACATCTTGCATAATGTCATAAAGTTTATGATTTCAATTCATAAAAGGATTTCATAAAAGAGATTTCATTAGTGGACCATAAGTAGGGTATATGTACATTACAACGAATATAATGTCATATATTGAATCTATTACGCTAGCACTAAGTTCATGCAACCGAAGCTACGACAGTTCATGTATGCACAAGGAAGTCATACAAATAAGGAGCCCATGGCGAGTGTTTATCCCAATACACTCGGTCCCGACATGCTATATGTTCGCCTTGACCCATGCGGGGCCAACCGAACAGGGAAGTCACCCCCAATAGATCTATTTATAACATTCGCGCTTTCTAGCAGGAATTGACGGTTCATGAATAGGGCAATTTGGGATCTAAGGTCTTAGGCTAAGCTGCGTAATATTCTAGGTCAAAGGTTTTGGTGTGGTCCTTAAAGCATCTAATCCCCTTACCTAATTGAAAAAGAAAAGAAAGAAAAGAGACCTTGGGCCTAGCAATTCAAACGGACCCTCAAATCTCTAGGCTTTGCAGCCCAATACAAAATTTGACAAAACACTCTTACAATCGGTTTCTAAGGCTTAAGTGGAGTTTTACACAAAAACTGAATTTGGGGACATTTTGCCTAACAGTTGTACTCAAGAGGTGTTGTATACCAAGTGGCGCAAGAACCAGTATAACCAGAATACTTAAACGCTAGAACATCAATATCTCTTTTGGTCTAGTAAGCACCCTCGAGACTAACACGAGCCTTTCACGACCACTTCGTGGCCTTAGGACCGTGATAGTAACAATTTATCACACATGGTTGAGTTATGTTTTTGAACACTAACAACCTAAGGTTTAGTAGGTATACAAAAGTTCTATCAAGGCATGTTTATGGATTGAACACAAAACACGATGTCGAGACTCTCGGCTACAAGCCTTACGTCTCGTTTCGATCATCATGATGTAATGACTTGACTTACGAAAGATTTAGACAAGCTAAAGTGTTAAATGTTAACGGGATATGAGCCGAAACAACAACCTGTTATACAACGTAAACTAAGCCGAAAAAAAGTGAAAATTAAATATTGCGAGTCTTATTCTAAATTATTATAGTTAACTTTCAAGGTTTCATTTTGTTTGGTCATTATTCCTTCGATGCACTGTTAACGACAACAACAACTTGACAACAACATTTTCACAAATTCACAATTTTATTTGACATCATCCCATATTTCGACATACAGTTTTGAAGGAATACAAAATTTAAATTAACAATTTAAATCATAAACCAAACAATAAAAGAGTATGTTTCTTACGATATACAAATTGGGTCTAGTGAACTTGGACCTCGAACAGAAAAACCTTCGATTGGAGGGGACTCGAGGTGAATTGGAACAATTAACTTCTGGAGTAGCTTTCTTATGCCCTCAACTACAAAATCCCTTTATCAATTTTCGAAAGCCCTTTGTTTCCCAAAACCCTAATTTCTCGAATTTTGTTTATGTGGAAAGATGAATGAAGCTGTGATTGCTTACTCCCATATGTAGAAGAATAAAAGAGATGAAGACACTAGCCCTCTTGGTCTCGTGTAGGTAGCACACCTTTCTTTGGCTCGAGTCACATTCCACAGCCGTCCTTGACTCTTCAAGCTAGTATTATGGATATAGGTTTCCTTTTTGAATGATAAGGATGAAGTACTTTTGAGGTTGAAAGTCAAAAGGAGGAAGGAAGGCACTATTTCTGTGTTTGTCCATTATGTTTGTGTCGACAAGAGAAAGAGGGAGGAGCGGATATGTGGGAAACGTGGGAGAGAGAGACATAGTAATGTTATCTTCTTTTTATTTATTTTTATTTTTTTTGTTTTATTATACAAACAGTATAATCGATACCCCGTGTTTTGTCGAATCCTCGAGTAAACGTACCTTCTCGGTAGTCGAAAAATATAGAAATTATATTTTTAGAAACGATTACTTAACCGTAATGACATTCTTATTATGTAGAAAGTTGATTATAAATGTTTGCCGTTATTAATTTGGTGTCGGTACGCGTGCGGTGCCGTGACTTTCTGAATTCACGAGATACTTCTCGTTTTCTTTTGTAAATTATCATTGAATGGTAAAATGTATATATTTCACTTATATAAGTATTTATTTTTAGTTTTGTAGGCTACTGCGCTGTAGTATGCGGAATAACTAATGGATTAAGCTTATGTATGCTTATATATATATTGCCTTGGAAAATAATAAATTTTACCGATACTTTGTGGGCAAGTATTGTATGTGCGGTGTCTTATTTTTAAAAGAAACAAGATGACTTATCGTTTTCAAATTTTTGATATTGGTATTTTGTCAGAAAATAATTGATTTAAGTTTTCTAACGTAATAAATATTATTATAATAATCCGAAATTTTACGGGTTGTTATACCTTCTCCACATGCTCTTTGATGAAATGGTAGCGAAGAGCAATGTGCTTTGACTTTGAGTGTTGAACCGTGTTGCACGAGATCGCAATAGCACTCTTGTTGTCACAGTACACCGGAATCTTGTCGAATACATAACCATAATCCATGAGTTGTGTTCTCATCCAGATGAGTTGAGCACAACACGCAGACATGGCTACATATTCTGCTTCAGTTGATGACAACAATGTACAATCCTGCTTCTTCGATTGCCATGACACCAGTTTATCACCAAGGAATTGTAACCCGCCAGAAGTACTCTTACGTGTATCTAAACACCCTGCATGATCGGCATCTGAAAATGCTATTAGTTCAAAACCAGAATCCTTAGGATACCAGATCCCCAAGTTAATGGTTCCCTTGATGTATCGGAGGATTATTTTAGCCTCTGAGAGGTGTTTTTTCAGTGGGTCTTGACTGATAATGGGAGCATAGATATACAGCAAATACAATGTCGGGTCTACCGGCTGTTAGATACATGAGAGACCTAATAATACTACGGTATTTAGTAGGGTCAACCAGTTTCCCATGTAAATCACCATCCAGTTTACTGGTATGAGCTATTGGTGTGTTATATGTGTCACAAGTTTGCATACCATGTTTTTTCAAAATATCAAGAGCATATTTGGACTGACTGAGGAAAATACCACGGGGTGATTGATGAACTTGAAGTCCTAAGAAGAACGTAAGTTCACCCATCATTGACATTTCAAAATTTGTTTTCATTAGTTTTGAAAAAGCATTTGAGTACTTTTTTTGGTTAGAACCAAAAATGATGTCATCCACATATATTTGAAAAATTAAAATGTGTGCCCCGTGATATTAAATGAATAGTGTGGGGTCAACCGATCCTTTGATAAAATTATGAGCAAGGAAGAAGGATGACAACTTATCATACCACGCCCGAGGGGCTTGTTTGAGACCATAGAGAGCCTTGTTCAATTTGTAGAAATGATTAGGGAACTCTGGATCAACAAATCCTTCTGGTTGGCTAACATACACCGTCTCCTTAAGTTTTCCATTCAGAAATGCAGTTTTGACATCCATTTGGTAGACGATGATGTTCATGTGAGCCGCGAATGCTAGAAAAATCCGCACAGCCTCAAGTCAAGCAACCGGTGCGAATGATTCTTCGAAGTTGATACCTTCTTCCTGTTTATAACCCTTAGCCACCAGACGTGATTTGTTTCGATTGACCGTTCCTTCAGCATCTACCATATTCTTCCAAATCCATTTTAGACCAATGACGTAGACTCTTGTTGGTCTTTCAACCAATTCCCATACTTCTAAATGATTGAACTGGTTCAGCTCGTCTTGCATGGATTGAATCCAGTTTTCATGAGTCATTGCTTCCTTAATGTTTTAAATGCAGTTTTCACCGTCGGTGTGAAGGCGTTGTCTGGTTACGACTGGTTGGTTTAGATTGCCAATAATTAACAAGAGGATGATCTTTGGTCCATCGGTGTGTTGAAGGTTGGTGTTGATATACATTGTGCAGATTAGGTGGATCCAGATAGCTGGTTGAAGATTCAGCAACATTTGGATTGGTCGTTTCTGATGCGAAAGGGTTGAAAAACGCATTTCCATCATAATCCGTAGGTGCAGGTACATTGTGGTTTAGAAGATCATCAGTTGGGTCATTGTCATTTGAAGCGGTTTATTCAGCTGTTGTTGGAGATTCGACCGGAGGTGCATCAGCAACAGTTGTTGTGGTTTTAGGTGTATCAGGTATTGGAATTTAATCATGTTGAGCAGCGGAAACAATTGATACATCTTGAGCACGTTGATCAAAATCTTCATTAAACAGAGGAGCAAACAAAGTTTCCATTTGACGATGAGTGAGTTGAAAGGTTTGGTTAGCTGATGATTCAGGGAAGTTAAGACGATTGTGTCCGGGTTCTAAGTTGTTTTGCTCAGAAGCCATCTTTATGAGCTCATCAAAATTAGCATGAATAGTCTCTATAATTTATTTTGTATGACGATTCCAGATCTGGTATCCTTTAGATTGTTCACAGTATCTGACAAAGACTCCAATATCAGCTTTAGCTTTGAGCTTTCCAAAGTCATCACAATCATTATTTGGATAACAGAGAGCACCAAATACATGAAAGTGTTTTAAGTTCGGTTTTATGTTATGGATAAGCTCATAAGGTGTTTTGCTGTGGCGTTTTGTGATCATTGAACGGTTCTGAGTATAGCATGCAGTTGACACAGCTTCTGCCCATAAGTAATCTGGAAGTTTAGCATTTATCAACATCGTTCTTGCAACTTCCACTAACGTCCGGTTTCGTCTTTCGACAACTCCATTCTGTTCGGGTGTTCTTACAATGGATGTTTGATGCTCAATTCCCACTTTCTCATAATATTCCCAAAGATTTTGATTCAAGAATTCAGTTCCTCTTTCGACTTGTCTGACCGTGTTACTGGTGAACTTGAATTTTTGTGAGAAAGGTGATGATCATTGGTGGAGCTTGATCTTTACTTCGAAGAAAATAAACCCAAGTCCATCTGGAGTAGTCATCAACGATTACGAGAATGTAGCATTTGCCATTAATCGTCTGCACACGCATCGGGCCACATAAATCCATGTGTAGGAGGTGAAGAACATGTTGAGTACTATTTTCAACCTTCGAAGAAAAATTTGCACGAGTGCATTTTATTTGTTCACAAGCTGAGCATAAGTGGTCTTTTGAATACCGAAATCTTAGAAGACCTTCAACAAGTTTGTGTCGTGCAAGATCAGTTATGGTTTTAAAGTTCAAATGTGAAAGTATCTAATGCCACAGCCAAGATTTTGTTGATGTTGCTTTAGAGAGTAGATGAGGCGACCATGTCTTGCATTGAAATTGTGTAAAGGCTTGATGAACGGGTTCCTGACATGAGATCGTTTCCTTGTAGATCACGAATGAAACAAGTTTTCTCCCGAAATGCAACTTCCAAATCACCATCACAAAATTGACCGACTGAGAAAAGGTTGTGTCCAAGACCTTCAACATAGTAAACTCTGTTAATTTCGATATTCCCATTGATGTAATCTCCATAGCCCATTATAGCAGCGAAGTGATCATTCCCGAATATGACAGTGCCAATGAACTTTGCAACAAAGTTTGATAAAAGTTTGATGTTTCCTGTCATGTGCCGGGAACAGCCGCTATCAACAATCCAGATATTCTTAGAAACTACAATAGGCGGTTTTCCTAGCACAGACTTAGAAGCAATAGTGGGCCTAGAGGTAATACCATTTGTAGCTTTCCGATTATGAGACAAGATAGATTAGCAACACAATTATCATGACAACCAGAAAACATACTTTTGCGACAAAATACACAAGAAGCTTCAAACATAACATTCAAAGTACTTAAAGATTCAACATTCGTTACATTGCCTTTTCTATTACATTTGTCTAATGCAATATCTAAAGTAGGTGAAATATGTGTTTTATTCAAAGTCCTAGCATGATCTTCTACTTCTTGGGCTTTTATTGTTCCACTTTTACGTTGGAAATTCCTATTCTTCCGTTGAGTGCTCTTGGCTGTGAATTGCTAACGCTAGAAGTGGAGGAAACTACTCATGTAGAAGTGGAAGGAATCACATTAGTATCTTATGTTTTGTCAGTGGGTTTTCTAGTATCAACTTTAAACATTCCAGGTGCAATAACATTTGTGTTACTAGATTTTTCTTTCTCAAGTTTCACCAATTCCTGTTTCAACTCAATGATAGTATGCTATAATTCCTGATTTTTTGAACGCAAGCGTCCATTTCTATTAATTATATCACGGGTGTAAGCAATGTACTGGTCATGATCTTTTGATGCTTTAGCATGTGTTTGTTTGAGCAAGTCAAATATGGTTCCATATTCCTTTTTGACTTTTTCAATTTCTTATTTATATTTGAAAAGTTGACATTTCAAAGACGCGTTTTCATCATCCAGTCGTTCGAGTTTTGGTTCAAAAGATTTTTCACTTGACTTGTTGAGTTTGTTTTGTAAAGTAATTTCACGATCAATACAATCATTTTGACACCAGTGAAGATGACGTTTTACTTCAGAAAGTTCATTTAACAAACGCTCATTTTCAACTTTCAAAGTTTCGATTTGAGACATATTATCATTTTCCTTATCAACAGTATCAACAGCAATAATATTATCACAAGCAGATGTAGCAGTATAATACAACACAATTGATATAGTATCAGCACATATTACATCTTCCAAGAGTCGTTCAACATGATTCCGAAATTTTTTATTTTTCTTTTTGGTTTTCAAAATCGATGTTTCTGTTTTATTGAAAATTGTTTTCATTTGTTCAACTTCATTTTGAAGTTCCCGTTCCCAATATGTTGCACATTAACGCAAATTATGAACATGTGGTAAAAGCTGTTTTTGAAAGATTTCTCTTTGTTATTTGGCATAAACCGATTAAAAAGTAGCAGCTTTTATTTCAGAATTACGTTCAATTGCATTTTCCAAAAGATTAATGTCTGACATGAATGTATCAAAATATTTGAGAATACGCATCGTTCGGGTAATGGTGTGATTTCACTTAAAGAAGATAAAGGACCATTAATTTGTGCAACGGGTTTAACGGGAGCAACGTGAGAAGACGACTCATTAATAAGTGTGATAACCCAAGGTGTTTGAGTTTTATCATGCTGGAGAACAAAAGATTTTGAAATATGACGCACTTTTGAGTAGTCAAATGGTTGATTATATTTTACGGTGCTAATTTTTAATCGACTCTCTACTTCCGCATCTTGTTCCTCTTCACAATTATATTCAACAACACGCACAATAGATTCATCAAGAAGATATTTTATACTATACAACTTTGGATTTGCCTTGAAGGCTCTATGTAAAAAACGTGGTTTTATTATCAGCAACATCTGACCCATATCCATCTGGATTTGGCTTAAGAGTGAATTTTTCGATTGTTGTGGTTGACTCACCATGTTTATATACAACATGTTGAAACTCTTTTATTTTGTTTTGCAAATCGACAATTTCATCAAGATACAAATCAACTCGCTTCCTTGAAGTTTGTTTGAATTCTGAAAAATCATTTTGACATGAGGACAACTCAAGCTTGGTTGTTTGAATTTCCGAAGTGAGAGTGTCAACTTGTTGTTTGTGTTTAAATTTTTGTTGTTCCATTTGAGAAATCAAATCATTTTTGGAAGCGACTAGTTTGCGTATCTGTCTTTCTAAATCTTGTTCTTTTAGATACGACTTTTGAAAAGCGACTTCAAAACTGTGTTCACGTTTTTCTTTTGTTTCAAAATTTTCAAGTTGTTTCATATAGCATTCAAGATCCTTAGTCAATAGTGCAACTTTTTCTCTAAGATTTCTATTTATTTCATTGCATTTTTCAACTTGAGATTGGGTGGTCATAAGTAAGGTCATGAGCTCTGGATCCGGATTAGACGAAGTTTCAACGTGTTCAACGTGAGTAGCAACATATTCATCAGTGGGATCATCAAATGTAACCAAGGGGTCAACTTGATCATCAAATGTAACCACGGGGTCAACTTGATCATCAAATGTAACCATGGGGTAAACTTGATCATCGAATGTAATCACGGGGTCAACTTAATTATCGTCTTGATGAGATGTTGATGGCTCATGTTGAACACTTTGCTCCTTGTCGGATGCAGATGCAGGCGAAGATATCAGATCATGTATGAAGCACATATTAGGATCCGGTACCTGAGACAAGCCATCAGTATCATAAACTGGGCCTGTATCACTCATGTGAAGTTCTTGCAGGTTTGTCATTAACATCACAGCTGCGTTAGCTTGCAAGTCCTCCATATCATCTTCGGATTCTGCATTGGCCATGAAGCTCTGTTCTTTGTTTGTAAGAGTTCCACCAGCTTCTTCCTTAATAGCCAAGAGTAAAGCCTCCTTGTGATAAGCACTTCCTCTGGTTCTTGGTTTTGGACATGCATTAGCTAGATGACCCTTTTCATTGTAGTTATAGCATCGAAGACCCGTATTCCCATTCTGAACATTCCCTTGCTCAACAATCTGAACCCTTTGCCGAGGAGCAGCCATGTTTTTCCTTCCAGAAGCATTATACCCAAGTCCACTACCCATGTAGCTACCATTTCCCATCGGACGTCCATTGTTTCTGTTCTGAACTTCAACCCTTACATTCGGAACAACAGCTTGATTCCTTGTATTCGATGATGTACGAAGACGATTGTTGGATTTGTTTGCAAATATCTCGAAGGCACGAGAAATTAGTGCAAATCCCTGATTCAACGTGTTGAACGCTTCTTCATCATCATTTTGGGTTTCACTGTAAAGTGCTGAATTTGAGTTGTTGTAAGGAACCAGTTGAGTATCATTTAATTGCTGTGAGGGATCATATGGAGTGATCTGAGCAGATGGTGTCTGTTGAGGGTAAGTGATGGCTTGCTGCTGCTGTGGAAATTGAGGAAATTGTGGTCCAAAAGATTGAGCAATCAAAGCAAGTGAATTAGCATTAGGTAAAGGTGCATATATTCCACGGAGAGCTCGATCTTTGTCCACTTCCTTCTGATGGTGCTTCAGATAATCATACAACAACCCGTATTTTGCATTGTGAAGGTTCTTAGCTTGTTGTATGAATGTGACATACTTCTCCCAGTCCGGACCAAGACAACCTAGAAACTTTGTGTTGATTGCAATTCTGGGCAAAATTATGTTGTGCTGTCTAAATCATTGATGATGTTTGTGAACCAATGATAGTATGACTCTAATGACTCCCCTGGATCAATCATGAACATTTCATTGGCTAGGTAAAGTTTTGATTCCATGTATTCCTGATTGAGTTCAGTGCGTTCCATTAAGAGGTGAACATGTTCCCACATATCTTTTGCAGTTATCTGAGCATCAACACTGCGAAGAATCAGATTGGGTAATCCTAGAAGAATGTATTCCATTGCGAGCTCATCAGCTTCTTGGTGAAGAATCTGTTCTGCAGTTAGTTGAGACTCAAGGTTAGTAGAAGTAGTGTCAGCTCTTGGTGGATTAGCCGTTGGATCACCAGGAATTGTCACAATAGGCATTTGAAAAGGACCTTCAAGAATGACCTTCTTCAAATATTTTCCATGAGGTTTCTTAAGATCGCAGAACCTAAAGAACCGACTAACCCATTGAACATAGTTTCTGGGAGTGGGCATTGGAGGTCTATCAAGGGATCCAGCTTCATGAATGGATTGTTGGCTACTGATAGCCTCACACATATTTGCAAACCAATGAGGTTCCTTCTGTGTCTTAGTTGATGTATGCATAGCATATTGAGGTGAAAAGGGATATTGAAAGTAGTTTGAAAATTGTGGTTGTTGTGGAGAGAGTTTTTGAGGGAATTGGTGTAGTTGTGGTTGTGCATATTGATGTGGTAGATAAACTTGTTGTTGTGGTTGTTGCGGGAATTGTTGTTGAGGATATTGTTGTTGCTGCTGAGGATATTGGTGAGGAAAGTAGTTGGAATATGGTGGTTGTGACATCTTGAAACTTGTGTAGATGATGGATCTTTGTAGATGATTGAAACGTGATTTGTTGATGAAATTGTTCTTATTCGTAAAACTCCTTAGTCGTAAGGTTGATGTAGCTTACTCGTAAACTGGTTCTTAGTTGTAAAACCTCCTCTTACTCGAAAGATGATCTTACTCGTAAACTTTCTGGCTTATACGTAATCTTAGTCGTAAAATCAAAGCTTATTAATAAAGAACCTTATTCGTAAGATATAATCTTAGTCATAAAGTCTTTACGCGTAAGGATTGACCTTATTCGTAAGAATAGGTAAAAAACCAAAATCTTTCAAACTTGTCCAAGTAAGAAAGATATCCACAAGTCGAAGTGTTTCACAAGCTTATCCAAGCAATGGAAACACTGGGTCACAAATAACTTTGAAGATTCTGAAGAAAATTCCTTGTTCGTAAGATTCCTTATTCGTAAACTCTTGCTTGTTCGTAAAGCTTATGCGTAAGATTAGGGTCTTGTTATTCGTAAAAATAGGGTTTAAGTTACTCGAAAGAATAGGGTTTAACCTTATTCGTAAACTCACCAGAAATGACCAAAACGACTTTTTAAGCTATAAAACGCGTTGTACACTTGATTCTTTTGATGAAACAGATTCAATAGCACTTAAATAACAAGAAAGTTTTGAACTTTCACACCCAAAGTGAAATTTGTGCTTATTCGTAAAACTTGATGAACATGAAGAAACAAGTGAAAAACGTTGAGAAACACGTAAAGTTTCAAACTTTTTGCCAAAACTAAGATTCTAAACACTATAGTAACCTTAAAACTTTCCAAGCTTCAAGATTGGAGTGCTAAAATCAAAGTTTACGCATAAGAAACTATGATGAACGAGAGAAACTTATGCGTAACACCAAATACTTCAACAAAAACGTTTCAAACAACTAGTAGGCGATTGATACCACTGTTAGGTCACCACAATATGAACACACATGTATGTTAAGATGTAAAATAGAAAGAGAGAAAGGAGAGAGAGGTCGGATTTTCACACACACAAGGATAGTAAACGATTATGCATAAATTGAGAAGAACCAATACCGTTTACATAGTATTTATAGGCAATAGAGCAAGGGAAATACTTCTAGTCCCTTCCTTATTTGTTTGGGCCTAAGCATAGGCTCATGGGCTTACTACATAAGCTTAGCACTTAATACAAACATATAAGCCTAATTAGCAATCTATTACAATATTAATGACCGACACTTGAATAATAGTTACACGTAATCCCAACACTTACCTATGGGGATACTATCTTGTTGACGGGATATATCCGGAATTGGTTACACTCGTTAAGACGATTCCAGAACCATCTAATAATGAATACAAGCGATTAAGGTATAAGAAAATGCAAGAATCGGCAAGGAAAAGATATGGAACGAGCGTTTGGTGTTCTGAAGAAGAAATGGGCTATAATAGCCAATCCCGCACGAGCGATGAAAAAAGAAAGAATTGTGAATATGATGTATACATGCATCATATTGCATAATATGGTTCGAAAAGACAAAGAAAATGCGATATTTCCCGATTGGTACCCGGAGGAAGCACATCAACCAGACGACCTCGTACGATTTGATAAACAAGTGTGACTAGTTATGAGGCACATCAAATCGTCACAAGCGCATCAAAACCTTCGTGCCGATTGGTCAAACACTTGTCTCGTAATATTTAATTTCAGTCTTAAATGTAGTACTTTTAATATTCGAAGTCTATGTAATGTTTTAAATCTATGAATAAAAGTTTTTTTATTTCGTACCTTTACGTTTACGTTCACATTTACGTTTTTTGTTTATGAATAAAAGTATTTAAATAAAAAGAAAATGGCCATGAAAAGTGAGGGAAAAGTGACCACTACGGGTGAAAGGTGTGAAAAAATGAGAGGCGAGAGAGAAAGCTGATGTGACGTTGATGTGTAAGGTGAGTGGGTAGTGGCCAAAGATGACCAATACCTTTAGTCTTACTTAAATGTGTTGACCTATAGATCAAATTTAAGGCTGGAATCTAGTAAAACAAGGCTCTAGCTTTTCTCAAAATAGACAAGTCGAGCTCGAGCTCTATTAAGCTTGAGTTCAACTTGCTACGTTCACGCCTTTGGTATTTGTACATCATAAATAAACATAGATGGCAAAGTAAAAACTAAGGGGGCGTTTGGTATATCACTTTGAAGTGGGTTTTGATTTGATACGAACATGCACTAACCTTATATATCTCCTTGATCGACCTCTTATTCGGGCAATGAGGGAGCACATAGTAATTGTTTTTGGTTTTGGTTGAAAACTATGCATTGAGATTTAGCAGTCAATACCATAATAGTGAGGTTGTGTAAAAGTATGAGAATATGGTAGGTTTTGTAAAAATCGGTAAGACTCACACCTTTTTCTCTTTATTTCACTCTATTTTTATTTTTTAGCATTATAAAAATATAGTTTTAAATTAAAAATAATTAATTTTTTTATAAATTAATTGTTAGTAATTAGATATATTATTTTTCTATTTTATACATCAAATTTAAATTCAAATTTAAATCTTAATCTTAAACTCATTTACAAACAAAACGGCCCTTAAATACTCAAATGAAATATGTCAAATGTTTTGAGTCTATGACATACAGTGATACTCATTTTCTTCTTCAAGATACATTACTTTTTCTAAAAATACGTATATATTATTTATGGGAAGTCTATAGTGACCCATTCGTATGTTTTTGTGTTTTTACAAATTTGATTTGGTTTTATATCACATCACAAGTTAAAAAGGAGGTATACGTGGCTAAAACTGAGTAGCTGAAAGGGGGAAAATACTAAAATTATTGAGGAAGATCTTGGTGGTGGGGCCCACTGAAGCAGATGAACCGGACACGTGGTGAAAGTCGAGGTTGTCGTAATCATCGGATGGTTTTTACGTGTCGGATTTTGACGGGGCAAAAGGCGAATCAAAGCCTAGGAACGTGCGGTTAGTCATTTTATTATGTTTTCTCTCCTCTCGTCTCTCAACCAGTTAATGCCTTTAAAGTAATTTTTTTTTTTAATTTAATTTAATATACTTTTGGTATTAAGTATCAACTGCCTACAGTTGCGTAACTGGTCGAGGTTTTGTCGAGTAATGTAAGCCCGAACTCAAATCGTGCTCGTTGGAGTCATGTTTTATTGATCATCTGTGAGCCCAAGACACGACATCTATATGAGTTTGGTGACGGATGTGAGTTCTTTGTTAGGTAGTTTTACTTTTTAATAAGAAATAAAAGTGCAAGTATCTAAAATTAGAAGTTTTAGTTAGAGCATAACTAGTGAAAAGTTGATAAAAACAAGAAAAAAAGTTATAATATTAAGGCAAAAAGCAGAAAAAAAATTATTGGATGAAACTGTTAAGCAAAAATAAGCTATTAAAGATTGAAAATATGTGAGAGAGTATAAACTAATACTAGTTAAAATACCCGTGCACGCACGGAGTTTTGACAACAAAAAAAAAATTATTCTGCATTAATACTGAATATTGTATCTTTAAAAGTAATTGCATATAATTATATAGTTATAAGTTTCGTGCACGCACGAAGTTTACACATAAATCAATTTTATTTTAACATTTTAGTTCAGTATATACACATATAAGAATTTGCTCATGAAAATTGTGATATAAGTACAACTAATACTTATGCACGAGTTTTTCATTATGTATTAATATCCATTAGAATTTGGTAAAATATTTGTAAAAATTTCTGTTAGGAAACTTAAGAATTAATTTTATTTAGCTGACAAAGATGTTAATATTGTTATTTAAATTTCACTACTGATATTATGTTGTACACATGATGCAAGTTTAATAGCACATAATGAGCGTTGATAAAGTAAAAGTATACTCTTTAAAGTTTTTTAAAAATGTTTTTCTAGATATCCTTATATAAAAAATAAGAATTACATGAGTCATTGTTATAAGTACAAGCGCGTATATTTATTTTTATGTTAACGTAACCCGTGCTTACAATTTGATAATTATATTCTAGTTTTCAGTAATTTAGCCATATTTAAAATATAAACTCGTATCCACATAGGTTAAACTTTCAAAAATGAAATAAATAATTCTTTATTGAACGTATATAGTAAAAAAATTAATACTTATAATGTTATGCAAATTTATATGTTGTTATTTTAAAACAACATATACATTGTATTTTTTAAGATATAAAGTATAAAGAGTATAAAGTATAAGGGGATATTTGTTTATAATCCAAAGTTATTAAAAAACATGGAGACTTATAATATTACACTTAACTCTATATAATTTTTAAAAATTCAACCACTAAAGTTTTATTAATTACCTCATCTTTTTTAAAGTTTTTGTTTTCACAAATTTAACACCTATATTTTTATATATATTTTTTATTAACCAAATTTTTTCACCAAATTTATTAAAGTTTGACCAAAATCAATTTAATTTTGACTTTTATTAACCAATCACATCACACGATTTTGCTTATGTGGTGAAATCGAGCTCTCCTATCGGCCCAATTGTTTTTTTTTTAATAAGAATGAATTGACAAAATCACTCCAAAATGATGTAATTCCTTTATTATATAAAAGATTAGGTTGATAAAAAGTTTTTGATTTAAGATAATTTGAGGACAAAAGATTATTTACATATCAAATGATCAATCTCCACCATCTATTTTTATTTGATCTAATGGATGAGATTATTTCTACAATTTAAAAAACCCACTTTCATCATTTTTTTTTCAAATATTAATATCTTTCAAACCTTTAATCGTTATCATTGCGACGAACATTTAATTATCTTTTTATAGATAAGCACTTTGATATACTTTCGACAAAATTTTTTTTTTCCGTATTTTTCACGTTTTTTTTAAGTTTTCTATTTTTTTTTACGTTATTGAAATTTGCATTAAAAAATCATATATGATTAAACACTAATTTGAATATCAAATGTGCTATTAGTATTAAATCATATATAATATCACATGTTATATTAGTGTAAAATCACATATGATATACATATCATATCACATGTGATATTACATACTACGTATCATATATGATTTAACACTAATATCACATGCGATATTCAAATTAGTGTTTAATCATACATGATTTTTTCATGCAAATTTCAGTAACGTAAAAAAACGAAAAAACGTGAAAAAGACGTTTTTTTTTTTTTTTTTTTTCAAAAGTATATCAAAGTGCCCGTTTATAAAAAGATAATTAAATGCTCGTCGCGACGGTGTAAATATTTTCGCTTAACGATTAACGGTTTAAGAGATATTTAAATTATAAAAAATATGTGAAATAATAAAATGTTTTTAATTTCAGCCATTGATTTATTTTTAAATAAATTGTGAAGATGAGTCCTTTGGTATATGAGAAAAGTTTGGTATGTAAAATAACTCTCCTCAAAGTTTTTTGCATTGAAGCGAACAACTTAAAGAAAAATTAATATCTTAAGTGGTTGATGTATTTAGGACGTTCTTATTAGTTGTTTGATATTTTTATCTTACGATTCAACGAGTCTTTTACTCAAATAGTTTATAGCATGTTATAAATGATACATGATACATGAGGTATGTATGCCGAAATAAACTGGAGCTGGAGTTGTAGTTGTAGTTGAGGTTGAGGTTGAAGCCGCAACTTATATTATAAGCTGAAAGCTTGAGTTTATCTTTTAACAAAGCTACTTGACAAATTAGTTGGAGCTGATGCTTATTATTGTAAAATAACATAAACTAAATCAAATTAAATTACGTATATTTCTAGCTTTTTTGTGTTAATCCTTTGGCTTAAAAAAAAAACTTCCAAACTTGTGTGATAAACGAAGTATACTTTATGAAAGTCCATTTACAATGTTTGTTGCTTTTATTGGTTTAAGACTTTAAGTAGAGAGATTTTTTAAAAGTCACACGGCAATGAAACATGTTACATTGGGTCGCGGCATATAAAAAACTTAAAACATAATGTAGCGTATAAAAGTAACCGTGGTCCTTAGCATTTAAGAAGTGGTTTGAAGGTCACCTATCATCTTTTAGGACTCCATTGTCGTTCGTTTTATCACATGCACCTTTTCGCTAACAACCTCTTATAATGGGTACCCACTCGTTAGGATTTGATATTGTCTTACATCTCGTCAACTTTTTCAGTCTACTGAAAAGCTTCAAGGACAATTTTGGCTCACACGCATCATTTTAGATTTTCTGGTTCGGCTTATTTTGGTTATGATGGAATCTATTTGTAAATGTAAAAATAAAAAAAAGTGATGCTAGGCTTGTGACACTTTAATTTTTGTCATGCAAGGTTGAAATTACTGAAGCCATGAATCTTGGTGAATGAACACACAATATGGATTTCTAGTATTTTTGTTTGATAAAATTTATATTTTCCAATCTTTTGTGGCTAGTTTCAGTTTTTAAATCATGACATTTGTGTACGTGTGAGAGTTTTATTATAAATTAATGGAAAATGATAAATAGACCTAACTAAAAAGGCCTAAAAGGAGACCTAATGCATAAATGAATTGTACAATAACAGTACTGTACAGTTCATTTATGCATTAGGTATCTTTTTAAGCCTCTTTAGTTAGGCCCATGTATCAAAGCTCTCTTAATTATATTATATCAACATCTATTAATTATCACGTACATGATGGAATATATATATGTATATTAGGGGTGTGCACGGTTCGGTTTGGGTCGGTTTTTAGCTAAAACCGAAACCGAACCACAATGTTCGGTTTTTGTAGAACCCAAAACCGAAACCGTTCGGTTTTTGACGGTTCGGTTTTTTCGGTTTGTTATCGGTTTCGGTTCGGTTTTTCGGTTTTTTCGGTTTCTAACCGTTAATATTTGGGTATGGCTAAATTATATCAACAAACTTGTTTTACGTACAAAATTAGTTATTTTTCTTTACTTTTTTTCAATCTAAGCATAATAATGTTTATTGCATAATTTTATAATTACAAACATATAAATGAGACATACACATACAAGTAAACATACACGTAGTATAATCATTATCGAATACTTATTGATATATTCACACAAAACATGCGACATGACAAACACACATATAAATATAAACGTTAAGATAAATATATTAAATCCACTCACAAAATGAATATGAATTTATAAATTTGATTTATTTAGTTATTTAATCATACTATATTAATTAGATATTATTATATAATAAAACTGGTTCGGTTTGGTTCGGTTTTTGCGGTTTGGTTTTTGGACGAAAACCGAAACCGAACCGCATTTTTCGGTTTCTGAAAAAGTAAAACCGAACCATCGGTTTTTAGTTTCGGTCGGTTTTTTCGGTTCGGTTTTTTCGGTTTTCGGTTCGGTTTCGGTTTTTTCGGTTTGTTTTGCTCACCCCTAATGTATATAGATATCGAAAACTTGACATACTTATGCATCGATCACTTGGGGAGGTCATTTCTCATGATTTATTTGTGTTGTTAGGTAGGGGATATGCATACACGTAGATAAAGGACTACTGAAAGTGTCCCTCTCTATAATACGAATATATATGTTGTTTTGGTGTATAAAATTTCCACACCTTCTTAGCTTTATAAGATATTTTGGTTCCAATACCCCCATTGAGGGTAATTTAAATATGCTTATCTTGAATAGGAGGCTCTTCTTCACGTGAACCTATCAATCGATAGCTTATCGTACTTTTTCTTCTTCTTTTATCAACGGTAAAACAATAATAGAATATCAATGAATGTTCTCTTCTATATTTAAAGTTGGGTGATGTAATACCCTCAATTTTGTGAACGTGGCGAAATTTAAGTTGGGTGTTACTTCATGGAATAACAGTTATAATAATAGAAAATGAACTTAAATTGAATCGTTTTAAAAGATTTATCATTCGAATTATATAAATACCAGAGTTTACAAAATAAGGTCCCAGTATTTTCACGGTTACAAATGCATAAATAAGTTTAGTTAAATGGTTAAAACTGTCTACACAAAGGTCGAGTAAAATCTATATGTTTAGTTAAATGGTTGAACACAATATATTAGTGTGAGCTAATTAGACTCATAGTCATAGCTGAAAATTAAACAAAACAGTTATTATTCACTAACCTCATGTAACAAAAACGTTAACGTGTATCAACTAAATTGGCGTCTTTGTCGCCCTTGTAGGTAATTTGCCGTTATACCTATGTTCTCAAATATAGTGTGTTTGTTTGAACGTACTTGGTCAACACAAATAGGATTCGTCAATCTCAATAGGCCTATTCACAATATTCGCGCTCACTACTTCTAATGATTAACTGGTTCATGATATGGGGCCTTATGTTTGGCAATGATGGTACTTAGTGACAATAAAACAATCAGATAAGCATATATTTCAAATGTTTGTATGTTCATGTTAAAATAGCATGTATCTCCCCCTAAGGGTTTGTTAAATAATTAAGTAATAGAAAGTGAGGCTATGAACTCACCGTGAGTTGATGATGTTTAGTGTTCAAATGAATATGATGGATAAGCCAGGAAACCTCTACGTGCAACCTAAAATAGGGTGTTGCGACTTAGGTTTGGAATAATGTTTTTGAAGGTAATAACGAGTCTATATACGTCATTTATATTTATCATGATGTAGTACTTGAAAATTTATGTATGTCGTTTATAGAAATGGTTTAGTTTGTGAAAACATGTTTAGTTTATATATATCGTACTACCGTTCGGGCCATTATAATACAGAGGTCATGTAATGAATGTACGAGGAGCTAGGACACTTTAAATCATAAATCCAACAACTCGTGAGTACGTTCACCCCGAAGAGGCCCATCACATGAAGTTCTCTACTATTGTAGTACTTAGTATGTAAATCATATGTTTTGCTTGTTTGATTCAATACCGTAAGTGTTTAACAATCTTATATCGTTTTCAAAATAATTTTGGTTATGTTCCGCAAATGAGGTTTGGTCGATTTCAAGGTTCAACAAAAGTTATATGTGTGTTAGGTTATGGTAAGAATTAAAATGGTTGTTTACATGTTCTCGTCAATCACAAAAATAGCCATTCCAAAGTATAAGTATGCGATGTTATTCGATAAAAGTGATATTTATGTGTATGTAAAGAAATCTGCAAAGTTTCGCGAGCTATCGAGGTCGGGAGCTAGTTCTTTTGCAAAAACGTTTTGAAAAAATGAAAACCGGCAAACAGATTCAAAACAGCCGTGCGGCTAGGAAATTCAGCCTGCGGCTGAGGAACCTTAGCTTGAGGCTGTGTTTATTTGGTGAAGGTCTTAAGGCCTTTAGCCTGCGGTTGTGGTTTACAACCTGCGGCTAAGCCACTCAGTGTGGTTTTGTTGGTTTTTGTAAATTTCATTTGGCTCGTAACTTTGGCTCATAAGTCCGTTTTGGTTGATTCAAATTGCTATGGTTTTGGTTTGATCTTGTTTACAACAATATGTATATAACGAAGTCTATAAGTAAATGGTTTTGCAGAAAAAAATAGTATAAGTTCCTAGTTTCAATTGTTTGTTAACATAATATAACATGTAAGTTTAAGACTTGTTTTAAGGACTTTGTACATCATGATTTCCAATATAATGAACATATATAGTATAGCATAAGTACGAGAAACAAGTAAATGATGATGTTCATGAGTGTAAGCTAGGTTTTCTTACAACTTTTGGCTTTCAAAAGAAAGGACAAATAACAAGGACTTAGAACAAGGTTTTGAGCAATCTCCCTCACTTTAGCAACCTTCTACACCTCTTGTATTCTTGAAGGACTTTGTGATGAGACTTTAGGTGACTTGAGTAGATTTAAACTCAAGATGATCACATAAACTTGCAAGGGATTTGACGTAGTTTACTTTGGCATTTAATCTTCTTGAAATACTTGAAGTAGAAAATAATTGAAGAGTGTGTTTGGGTGTGTTATGTTGGACGACTAAACAAGGAGAGGGAAGGGATTTTATAGTGTCTTGATAAGGTACAAGAGTATTGATGGAGGTTTTCGGACCATGATTTAATAGTTATAATTCTTGTCTACCTAAGGTCTACCTATTGCACTAACGAGCAGTGAACCCGATCATACGTAGTATAGAAGGTGGTCAAGCAGAGGTCGTTCCCAAAAGCTATGTAGATAAGGATCCTATTAAGTCTAAGTGTCACTATTTTAAATGGTTTTAAGATTGAAATGATTAATTAAACTAAAGACAAGAAATAAAATGCGCAAATTAAATTAAGGTTGTGAACAGTGGTGAGAAAGTGTGCTAACCTAATTATTCATCCTATCATGTAATGTCTATGTTTTCTAATTACTTCCTATTGATTCAAGTGGGGGTTTAAGTCGCTATGACAACATTTGGTCAATTCGTCATAACCTATCAACAAAGGTTCCTACCCGACGTCAAAGGCCTACCCTTTGAGGAGTCGAGGGTCTCAAGCAACCTAAGCCAAGTCATTAAGTACCCTACATACAAGATTCGAAACAATGTGTGCCTGGACACTAGCATCTTAGACGCACATCCCTAACTTCTTAAGTTCATCCATCAAAACAGTGATCCTTTGGTCAATTCGCACAAGAGGGAAATGTAGTCTTTTGGTCAATTCTTACCAGCCCATTCTCTACCTACTTACTTAGGGTCAGTTGGTCAATTCTCCTAAGCAATTGATACGACCGCACTTCAAAACTACCAAAGCTAGGGTTACTACCATCGAACTATGCATGCATACACTAGAAACAATTATAGAAGCATGAAAACACAAATAATACAATCAAAGAATCATAACTAGGCTAGCACTAAGGGTGTTTAGCCGATCATATTAAAAGATACAATGAATTTAATGTTTAACATAATTAAAGACATGAATTAAACTGAAAGATAGTAGTAATCGCTAAATCTTATCCATATGGTGTGATTCCGCCCTTAGAGATGGCTCTGTATGCTTGGTATGATCTGCCCTTGGAACCCTCTACACGTTCTCTACCTTTGTGTTGTGAGTGAATGATGTAAAATGCAGATTTTAGGGTTTGTATTTATAGGCCCGATCATAGTTACGGCATACCAAAGTTGAGAGTTACGCCATAACTTTAGTGTCTTCTAAACAGAAAGCTCGTAGAAGTGACTACGGCGTAACCTTTGGATTAGTTACAGCGTAACAGTAGCTCCGCCGTAATTTAGTAGAAAGCTACATCGTATCTTTAATATCTTCTAAACAGAAGGTTGTTACGTCGTAATGCATGTGAGGAGGTTATGGCGTAGTTGACGGAGGCGCGAATTTCTTCATGACTTAGATGGCTACGACGTAACTTAAGTTGAGAGTTACGCCGTAACTGCAGTTGAGTTGGTCTATGTGACAATATCTCAGCTATGGTGTAATTGAGAATATGAATTACGCCGTATCTTTTTCATTAATAGCATACTAAGATAAAACCGTTAGGAAAATCTCCAAATCCGCGTCTCTAAGCTCCAATGCTCATATTTTACCTGGAAACAAAATATAAAGGAATAAGTGTATATATCCAAATAAATGACATAAAATATGAGCATAATCGAGGGAAATTGACACTTAAAAGTCAGGATTATTTGATGTTATCAAATATCCCTCCACTTAAACTCTACTTGCCCTTAAGTAGACCTTATTAGAATAATTTCTAAAAACATATCCCCCAAATACCTGGAAGATATGAGTTTAAAAATTCCTTATGATAGAATAAATCAAAGCCGAACACCTCATGAAATGGGAACAAACACTCATATTCTCTCTTCTAGTCTAAGTGTCAATTTCGAGGTGATCATTCAAAGCACAGTCATAACATGTATTCTATCATAAGCTTGGCGGTTACACAAATCTCCACCACTAGAGTTAAGGACTAAACAATCTTTGATGGCAATATGGGTGAACACAATATGAGGTTAAGGGTGAAATGTCATTACTAACGTGTCACGGCAAAGTGGACAAAATCAATGATACATGACCAAATCCATGGCCAAGACACCAAAGACTGCTCGCTTCATCACCTAGACACGCTTCATGACTAAAAGGTAAGATAAGACACGGGAAATAATTGGTGTAAAATGAAAAATAACAAAACAAATAGTATTAACCTATAACCAAGTTGTCACAGCCTACCGTCCATCCAAAGTTCAAGCTTCAAGATGAAGAAACAGGATCATGATGTATCGAGTAAATGTGCCATTAGCGGACGTCATGATGGGCACATTACCCGTTCTTCAAACTGTTGGTGTAATAATGTCATCAACTCAAATCTTCAAATGTGACCGAGGTGGTCTCCTCGATGCTAATATCTATTTAGCTCATAGTGCTTATACATTGCACTTAATAACATAACTAATAATTTTTTTTTCATAACTTTTTTTTAAGTATTACAAATAAAAAGATAAACATCCCCTCACTTGAGATGGACATATATGGAGAATATGGGGGTCTTCGATGATCTTCAAATGTAAGTCTTTGACGAAAGCGTGATTCCCGAACCTCTCTACTTAAACCTCGAACTTGGGCAAACAGTGACTTCCCGAACATAAATTAAGACTACACGGTAGGCTAAAGCGAATGGGTGTAATGAAACAAACATAATAAGGGTATGAAATGAAAGGAATGGCTCTGAAGGGTGTATCTAGGGGTATTTTGCACTAAAAGGTGAGTGAAACAAAATGGTTTAATATGGGGGTCGAATAGTCGAGATGACTAATCGATAAACACACATAAATAGGCTATTTGGGTGATAATCCTAAAATATTGCCTTCTTAAATTGATTATTCCATATATATCAAGCTAACTCGACACACCTAGTTTATGGTCTCGAAATAATGCAGATGCCAAGTTCTAAAGTTTACAAGCTATAGGCACACTCATAATTTGGTGGATTTGGGTAAATAAATGGAAACGGATAAGGCTAATCTCACCATGGAATATCAAAGGTCATAGTGTGCTCGGCTAAGGTCTAATCTAGTTAGGTTAAGAAAAACATGTCAAAATTTTAAAAATGCCAAAATTTTCAAAATAAACTAGAAAAACGATGGCAAATAAGTTCAAGTAATAATTATACTCCCGTCCCCCCACTTGAGATGTACAAAGTCCCTTTTGTACTAAACATTAAATAAAGGTGAAGAGAGAATAGAATTGGAGCGAGAACCTCCCTGAAATTTGCTCCTAAAAAGAGAAAGCCCACGAAGAAAATCGTGCCTTCTTTAAGTATCCATGAGCAAACTTCAATCCCTGAAATCACAACTAACCAACAAGAATAATTCTACAAATAAAAAGGAAAAAAAAAAAAAAAAAAAAAAAAAAAAAAAAAAAAAAAAAAACAAACCTAACTCACTTTCGTAGGAATCACGGTTGCATTTAGCATATGAAACAAGCCTTTTAAACCACGTGTCCCAAGTGGACGAGTGTAGTCTCGTGAGGGCTTACAGAGAACATACCTACAATTAAAAGTTCATTTAGAACTAATACAAGATTATTGTGCTAATGTTTAAGATTTAAAATTGAACTGCAGAATGAATTATGGCATAACCACAAGAATGAGTTACGCCGTAATTGGTTTGAACCTAGAAATTGTCTACAGAAGACTGTTACGGCGTAATGATGGAAGGAAGTTACGTCGTAACTGGTTGAAACCTAGAGTGTACTGCTACTATAAGATGGTTACGGAGTAACCATTGATAAAGGTATGCCGTAACTTGCTAATCGGGACAAAATCCATCTTTCTGTTAAAATCCGATCATATAACTCCAATTCCTACAAAAAATGTTACAAGCAAAAAACCCAACAATAAAAATGAAAATAAAGCAGAAAAAGGAAAGGTAAAATTCGGGTTGTCTCCAGAAAGAGCACTTTTCTTTATTAACGAGTCTTTAAGTTAGACTCAAAGTCATGGGGCTCAGAAGTGATTGTTGGTCATTTCGTGGATGAAGCATTCTCCGCGTTGAATCCACCCGATGAGTGTTTCGTCCTTCTTATATTCATCCCCAAGTTTTAGGCACCCTATGTAAAAGTTCTTTATCTTTTGATGCGAGTGTTTAAACCCGTTGACTTTATCCTCCTCGCTTATATCAAGAAGCGGTCGGGCGTGGCTTAACTGTCTCTTGGTCCACTTTTTGAAATTCAGAACGGTTCTTGGCATTTTAAAAATAGTTTTGTCATTGCCAATTTTTAACCAAACTACCCCCTTTTCAACATCTCCGCCTAATCCAGATATATTCTTGAAAGGCTTTCCAAAAATTACACCGGGGAGTCCATACTCCACAAATTCACTAATGTCATCTAACTCCACGAAGTCGACCAAAAAGGTATGCATCCCGACGAAAACATGAACATTAGTTGCGATCCCGAGGAAATTATTCCCTTTATACTCCAACTCTTTCATCATAATTTGGTTGTAACATTCTTTTGACATGACATTCACCGGAGAATTCATGTCAACGAAAGGATGGAAATCGATGAACCCTATTTTGCACGAGATTTGAAGGTTATAGGGATTTCGATGATGAATCCGAGTTCCCATCTCAAAAAACATTAATTGGTCCGGTGGTGAAAAAGTTTCTTCATGATTGTTGTGCCAGGGGACCATGTCAATGTCGCTAGAAAATTCATCGGGACTAATTCCCAATCTCTCCTCCTCTTCTTCATAGTCAACGAATACGTCAAAATCTTTTTCTGAAGAAAAATTGTTATGTTTTGAAGGAGTTTTAGGAGCATCATTCAAAAATTCTTCCAGGACATCACCCAAATCACCGTTATGATCGACCACACAAACCTTCTTTGGGACAGATAAAAGTTCATTTTCCCTGAAAGTAATAACTTCTCTGTTAGCTTCCAATGTCATTTTCCGAGCGAAAACATCAACCTTCGTGTGAGCAGTTGCGAGCATGGGTCTCCCTAGAATAATTGGGATCCGGTTGTCTTCAGCAATATCTAAGATAACAAAGTCCACTCGGAAAAGAAACTTGTTAATTTTCACGAAGACGTTCTCTACAATACCCTTAGACGACTGCATGGACTTATCTGCCATCTCGATGTCCATTTTAACCGGTTTTAGACACCCAACTCCCATACGTAAAAACATCGAATGAGGCATGATACTAATACTCGCTCCCAAATCAGTCAAAGCATTGAAGACTTTGAGATTTCCTATTAAGCAAGGGAGAGTAAAACATCCCGGGTCTTTTTCATTATGTGGCAATTCATTTCTTAAAATTTCCGAACACCATGCATTTAGTTGAATCGAAACTGACTCTTCAAGTTTACTCTTCTCATCACTTAATTCCTGAAAAATTTGAATTTCATTAGTTTTAATGGAATTAATTAATGGTAAATTTACCAGAAGAGCCCCAAGATCTTGAAGCAGGAGTTTTTCTTTGTTGAGCCTCCTTTTGACCTTCTCAGAAAAGGTAGTCGGTTCATCAGAAACTACCTCAATTATCACTGAGTTGACAATTTCTTCATTAGCTTTTATATTACGTTTATCCAAATAATCAGTAATGGCCTTGGAGCACAAGTCCACTTTCTTCTCTAAGCTTTTGATTCGGTCATCGTGAATCTTAAGGGAGGATATTGTGCTATCAAAAAAATTCCCTCATCATCTTTTCCTCCCTTTCATCTCTTTTTTTGGATTCCTCAATGTGTTTAAGAACACTTCTTCCAAGTCAATTCTCACCTTGGTTCCAACTAAACTTTTCACTTCTTCCATCCTCAGAGCTTCATCTTCTATAGCTTTCTCTTGTCTTCTTGTCTCAAATTTTGTCCCATAATCATCCCCTTTTTGGTCATAGTTTTCATGACCTTCTGCTGGAAATTGTCCTTAGGTCCATACCCTGTTTCTACATGCCATTTGTGGCAGTGATCAGTTGTCCGTCGAATAGATTCCAACGCTAGGTCGGGCTTCATTCCCGGAATAGGTCTTTGTGAGTCAAGAATCTGACGGGTCTCGACATTAATACCCCTATAAAAAACGTAGACAATTTGATGCTTATTGAGGTCATGTGTAGGACAAAGATAGAGAAGCTCATTGTACCTCTTCCATGCCTGATATAGTGTTTCTTTCCTTTCTTGAACGAACCTATAGATATCACCGAGAAGCTTAGTGATTTTCGAGGGTGGGCAGAATTGTTGCATGATAACATCAAATTATCCTGAATATTAAGTGTCAATTTCCCCCGATAATGCTTGTAATTTATATCATTTACATGGATTTACGCTTGTTTTCCATTATATTCCACTTTCAGGTAAATTACGAGCACTGGAGCTAAAGAGACGCGAAATTGGAGAATTATTAAAGATATATCATAGTATGCTCACTTTGAAGAAGTTACGGCGTAACTCATCTATCACATTACGCCATAACTAAAGCGTGACTCAGAAAGCCAACTCATCAGAAGATTACCGCGTAACTCTCCCAAAAGATTACGACGTAACTATATTAGGTCAAAAAAGGATCCGCGCCGCTGATAACTACGCCGCAACTCTTGATAAACTACGGCGTAACCAAGAATTATTGAAGATACGGCGTAACCACTTCTAAGGTTACGCCGTAACCAGCAGATCTAGTGCAATTTACAAAGAAATAGAGAATTACGGCGTAACTATTTTATTAGTTACGCCGTAACCCAGATCTGGCCTATAAATACCCTACGATTTCCAGCATTTCAAGGCATCCCATTTCACACACCATAACCAAATAACGTGGGAAGAAGCCAAAGGCAGGTCTAGAGGAGCATACGGAGCTAGCTCCAAGGGAGAAATCACTCCCCTACGATAAGCATTAGCATTTTATCTTTTCTTTACTTTCGATTCATGTACTTCGTAACATTAATTATTGAATTGATTTGTATGGTTAATATGAGCGGCTAAGCACCTCTTGGTGCTAGCCTAGTTATGATTCCTTAATTGTTTTGTTTGCGTTTATGTTACTTCCGCATAACTATTTTTAAGTGTATGCATGCATAGTTTATTGGTAGCTACCCTTGTTTCGGTAGTTTTGAATGGCGATAGTGGCTATTTGCTTAGGAGATATGACCAACTGACCCTAAGTGAGTAGACTGAGACGGGAAGGGTAAGATATGACCAACTGAAGACCCTTTCTACTTGTGCGATTTGATCAACCGATCACCTACCGTTTGGATGAACTGAAGAATTAGGGGGTGAGTGTTTAAGTTGCTAACGCCCGGGTACTCACTATTATAAGTCTAGCATGTAGCGGTACTTAATGACTCGGCTTAGGGGACCAGGAACAACTAGACTTATGAGGGGACACCTGACTTCTCCAGTGGTGACATCTTTGTTGATAGGTTAGGGCGAATTGACCAAATGCTGTCCTCTCGACTTTGATCTCACACAGTAATTGGAAGTAATTAGACGTAGACATGACTAGTTAGGATGAATAACTAGGTTAACACCACTCTTCTTTATTTATTACACCTTTGCCTTTACTTGCTTTAGTAGTTAATTAATTCCTTAATCATATTAAAATCTGTGACACCTAGACTTAGTAATAATCCAACACACATAGCTCTTGGGACGACCTCGGTTTTACCGATTACTACACTACACACGACCGGGTACACTGCCCGTTAGTGCATTAGGGTAGACCATAGGTATAACAAGACATTATAAATATTAAAACCTGATCAGTAAAACCTGCATCAAGTTTTTGGCGCCGCTGCCGGGGAGTTATTTTAGGATTGCTATTAAGTCTTTCATTTTTGTTTTGTTTTAAAATTTCTCAAATTCTCACGATCACTATTCAAGATTTTAGGTACCATGGAAGTTGTTAACATTGATAACCTCACTCTCGAGGAATATTTGGCGTTAACAAGAGATGAACAAGGACCGAGGATTGTTAGGCCGGCCATCGCAGAAGATGCTCAATTCGAAATCAAACCTTAATTTACGAGGGAATTGCGTGCAAATCCTTTCTCATGAGCATATTGACAACGTGGAATACATTGTCAGCCTATTCAAAATTCCTAGAGTCTCAAATTATGCTGTCATGTTACGAGTATTCCCTATTTCTCTCCTTTGGGCTGCTAAAAGGTGGGTTGATCGATTACCTGCCGGAACAGTCAACACCTGGCCTATCCTAAAAAAGTATTTCATTCAGAGATATTGTCCTCCATCCAAAACTGCTAAGCAATTAGAAGAAATCCATAGCTTCAAGCTAGAGGGTGATGAAACGTTGTACCAAGCATGGGAAAGGTATAACGAATTATTATACAAATGCCCTACTCACGACCTCAACAGCCAACAAAAGGTTAATGTTTTTTACAAAGGTCTGAACATCTCCTCAAGACAAATGATCGATTCTCAAGGGCCAATTCCTGGTATGACTCCAACATTGGCTTTGGAAACTATTCAAAATATGGCTGACCACTCTCACAAATGGCATAATGGGGGAAGCAACCGAATTAGAATGGAAATATGGAAGGGCTTGCAGCAATAAACAACAAATTAGAAAGTCTCGGAAGAGACATGAAGAAGCTCAAGGAAAATGTGCATTCCATTCAAATGGAACGAAATGGAGCTTCCCCTACTAAGGAATGTTCCTCCAACGAGGAAGTTAAAAGGATCGAAGAAGTAAAATATGGAAGTGGGAGCCCTTTCAACGGATACAATGGTAACGGGCCCAGATAGCGAGAAAAGTCCCCAGGATTCTACACAAGAATCAACAACAATCCTCCTATACCCAACCTTGAAGAAATTATGCATAGGCACATCGAGGAATCTACAAAAAAGGGAGATAGACTCAAGGAATGGATGGTAAAGGTGAAAGAAGACACCAATATGAACTTGCGTAACCAAGATGCTGCAATTAAAAACCTCGAAACACAAATTGGGCAATTGGCTAAACACCTTGAGACCAGTAATGCCAAAGCCATTGCCTGGAAAACCATTTTTGCTCAAGATAAGCCAAAGAAAGAGCAGTACACCTCCTCTATCACCAATGATCTGTCCGGGATCAACTACCTTAAAGAAGATGATAAATCGGAAGACGAAGAGGACCTGCCAAGCCAACTTCCTGAGACGCAACAATAGCAGGAAAGTTTTCTTCTTCCATGCACCATCGGTAATCTTAAAATTCCTGTATTAGCTGATTTGGGGGCTGGGGTAAACCTTATTTCTACCACTTTGTTTGATAAAATAAAACTTACCAATTTAAAAGAAACAACAATGATGATAGAAATGGCTGATTCCTCTAAGGCTGTACCAAAGGGAATAGCTAATAATGTGCTCCTTAAAATTGGAAAATTCCTTTATCCCATTGATTTTGTGGTTATTGACATGGGAAAATGAGAAACTTATAATTTAATTGTTGGAAGACCTTTCCTGGCCACTTGTCGGGCTCAAATTAAGGTTTTTGAAAAACAAATTTGTTTGGGAACTGATAATGAACGAATAACTTTCAGTATGAAAGAGCATTTAAACCACAAATTAGAAATTTCCAATAAAATTGATGTTGTTAATGTTCAATCACTCGATGCACCTTTATGTTATGATCCTAGTACTAAAGAAAATTTTGATAGTTGCAAGCAGAAACAGGAAATGACTGCCCAGGTCCAAGGTATTAAGGAAGCTCCAATTCCCAACAAACATTACTGCAGCCCGATATTAACCAAGGATAATGAATCAGTGACTGCATGGCCCTCGTGTAACCATTTTCGAGAATTTTGTGAGGGAAAGGCGGATGAATGGGTATGCCCTAACGAGGCTGAACGACATGATATTAAATTTGGGAAATTAGCATTTGAAGATTGGTACAAGATAAGATTTGGAGACTCAGAAATTAATAAGGGATTGGTAAAACAACTGAAATGCAATTACGATAACTATCGTCTTAATGATACGATAACTGATGATGAGAGATCAAACATGAGTACAACAAGTAATCCTACTGCTGAGGATGACGACTGGGGAAAGTCATGTATATCATTTAATGAGTGGCTATCTAAAAAATTTGGAACATGTAGCGTCGGTAACACGGCAAGAAAAAAAGTTTTTATCAAATGGATGAATGATTGCCGACTACTAGTAGAAGAAGTTGGCCAAGTCCAAAGGCCACCATAAAGCCCCGAAGCTCTGTGTCTAACTTAAAGACTCGTAAATAAAGAAAAGTGCTCTTTCGGGAGACAAACCAAGTTATCCCTTTCTTTTATTTTATTTCCATTTCTGTTGGGTTTTGTGTTTTTAACCATTTTTGCAGGAAACGAAGGATGATTGATGATGCAACATGCTGATCTGACTACAGTTACGGCGTAACTCATCTCAGTGGTTACGCCATAACCAACCCCTTGCAGCAGAATTTCGGATGCATTACCAATTACGGCGTAAGTCCATATCTGTGGTTACGCCGTAGCTACACTCTTGCAGCGTATGCCAGGTTTTGCCTAGTTACGGCGTAACTCCCTCTAAGAGTTACGACGTAACTATCCTCTGCTTTACTTCTTTCATTTTAAAACATGATAACCTTGTATTAGTATTTTAAATGAACTTTGTGGGTATGTTCCCTGTAATCTCTCACGAGACTTCACTCGTCCACTTGGGACACCAAGTGGTTTAAAAGGCTTGTTGAATATGCTAAATGCAACCGTGATTCCTACGAAAGTGAGTTAGGTTTGTTTTTCATTTTTCATTTTTTCTTTTTAGAATTATGCTTGTCGGTAGTGTGATTTCAGGGATTGAAGTTTGCTCATGGATGCTTATACGAAGGCACGACTCTTTTTCGTGAGCCTTCCTTCTTTTTGGAGCAAATTTCAGGGAAGTTCTCGCTCTAATTCTACTTTTATCTTCACCTTTATTTAACGCTTAGTACAAAAAGGGACTTTGTACAATTCAAGTGGGGGGACGAGAGTAGAATTGTCTCTTGAACTTTATTTTACCCTCGTTTTTCTAGTTTATTTTGAAAAATTATGCCATTTTTAAAATTTTGACATGTTTTTCTTAACCTAACTAGAATAGACCTTAGCCGAGCACATACAACCCTTGATATTATATGGTGAAATTAGCATTATCCGTTTCCAATATTTTACCCCAAATCCACCAAATTATGAGTGTGCCGGTAGCTTGTAAACTTTAGAACTTGGCCTTTGTATCATTTCAAGACCATAAACGAAGGCAGTATTATAGGATTATCACCCAAAATAGCCTACCATTGTGTGTCTATCGATTAGTCACCTCGACTTCTCGACCCCCATGTGAAACCCTTTTGTTGCACTCACCTTTACTGCAAGATACCCCTAGATACGCCCATCTGAGCCATTCCTTTCATTTTGTTAACCCAATATATTGTTTCGATACACCCATACACCTTAGCCTACCCTATAGTCTTTATTTGTGATTGAGAAGTCATCATTTGCCTAAGTTCAAGGTTCAAGTGGAAAGGTTCGGGAATCACGCTTTTGTCGACGACACATTCTTAAAGATCATTGAAGACCCCCCGAATTTCCATTGTTCATCTCAAGTGGGGGGATATTATGTTTAGTTGTTATGTTGAAAAAATATATATATATTTAGTTTATTGTAAAGTGCAATGTTATAAGCACTATGTTATGAGCTTCATATAGATTTAGTATCGAGGAGGCCACCTCGGTCACATTCGAAGATTGGAGTTAGTTTGTGTGCCAACATTTAAAGAAAAGGTAGTGTGCCCATCATGACGTCCTCTAATGACACATCTACCTAGTATTTCATGATCCGGTTTCTTAACTTCAAAACTTGAACTTTGGGTGGACGGTAAGTGGTGATGACTTGGTTATAGATTTAGACTATCTGCTTGATTTTTATTTTACACCATTTATATATCCCATGTCTTATCCTACCCTTTAGTCATGAAGCGTGTCTAGGTGATGCAGCGAGCAATCTTTGGTGTCTTGGCCATGGATTTGGTCATGTATCATTGATTTTTTCCACTTCGCGGTGACATGTTAGTAATGAAGAGTCACCCTTAACCTTTGTCGTGTTTACCCATATTGCCTTCGAAAATTGTTTAGCCCTCTAGTGGTGGAGATTTGTGTAACCGCCAAGCTTTTGATAGAATACATGCTATGACTGTGCGATTAAGTGATCACCCCGAAATTGACACTTAGAATAGTTGAGAGATTTGAGTGTTTCGTTCCCATTTCGTGAGGTGTTCAGCTTTGTTTTATTCTAGCATAAGGGATTTGTAAACTTATATTTTCCAGGTTATGGGAGATATCTTTTTAGGAATCTATCTAATAAGGTCTACTTGAGGGCAAGTGGAGTTCAAGTGGGGGGATATTTGATAACATCAAATTATCCTGAATATTAAGTGTCAATTTCCCCCGATAATGCTTGTAATTTATATCATTTATATGGATTTACGCTTGTTTTCCATTATATTCCACTTTCAGGTAAATTACGAGCATTGGAGCTAAAGAGATGCGGAATTGGAGAATTATTAAAGATTTATCATAGTATGCTCACTTTGAAGAAGTTACGGCGTAACTCATCTCTCACATTACGCCGTAACTAAAGCGTGACTCAGAAAGCCAACTCATCAGAAGATTACGGCGTAACTCTCCCAAAAGATTACGACGTAACTATATTAGGTCAAAAGAGGATCCGCGCCGCTGATAACTATGCCTTAACTCTTGATAAACTACGGCGTAACCAAGAATTATTGAAGATACGGAGTAACCACTTCTAAGGTTACGCCTAACCAGCAGATCTAGTGTAATTTACGAAGAAATAGAGAATTACGGCGTACCTATTTTATTAGTTACGCCGTAACCCAGATCTGGCTTATAAATACCCCACGATTTCCAGCATTTCAAGGCATCCCATTTCACACACCACAACCAAAGAACGTGGGAAGAAGCCAAAGGCAGGTCTAGAGGAGCATACGAAGCTATCTCCAAAGGAGAAATCACTCCCGTACGATAAGCATTAGCATTTTATCTTTTCTTTACTTTCGATTCATGTACTTCTTAACATTAATTATTGAATTGATTTGTATGGTTAATATGAGCGGCTAAGCACCTCTTGGTGCTAGCCTAGTTATGATTCCTTAATTGTTTTGTTTGCGTTTATATTACTTCCGCATAATTATTTCTAAGTATATACATGCATAGTTTATTGGTAGCTACCCTTGTTTCGGTAGTTTTGAATGGCGGTAGAGGCTAGTTTCTTAGGAGATATGACCAACTGACCCTAAGTGAGTAGACTGAGACGGGAAGGGTAAGATATGACCAACTGATGACCCTTTCTACTTGTGCGATTTGACCAACTGATCACCTACCGTTTGGATGAACTTAAGAATTAGGGGGTGAGTGTTTAAGTTGCTAACGCCCGGGCACTCACTATTATAAGTCTAGCATGTAGCGGTACTTAATGACTCGGCTTAGGGGACCAGGAACAACTGGACTTATGAGGGGACACCTGACTTCTCTAGTGGTGGCTTCTTTGCTGATAGGTTAGGGCGAATTGACCAAGTGCTGTCCGCTCGACTTTGACCCCACCTAAAGTAATTGGAAGTAATTAGACGTAGACATGACTAGCTAGGATGAATAACTAGGTTAACACCACTCTCCTCTATTGATTACACCTTTGCCTTTACTTGCTTTAGTAGTTTATTAATTCCTTAATCATATTAAAATATGTGACACCTAGACTTAGTAATAATCCAACACACATGGCTCTTGGGACGACCTCGGTTTTACCGATTACTACACTACACACGACCGGGTACACTGCCCGTTAGTGCATTAGGGTAGACCATAGGTATAACGAGACATTATAATATATTAAAACCTGGTCAGTAAAACCTGCATCATTGCACAAACTCTTTTCAGAGACGATCCCATGTTCCCTTACATTCGGTACGGAGTTTATTAAACCACCTTCTAGCTGGTCCCTTGAGAGTCACAGGGAATACTTTCACCATGATGGAGTATCTTGAAATATTCGGATGCCAAAAGAGAAGACAAATAAAGTACTTCCTCAACATGCTCTTGAACATCTTCATTCTTGTCTCCTGAAAGCGTAAATCATGCAATTCCGGATGAACTAGCTTGGGATAGAGAATTCCCCGATTCCAGGGTTTTGTGTGAAAGTCCTTTGACAATTCGTGTTTGTTGTTTCCAGATATTGTTCCATCGTTAGCCCGTCAATACTAATCTCCTAATTTGCTTCGGGCTCAGAATCAGACTGATTAGACTCATAAAATGAGAAGATATTATGGATTGGAATAGGAGAGTAGTCTCTTCTTGTCCAAAATTGTCTTTCCGGATTGTCGAACGAAGTGGCCAGGAATGGTTTGTAACTTCGAGTTTTGTATCCTGACATGAGAAAAGAAAAAGAAAATTAAATAAAAATAGACTTTATAAAAAACCTAATATAGCTCCCCGGCAGCGGCGCCAAAATTCTGATGCAGGTTTTCCGACTAGGATTTAATATTTATAATTCATCTACCTAAGGTCTACCTATTGCACTAACGAGCAGTGAACCCGATCGTGCGTAGTATAGAAGGTGGTAAAGCCTAGGTCATTCCGAAGAGCTATGTAGATGAGGATCCTATTAAGTCTAAGTGTCACTATTTTAAATGGTTTTAAGATTGAAATGATTAATTAAACTAAAGATAAGAAATAAAATGCGCAAATTAAATTAAGGTTGTGAACAGTGGTGAGAAAGTGTGCAAACCTAATTATTCATCCTATCATGTAATGTCTATGTTTTCTAAGTACTTCATGTTGATTCAAGTGGGGGTTTAAGTCGCTATGACAGCGTTTGGTCAATTTGTCATAACCTATCAACAAAGGTTCCTACCTGACGTCAAAGTCCTACCCTTTGGGGAGTAGAGGGTCTCAGACAACCTAAGCCAAGTCATTAAGTACCCTACATGCAAGATTCAAAACAATGTGTACCCGGGCGCTAGCATCTTAGACGCACATCCCTAACTTCTTAAGTTCATACATCAGAACGGTGATCCTTTGGTCAATTCGCACAAGAGGAAAAGGTAGTCTTTTGGTCAATTCTTACCAGCCCCTTCTCTACCTACTTACTTAGGGTCATTTGGTCAATTCTCCAAAGCAATTAGATACGACCGCACTTCAAAACTACCGAAGCTAGGGTAACTACCATCGAACTATGCATGCATACACTAGAAACAGTTATAGAAGCATGGTAACACAAATAATACAATCAAGGAATCATAACTAGGCTAGCACCAAGGGTGCTTAGCCGATCATATTAAAAGACACAATGAATTCAATGTTTAACTTAATTAAAGACATGAATTAAAGTTAAGGATAATAGTAATCGCTAAAGCTTATAAATATGGTGTGATTCCGCCCTTGGAGATGGCTCCGTATGCTTGGTATGGTCTGCCCTTGGAACCCTCTTCACGTTCGCTGCCTTTCTGTTGTGAGTGAATGATGTAAAATGCAGTTTTTAGGGTTTGTATTTATAGGCCCGATCATAGTTACGGCGTAACCAAAGTTGAGAGTTATGCCGTAACTTTAGTGTCTTCTAAACAGAAAGCTCGTAGAAGTATCTACGGCGTAACCTTTTGATTAGTTACGCCATAACAGTAGCTTCGCCGTAATTTAGTAGAAAGCTACGCCGTATCTTTATTATCTTCTAAACAGAAGTTGTTACGTCGTAATGCATGTGAGGAGGCTACGGCGTAGTTGACGGAAGCGTGAATTTCGTCATGACCTAGATGGCTACGGCGTAACTTAAGTTAAGAGTTACGCCGTAACTGCAGTTGAGTTGGTCTCTGTGACAAAATCCCAGCTACGGCGTAATTGAGAATATGAGTTACGCCGTAGCTTCTTCATTAATAGCATACTAAGATAAAACCGTTAGGAAAATCTCGAAATTCATGTCTCTAAGCTCCAATGCTCATATTTTACCTGAAAACGAAATATAAAGGAATAAAAGTATATATCCAAATAAATGACATAAAATATGAGCATAATCGGGAAAAATTGACACTTAAAAGTCAGGATTATTTGATGTTATCAAGTATCTGAGTCATAAATTTGCTATCAAAGGTTTGATGTGTGGCAACATCTTGAGTTAGGTGCATTCTAATCAAGGCACATGGCCTAGTGAATCACTGCATGATTCACTAAAAAAATGAGGTGGTGTTAATGCATTTATGGTGAGACTTAGAGCCAAAGGGTGAGTTTGCTATAGGTTAGTGGTTACTATAGTGTGATTCATCACCAAGACTAAAAGTCTTGGTGATTTATTCATCTTAAATGCCCCACATGAGTACAAGGGGGGAATGAGCTGGAAAAGATACTAGTTAATTTATTTGGTGATTTAGTCTTGTTTATTTTGTTAGTAACATGTTTTTATAAAAACTACTAAGACATAAATGTCATTGTGGTTTATTTAAGAAAGAATATGACTTATGTTAGATGAGGTGGAAACAAGAAAACATAAATTGTTTTCCTAACTTACTTTTAAGTGATGTGTTGTTGTGTTATAAAATGATCTCGAGAATTATCATTAAGTAATTAATTCATGAAACTTAAAACCGGATGAGGTAAAAATATGGAATTCTTGAAAATATCAAAACTCGTCAATATACTATAATTCAGTATATTAAATGATAGATATCTTTAGTTGAACTCGTAGACGTTGCTAAAATCTAAAATTATAGGTTCGGGATTACGTGGAATAATAATCGTACAATGTATTCATAAAAATGGGAAAAAAATGTTACTCGTAAAATACTTACTAAATGAAATATTTAAACGATGTAATAATTTGAATTGTGATTTCATAATTTGAGAAAGGTTACTTGATTTGCACACTCCACTAATTGATTTGCACATTCAAAAGCATTATCTTTTGACATATATATACCTTTATATCACTCCAACTCATGTTCACTACTATAAATGTATAAATGTCAAAACACGATATTTTTAAATGTGCAAATCAATTAGTAAAGTGTGTAAATCACCTCTTACCTACTCATCCTATATGCCCTAAGAAATTTCTATTTTTCAAAATGACCCGAGGCGAAAGTCGCCCCTGGTATGCTTGGGCGACTCCTACAGAATCATGACAAGTGTCTCATGGTTGGTGGGATTTTTTTTCTTTTAGTGTAAATTACATGTATACCCTCACACTTTTTTTTGTATTTATAGCTTTAAAACTTGTACATTTTAATTATTGTGCCCACTCTAGCCACCACCACTTACTCCCGCCACCACCACCAACTACGACGATGACCACCACCCACTCCGACCACCACCGCCGCTCCGGCTACCTCAACCCACCACCCACCTTCTCCTTCATCTCTCTTCCTCCTTCCTCATCACACAAACCATAATAATAAAAAAAACACCATCATCTCCACCATTCGTTGCCGTTCTTTCTACCGGAAACCACCACCACCATCACAACAGCCGCCGTTATTTCTACCAGAAACCACCACCACCACCATCACTCTTATCACCGAACCATATATTTCATTTCATTCATTTTTCTTCGTAATCACCATCCACCAAAAATAAATCGATAACAATATTAAAACCACAAGCACAATTCAAACCACAAACACAGTAACCAAAATATTTTATTTTCCTTTTTGATTTTTTCTTCCCAAAAATACAAATCCAACAATCACAACCTTATAACCACACTTAACCTTAGCAATACCTACTGAGAGAATGAAGACAAGACAAAGAAGATCAACAGAAAAGAGATGAACAAGATAACAAAAGATATTGGGCGTAGAATATTCCAGATCTCACGACCACCAATTGTTAACTCCGATCGGTTTGCAACTGAGGACCACAAGGGACGATTTGAAATTTACACAGGTAGGGGCGATTTGCAACTGAAGACCACAAGGGGGACGGTTTGCAACTGAAGACCTGTTAAAAGAGAGAGATAGAGAGGTGGGTGGTGAGAGAGAGAGATGTGGGTGTCGGGTGGTGAAAGATAGAGAGATGAAGGAGGAGTGAGGGTATATATGTAATATACTAAAAACAAGACACCCATCAACCTTGGGACACTTGGCAAGATTTTAGAGGAGTCGCCCAAACATATCCGAGGCGACCTTTGCCTCGAGGCATTTTGAAAAATGGAAAATTTTTAGGGTACATAGAGTAATTGGATGTGTACTCTTGATGTAGATAAAGAATTACCTCAAAACATATCCTTCAAGCTTTTTAAACTCATTTTCTACGCGTATATATTATTAAAAATTGCTTGGACAAACTAGCTAATATGTTCACTACATTTCAAGTTAATATATATTAAAAAAAAGAAGAAAAGAGCATCCAACGAAACACTAGGGTATATACATGTCATCTCTGCACGAGTCATGCTACAGTAGGGCTGAGCAAAACCGACTGAAACCGAATAAGCCCGACCAACCGACCGAACCGAATTCAGTCCGAAACTGACCGAGATATTTCGGGTCGGGAGTCGGTTTTATATATTAACGTGTAACGGTATCGGTCGGTCGGGATAAAAAACCCAATGGAGCCCGATTTATCCCGTTTGCCCGATTAACTATTAGGTTTAGGGAAACAAAAGCGCCCCTTTTATCTTTTACGCCTTCTAATTTTCAGTCTGTCTCACTGTCATACGATGCAAAACAAAAACACCACACTGAATTAATCAAGATCAACCAATGGATCAATCTCATCTTAAAAACACCACATATGAATCAATCTCATCTTCTGTACCTACATGTGAATCATTCTCATCTCAACAAAACAATATAATGGAAGTAAGTATTTGTACATGGTTTATAAGTAATTGATTATTGATTTAGAAGTAATTGATTATTAGAAGTATTTGATTAATACTTGATTATTAATTGATTATTGTACATGTTTTATAAGTAACTGTTGTGTTAAATGTTAATGTGGACAAAAAACGTGGACATGGTAATTGATTAATGATGACATAACTGATTACTGATGAATAATTGTTGTTAATGATGACATAACTGTTGAAAAACGTGGACATGGTAATTGATTAATGATGACAAAAATCGTGGACATGGTAAGTTGGTAATTGTTGTGTTAATGATGACATAACTGATGAATAATTGATATAAAAAGTTAGTGATGACATGAATATAAAAAGTTAAACTGATGACATAAATATTGAATATGTTAGTGAATATGTTACTGATGACATAACTGATTTTTTGTGTTAATGAGTTTGTTTAGGATCAACCGATAGACGTTGATAGTGTTGAATGTGGTGATAATAAACGCAAACGGAAATCCCCATCCAAACCAAGGAAAACGACTTTTGAGTGTTGGAAGTACTTTGATCCAAAGTATGAAAAAGATAAAAATGGGGTAGCCATTAAGATGGCCTATTGCAAATGGTGTGAAGCGGTTTTCAAAGCCGACTCCGCTAAACATGGTACTCGGCACTTGAATACTAATTATGTAAACTGTGATAATAACCCCGATGTTGAGAAACTTAGGAAACAAAAAAAACTAGCGTTTAAGAAAAAGATTGGGGAGAATGATGAGGGTGGCAGTAACATTGGGACTTTAGAAACCTGGAAGTATGATGAAAAGGAGATTAAAAAGTCGTTGATTAAGTTAATTTTTCTTGCTGGGCTTCCATTTAAGTTTGTAGAACACCCATCATTCATAAAATTTTCCACGAACATGCAACCTAGATTTAATATGCCCTCTTGTTTTACTGTTGCTAGGGATATTTCAAAGTTTTATATTGACGAGAGGAAGAGCCTATTGAATTTCTTAAGCAACAAGGCCACCACAGTTCATTTAACCATCGATACGTGGACTTCTAGTTGTAAAAGAACGAACTTTACGGTTTTAACCGCCCACTTTATAGATGATGATTGGGTAATGCACAAAAGAATTATTAATTTTAGACCAATTCATAGCCATAGAGGGGTGGATATTGGTAGGGCACTTTTGGAATGTATAACCGGATGGGGTATAAAGAATGTTATGACCATTACGGTTGATAACATTGCTTCAAATGACAAAGCTCTTGAATACTTGGAAGAAAATTTACCAACTAAGTATGATGGTGGTAAACATTTTCACATAAGATGTATGGCTCATATTTTAAACCTAGTTATCAAAGATGGTTTAAAAACATTCAACAAGGAAGTGAATACCATAGCCTTGGCCGTGAAATACATAAAACATTCGAGCCAAAAGAGTTACTAACTTTAAAGAAAGTGTTGAAAAGGCTTGTACTTCAAATAAGTTTTTGGTTTCTGAATGCCCTACAAGATGGAATTCCACACATGATATGTTGAAAACCACCATTGAGTTAAAAGAAGCTTTTTTTATTATGATTTTAATAACTCTTATTTTGCTCGAGACCTTGAGGAAATACCTAAGCGGGTTGATTTTGAGGTTTGTAAGAAGGTAGTTGCATTTTTGGAAAAATTTAAGGAAACATCCGAGCTTGTGTCAAACGTATCATGTCCCATAGCTCATTTGTAGTTTGGAGAGGTACTTGATATTGATAAGCATCTTCGTGAGTGACAAGAAAATGCTTCTTTTAAGGCAATGATTGAAGAAATGAGAAAAAAGTATGACAAATATTGGGTTGATTACAAAAAAATCAACTATTATATGTACTTTGCCGTTATCTTAGATCCCATAATAAAGTCAAAAATAATTGGCTATGGGTTTAGAAATTTGATGGAAAATGGTTGTATACCCATGGAGGTCGATGAAGAAAGTGACGAGACGACAATTACATTTTTAACTGACGAAGAATATGTGACAAATTGGTTAAGAAGGTTGAGAAAGATATGGGGGTCTTGTTTGCCATGTACAAAGAAAAATATGGCACAAACATATCAAGTGACATACCAAAAGCAACATCAAGTCAAAGTACTAACACAAGTCGTCGTCGTGGTAATTCTTTCTTAAATGCGTTTAAAGATAAAGTTGGAAATAAGTTGAGCGGGGGTGAAGACGAGTTGACCAAATATCTAAAAGAACCGCGCCTTGAGCTAGAGAATGACGAAGACTTCGACATACTTAATTGGTGGAAGGTAAATAGTCCAAGATTTCCAATTGTATCAAGGATGGCGAAAGGTAATAACTTATGTTTTTTTATTAAATTTTAGATATCTTTGTGCTTTGTTTTTTTTTTATTAATTTATGTTTTTTATTAACTTTGTTTTAGATATCTTGTGCATCCAAGTATCCACCGTTGCTTCCGAATCCGCCTTTAGTGCGAGTGGTCGCGTTTTGGACCTGTATAGCAATTCTTTAGTGCCTAACATTGTGGAGACTTTGGTGTGCACACAAGATTGGATTCGTACATCTAGTAGAAAGATCACTTTGGATACGTTTGAGAATTTAGTGAAAGTCGACGAGCTTGCTAAAGGTAAACTATTTATATATAAGTTTATTGGTTATTTTAGTAAGTGTAATGTGAAATGCTATATTTGACTTATGTTGTCATGTTATTTCTAGAAATTCAAGAGGCGTTAGACAAACAAAAGGGAGAACATGGAAAAAAGAAGAATATTGCGCCATGATTCAAGAATGTTGTCATTGAACTTGTGCTTTGTATTTGTATTTGGTTGCTTATTTGAACTTGTGATTTGTATTTGTATTTGGTATTTTGGTTGCTTATTTGAGCTTGTGATTTGTATTTGTATGTGATTTGTATTTGCCAGGTTAATTTGTTATTTGTATGTCACGTTAATTAAGCAGTGACTACTAGAAATTGTATTTGTGATTTCTATTTGTATGTCAGGTTATGGATCTGCTACAGGATAAACGGGCTGGGCTACTACAAGATAAACGGGCTGGGGTTTTGGATCTGCTACAGGATAAACTGGCTGGGCTGCTTATACCCCCGAAACGAACCGGATGGGCCTGAGTAAACCGAACCGACCCGACTTCTATTCGGGTCGGGAGTCAGGATGGTTTTTTTGCTTCTTTCGGTATCGGGATTTCAAGGGTCGGGTCGGGATCCGCCCGATGCTCAGCCCTATGATACAGAGTCATAGTCGATCTATATGTATCGTTCCACCATGAGTCATGATACAAATCAATTCTAAGTAACGAGGGTCATGAAGTTCTACAAGTACTTTATGTAGTCGAAAGCAATTTACAAACACAAATCCTAAAAAAGTAACTAATCTTGGAGACATCTAAATAATTTAACGCATACATGCACATAATATAAGATTTTACATTTAGTAGAGATCAAGTAAAGGTAGTAAAGTTTGTGATTTGTTTTTTCCTTAAAACTCCCTTAACAGCCTATATGATCTGTTTTAATGAAAATAAATATAAGAATGAGTTATATTATCAAAATTGGAAAGTAACATTAAAATATAATAGTTGTAATGAAATCAACCTCAATTGCTTATTGAGGGATTTAAGATCTGTATTTATAATTGATAAAAGCACAAATACAAGGAAGCACAATTAATACAATGAATCACAATCAATCACATTTACTGTAATCACAATCAATCACATTTACTGCAAATTATTTCCATTTACACCTCCTGCAATCGAAATGGTGGCGGTCCAAGACGAAGCATGTTGCGAAAGACTTCAAATTGAGTACGCGGAAGACTTTTGGTGAAGATGTCAGCCACCTGAAGATTGGTTGGAACAAACTTGGTATAGAGTTTTCCTGAGTTGACTAGCTCCCGAATAAAGTGATAGTCCAAGTCGATATGCTTTACACCTTGTGGGACACCGGATTTTGGGTCATGAACAAGACACTTTTGTTGTCACATAAAAGCGTAGGATGAGTAGGTGGAAGAGCATGTAATTCTCGCAGAAGATGAGTTATCCAGACTAACTCTGTTGCAGTGTTCGCCATTGCCCCATATTCTGATTCACAGCTGGAGCGAGAGATAATAGGTTGTTTCTTAGCACTCCAAGATACCAGATTTCCACCAAGAAAGATAGAGTAACCATACGTGGACCGGCGCGTATCAAGACAACGCGCCCAATCAGCGTCAGAATAGCCAACAACGCACGGAGTGTGAGGTCGGCTATAAGTGAGACCGAAGGAAAGAGTTCCTTTAACATAACATAGAAGACGTTTAATAGACCTGAAATAATCAACAGTGGGATAATGAAGAAACTGAGAAAGTTGATTCACCGCATAAGATAAATCCGGTCTGGTGATGGTTAAGTATTGCAAAGCTCCGACTAAGGACCGATATAAAGTAGGGTCCGAGTATGGTACTCCATGAATAGTAAAGGACTCGTGAGGAGCAAGAGGAGTGCTCACGGGTTTGGAGTCGTATAAGTTTGCCCGTAGAAGAATATCTTTGGCATATTTTGCTTGCGTAAGAAAAAGGCGAGTATTAGTGTAGACGACCTCCAAACTCAAAAAATAACTTAGATCCCCAAGATCTTTAATGGCGAACTCGCGGTGTAAATGAGCAATAAAAATTTGAATTTCGGCTTCATCATTACTTGTTAAGATAAGATCGTCCACGTAAACGAGAATATACATGATGTGTGAGTCTTTGCGAAGAACAAAAAGAGAGGTATCCGCGTGACTACATGTGAAGCCGTAGGAAAGAAGAAATGTACTGAGACATTGGAACCAGGCACGAGGAGCCTGCTTGAGTCCGTACAGAGCTTTAGAGAGTTTACAAACATGATTCAGAAATTTGGAATTCACAAAAGTGGGCGGTTGTTCCATAAAAACTGTTTCAGTCAAGTTGCCGTTTAGAAAGGCATTTTTTACATCAAGTTGATGCAACTTCCATTTGTTAAGTACCGCTAGAGATAATACAATACGCACCGTGGAAGCTTTAACTACGGGACTAAAAGTATGAGAATAGTCCAACCCCGGTATTTGCGTGAAACCTTGAGCCACTAAGCGCACCTTGTAACGCTCAATAGATCCATCAGAGTGATATTTAACTCGAAACACCCATTTAGAACCCACAATATTGGTAGAGGAGGGACGTGGAACTAGGGTCCATGTGTTATTTTGATGAAGTGCCGTAATCTCATCATTCATTGCTGCCATCCATTGTGGATCTTTAGATGCCGATTTGAAACCCCGTGGTTCGACAATAGAAGACAAGGCAACGTGTAGAGCATGTAAATGTAGGGCAGCAAGATCCGCTTGGTGCTTAGTCTTAAATATTCCCGCCTTAGCTCGTGTTCGCATAGGATGAGTGTTGGAAGTGAACGTGTCGGGTACATTTGTAGTTGGTTCTGTGGCGGCCGGTGCAGGTGCGGATTCTGGGGAGTTAGGTTATGGACTGGGTTCTGTGAAGGAAGGTTCGGGTATGAGGGGGACGGTTTCAGGAAGTGTTGTAGTGGGTTCGGAGTTTGGGTCAGGAAGGTTATTGTTGGTTTGAGGGAGGTTTAGATTGTAGGTAATGGAAGGATTTGAAGTTGTAGTGGTGTTGTTTGGTTGTGGGGCGTTTGGTAGGGAGTGGGCCGATTGGTGGGTGACAAAGTGGACAAGAGTTTGAGGAGGTGCTGTTATGAGGTGGGCCAGATGGGTTGTTTGGTTTGGGATTGGTTGGTAAAGGTTTTTGGTTAGGTGAATCTTCACAGAAGGTTCTAAGTACCAAGTTTTGATAAGATGATGAGGCACTAGAGGTTTTAAAAGGAAATAAGGTTTCATTAAATCGAGCATGGCGAGAGACAAAAACACGACTTTTCGCTGGATCCAAACACCGAAAGCCTTTGTGCGTTGAACTGTAACCAATAAATACACATGGAAGACTTTTAGGCTCAAGTTTATGCTTGGCATAGTCACGCAAATAAGGGAACACTTGGCAACCGTATACTCAAAAATTGGCATAACACGACATTTGATTGAATAATACTTGAAAAGGAGACTTGTTTTCAAGGAGTGGCGTTGGCACATGATTAATAATATAGGTGGCCGAAGAAAAAGCATCGGTCCAATATTGAGCCGGCACGTGTGCATTAAATAACATGGCTAGACTGGTTTCAACAATATGACGATGTTTCCTCTCAGCACGTCCATTTTGTTGTGGCGTGTATGGACATAAATATCGATGAAAAGTTCCATTGTCCTCAAAATTTTTCCGAACTGTATGATTCACAAACTCGGTTCCACCATCACTCTGGAAAACTTTTATTTTTCTGGAGCGTTGATTTTGAACAAGATTGATAAATGCAGGTAAAACCGCATAGAAGCCTGTTTTGGTTTTAAGAGGATAAAACCATGTAAATCTGGAGTAATCATCTATAAAAATAACATAATAACGATATCCATCAGTCGAAGTAATAGGAGCCGGACCCCATAAATCACAATGCACCAAATCTAATGGAAAAGAAGCTCGTTTTTCATTCGAAATAAAAGGTAATCGATGTCCTTTAGCAAGTTGGCACGAAGTGCAAATGTCAAGTTTAGGTAATAAGGAAGAAACAGATAAAACACCAAGTTTATTCAAACTAGAAATAATATCAAAAGAAACATGGCCCAAACGGGCATGCCACAACTCATAAGAGGCTTTAGTAGAAACAACCGCAACAAAGGCTTGTGGTCCATCTTTCAGCAAGTAAAGTCCATCAACGCATTTCCCTCCAGCAAGTACCTGTCTTGTCTTCCGATCATGAATATGGAAATAATGCTTAGAAAATAGGACATCAACAGGATAATCGGCTGTCAACTTGCTTATAGATAACAATTTCTTTTTGAGGTTTGGAACAATAAGGACATTACGCAGATTAATATTACTGCAAATCTTATGAGACCCCGTATGCGTAATCGGAAGTGTTTTACCATTTCCAAAAATAACCTGACTATTACTTTTGTATGGAGTAGTGTGGTGAACACATTCTTGATTTGGTGCCATATGATCAGTTGCGCCAGTGTCCCCGGCCCAATCAGGAGTGTCATTATTAACGCGACACTGAGCATGGAACGCCTTTGCCAAGTCATTATCTATAGCAGGAGTTTGAGTGGCAAAGGTATGAAGATCTGGACACGAAGAAGCATAATGACCGTTTGTACGACATAATTGGCAATGAGGAGGCCGACGATTACCACGACCTTTTGCAACAGTACCCCGAGAATAATTTCCTCAAGAAGAGAAACCACGACCCCGTCTAGGCGTTGAAGATTCACGGATGTTCTGGACATGAAAAGCAGCCCGAGGAGGAGTAGTTCCATGAAGAGATTTGAGAAACATCTCGTGACTTTCCGCCTGAGCAACGAGGTCACGGAATAACGGGGCAGGTTTGGTAGCCCGTAAAACAGTAGAAAAAACTTCATACGATGGTCCGAGTACACAGAGAAACCAATGGAGTTTATCAATCTCAGCCACTGGGTACCCAATCGCAGCAAGCTGTTCACACAGGTTTCTAAACCGGCGAGAGAAATCACTAACATAAGACGTACCTTTGGAGAGCTGTCGAAAAGAGTCTCGAAGAGACTGAACGCGTTCCAAGGATGCGTTACTGTACGCTTGTTCAAGAGCGGTCCAGATTTGGTGGGTAGAGGTTAAGTCCAAAACTTCAGCGGCTGCTTCTTCGGTTAAGGAGGAGAGGAGCAGTAGCGACGCCTTTTGATCATCAGCACTCCAGGTAAGGTAGGCCGGATTAGGAACAGTTTTGTTGTCGGTAGTGACAGATTCAGGCGGTGGTTTGGTTGAACCATCGATATGATCTAACAATTTGTGAAGGACGATGAGAAGCCACATATGGTTTCTCCATACGAGATAATTGGAGGCGGATAGTTTTATAGGGGAGAGGTGAGAGACAAAAGATGTGGTGGGAAGAGGATCAGTGGAGGCGGCAGCCATTTGAAGAAAAGAAAGGGTAAGGTGAGGGAATCCTGGCTGATACCATGTAATGAAATCAACCTCAATTGCTTATTGAGGGATTTGAGATCTGTATTTATAATTGATAAAAGTACAAATACAAGGAAACACAATTAAATACAATTAATACAATGAATCACAATCAATCACATTTACTGTAATCACAATCAATCACATTTACTGCAAATTATTTCCATTTATAATAGTCAATATTTTTAAATAAGCTATGCAATAGTAAAGTTTTTTTTAAGACAATTAGTTATTCAAAAACTCCAATTGTGTCGATAGATGGATGTCCCTTATATTACTAGGGTTTCCTGTTCAATTGTATCTATAAATACTTGAATAGTTCAATCAATAAACATTAGACGCTATGTGGAATTTCACCATTCAACAAAAATGAGATACGTAGTAATTCAGAAGATGCTAAAGATAACTTAGAGAATTATATGCACTAGTCTTAAAATCGTTTAAACTTTTAAACTCCATAACAAGCTATGATTTTCATACGGGTAAGAACATATATTAAACTACAGTAGCTTTATTTTACTGCTTGGCATCTTCCCCTATATGTTTCAGTATATGACAAATCTTGTCACCTATATATAGGTTGAGTTGAAAAAACACATGTTTGCAGCCTTATAATATTACTAAAGGTTGTACATGGATTTTATAATAGGACAATCTACACAAACACCCCATTATATACTTGCAATGCACCCCATAGGGTGAGGCCACGCTCAATCATTTGTTTTTTGTTTTTTTTGTTTTGTTTTTTTTTGTTTTTTTTGTGTGTGTGTGTGTGTAGTGTTTTAATATTTATTTGTATAGTGTAGTGTTTTAATATATATGGTGTGTATTTATTTATGTAGTGTTTTATATGTAGAGTGTATTTATTTGTGTAGTGTTTTTATATGTAGAGTATATTTATTTGTGTAGTGTTTTTACGTTAAAACATTAAAACATCAAACATTAAAACATTAAACAAATACAACAACAAATGCTACTACTATTACAACGAAATCTACTCCACATGAAGATTATTAATGTCATCTATAAGCTCACAGAGTATTCGAATCGACTCACATGAGTGATCAACTGGATTTCTTGTCAATTCCAGTGATGCCTCCAACGTCTTTATTCTTGTCTTCAACAAATTGTTTTGAGCCAATAGCATGTTGATCGTGTTATCTTTAGTTTTGCAGTTTGAGCACTGCATTGAAGAAGAGGCTTGACCAAAGTACTTTTGTTGAAATACTTTCTTCCTCATAAAGTATCGACACCCATAGTCTTCAGTCCCTGGCTGTTACATGATGAAACAATTATAAGAAATGTATTCTTAACAAACAAGTTATTGATATATTTATGTAAATAAGCAAACGTTTAATTATTTACCTTCGACAAAGGACATGCATAATACTTCAGACCACAAGTTTTGGGCTTTTGGGATGTTCTTTCAATTATAAATCCACGTCGACAACGACACAAGAAAGGATTTTCTTGTTGCATCTGGCCAAAAGAATTTGTATAATTATTCACAACATAAATCAGTAATATCATGGTTCACAAAATTAGAAGCTTCGAATACATAAATAACCAATCTTGTTATAGATTAATAGTTGATACATGGTTCACAAAATCACAATATAACTAGAAACTAAGATCAATCACGCCCGAGGCGTAGTCGCTCCAATGATGCTGCCATCTGTCCCACACGAAACTCTAACTCTGAAATGCGTCTCCTCAATCCGGCAATCTCTCGCTCGTACTCGTCAACGCGAGACGGCTGTAACAAAAGATGAGGAAGAACCGGAGGACGGTGTATAAAATTCTCCTCATCTGCAGCTGGAGATATAGCTGGAGAGGGAGGCACATAAGATGGAGAAGAAGGCACATAATCTGGACTCTCAACACGAGCGGGTGTGTTGTTGACACAATGAATGTCCCTCCACTGAATGTCATCCGATTCCTGTAACAAAAGATGAGGAAGAACCGGAGCAGGAGCAGAAATCTGTAACAAAAGATGACGAGTCGTTTACTATAAATCAGTAATCGTTTACTATAAATCAGTAATCCGTAATCGTCTATACATGTTTTGTCGTTTACAATATAAATCAGTAATCGTCTATACATGTTTTGTCATTTACAATATTGGATATGCATACAATAAGAGTTGTATCTGGACCATCTCTCAGCGGAAGACACGTAACAGATTGTGAATTGGATATGCATACAATGGGGGACAATAGTTGTGATGTATCTGGACCATCTCTCAGCGGAAGACACGTAACAGATTGTGAATTGGATATGCATACAATGGGACGGTTAAGAGCTGTAGCAATAGCCACGCTCGTGTCTGGCATAATCATCCAGTAACCGTAGGGTGCTGGACTTGATTCAAACCAATTCAGCGAGTTGACCATAGTTGTAAACCATACCCTCCCTCACATTTGCATGTAAACTTCCCGGTTATTGTCTACCTCTTCCCTGACAATAGTTCGAAGTCTGGGCCATATTTGTTCGTGATGACCAAGACCTACGGCAAGAGCTCGATAGCCACAATTTCCATCACCTTCCACGTTAACGATCCCTACGATCCACCGTCGGAAAAGAGGTGGAATTCGAGCCATAAAATATTCGCTACTGTCATTTGGAATGTACAAGTCGTGTCTTAAATCGCCCTCGCTAGGTTCTTCTTTCAAGTCTGGGACGTTAGAAGGCTCTCCCACGTATGAACTATGTCTTGCAGTTTCTTCATTTAAGTCTCGGACTTTTTTAGGTTTTGTATAGCTTCTGCGGTGCCCTGTGGGGGGTTCTTTGTTCAAATCTGGGATATTTTGTTTAGCCTTGGATTTTTTGTCCTTTGCGCTCGGACGTCCACGAGTACTTTCTTTAACAGCAGGTTGTTGGGTTGACACAGATTCAGGAGCGTATATACCTCTGAGCATGTTTAACATATTTTTCTTGACAAACGACGATGCTTTGGTAAAAACATTTTGGAATTTTTCTACGTCATCTTGACAAGAAAAATATTCAGGCCCTTGAGGCTCTTGAGGCTCTTCTGGCGTATGAGTATGTCGGACTCTGGGCCAGGGAACACTTAGTGTTCTCCAAAAATTATCAACAACATCAAGCGGAATAGGCGATCCTGTATTCGAAAAAAGTGACTAGTTAAAATTATCGGTATTGACGGGGAGAATAACTTGATAGGCATAAATTTAAAATACATACCATGAATCTGAAGGTAATACAGTTCGTGATAGCATGGTAAACCATAAACTAACCGCAACTGATGACCACATTCATGTGGGTCCACATCCCGTTTACTTTCTGCGAGTATGAGTAGTAAAGCATCTCTTGAAACATTATACCACAATTCGTTAAATAGTGTGTCGTTACACGAATGCAGTTTCTTGATTTTGCTTGTATTCAAAGAGTCTCGTATCGCAGTTTCTTGCGCAGCTATAATCTTGTCGACCGAACATAACAACGTGTCTAAGCTGGACTGTGTGGAGCCCAAGTATAACTTCAACAACGCGTGTTGACCCTCAACTCTACATGTTGCTGTCTGACCGAAGCTGCGATAATGATCGGTAATGTACGACACAAACATGTGGTCGTAATGTTGCAGCCAGTTATTAAAATACCCTAAAACATCTGAGAAAACAATGAATTAATAAAGTGAGAAAACAATTCGAGTAGTTATTTATTAAATAATAATAAAAAAATTTATTAATGGGTAAGTACCCTGTTTTTGGACCAATAAATCCTGCAGGTGATGATAATAGTGTGTGAACACATCTTCGGTCGGAGCTGTAACCATCAAATCCCATGTCCATCTAACGGACTCATACTCCTCTTGCGTAGCAAATTTGTGTCTGCAATGCTTGAGCACATTTTGATTGATATGCCATTGACAGAGTAATCTGTTAGCGTTTGGGAATTCTGCGCTGCATGCCCCAAGCAACGCTAAATCTCTGTCGGTGACGATAACCCGCGGGTAATATTGTTCTTCTATCACCAACTTAACACATTCCAACACCCATTTGAAATTTGGCTCTTTTTCACAGTTCAAAAAGCTAAACGCCATTGAGAATGTTCTGTTTGTTGAAGTAACTCCAACAATTGTAAAGAATGGCAGTTTAAACAACGTGGTGTTGTATGTGGAGTCCATCAGCATGATTTCCGGAAATGTTGTCCACCGGGCATATGACGTCGGGTGAACAAAAAATATTTCCTCCAGCTCATTAGTGTGGTCATTTACCCTGGGGTAATATGTATAACCTTTACGCCTCAAATATACTAAAAGGAGTTGTATCGGAGTCAAATCACCACGACTGGCGCGACGTATCTTGTCTTGTGCATTATATACCGTTTTAATACTAGACACGTTATTCGGATCGCTCTCTTTTAGTGAAGAAAGTATAATTCGTGGTGCTACTTGATGTTTTGTCAACTGATCCACCAAAACTAACTTTCTTTTAATCGCATGGCCTAAAGTTTTTAGATCTAAACAGTTTTTAGATCAAAATTTTTTAGAGAGATGTGGTGATGTTGTGGTGGTATCGTTGTGGTATCTGATGTTGTGATGTTTCTCTCTCACCTGTTTCTCTCTCTCTGTGTCTCTAAAGTTTTTAGATCTAAACAGTTTTTAGATCAAATTTTTTTTAGTGAGATGTGGTGATGTTGTGGTGGTATCTGTTGTGGTGGTGATGCTGTGGTCGTATCTGTTTCGTTGTTTAAGTTTTTAGATCTAAAATTTTTTTAGATCTTGAATATTTTTTTTGATCTTGAAATAAATAAGAGGTTGGTTTGAAAAACATGTTTGGTTTAAAATTGATTATCTAAAACTTTTTAGATCTAGAAACTAGAGAGTGGTGGTGATGCTGTGGTCGTATCTGTTTCGTTGTTTAAGTTTTTAGATCTAAAAATTTTTTAGATCTTGAATATTTTTTTGATCTTGAAATAAATAAGAGGTTGGTTTGAAAAACATGTTTGGTTTAAAATTGAATATCTAAAAACGTTTTAGATCTAAAAACTAGAGAGTGGTTGTGATGCTGTGGTCGTATCTGTTTCGTTGTTTAAGTTTTTAGATCTAAAATTTTTTTAGATCTTGAATATTTTTTTGATCTTGAAATAAATAAGAGGTTGGTTTGAAAAACATGTTTGGTTTAAAATTGATTATCTAAAAACTTTTTAGATCTAAAAACTGTTTTGTATTTGGTTTGTTTAAAAACTTGTTAGAAACTTGTTTGGTATCTGGTTGTTAGAAACTTATTAGACTTTGTGGTGATGTTTTGCAGGTGATACTCTAATGAGTCACCTGATTATTTGCTGTGGTGATGTTTATGTTGAAACTTGTTGGGGTGCCTATGTAGTTTCATTACTGGATGGTAAAGTGAGCAGTTTTATCTCACTTTGCAACTTTAAATGAACAAATAGGTTAAAAAAAAAGGCAATGATGATTTTTATACAAAAAAAATCTTAAGAGTTTTGGCATGGCAAATATGAATGGACGGTAAAGTGAGTTTATATCTCACTTTGCAACATTCATATTTGCAGCCAACATGATTGTTTATATCTCATAAAGAGCTAATAATCTGAGCCTTACCTCTTGTGTGTCAAATGGTGAACCAGACATGGTTGTTTGTGGTGTTTGCTTGTTGTGTTTTCTGCTTTCTTGTTGGTGTTGTTGGTTGTTGCTTTCTTGTTGTTGCTTTCTGCTTGCTTGGAAACTGGATTATTGGGTTCTTGTGTAGATTGTCCCTTTTAGTTTGTGTTGTAGCTTTCTTGTTGGTGCTGTTGGTGTTGTGGTGTTGTTGCTTTCATGTGGCATTATAAGCCTGAAGTGCCTGCTATGCAGCTCCCCTTTGAGAATTCTAGTTACTTTTTTGTGAACTTTTGCAGTTTTGGAATCCTACTTACCACATTCATGTTGAAAACGTGTAACTTGTGAATATTGTTGAACTTGTGAGGTTGTGTCCTTGTGCAGTTTGAGACTTGTGAGACTTTGTGCAGTTTGAGACTTGTGAGACTTGTGCAGTTTGAGACTTGTGCAGTTTTGGACTTGTGAGACTTGTGCAGTTCCTGTGAACTTGTGACTTTGTGCAGTTGTGACTTAAAATTTTCCGAGGCGATGATGATAACCGAAACCGAATAGACGGTAAAGTGAGATCAAATCTCACTTTGCAACCTTCGGGTTTGACCCTAAAATTTTCTGAGGCGATGATGATTTTTGAGCCTTAAAATTTTCCGAGGCGATGATGATAACCGAAACCGAATGGACGGCAAAGTGAGATAAAATCTCACTTTGCAACTTTCGAATCTAAGCCTCAAAAATTTTCCTACTACGTTTTTTTTTCTAAAGTTATAAAACTGATTCACATAAAAAAAAAACTTGTAAAACAAAAAAAAAAAACTTGTAAAAAAAGTTATAAAAAACTTGTAAAAAAAAAAAAAAAAAAAAAACTTGTAAGAAAATAAGTTGTAAAAAAAAGGTTGTAAAAAAAACAAACTATACAAACACAACACAAAACACCCCAAATTTTGGCACGGAAACCATGCACCTCTAATGATTGGCTGAGAGAGAGAAAACCCAAACACTCCCTATTCACTTCTCATGGGGTGCCTGCATAGCAGGTCCCTTTATAATATTATGTTTGAGCAATAGCTAGGAATCAATATGCATCATGGCTTACGTAATGAATTTCATTTATAAACAGAATTTCTAATGTTAGTTTCTTCGATCTAAGCCTACGGGATTTTTAAATTCTACCGAAATTGACATAGCAAATAGCACATTACAAGTATTTAGAATTTCTAATGGTATGGGGTAGAATGACAAGGTATATGAAAAAATGTATTATTACGATTGTTTATGTTCGGTTGATGAAATATGGAATGAAAAAAATGTATAGATATTTGAATTTTGTAGTGGAAAGAGATGGACTCGCGGGAATGGATTTCATAAACACCAAATTGGTGTGTAATGAATCTATGACTATGATATATCAATTTCATTACTGGGCCCACAAAACAAACACCTTTAATCACTTTGATACTCATAGTCTCATTGCTATAGTGGGATACCAAACGCACCCTTAATGACGGTGCACTAAAGAAAATTATCTAAGACCGACTTGGATTGTCTATCGACATTAGCTTAGTTCTATAGGGCTATAGGCTTAGCTTTCAATTGTATTCTTCTTCGTACTGTGTACGCTGGTAACTTTATGAATAAAGGTAAACGTTTACAGGTTTATTATTTCGTGCGTTATTTTATTCTTGTCGACTTTTTTGTGTATCTCGTGTCTCTTGTGTTCAATTAATTTTGCTTGTGCTCGATACAAATCTTGATCTAGCGTTCCGCACAACGAACTTCAAGTTTGTTATCGTAATTATCCAACAAGTGCTATCAGAGCCACGTGTTTTATGGTTTCTGAGGTTCGAGTTCTAGTCAAGGATCGCACAAAGACGAGCTGCGTTCTTGGAGCAGCAGGTTTGAACGAGAAGGTTTTGTGGTTTTGCAAGCCGACGAGATTACTATAAAGGTTTTGTGGTTTTGAACGAGAAGGTTTTGTGATTGGCAAGGTTTAAGCTTCAAAGGTTTTTCGACTAGGTTGAATTTTTTAAGGTTTGATTTGAAAACTTGGAGGGAAATTGATTCGTTGAAGGGTTTTTCAAGGGTTTGTAGAGTTTTTGAGTTCTACTAAATCAATCATGAAAATTTCAATTTCGCGGGTTTCTCAAAAATCAAGTATTGGTGATAACTTTCAAGACAAGCAAGGTTTAGATGTTTCTTGAGGATTCAAGAAAAGTGATTGTTTGGAGTACAAGTTTTAAAGAATTGACGTGGAAAGATCGAAGCATTAGGATTTTCTAAAGGTTAGTAGATTAAGATTTCAAGAAGCTGAGTCTATAGCACACGACTTGAGAGGCTTTTTGGCAAAATTGGTTAAGAAATAACTTACCAGGTTTTTAGCAAGGCTGAAAAAAGAATGGCTAGTACAAGTACTAGGTTTAACATCGAACAGCTCGATGGGAATGGTGTACAAAAGCATGGAGGTTAAAAACAAGTTGGGTTTAAGCAACTTGTTCCTGGTGTTATAACAAGAGTCCATGGAGTACATTTTCAAAATCGTGTTTGGTTTGAGGTGGAACTGTAGGGAGCTAAAGGAAATCGTGAAGTCGAAGTTATTCAAGATAATAACGATGATGTTGCAGTGACTCAAAGACAGTTGAAGGTTAAACAACTTGAATAAAAATAAACACGGACTGCTTGGTAAATGAGCAGAAAATGTTACATCTTGGTATAAAGATGGGGGCAAACATTGGAGTGCCAGCTCAACATGATGTTGAAGACAAACTGGTGTTACAAAGAAGAAGGATGATGCCTTGACTAAGGTGGTTCCTAAACCGAGGTTTAAGCATGGTTCTTAGATGCTTAAAAATAAATTGGCAAATTAGGTATTACTAATAAGGTGGAATTTGTTGTAATATTAGTTAATACCTTAAAGGGCATTATGTATATAGGTAATTGTTTAAGGAATGTTTAAGCAAAACTAGGAAGTTAATGACAATGCACCGATGAAAAGAATTCAAAACCGACTTGGATTGGTTTTAGATATATCGACATTAGTTTAGATGTACATACATAGTTCCTAGATTATACATGCATGTTAGTTTTTCAATTTGTATTATTTTTTGTACTATATATGCTGGTAAATTTGTGAATAAAGGCAAACATTTATACGTATATTGTTTTGGTGGTTATTTTATTCTGGCTGATTTCTTTGTGTATCTCGTGACTCTTGTGTTCAATTAATTGCTGCTTGTGCTCGATACAAATCTTGATTTAAGATTCCGCATAGCGAAATTTAGGTTTGTTGTCGTAATTGTCCAACAAAACTAAACGAGTTTGGCCGAGAGATTCACACGAGTTTAGATTATTAGCATGTCAATCCACATAACCTATTTAAGAATACTAGCAGGGTACCCGCGCGTTGCAAGGCGGGTACCCTGAAAATAATTTTTTTGGCGTGCAATGTTTTTCGATTATACTAAAAGTTTTGGCGAGCGAAGGCCACCTAGACCATGTCAAGGGGTGGTGATGCCGACACATGCTGTTAGCGGTGGTGGCAGATTTAGTTGGTGGCGCCGATTGCTATTTAACACAAGAGTGGCAATCTACGTTTTTGAGAGAGAGTGTGAGATATAATTGGTATTTTGTGTGTTTATTTGTGGGTTTTTATACCCGTTTTGTACTAATCAATACATTTAATGGATTGTTAAAGTGGGCTACAAGAATGGGGCGGTTACAATATATGGCTTTTAAAGTCATAAAAGTGGGCTTTAAAATTATTGGAAGGACTTTAAATTTTGTATTCAATGACTACTAATGTTACAAGTATTGGCTTAACTTTTAAGCTAGCATGTGTATGTATTAATTTAGCATAAGACATTATATTTTCATAATAAGTAAGTTACAAAGTCTGAATTTTAAGCCTTGCTATTTAGAGAATATCCTAAATGCATTATAAGGTAGTAAAGATACATGTTCGGGTTGACCTGACCCACCTGCCACCCTAAACTTAGTATTAAAATGTTACTAAAATTAAAATTTCAACCCGCTAACTATATTAGCTCTTTAAATAAAAGCAGGTGTCAGCGTTACATAGATTTTACGTGCCTTAACAGGGGTGAAATGCTTGATGCACTCAATTAAACTGGTCGTGTTTGAGTTGAAGATGAAAGATACGAACCCGACCAGAATCGTCACCCAACTTAGTGCTCTTTGTTAGGAAGGAGTAGCTAGGGCGTATTATTATATGATGCAACAAAAGACAGACAAAAGTAACCAACAAAAATCATTCTTCACGTAGCAATAACGTTTTTTTTTTCAATCACCGTGACATGTGTCATTATTTCCTTAATCTCATTTCTGTATTTATACCCCCTCTCCCTAGCTACATTCTCCTCTCACTTCTCCCACCATTCATCTCTTATAACAAATATTATTATTCTTCCAATTTCCTTCCACTTTTTCCTATCTTAGTTCCTAGATTATAGATTAATCCAAGTATCTTTTGATAATTAAAATAATATCCACATTTTGATTCTTGATGAATGAAAACACAAAGATTCTAAAAACTTGATCAAATTTGAAGATAAATATTCATTACAATGCATTCTAATAAAACAAACTTTAAGGGTAGGGCTGTTGATGAAGGCGACGACAACGTAGATGACAATGGTTATGACTCGAACCGAATGAGCGATGAGGGTTCACCCATGATGATGTCACCATGGAACCAAAGCTGTCCTTTCCAGCCATCTTCATGGTCCAACAGCAGCCCCGAAAATGGCCTCATAGGGTCCTTGGTTCGCGAGGAAGGCCACATTTACTCCCTTGCAGCTGCCGGTGGCCTTCTATACACCGGATCAGACAGCAAGAACATACATGTTTGGAAGAACATGAAGCTTTTTACAACGTTCAAATCCAATAGTGGTCTTGTTAAGGCTGTTATTATATCTGGTGACAAGATATTCACGGGACACCAAGATGGAAGAGTCCGTGTTTGGAAATCAAACACGAAAGGAGACCCAAAAATCCACAAACGTATAGGAACATTTCCAACTTTTTTTGACATCTTAAAAAGCTCAATGAAGTCAAAAAACTACGTCGAGGTAAAACGTAACCGTACAGCCTTATGGATTAAACACTGCGACGCCATATCCTGTCTCAGCATCAACGAAGAAGAAGGTTTGTTATATTCCGGTTCATGGGACCGTACGTTCAAAGTATGGAAAATGTCAAACTCAAGATGTCTAGAATCCGTAAAAGCACACGACGATGCTGTCAACTCAGTCGTGTCCACAGTCGAAGGTTTAGTATTCACAGGATCCGCAGAAGGGTCAGTTAAGGTATGGAAACGTGAAGGAAAAGGAAAGACCATGAAACACAGGTACGTACAAACATTGCTAGATCAAGAATGTGCTGTCACAGCATTAGTCCTGTCAAAAGGTGGCTCTGTTGTGTACTGCGGTTCATCAGACGGTATTGTTAACTTTTGGGAGCGGGAAAAGCAGTTATCACACGCAGGTGTACTAAAAGGACATAAGTTGGCAGTTTTATGTCTAGCTGTAGCAGGAAATATGGTGTTTACTGGCTCGGCTGATAAGACGATATGTGTGTGGAAGAGAGAGGGGTCTATGCACACTTGTTTATCGGTGCTAACGGGGCATACAGGACCGGTGAAGTGCGTGGCGGTTGAGAAGGAGGCTGAGTCGAGTAACGGAGGGAAATGGGTGGTTTATAGTGGTAGTTTGGATAAATCTGTTAAGGTATGGAGCGTTTCGAAGCAGCTGAGATGAAGAAAAATGGTTTACTTTTTAGTTACGGTTTTAGTTTGTGGGCCCAAGTCGATGATTGGTTGCTTGTTCGTTGGTTTTTATAGTTAAGGTAATGGACGGTTGAGATGGCTTCTTTTTTTTAGTGGGACCTACTGTATAGTATTATTAAATTCTAGACTTAAGAGTGTCAAAAATGAGATTGCATATGAGGGCAAAAGAAGAGGAAATATTAGATTTATGCCTCTAGTAATCTATTATGAATTGTCACTTTGAATTCTATATGATACAGTTTGGGAGTATTGAAGTAGTATATCTGTTTTATGTGTGTTTTACATGTTACATGTGTAATGAAGTAAGAAATACCTCACTTTATAAACAAACAATAATAGTACCTAACAATATCAGCAGGACAGTTTGCGATAGTGTCCTGGACTCTCAATTTGTGATTTGAGGATAGTGGCACGTATGTGGCCGCTTCTGTTACCAGTGGAATTCAGGTCTAGACCCAAGTAATTTCTTGTTTCTCCTTCCAATACTTTAAGCACCTAAGAAAATTTAAGGTAAAGAAAAAGAAGAATCATAAGCAATGTGACAATGAAACAAAATGGATTATACTGAAATAAGTTGTAATAGTTAGAGTGAAGTTTATTAAGAGACCTTTGACATTGGAGGTCTGGATTCGGGATCTTTTTGAAGACATAAGGAGGCAGCATAACCAATAGCATGCAAGTCAGGAGGGAAGTTGTAAGGTTGATAAGAGCCCAAGCGTGTGTCGAGTAAGTTATGCTTGTAAGCAAGAAAATGTACTGGTTCCATTTCGTGTGATGCATAAACGTCATGCCAAAAATTACGTGCCTTGTAGCATTGTAACTCACTGGTTCTTCGACCAGTGATCAGCTCTAGCAATACCAATCCAAAAGCATATATGTCAACTTTCTCTGTTATTATTCCTCCATTAAAGTATTCGGGTGCAAGATACCTAAGAAAAAGACACGATCTTCATTAAAACAGATGATAATATGCATACGCTGATCCAATCCTAAATAGGGGACAGTACTGTAGGAGATCAAGATAGTGATTTGTGAACAAAAACTCATGTACCCTGAAGTTCCAATGACCCGTTCCTCATCACATGCATCCTGTTCTGTGTGCAAGCTAACAAGCCCAAAGTCAGCAACCTATATGAACAACACCATTTATTAAAACGAAATCCATATTTCTTTTGCTGTCGTTATCTTTATCCAGTTATAAATGACTCATAAGATGGTAACGAGTACTATTAGTATTACCAGAGGCTCATAATCATGGGTTAGTAGGATGTTTTTAGGCCGCATGTCTCTATGAACTATACATCCCACCCTGCAATCTTCATGAAGATACCGTAATCCAGTCGCTGTTCCAATTGCTATCTTCAGACGTGAGGGCCAGTCTAGATATGTTCTCTTGCTCACTGTTATTCAAAGTAGTGTGACATTAAAGTTTATTTCACCAAGTTCTGTCCCAATAGAGATACTATAGTTATATTGGCATAGTTGTATAGATAAAGAAAAATAGTATATACCATGTAAATGAATGTCCAGCGAGCCATTGCATACATATTCATAAACTAATAGCCTTTGATCTCTCTCAATGCAAAATCCAACTAGTAAGACGACATTTTTATGTTGTGCGCAACTTAAAACTCTCACCTCCTTGCAGAAATCAACATCTCCATAGGAGTCAGAAAACTTGGACTGCTTGATTGCAATGACTAGCCCATCTTTTAAGATCCCTTTGTAAACAACCCATAATTCACCCTCTGCCACAAAGCTCGAATCAGAGAACCCATCTGTGGCTTCTTGAAGCTCGCTGTAACAAAACTGTCGCAGTGGTTTTACCAAGGCAGGTGCTTGGTATTGACAAAGGGAACACAAGGGGGGTGGTAGTGACAAAGCTCTACCCAATGAGACCGCCTCTCTGATTCCAGAACTAAAAATCTTGTCTTTACGACCTCTAGTCATTGAATCTTGATCGAAATGTTGGGCATACGAAAGTTGGGACTTATGAATCATCTTAGAATTATTATCAATAACATTGTTTTGAGGCGCCTTAGCAAATGCTTTTGGAATCAGTGAGAGAGCTATGACTCTTTCCCCGCAAGAGTCCATTGCATCATGTGGATCGTCATTGTTGTTGGCTTTTATGATTTGTGATGGTTTTCCTTTGATCAGCCCTTCATAAAGTGGGTTTTTTTTGTACACAAAGAAAACGGAAGGCTTTACAGAGTTTGACAGAAGATTTTTATCAGAAGGTTTTGGGCAAAATGAGGCTGTTTCTTCAGGACTGCTGACTGGAGTAGAATGATTTACCCCATGGCCTAAGAGTTTTTCAGAATCCATACTAGACGAGGAATCGGCTGAAAAGAAGGGGGTTTGCAGCTCATCAGATCGACCCAGATTGAGCTTAAGGACTTTTGGTTCTGATCCTTTCATCACTACAATGTTGCAATGCAGTTCCTCCATACAGTGTTTGAGCTCTTGTTTCAGTTTCCTGATTTTAACAACTGGACTGGTTAGTATATAACACTTTCCTAATAATTAAAGAAGGGATAGCTAAATTCAATATATATGTGAGAGAACTTAAAATTCGATTAGGAAATTACCATCGAGTTTAAAGCTTCATTATGATTTATGGATATGTTCAAATAATTCTTTGACTTTTTTACTTTGAGATATTAGTTCCTCTGTTAAATATAACGATATATTTCTTAGAGAGATAATTAAAAAATAAAATACTCTATAATTAGAGTTTAGTAAAAGTGCAATGGTTGAAGAAAATTTTAACGAGATAACAGTTTTACTTCTATTTACTTATCCAATATGACCCAGCTGGCCGCATTATAGTTTGCTTGAGCTGCCACAGCGCCGACAGGTGTACCTGACACCACCTTGATTTGCACCATCACCTACAATGAAATTGATTTTCAGTGAAACTCGTCACTCAATATTCAACATAAATCACAATAAAGAGTCAGTATCTAACATAATAAAGCGAATATCATGACTTAGAGTGGGCTTAGCAGCGTAAATGAACTCAATAATGTAAGACATCAGGATTCTTGAGGAAGGGAACGTGGCCTACGAATCTTTACACAAGATTATATATGACCATCATGTTCGTAGTTTTACGCAGCAAGTACAATTTGTAGAAACTAGTATATCACTAGGATAATACTTTAAATCACATTGATATTTTAAACAGAGGGTAGTTGACTCAGGATTCCTAGAAAATTAACTCTGCATATTCGGCTCCAAACATTGATGTCAAAACGGCAGTGATGAGTTCGACATTAGGAACCCCAAGTCAATTTTGCTCAAAAGTCACATGTAACACAATGTTTTCTGTATAATTGTACTTTACTTTTTCATGATCTATAAAAACACCTTAATGTGGAAATGCAAGACAGTTCATTCTTAAGAGAAATTCCTTCTTCAAGGATCTGCAAATCTGCAATCAGACATCAGCTCACGTTTGCAATAGTGTCTCTTAATAAAATGTTAGAAACAGAGGATCCATTAACATAACTAAAAATCATTTCCATCATTATATACTTCTATGTTGTTCTTTTTGTGTGTTTATGCTTATATACTTCTATGTTCTATAGTCAAAGTAGGTAATCTTGAATACACCAGCTACCGTAAATTCAAATATATTAGTACTATAACATCTAGTACTAGATACTTTGCCATTAGCACATGCAGCTATATATGTCTACCTTCATGAACTTTTATTCGAATCCTTGCTTAATCGAGACTGAATACTTATGTGGGTGTTTGTTTAAGCTTATATACATGCTTACACACTTATATGATTCCGGCTTATATTTCCTAAGACCATTTATTTGGGCTTATTTTCAGCTTATTTTCGAGTTTACAAACTCATTTTTCATCTTTAAATTATATTCAACTCATAAGCCAGAAAATAAGCAAGAAAATACATGCTTATGAAATATAAGTCAAAATCATATAAGCACATAAGCTCGTACATAAGTTAAATAAACAGCCTAATGCTAATATTTTTCCGGTTCATTTCATATATTTTCATTTAAAAAAGCAGAACAAATTGTCTACACATAAGCTCCTAACCAATTCCTAATCTTAAGCCGCTCTAATAATTAAGTACATAAGAATCAAAAGCTTTTCTCAAAATATACAAATTTATACCTCGAATTTATTTTGAAACTGAAGTACCATCCGTGAACACGACTCCGAGATCTGACAAATCCGATCCGGTAAATTAACACAATCATCACTATTCCTACAATCTCCATTCAATCTTTTCCAACTCAGCAACTTCCTACCTGTACATATCACCAAATTATAATCAAATAAAACAAAAATCGTCTCGAAAAAAATCTACGAGCTGTCGAACTACCTGATTTCAACTCTGAATATACTGCAAGCAATATAACACAGTCACCAGGATGAACTACATGATCAAGAGCCCAAGCTAAAGATGCTTTCGATATGATCTTCTCGTCGCCTTTCACTGCGATGATCACATTTTCTGGTAAGTTACGCCGGACTGAGTTTGAGGTTTTTGGCGGGAACATTGCCGGAAAAAGTAGTTAGAAGAGTGTTAGTATGAGAGATGGGAGCTTTTGTTTTTGAGTCGATTGGGCTTTTAACTGTAAGGGTATTTATGTAATTATGCTTTGTGTGTGTGTGTTTTGGTGATTTAACGTGGACCTATGGCATAATTGGGAAGAATATATGGTTAAGGATTCATATTGAGAACGGAAATACCGTCCTTAAATAAATGTTCAAATTTTTATCTTCATCTGTGCTCATCAAGCCAACTTTGCTCTTTGAAAGGTGAAAGAGCGGTTGAAGCGGACATACCACAACTTTGCTCTTTGGAAGGTGAAAGACCGGTCTTGGATGTCCCATAGGGGTGTTCACGGATCGGGTAATATCCACAGTAACCGAAAACCGAAACTGAACCGAACCGAAAATAATTGAACCGAATTTGTGACCGAACCGAATTGGCAAAACCGAACCAAACCGAACTAAATATTTGGTTATCGGGTTGGATATGGTTTTGGCAATGAAAACCGAAAACCGAATTCATATAAGATATATATTTTTTCTATGTATATATATGAAAAAAAAATCACTAAAACTCTTTTTTAGTATAAATATAACATGATTTAAGCTTGAAAAAAATATTTTGTGCTAAAAATATATATAATTAAATAAAAAAGTAATTAAAATTATGTAATTCGGGTTATTCGGTTCGGTTTTCGGTTATAGGGGTTCGGTTTTCGGTTATTCGGTTCGGTTGAATCAAATTTAATTTCGGTTCGGTTCGGTTTTCGGTTATACCCAGAAAAAAAATTAACCGAACTAACCGAACCGAATAACCGAATAACCCGATAACCGAACCGATGAACACCCCTAATGTCCCATATGTATGCCGGGTGTGGTACGGGCTACACCTGATTTTCGGTCACGAAGTGCAAAAAGATTTCAAAACTTTCGTTTTTGTGATACGTGCAACCCTCAAAATTTTTTTAGCTACTTTCGTTTTTTACGGTGTAACTTTAGTTAGCCCGACATTCTTTTGTGCAACACATTCTTAAAAATTATGGGTCCGTCTTAAGAGCGGTTGAAGCGTATGTGGATTGTATCAAGTGTCTATTTTGTGTTTCAGCCAATTAAAAAAAAATATATTAGTTGGTATGAGTAATATTTGTTAGACGAGAATGTTGTTAATGGATTCAATTTGAAAGTGTACATTTTATTTACAAGCGGATAGTTTTGAAAATAAATCCGGACCTAAAATACATGTTTGGTTATCTTTTAGCTTATATGTTATTAGCTTATTGAATTATATTGTTTGATATAGATGTTATTGCTAATAATGGATACATGAATTTTATATATCTTAATCATTTATCTAATAGCTATAATCAAAGAATACAAGTTGATTGATTTACATGAAAATTGATACATACCATTGAAAAATGTGTCCACTAATTTGTTTTTTTAACAAATGTGTCTAGTAATTGGCTCACGTTTACCCGTTAACTGCAATAATGGAGGGTTACCAAAAAAAAATAAAGATTATAGACAAGTAAACTTGTGAGATTATAGTAAACTAGGAAAATAATAAACATCCAATAAATTACTTGTCTAGTTATAAGTTCCTAGCTAATACCCTCTTAATTCAAACCAACCCTTGTTCTCAAGGCAAGTACACGATGTCGATGTAGTAGGGTATATGTTGTTGCCAAGACAGGTCATTCTCTGCATGTGATCACATTTACAGGTATACTATTATGGTTGTTCTTGTCAACATTCTTGTGGTGGGTGTTGTTGCATTATTAGCTCCTATAATTTTTTCAAATCATTGACTACTGTCTACTATTCAATAAAGATTGAATGGTATATTTGCAATTTAAGGCAAACTCTTTTGGAGAAAATGTTAAGTTGAAGAATAATCTTTACGTTTTTTTTTTCGAAAATAGTTGAAAATTTCCAAACATGCTGAAAACATGTTTTGTGTTTTCTAGTTATATGGAAATAAGTATTTTGTGTTGCAAGAGAAACATCTAAAAAAATTGATGTTTTTTAGTCTCCTATTATAATTTTTGAAAATTTGTGTTTTCTACAAAGATTTTATGTAAGAGAACCGAGATCTCTTTTTCTTAATCAAATTTCATAAAACTCGTACTCAAATATATAGTCACTAAATGCATTATGTACGATGATTTTAAAGTATAATTTGAGTAAACATGAAAAATTTCAAAGTTCGGGAGAGAAGCTATCAAATTGGGCTTTTTTTTTAAACTAGTCTATATTCATTTTTTTCTGTGAAATTTGAGAGTTTGAGTCCTGCTTTTAGCAAACTGAAAATACACTAAAATATGAGCCAATATCAATGAATGTGGGCTACCCGGTCTAGGGCCTTATTTACATAATGGGCAAGCTTAAACATTAATGTAACTGGCTGGATATTTAAGTAGGAAAAAGTGCCGAAAAACTATTCGACTCCTGACTCCTCACTCCTATCGCATATGTCTATAGAAGCTATAAGCCTCATCTCATTTGAAGCGTCTAGTGGGGTATCGTGTGTGCACATGGATTGATCTATGGATCCTTATGAGCCAAATAAAGGCCACATGACCATTTTGTTTGGGTGTGTTTGGACATGATATATGATGCATGATTTCCTTATCAGACTTCAAATTTTCATAACGTCCTTGTATGGCATCAGCTAAAGTCATAATGTTTTGTTAACAACATCACTATGATTATACTACACATGCATACGCATATGTATATTGGACCGGTACTGTTAAAAAAACAAATATATATGCGAATGACAATTAATAATATGACTATTCATTTGTTACATGTCTGGCCAAAACAGATACAGCAGAAATGGATAAATAAGATATTATGCACCAAAATGGTACATACCAAGCGGTAAACGAGGGGTAAGATGGACCTCAAGTGGCGTAGCTTTCATGTTAGTCAGTCCAAAGCTCTCACTCATATCAATCGGTTCATCTGACAGTTTTTTAACCACATATTGTTGCAGCAAACTAGCCAATGTTATATGCAACGATTGGAGGGCAAAAGAAACACCAGGGCACATTCTTCTACCACTACCAAACGGCATAAGTTCAAAATGATTTCCTTTGATATGATCAACATCTTTTTGACTAGTCAAAAATCTTTCAGGTCGAAATTCATTAGGATCTGACCAAACATTAGGATCATGATGTATTTTCCATAGATTTACAAACAATCGAGTGCCTTTAGGGACATTGTAACCAGCCACAACGCAATCCTCCCTTGACTAATGAGGAGCCGAAAGCGGCACAGGTGGGTATAAACGCATTGTTTCTTTTATAATAGCTTGAAGGTAGACTAAGTTCTTGATGTCAGATTCTTCAACTAGTCTATCTCTTCCAACATGCTCATCTATTTCTTCTTGAACGATTTTTAATGATTTTGGGTTGTTTAGTAACAAAGATAAAGTCCATGTTAGAGTCACGATTGTCGTGTCTAAGCCTGCTGTTAGAAGCGCCTGCAACATTAAATTTATTAATTATTACCCAAATTCAAATTCGACTAGTACTATACTATTGATAACTTACCAAACATGAGGATTTGATGATCGTATCATGGTCAAAACCGGGAAAATCCTCTTCAGAAGCATCTTCAAGAATTGAAATCAGGACATCCATGAATACTAATTGGTTTCCATCACGCTTTTTACCCATTTCTTTCTCTTTTTTATGCTCCTTTAACCACTCCTCAAAAAAAGTATCCATTTCTTATGCTGTAATCTTCATGGCTTTCTTATATCCTCCAATATCCAAACCCTTAAAAATAGGAATTAAATCAGATACCACAAACACACCCAATAACTCAAAGAATCTCCTCGTCACAGCTTGGAATCGATCACCTTCTTCATCATCGGGTGCAAATCTTTTTCCAGATATACTCCTCACCACAATGTTCGATATCAGATTCCCAAACCACTGTTTCAAATCCACCTTTACTGTATCAGAATTTTCCGTCTCTTTGTTCTTCACCCAAGATTCATAGATATCTTTCATGGATGCTTGAAGTTCCGAGACTCGAATATGTCCAAGCATTTCAACTCTTCGTTGAGAAAGAAGTTCAAGTGTAATAATCTTGCGAACTTGTCTCCAATAATCTCCGTATGAAGCTAAACTGAACATGCCATAGTTATACCCCATGATTTGAGCTACAACTGATGTAGGTCGATCTGCAAAGTCTTTGTCGTTTGTGGTGAGACATACTTTGGCCATTTCTGACTCACTTACTACCAAGGCTAGACGAAAACCGAGTTTGATAGTGAAAATGGGGTCATATGTTTCAGCTAAGGTAGCTAAGACTTTGTGTGGTAACTGAGATCCACCAAGAAGGTGTAGGTGTCCGATTAAAGGCCAGGCGCCCTTTGCTTGAAGCGGGTTTATGTGTTTACCACTGTTTGACCTCTTTTTGTTGAAAATTATCCTATATAACTATTCACCGGGGCATGCGTTCACACTTGCAAAAATTAAATGCAAGCTCTTCACACGCCATTTGTCAAAAGCTCATGCACGCAACATTAATTGCTAACTTTCGCAAGTTGGCAAAAATAGTCCTTGAGGTTCAAGTGGCGCTGCAAAATAAGTCCTGCATCATTAATTGCAATCTATAGCAACCTGACAAAAATAGTCCCTAAAGTTTAAGCGACTTTGCAAGGTAAGTCCTCTAGCATTAATTGCTAACTATAGCAACCTGGCAAAATTAGTCCCTAAGATTTAAGTGTCGCTACAGAGTAAGTCCTTTTAAGCCAATCCCAGATTTTCCACACTCGTTATATATACTATTGAGCGGGGCATTAGCTCTTCACACGCCATTTGTCAAAAGCAGATTCACGCAACATTAATTGCTAACTTTCGCAAGTTGGCAAAAATAGTCCCTGAGGTTCAAGTGGCACTGCAAAATAAGTCCTGTATCATTAATTGCAATCTATAGCAATTTGACAAAAATAGTCCCTAAGGTTTAAGCGACGTTGCAAGGTAAGTCATGTAGCATTAATTGCTAACTATAGCAACCTGCCAAAATTAGTCCCTAAGGTTTAAGTGTCGCTACAAAGTAAGTCCTTTTAAGCCAATCCCGCTGCATCGCGCGGGTTTCCACACTCGTTATGAATATGAAAGATAATACAGTAATAGAAAAGAAAATTGATATAATCATTGGAATTGAAAGATGGAAGTTCATTTTCAAAACAACTTTAGAGATGATGGTCACTTTGTTTGATTAGATCTGTTTGTATGCTAAGCCCGAAAAAATTTTAAACTAAGAAAATCAAATGCGTCTACATCCCAAAGGTATTAGGTTCGGACTCGGTCATAAACTAGGTCACACAAATTTCTTTTAAGGTCTAATAAAATAACAACTGGGCGGACACATTGATAAACTTGGATTTTATAAACTTAAGGAGACAAACATCAGATGCTAAACGGATGCCCGACAAAAGAAAAAAGTCAACATCAGATCTGTTTGTATGCTAAGCCCGAAAAAATTTTAAACTAAGAAAATCAAATGCGTCTACATCCCAAAGGTATTAGGTTCGGACTCGGTCATAAACTAGGTCACACAAATTTCTTTTAAGGTCTAATAAAATAACAACTGGGGCGGACACATTGATAAACTTGGATTTTATAAACTTAAGGAGACAAACATCAGATGCTAAACGGATGCCCGACAAAAGAAAAAAGTCAAGAGCTGCTATTGTTGTCGGTTTACTTTGCTGTCGATTTGTACAGTCACACAAATGATTACAAACTAAATGTTCTTTTAATTTTTTTGTTCTAGTTCTAGTTCTTGATCAGTTGCATAACTTGAAACATATTTCTCAAAATATTATGCTTTTGTGGCCCATTCGACCGTAATTTCGACCCACCTGCTTTCCCATATCCACATTAATCATATAAATATACATACTTGTCATATATTACTGGATTATGTGAAAACAAACATTACTTTTGTAAGACTTGGCTCACAGAAACAAGAACAACAGACAACAGTGGTGACATTACTATTGAATATGATACAAATATACAATGACTCTTACCATTATAAAAAAGTAAGTGATTCATATAGTTGATTAATTTATTTCATACTAATCTAAACAACACAATGTGACATGATTTGCGATGCTTCAGAGATGACAAACTAACATGTAGTAGGTATTTCACGTTGGCTCCAAAAGTTTGCCAATTTATAGCTTTAAAATTAATAGCAAAAATATGTAAATCCACACGACAATCGTGAGTTAGTGATTGATTTAAAAGATTTAGCAAGTACAAAACCTGTACGAGGCATAACTTTCTACAACACTCAGAACAGTGACCAAACCCTTTGGGACCAGTTCTAATCCTTGTTCCAGAGAAAACTGAGATCTACTACACTATCTTTTGGGAAATTGTATTCCCGGCCTGCTAATTGGAGTTAACGAGGCAAACTATAATATTATTCCTTTAATTCGTCTAATTGTGTGTATGGATGTAAACGGTCGTACATGCTAAGAAAAAGAAGACCAAATGAGCATTTTGTTCTGGTGTGTTTGGACTTGAAATTGATGCACAATTCCTTTATCAGCCCTGAGCTTGGACATATATATGTATTATAGAACCGCATATGATGAATAATACATCCAATTTTGTGGGCATGAGTGATGTCCAAATTGTCCTTGCATTTCTTACGCTATAATGAATAAATATGGTACATAAAGGCATTCAAGTAAGGAGTACATGTCATATTAAGACTCAGGTGCTGATCAGTAGCAATAACATTAAGATACATCACTATGTAAATCAATACATGCACATATGTAATGAAATGTTAACTGATAATGCGAGTATCCATTCAATTCATTACGTGCCACTTGACATTGTTACAGATGTTACACAAATCTTTAAATGCAATGCAATATTATTCATCAACATGGTACATACCAGGCGATAAACGAGGGGTAAGAAGAACCTCAAGTGGCGTTGATTTCATGTTAGTAAGTCCAAAGCTCTCGCTCATATCAATAGGTTCATCTGATGGTTTCTCAACTACAAATTGTTGCACCAAATAAGCCAATGTTAAATGCAAAGATTGGAGGGCAAAAGATATACCAGGGCACATTCTTCTACCACTACCAAAAGGCAGAAGTTCAAAATGATTCCCTTTAATATCGACATCCTTTTGACTAGTCAAGAATCTTTCAGGCTGAAATTCATTAGGATCTGACCATACATTTGGATCACGATGTATTCTCCATAGATTCACAAACAATCTAGTGCCTTTTGGGACATTGTAGCCAGACACAACACAATCCTCCCTTGACTGATGAGGGACCGAAAGAGGCCCAGGTGGGTATAGACGCAGTGTTTCTTTTATAATAGCTTGAAGGTAGACTAAGTTTTTGATGTCAGATTCTTCCACTAGTCTATCTCTTCCAACTTGCTCATCGATTTCATCTTGCGCAATTTTTAATGCATTTGGGTTGTTTAGTAACAAAGATAAAGCCCATGTTAAAGTCACGATTGTCGTGTCTAAGCCTGCTATTAAAAGCGCCTGCAAGATAAAAATTATTACTATTATTACCCAAATTCAAATTCGACTAGTACCATTGATAACTTACCAAACATGAGGATTTGATGATTGTATCATGGTCAAAACCGGGAAAATCCTCTTCAGAAGCATCTTCAAGAATTGATATAAGGACATCCATGAATACCAGCTGGTTTCCTTCACGCTTTTTACCCAATTCTTTCTCTTTTTTATGTTCCTTTAACCATTCCTCAAAAAAAATATCCATTTCTTTTGCTGTAATTTTCATGGCTTTCTCATATCCTCCAATAGCCAAACCCTTAAAAATAGGAATAAAATCAGACACTACAAACACCCCCAATAGCTCAAAAAATCTCCTCGCCGCAGCTTGGAACCGAACGCCTTCTTCATCATTGGGTGCAAATCTTTTTCCCGATATACTCCTCACAACTACGTTCAATATCAAATTCCCAAACCAATGTTTCATCTCCACCTTCACCATTTTCAATTTTTCACTCTCTTCATTCTTTACCCAAGCTTTATAAATATCGCTCATTGATGCTTTAAGTTCTGAAACTCTAATATATCCAAGCATCTCAACTCGTCGTTGCGAAAGAAGCTCGAGAGTAATAATCTTGCGAAGTTGCCTCCAATAATCTCCATACTGGGCAAAACCAATCATTCCATAGTTATAGCCCATGATTTGGGATACAACTGATGTGGGTCGATCTGCAAAGTCTTTGTCGTTTGTGGTAAAGCATAGTTTAGCCATTTCCGAGTCACTTACTATCAAAGCTAGGCGAACACCAAGTTTGATGGTGAAAATGGGCCCATACATGTCAGCCATGGTACTAAAAACCTTGTGAGGTAACTTTGATTCCCCAAGAAGGTGTAGGTGGCCTATTATTGGCCACGCACCCTTTGCTTGAGGCGGCTTTTTGTTGTTACCATTGCTTGATCTCTTTTTGCTAAAATTTACTAATATGAAAGCTAGTATAGTAAATGAAAAGAAGATTGACATGATAAGTGGAAGTGAAAGATGGAAATTCATGTTCGAAACAGATTTGAAGACGATGGTCACTTTTTGTTAACTAAACCTGATAGCATATAAGCCTGAAAGATGGTTGACTTAGCAAAAGGTAATGTGATCCAAAGTTATTGAAATTTGACAATTCGGGTGGTCCTAATGACAAACTATAGGAGAAACATATCTTCATTCGATTGAAAATGTATCTTTCTTTTTGGAAGCCAATATACAACTAACCACTCCGTCACTTCTAAGCCACTGTAAAAACTGCAATGACTCTTAGAGAGCTTGTTATTGGTGTATGTGGGTCATATAATACATCACACAAATGTTAGAAAATCGGATTACAGTAATTTGAGAGTCGTGTAAACACTTTCAGATTAAAGTAGTTCGGTGGTTCTACCGAAATCTTAAATCGGACAAAACTCAGATTTTGAAACGTGAATATGTTTTTGTATGTTATGAAACAGAACCAAAAACGAATATATGACCAGTTAACCAACGGTGGTTGTAACTGCCATTGCAGTTATAATAACCGCAAAAAACAGTTAAATTTAAGGGGTAAAACAGTTAAACAGTTATAATAATAGCTCGACCCCACCAGGCGCTGCCCTGGACCGACTACCATGTGGCGCCGCCCTGACTTGCCATTCGAGGCTTCGCCCCCGAACGATAATCATAATAACGTCATACAAGTGTGCACTCCGCACAACCCCGACTTGTTGAACATTTATCACAATTATACATTGGTCAACTAAGTCAATCCATTACACTTAAATAATATCGGTGATGCAAAATCACCAACAATCCTCCCCCATTTAAGTGTAATCTTTATTAACTTAAAACAAACTCATAACAAACAACAAACTGATGCATAAATGAAATGTCGAGACGATTGAATTTCACATTAGCACATTAGCATTCCAAATATTCGAATATAAGAGTGTCACTAAGGATTGAACTCTTTCTATTCATAGTGAATACATGAAGATAATATACACAACAGTTTACACATTCACATGTTCTACTTGACACTATGTTTTACTAGCTTGTGTCCTATCCTTCAATAAGCATATCAAAGCCAAGTCCCATGCTTCTTGAAGCAGCTAAACTTTATGCTTATATAGGTGGTTCTTTACTCTTGCACCTGCACATGCAATTTGTCAAAAAACCATTAAGAAATATAATTTCAACCTCCTTTATCTTGCAGTTCTGAACACATACCGTGGGATGATGTAATTATGTGTTCCAATCCAAATATATCAAGCTTTCCTCATTGAATTCAGCATTTAACATTACGTTAGATGGGAATTGGGTATCTTGATACACGGATTTAATTAGGTGGACTTTAAACCCATCCCAATAGCCGCCTTGCGTACGAGATCTCTTGGACCCTGCCAGGGGCTGCCGCCCCTTGGACCCTGCTACCAGGGGAGCTGCCCACGGACCCCCGTCATTCGGGGATTCGCCCCCAAACGATAATCATAATAATGTCATACAAGTGTGCACTCCGCACAACCCCGACTTGTTGAACATTTATCACAATTATAATTTGGTCAACTAAGTCAATCCATTACACTTAAATAATATCGGTGATGCAAAATCACCAACAACAAAAACCCGACTCACTAAAAAAAAAGGAACGAATGGCATCAGTTGCAAAAACGGTGAGAGACGAATGACATGGAAGCGCCGGTGCACTATGGCTAGCCATTGGTTTTTTTTGGGCGAACGGCGGGGGAATAACCCTGCACTGTGCTCTTTTACTATCCAATCCTAACAAACACATCTAACATGCTCTTTTTCCTAATTTACTTAGAGTTAAGTGCATAAATCGTCCATAAACTTTGACGAAATTGCATGTTTCGTTCCCACCTTTTCAAAACTACAGATATTGTCCCTGTGAGAAACCTTGGGGGCATATTTTGTCCCTCTCAAAATTAAATGACTAAAATGCCCTCTTCTTCAACCTGTTTGAATGAACGAACACCCGGTTTAAAGTTTTCAATAAATTCAAGAATATTCAATTGATAAACTTGTTACAAAAATAATGAATAAGAACACAAGAATGAGTGGAGGAAGAGATAATTCTTATTATGAGATGATCATCCAATAGGTTACAAACATATATTATTTATAACGTAGATAAATACATGTAAAACACTAATTGACCGGTTGAGAAAAAGGTCATACATAAGCCCATTATTAATATTTACAACACTACTCATTGGATATTCATCGTTTATCATACGATATAGATTGCCTTATTAAAAACCTTATCTAGAAAGCCCAATGGGATAAAAACTTGATGAAGGAAAAAAGAGTGCAGTGTGCTTAATGTTCCTTCTCAATTTAATGTATATATTTTAAGCATAGAATGCCAATCTTCTGAACCAAATTCTCTTATACTTTTGTCTGCAAATATTTTGTAATAAAGTCGCAAAAGATGACAAAATATAGGTGTAGCTTCCAACCCAATATCACATGCATTGTTCGAAAGGTATACATTACTTATATAAATATTAAAAGACAAAAACTCAATCTCAAGATGCATATTAACTATTAAAGCCTCAGTTGCACTTATGTATGGTACATGATGACCAATCATTTCTTAGAGACATGTGCAAAAACAATATATATGCGTCTAAATGATTTTTTATCCCTATAAGCATTCATTCAATCTGATCAAATAGATTTCTTTAGAACTTTATTAATTACTTCAAGAAGTTGAAGTTGCTAGACATGCTTGAGGCATTATAGATCCTTCATGGAATATAAGCATTCATTTAGAGTGAATCAAATACCTCTAGATTGTTTGTCCCATAAAATATCAAAAAGATATTTACATCCATATCCAATAGCTTTTATACATTGACGTGTATGAACGTCACGTCCTAATACTTTTGCATTTGCAAGATATTGCGGATGTTTATGTTGGTCAATCATTTTATTGAGTGCACTTTTGGATAGTAATTGATTTATGATCCTTTTACGCATAATAACAAGCGTTATAAGCGCTATAAACAAAATTTATCGACTTCATTGTGTTTCGAGTCCATATGATTTTAGACATGATAGAATTTATTGAGATCTCATTAGCTATTTGAGGTTCTTTTAAAACCTTCATGTCTAGTGTCTCTTTATGAGACTATCATGGAGTATTTTATGCCTCGACTAACCATCTTGTTTTCATGCTTCATATTTTCTATCGAGGATTTTATTTGAAATCGATTAGTCTATCACGCTTGAGGCAGGTCATAACAAACAATGTCCTTGAGGGACAAAGTATAACTTGAAGGATGAGTAGATGATAATTTATTTTGTCTCGTGTAGGGTTCTGGTGGTCATCCGCACAATTATCAGACATGCATAGAGGAAAAATAAACACGCCACACACAAAACGACGCAGACCAAAACCCTATGGACAGATCATCTAAAAAGGGACATGACCTAAACCTAACACATATAATGGGTGTTAAGAAAAACTTATTTTATTATCCTTCTTTCTGTAAGCTTTCTGGCCTTATTTGCTGCACAAAACACCTTCTTGATCGTCTTTGATGCTGCAGGAATAGTTGTAGGTTTTCTTGGAGAAAACCACCTTTAGGGTTGCATCATGTATCCACGGGTACTGCACAAGTAGAACAGGACTCGACCATATCACAAGTTAGGCGAGTTACGGAGCTAGGTAAAACCCTAAATCGAATAGAGTAGTCGATTTAGGGATCGACTATTATTTAGTCGACTTGTGGTCGACTAGAAAAATCAACCAAAGGGTTTAACCCTTTGGTTTTGGTCGAACGCACAACAGGGAGAGAGGAGAGGAGATTTGTTGGAAACGCTCCTAACTCGTAAATGGAACGACATTGACGGGATTACATTTTATATCTTTGTTACCTTAAACACAAGGGCTTGTTATGTCATTTAGTCATAGTTGTATGTGTTTAGGTATAAATACCCTCCTAGATTTTCCTAGGAGGGTGAGATTCTTAGTGTAAGCTTCACCTTTCATAATAATAAAACACATAGTTCTCTCCCTTTTCTCTATATTTTCTCTCACTAACATGATGAAGATGTTCTTCCATCTTCCTAGACCTCCCGATTCACCAAATCTACCATAAAATCGGTCCTAACATTGGTATCAAGAGCAAGGTCGTTTTTATTATACTTTGGTTGATTTGTGTGGTTTTGTTTCTTGTCAAAATTTCGTATTTTGTGAGTTTGGTTCATATTTGAAGCTATCATTTTGTAACCATTTTTATGCGTAAAAAACTTTCTTCATCATATCATTTGGTTACTCACTTTTATGTTAGTTTCTTATCAAGTCTTGGTCAAAATATGTCCCAAGTTTTTGGTCAAAATCTGTCTCATATCTTTTTGGTCACAAACTGGTGGTTACAAATTTTTTACCATTCCTGTGAGTCATATGGTCAAGATATTGTGACAAATCACTCCAAATGATATTTTTCTCATTGTCTTTCTGGGTTTCTTATTACTGAAAGGAATCGCTGATCGGAAAACATGGCCGGAAAAAGTCAAAGAGGGTCAAAACCCTAGTTTTACGCCTAAGGTGCCATCTTCAGATATATTTATGCATAACTTGGAAAGTTATGCTTAAGGATTATTATGCGTAAGGTTTTTACGCATACCTAAGCTTACGCATAAGCCTGGTTTACGCATAAGAACCCTACGCATAAGGCTTACGCGTATTGGTTTATGCATAAGAACAAATCTTACGCATAAGGTTGTTTACGCGTAAGCATCCTTTACGCATAAGCATCCTTTACGCATAAGACTTTGACTGAAATGAGATGAAGAATACTGTTGGGAATAAAGCTAACAGTTACCACTGATAAGCTGTGGAAGACACTGCTAAAGATTACACTAGCAGTGGAAACTCATTACCACTGCCAGTACATTATTACCACTCCTATTAGGATAATTGTTATGTATCCGTGTATTGATAAGTATAGAAAAGATCTTGTGTATATTCTATATTGTTAGGATTATACTTATCTTGTAAAGGACTCCTTGTGCTATAAAAGGAGATCCTAAGTCATTGTTTAGAGTGTGAAAAACTCACGTAAGCTTCAAGGTGTAACCCTAGTGATAAGAAAGATCACTCATATTATTTCTTAATAATATTGGAGCTTTGTGTTAAACTGTTCACTTACATTACATCATACAATCCGTCTTCTAAGTATTACTAAGTATATTCCGCGTGCTTATTTATATAATTCAAAATATCACTAACACAAGGTGTGTGTTTAGATCCATCAAGTGGTATCAGAGAGAAGGTTCTGATATTTTGATTTAGAAGATCCAAGGAATAAGCTTAACCTACTCACTCAGATCAATGGAGATGGAAAACAACCAGTCCAACTCTGCTCCAAGGCTTCCTAAGCTCAAACTTAATGAGTTTGAGATGTGGAGGATAATGATTGAGCAATACTTTCTCATACAAGACTATGCTCTATGGGAGATCATCTTAACTGGTGATTCCTTTAAGTCTATTACGAAGACTGAGAAAGTTGGTGACACAGAAGTTGTAACAGTTTCGTACTGAGACTAATGATGAAAGAGCAAAGAAGAAGAATGACCTGAAGGCCAGAAGTTTGTTACTAATGACTCTTCCTAAAGACAAGATCATTGCTTTCAGCAAGCACAAGACATCAAAAGAACTTTTTGAAGAAATCTGCTTAGTGTTTGGTGGCAATGATGCTATAAAGAAGACACAAAAGACATTGTTGAAGCAAAGTTATGAAAACTTCTCTGCTTCAAGCAATGACTCACTTGACAGCATCTTCACCAAACTCCATAAGATTGTCACACAACCGACCGTGTTTGGCATTGAGGTAGAAAAGGAAGACCTCAATTTGAAGTTTCTAAGAAGTTTTCCTTGAAGTTTCATACAAATGTTACAATCTGGGAAAATAAACCAGAGATTGAAACTATGAAGCTCAATGATCTTTACAACAACTTCAAACTCATTGAACAAAGATTGAAGAAGGCGGGGAAACTTGGTACAAGCTCTAGCAGCTTGGCATTGTTGTCAACCTCTGTTGATAGTGATGATTCTGAAGATGACAATGATGATGATTTTGCCACGCCGGTTCTACAGCTTCCACTGGTAATGCTAGTGTTACCACTGCAGGTTCAAAGAAGAAGGTTGCTGGTATTGGAGATCCTACCTTTTATGCTTTTATCTCCACTCAAGTTAAGGGCTCTATTTTAACTCATGAAGACATAGAGCAAATTGATGAAGATGACTTGGAGGAGATGGACATAAAATGGCAGCTCTTCTTAGCATGAGGGCTAGGAAATTCTACAAGAAGACTGGCAAGCCAATTCACATCAATGGTGGTGAAACTGCAGGGTTCGATAAAAAGAAAGTAGAGTGTTTCAATTGTCACAAGTTGGGGCATTTTGCTAGAGAATGCAGAAGACCAAGGAACCAGGACAAAAGGTCTACTTGGTACAAGCAAAAGAAAGAACCAATTGTGGAAGAACCAAAGGCAATGTTCGCTATTGATGGTGTGAGCTATGATTGGAGTTTCATGGTTGATGGACAAGAGGAACAACCTTCAGATGCTGCTCTTGTGTCTACAGAACATGCTCTCATGGCTTTCTCTGACTCTGAGGTACAAAACTTTGAAACTTGTTCTAAAACATGTAGGGCTTCTAGAGAATGTGAAAGGCTTAGTGAATTATTTGACAACGAAAGAACAGAGTTGCATGCTGCTAATTATACTGTGTCAAACCTTAGAAGAGGCATAGCTGTATTAGAGAAACAACTAGAGCATTACAGAGCAAATGAGTCAAAATATAATGATGATATGATTATTCTTAGAAGAGAGATAGATCATAAGACAGCAGTGAATGAGGCACTAAAAGAAGAGTTTGAAAAACTTAAAAAGATAAATGAGAATGTAAATTTATCTGTTGACACCTGTTATTTTCAGTCTAAGTCAATTGATAAAATTTGAAATGCTCAAATTAATAGTAAAGTTAAGTCTGGTATGGGATACAATACTGTTCCTCCACCTCTAAGGGGTGTTCCATCACCTCATGGCATAGATTTAGCTCATACAGGTTTAGAAGAATTTCAGGAACTTAAACGTGAATATGGTCCTCTAAAGAACATATTTGTGAAAACTGAGGAACAGGTTAAGCAGGAATTTGATGTTTTTGAAAGTGCAAGTGACTCATCTGTTGTAGATGAGAATGATAAAAAGAATGTAGAGGCTTCTATCCCAAAAGTTGTAAATACTATTACAAAGGAACCTAGGAAACAAGTTAACAAACCTAGATCACCTGTGAGGTATGCTGAGATGTATAGAAATAAGTCATCAACTCCTAGGGGTAACCAGAGGAGTTGGAATCATGTTAAATCTCAACAACTAGGTAGTGATTTTGTGATGTATAATAAAGCATGTTATATCTGTGGTAGCTTTTATCATTTACATGCTAATTGTTACTATCATTTTGGGAGAAGGGAAGTCCATGGGAATAAAAGGGTGAAGAAAAACAGGTTTCAAAACAATATACACCCTAATTCACACAGTAAAATGATCCCAAGAGCAGTTCAACTAAGAAGTGGTCTTAAAACTTTTGCCACTGCTAAAACTGTTAACAACTTTGCCACCATAAACCACTGCTACAAGTGCAAAATCCAAAACAACTTTTGCAAGATCTGCACAAACAGGAAAAGGTCTTTTTCTCGATAAAAGGGTTAACTATAACCAACAAATGGGTACCAAAATCTAAACAAGCGGCGGATTACCATCGCTCAACCAAAAGTTCCCACCGCAAGGGTTGTAAACAAGACCGGGGTAACATGGGAAATCTGTGAAGGCCTCAAGACGCGTTGGGAATGGAAACCTAAAGGAATTACCTCATCAACCAATCCCAACGGTGTATCAATGACCTTTGATAGATTTAACTATACTGATACACGAGGCATATCCAAGTCAATCATGGCTTGGGTCCCCAAAGGAAACTAACTCCTTACTTATATGTGCAGGAACATCCAAGGACAAAAAGATTAGATCAAGGCTACATAGACAGTGGATGTTCAAGGCACATGACTGGCAACAAGTCCTCTCTCTCAGATTTTGAACATTATGATGGACAGTATGTCAGCTTTGGAGGTGGAGTTAATGGAAAAGTTTTTGATAAAAGAAGTTAATCACAACCAGTATGATGCAAGGAATTTAAATTAAAAGACATGGATTTTTATTATTATTAAACAAATCTGCACACAGAGTGCAGAGGGTACATCCATTAGTCACAGACAACCAACATCATTACATAGTTGGAAAACAGAAAACATCATACAACTACCAACTGATGACACAAGCTTCACATTCTACCCCAACCCTACCCCAACCTAACTCCCAACTGCCACCTAAGGCTTCTTAGGGAAGGCCCACTCTGGCTGATTAGGTGCCATTCGCCTATCGATCACCCTCCACACCTTGGGGCATGCTAGCCCCATCACCATTCCTCCAACAGGTGGTGAGGATGATGAAGGACCCTCTGGTGGTGGTGCTGTCAACAATGGTAGAGAAGGTGGTACTTGCAGCTCTTCAGATGGAAGCACTGTTGCAAGGGGAGGAATCACAAGGACTCTTTCAGCTGTTTCATTATAAGACTCTTCATAAGGAGACACACAGGAACTTATGTCTGAGCTGTCCTCTTTGATGATGGCATCCTGAGGCATTGGTTGGAGTGATGATGGACCAACAACTGAAAGGATTTCTCATGGTGATGTTTAGGGATTTTGTGAGCTAGAATGTGTTTTGATAAAGACTATGATGTGCCAAGCCTCTTTATATAGGCAAAGTCGATCACAAGGGTTCTTTAAAGAATATATTTATTTTTCCCTATTTTGGTAGGTTGAAGAGTAAATATAGATATTATCGGATTGACTTTGGTAAGATATTTTTAGATAGTGGCTTGGTTAAAAGTAACTTTGGTTAAAACAAGTTGGTTATTCATATTCTTCATACTATGCTAACTCATGCAGGTACATAACCAAACTTGGCTGGGAATTGATCATAAAAGGTGTGTATTTGAGACACACAAAAATGGTTATTGATTCACCATGTCTAATCTACATAAGAATCAAATAGTCCAGAGCAAACGGCTACTGGTAAAGACTTGACAAATCCGTTTATGGTTGATAGTTTACCAAAAACTATATGGTTATCAACTCACCATATTATTTATGATTAAGAGTTGGCTAGTCCATAGCAAACGGCTCATGGTAAAGACATATCAAATCCGTTGATAGCTGGTAGTTTGCTAAAAACTATGATAAAGAGCAGTCCAATTTTCATATGTTTTTCTTACCACTGCTCTTTGAAAATTTTTGTGAAAAATTATCACTGCTAGTTCACAGTTCCCACTGACAGTGTTATTTTTACCACTGTTGATCTAGCCGTTACAACTGTTGTGTCAGTAACTAATTTTTTACTAGCCGTTGAAGAGAAATTGCTTTCCATATATATATATAGGGTACAATTTTTAGAAGATTATCTACTTTCCTAATTGCTATTTATCCTCTAAAGATAAATCCTTTCCTTAGATAATATTTCTTGCGTAAAACTCTTAAACCCTACCACTATATATCTTTCTCTCTCAATTGGCGAGTTATTTATTCAATTCATACTGACATAATATATTTTTCATCAAAAGTTACTATGGCACCAATCAACTTTGCAGATGAGCACAACCAAGTGGCATATTTGGAAAAGTCAAACGACAAGAGTGGCCTTGTTTTTCATCAGATTGTGGACTTTCTAAACACTACCCATATAAGGTATGCTTTACTTCTTAATCCCACAATCTATATCTCTCAAATCAAACAATTTTGGACTTCGTTGAGCTCCATAACCATTGAAAATAGAGATACACATAAAACAGTGGATGCTCTTAGAGCCACTGTGGACGGGGTAACTATTGATGTTACTGAGGCATCCTTGAGGAGAATTCTCCAATTGGATGATCTCAATGGTATCATCACATTACCTATGCCAGAAATTCATGAACATCTTGCTTCCATGGGGTTTGATACCAAAGGACAAAAAGGCTACTTTCAAAAAGAGTGGTTTCTGTTCTCATTGGAGATTTTTAATACATACTCTTTTGCATTGCCTAAGTCCAAAGAAAACTTCTTATGAACAATTCAGTTCAATAATGGCTTACCGTTTGGTTTGTCTAGCCACTGATAGGATTTTTAATTGGTCTAACTACATTTTTACAAGTATGCAAGGCAATGTAAAGAGTTCAACAAATTTTTTGATGTATCCAAGGTTTGTGCAAGCAGTGTTAAATGAATTTCAACTGCAACCCCATACAAGAGTTTATAAAATCCGTTTCCTTAAGCCTAAAGTTTTTCAAAACATGAACAAAGATGGCAATAGGATTATTACACCTATTTTTCCTCAAATCCTTGCAAAGATTTCACAGGTACAAAACTCACCCATAATCCGCTCCAAACATTGATTACACTCCACCGCCTCACACCTATGAGGAGGCACAAATGACCAACTCCTCCCATTTCAACACAAAGATGTCCCCGATCCTTTTGGTTTAGGAACAAGCAAGTGGTGGTTCCGAGCTTCACTCTAGTCCAACTAGGGAGGAATCTGAGCCAATGCCCTGTGATTCACCTCTCCCAACAGGTTACACAGTTGGAAGTGTTGAGGGCAGTGGGCAACAAATGGATTTAATGGAACTTTGTACCAAATTAGCAAAGCAGGTTGACTCTCTAGAACAAGAGCAACATGGCAAGGATGTTACACATTTGAAAGAAGAGATTCAGACCTTGAAGGAAGAGTTGCAGGGGTTGAAGCAAAGGAAAACTGAAAAGATAGTGTTATCATCTCCATCCTCACCTGATAATGGTGATTCGTAAGGTTTCAATAAATATTTGGGAAATTCTCCCACAGGGAGGAAAACAGATCTTGAAACCAAGAGGAGGAGAATTGACTTTGGAGATGAAGGTGTTTCAAGTAAAGGTACCGAGGAAGCCGAGACTCAAGAAGTTCCTCAACAAAGAACTAGAGCAAGAAATTTTCAAGATCGCAACCATCGATTTCATTCCCAATCAGAGAAGAAGTTACCACTGTCGATCAAGCTATTACCACTGCAGAGGAAGAAATCAAGAAGAAGAAAGGTAAAGCAGTTATGCAGAGCAAAGAGCAAACAAGTAGGAAGATTTCAAAGAAAGAACAAGCTCAAATTGCTCATGATGCAGAGATTGCTAGAAAGATCAATGAAGATCAAGTTGCTAATAAGAAAAGACTGGATGAGATAGAGATTGCAGACTTCATGGAGGCTAAAAGGCTGGGCAAAATGGACACCACTGATCCAATGGATGTAAATCCGGTTTCCCTTTATCGCTCCACCTACAATATTCAGAGAAAAGACTCCGTGAGTTCACTATGTACCTACTGAACAAAGATTGAGTTCTTGATTACTAATGATCTAGTGATCAAGAAGAAGGCAATTGACCTAGTTGCGAGATAAGTCTTTAATCAAGAACAAAGAACAACACAGTTAAAGGATTTCATTCAGATGAAGAATAATCAAGCACTTTAAGATGCAATTGTTTAGATACCAAGAAGGGTCAAAAGAAAACCAAGACAACCAACAGAGGCAATGTGTGATTTCAATGATGAAAGATTATTGTTGCAAAGGTTGGTGGTGGAAAAGACATCAATTCAAAGGAATGCCTGATGATAAAGTTGAAGGTATCTACTACAGAGTTAAAAGGCAAGACCAAGATTTTATTCCAATGGACTCTAAAGAAGAAGAAAGAAGGTATCCTAATCTGAAGAGAAAGGCCAAAGAAAGTGAATCTCAGACTTTTAAGAAGACAAATTTTGGTGAAGAACAAGAAGTTCAAACTGAGAAATTCAAGAAAACGCTTAGACCTAGAAATGATATTGATAAAAGAAGAAGATTTTATCCACGAACCACTACAAGTCGGACATCCTATCATTGATTGGGAAGTGTTTTCTGCTAGCAATTTTGCTCCAACATGGAAGATTACAAGGCTAGGTGGTGAAACTTCATCATTCATTCAATTTGAAGAACTCATCAAAGCATGTGACAGAAATGATTTGGATACTTTGTGGAGATTGGTTCATGAAAGGTTTGATGCTGAAAATCTCAAAGATATGAAGGAAATGCAGTTATGGGTTAATCTAAGAAGGCTCTATGAACCAAATACTTATGATGATTTCAGGAAATTCTCATGTTCATGTCCTGGTACTTAATGGTTTTATTATGATTCATGTGAAGTTCATTCATGTTTGCTGAGAAAGAATACCCACTCAGAGCTGGAACTCTCACTGTGATGTTATGTACAACAATAAGAGTTCATGAAGATAATGAGAAGGTCAGAGCATTGTTACTTAGGCTTCAAGATCAATGTTCAAGAGCTATTCAGAAATTAAGGAGAAAGAGAAGTGTTTGAAAGAATTCCCCAAATCCTTACTGAAGATGCAGATTGAAGAAACTTATTGATTTGCAGAGAAATCATAAGTTGAGGGGAGGATTGTTGGGAATAAAGCTACGATTACACCGATAAGTGTGGAAGACAACTGCTAAAGATTACACTAGCAAAGTGGAAACTCATTACCCTTTGCGATATTATTATTACCACTGCTATTAGGATAATTGTTATGTATCCGTGCATTGATAAGTATAGAAAAGATCTTGTGTACATTCTATATTGTTAGGATTATACTTATCTTGTAAATGACTCCTTGTGCTATAAAAGGAGATCATAGGTCATTGTTTAGAGTGTGAAAAACTCACGTAAGCTTCAAGGTGTAACCCTAGTGATAAGAAAGATCACTCGTATTATTTCTTAATAATATTAGAGATTTGTGTTAAAATGTTCACTTACATTACATCATACAATCCGTCTTCTAAGTATTACTAAGTATATTCCGCGTGCTTATTAATATAATTGAAAATATCACTAACACAAGGTGTGTGTTTAGATCCATCAAAGACACTTTTGACCAACCAATATACCAAATAACATCTTGACATCAGATCCGATTCATCTTCATTGGTCTCGAAAATTCAAACAAAATAAGAGAAGATGAGGCAAGAACAGATCAACAACAAACAATCTACCATATCCAAACCTTATTTCAGACACAACCAAAACCCTCAGTTCATGACACATAAACATTTGTCTTAATGAGCCAACGACCTTAGATTTCTCTTTTGTGGGTTACCATAATATAACAGACCTCGAGGGTCATATAAAGCAAAGAGAAATTCATCACTGATCCAACTCATTGTTTCATTCGTGTTCTTTCAAACAACCTTTCAAAGATCAAAGAAATTAAAACACGAAATGAATATCACATCATAGATCTATTTAAGGCACAACCTCTCTTTCATTATTCAAATATAAAAGTCAAGATTCATAAAAATAGTGTTATGATCTTTCCTTTAATTCATTCTAAGACCAACATGAAACGAATCAACCTACCTTAGACCTTGGTAACAAAGATCTTGAAGATCAACCACATGCATCATCTTCAAAATAAAAGGGTTGTGACTTATTGTTGTGTTAGTTGATGAGGGTTTACTGAAAGATGTCTTGATGAATTTTTTGTGATTGGTAAATACGTTTGATGAGGTTAAGTGGGAGGCGTCTGCTCCTTGATGAGTTATTAGGGTTAGGGTTGTGTGATATGTGTGTTTTTTATACACGTGCTTAGGGTTTAGTAAAGGATTAATGTTGGGATTGGATTTGGATAATGGGCCGGACATCAAGTCTTATGGACTAATATTTAGTTTGTGTCATGGGCTTGGACTTAACACCTTTGCTTATCAAATGGATTTATGGGCCACGTAATTCTGCAAATTGGTTTATTGCTAGTTATTGATTGTCAATATAAATTATGGTATTAATATTGGGTCAATGGTTATTTTTGGGTTTTGTAACAACTAAGTGACTAATTTTCACGGAAATACATTTTTGACAAGATCGGGATAAATCATTATCAAATTCATTTAAACCGTTAATGAAGGCTAATTTGGGTATTTAACCGTAAGATGTGACTACGGCGTCAATTCACTATTATTTATTTGAGGTTGAAGTGGGATTTCACGGGTGCGTGTACTTAGTATCTTGAAGATATCATGGTTGGTTGGATGCATGATTCTTCGAGATCCTTGTTCGAGCTTTAACCGTTACGAATGACAAAGACTTGAGTTGTCTAGTTGTACCTGATGTAAGGAGTTACGTTGTTGTACTCACAGCGTATGACTATCACTTTTCAGGAGTTACATTGTTGTGCTCAAGTGTCACACTAAGGTGTGGATAATTTGAGAAACTTTAAGTTTACCTTTTTTCGATGGTGTTAAGAAAAAGGGTTCTTCGTCTGACGATAGTGCAAGTTTAAGTCACAAGTTAGGGTTATACTACTTGAGTCTCAAGTTAAGTCATATTGGGTTTTCTCCATCAGTTAGTCACTACAAAAGTCTTCGAATTATAATGGGTTGGTAAGAGTGAGAAGAGTAGACACAAGTAGAGAAGTCTTATCAGCAATTGATTCTCACATGATATTTATGGTACTTTACAATTGTTCGATTACTTGGACATACATGGTTTCATTTGTCTCAATTCATCATCAACATACGTGGTGTATGATTCGATTCATTGAAAACATCGGGGGAAGAGTATAGGTGTTTATTGCCTCTTTGATGTTTTGGATTTTTCGAAAACCCTCTCCTTTCATGAATTTCTTCAATCGGGGAAGAAATGAGCGATCGTGGTTAAAATTTCTCACGTTGGTGTTATCGTCTCACTTTCCGCAGAGTTATCGTGTGTGAAGTTACCTAAATAGGATGTCATGATGCCTCACACACGTTCATTTTATCGAAAAGTAGCGCATATTCACAAGTGATTATTATTCCGATGAGACCGCAAACATTGGGGAAGTTGTTTCATTTCTTCTTTCGCGGTTTGTTTGGTGTGAAGCATCTACATACGTGAGAAGATCTTGCTGATTTCTTGCATGCTACCCCCGAACGGATTTTTCATAATAAGTCGATTTACCTTGTGTGGTTTTCTTGCTCATCTACAAATTCGGCTGCGTCTTGAAAACTTCAAAACTTAGAGGAAATGTTCACTACATCAAAGTTTGAATCTGCTATAGGCGGTTGTCATTTGGGGAAGCCGATTGAGAAAATTAGAAAAGGAGTTTACGGAGAAGTCGTTAAAGATATACGGCATGAATTGGGGAAGTTAATCCAATTTATGCATATTACATCATTTGCCTACAAGTGAAGAAAATGGTTCTCAAGTCGAGGTACACGAAGAAGACAAAGAGCGTAAACTTTCATCATCCTCAGCACTTGAAGAGCTTATGAAGACCTTTCTTTATTTGTTTTCTATATTTGTAGTAAATGTTGTAAGTAATCCCTTATGTCGTCCCATTGGGAGAAGATTGTTGGAAACGCTCCTAACTCGTAAATGGAACGACATTGACGGGATAACATTTTCTATCTTTGTTACTTTAAACACAAGGGCTTGTTATGTCATTTAGTCATAGTTGTATGTGTTTAGGTATAAATACCCTCCTAGATTTTCCTAGGAGGGTGAGATTCTTAGTATAAGCTTCACCTTTCATAATAATAAAACACATAGTTCTTTCCCTTCTCTCTATATTTTCTCTCACTAACATGATGAAGATGTTCTTCCATCTTCTTAGACCTCCCGATTAACCAAATCTACCATAAAATCGGTCCTAACAAGATTTTAGGGTTATTGGAAGAATTATAGGAATCCCTTAAGGTGTATTTATAGGACCCTTAAGAAGATTATAGAATACTTATACAATAAGTATTGAAGTTTTTTCCTAAACAAACTCCCCTTCCTATAGAGTTTTGATTGACGATCAAAACAAACAACCCTTTGGGGTTTGTTGTTTTGCTTCTTGTCATTAATTACCCTCTAATATTTATCTCCGATAAATATTAGACTTTTGGGTAATGACGTTTATTCCTAAAATGAAACTATCGCCGTATTTTCATTTCCTCTCAGTCCTCATTTAAACTCTTTTCTTATTTTCGCTTGTATTTTTCTGTTTAGTGTGCACCAGTGTGACCGTTCGGCATTTCCGTAAAGCCAGGTGTGAAAGTCGATGTGTTGTTTACACACAATCCCTTTAGACTCCTACTTGTGCAAATACAACAACATTAGGAATCTTCATTTACAGTACCAAGAGTTCACGAGCTAGACGTTGTAATACCTCACTCACATAAATCGATTCAATACCCTCATAGTGATTTCATCTTCGTTAGCTATGCCCAGCTAAGTCCAATTCAAAACTTCGTGTTTCAACTCTATCTCAAAATTTTGGTTAAGCCTAGGGTATATGACTGTATCTCTTCGCACTTCCTCGATATTTTTGAATGTATTAGACATGGATATATATCCTGAAATACTTCCTCCTTTCTTGTTCCTGTGAATAATTTGACTCCCACAGTGTCACAGACACATTGTCATTCGGTGACTTTCTGCAAATAATTACACACAAAGAGCCCAGGAAAAATATTATTATCTCTAGTCTATTCAACTTTGAGCTGCAGAATTGCCCTATTGGCCAATGAATAACTTTTTCTTACTTCACATTGAACTTGACCTTAGCATACAACGTTACGTTTTTATGCTGTAACTGGAAACTAAGTTTAAACTCAGTGAGAAACAAAGTCCAATGTTTTACATCCTCGGTCATTGGGATAGTACGTCACAATCAACGGCAATAACATTGATCCACGTGTTTGCTTCTCGATCATGGCTATGTTCAAAATTTGACGTCGCAAATGCATACAAAACTCACCATCTTCACCGAAATGTTTCTCGTTTCATAATAGTTGTGATCATTATCTTAGTTTCCCTCAAGATAATCAGCTAAGGACGCCTTTTAGAATGGGATGTCTATCACTCATGGATTCAAAATACGCTAAGTAGAATCTACTTGTAACGTCTCATACGATTTTCACGAGTCAACGACATTACCTCTATTCTCATGCGATTGATTTAGCTTTTACTAGAAAGTGTTTGGGAGTTACCAATCACTATGCTTTAGACTTTCTGATGATTCTTTTTTTGGAGAACCCCTGAGCCTTACTACCATTCTTCTGGATTACTTTTGTCCCACTCTATATGAACCTAAGAGAGTATTGGTCCAACGATTTAGTCTTACTGGATGATAGACTCAGCTAAATCGCGACTCACTCAGCTTAGTGCTCATTGATGCACTTCATTTTACGGGATGACTAGAATGGAATTAATTTACATATTAGAATCGTGACTTCTTGTTACTGATTCTCCTGAGTCCCTGAGAATTTTTAGTGCAAGCCCATTTGAAACCTAATAGGATTTAAAACATGCATTTTTAAGAGGTCATTTAACCTCTATACTCGTGCATTTGTGATCAATTGTTGTCCTAAATCATTTCTTTTCATATTTTAGATACTTGGGACGCGAAAGCCGGAAATTGACATGTTTTTGGCTAGTTTGGACAAGAAAACAAAGAAAATGACTAAGTCATGAAAAACGACAGGAAAAGGGAACCTGGCGGCGTCACAAGCTACAACGTGACGCCGTCACTTGCAAATCAACATGAAGATCCAGATCAAATTTTACATGTGACGGCTCAGACTTCGCGGACGTAGCTCGGACTTCTGTGGACGGCCCGGACTTGTGGCGGTGACGGCCTTCCTCAACGGCGTCAAGACCAAGGTCGACGACGTCACAGCTTACAAGTGATGCCATCATAAGTTGATCAAGACTATCACAACATGCGCGTGAAGTAGCTGATACTTTTTTGGCCATATCGTTTGCATACGAACTCGGATTTAGGTGATTCAAAAGCCCATGTGACCCGGACGAGAAAATCTAAAATTTGTTGAAAAAGGTTTTGTGACACCATCAATCCTTAGAGCTGATGCTGTCACAACATTGTGATAGAAAAATCAGCTATAAATGTAACATCATAACTTCACTTTTTCCAAGCCCTAAACCCTAAGTACGATTCTAGGGTTTAGGTAGGTGTTTTTCCAGCAACTCTGAGGGTCTTAATCATTCCATAGACATTTTGTAATGGTTTTTTTATTCAATGTTATTTTATTTCTTCAATTATCATTATTGTAGTTTATTATTCATTGATTATGCTTGGCTAATTCACTTAGTGTTTGCTTATGATTGTATGAAACTTGTTTATAATTAATTATATATTATTGTTTTCTTATTGGTGCTTGTGTCTATCTTCATCAGTTAAGGCGTGACAAATTCAATAAGTCTAGTTGATTTAGTTTATAATTCTTGCTTCCTAAGGTCTCTTGTTTAATTGGTTGTCTTGCGTTAGGAGTAGGAAAACTAGCTTCTTCAACCATATATTAGCTTGTAAATACAACTAAACACTTTTATACACTAGAGTGCACTGGTTGTTTTATTCGTTGTATTTATTGCGTGAATTGCGGCTTGTTAATAGTAAGAGTTTCTAGGGAGATGACATATTGTCACTTGTAGATCTAGGGATTCTTAAAGGAGACTTATACATTCATATAGTTAGGGAATTTGGCACCACCCTACGACAATAAAGGAATACAACGCGCCAATTAAAATAAGGATGTGACAATTCAGTAGGTAGATTGGATAACTAACAAGGAGTAATACATCATAGGTAGATACGCTTCACTTCCCTTGTAGAATCTTAATTTACTTTTATTGCTTTAGTTTAGTAGTAGTTTAATTAGTAGTTTTAAAATCAAACTCTCTCAAACCCTGATATTTACTTGCTTTCTAAGAAAATGTAAAATACAAAAATAATCCTCCCTCATCTTTAGACCTAATTTATCATACACTTCGGCCTTCACAATACTATCCCCCTAGAGAATGACCAATCCCTCGTGTCTTACCTATACTATACTACAACGATTAGGTACACTACCTAGGAGGATTGCAAAACTTAGTATATTGCAATCAGACGCATCAAGTTTTTGGCGGCGCCGCTGCTGGGGAGTAGTTTATGTTTTGATTTCTATCTCGTTTAGATCTACTCACTAGATTCTATCAAGTGAGATTTTTATTTTTATTTTATTAACTTTTCTATCCTTTCTTTGTGTGTTTGTTCGTAAATTTCCATTACCTATTCCGTTAGCCATTATGGAGAGCACGAATCCATCGTACTACTACCCACCACGAAATCCACCCACTCCACTTAAAATGACATCTTGATATTCCAACAACATCAAGATGAATCTCTCTATGACGCATGGACTCGTTTCAAACATTTACTCCAAAATAGCTTCAATTTAAGGTCCCAAATTCAAATATTTTACGATCATATTGACCAATATACGCAAATGGACATTGACCATGCAACATATGGGAAATTTAGGGAATAAAATGTTGAAAAAGCATGGGAAATTATTGAGGATTTAGCCCAATATGATTATGAATGGGACAACCCAACAAACGACATTACAGATCAATTGATAACAAATTTTAAGGATCAAGAAAGAAGTTTGTTTAGGGGTAAATATGTTAGTGTCGAGATACTTAGGTGTATGTTGGGGGTTAGATTTTACTTAAACACATGATAAGCACATAGGTGATCTTGATACGATGGAGGATGAGGTTAGAAATCCAAGACCACAAAGTACCCAACAAGTCCTACCATCATTTGAGGCATACACACCGCCCGTGACTTATCTGGAAGAAGTAGAAGAGACCATATGAACCCCGATTGAAGTAGAACCTTTGGACCAAACACAACTAGAGGAAATAGGTTTGAATACTTGTTGTCATAACCTTTCTCTAAGTTCTATGGTAGTTCCTAGTGTTGATGATCCGAAGCCTCAAAATTTACTCGATTTTCCATCCTTAGATATACATCTAGGAAACAAAAAAGGAACCGACCCACCTATCAACCTATATAGTCCGGGTAGTTTTAGGATGAAGGTAGTAGATCCTTTGACCATTTTCACACCTCCTTCACCTCACATGGCATATTTTCATCTTAATAGTGTGTATCGCTACTATCACCTGCACTTAAACTTAAGTGTAGGTAAAATCTCCCCTTTATCCATTAAATAAGGGTAGAGTCAGGCTCGAGACTCGAACAAAAACAAGCGCTTCTCGGGAGGCAACCCAAGCATATTTTATTTACTTGCTTTGTTTGATTTTAATTTTGTTTAGGATGTTTACATGCTAGTATTTGATTATGAATCACTACGTGATTGATTTGTATGCAATTATGGTTTCTTTTGCTTTTGACTTCGTCTCATTGGTAATTAAAGATACTTTGCATAAAATAAGTGTAGGGAAGATCATATGTGGTTATTATAAACCTGAAATGATTATGTGATGATTTATAGTTTAATTCTTGGCATGTTTGTTTGTTTTATTTGTCTTTGTGTGTCAATACTTGTGGATGTGTTTTATGAGTTTCTGCAGGAAAACAGACTTTAGAAAACTGGTTTTCCAGTACAATTTTCCAAAAAACAAAATGAAACAAATCTGTCAGGTTGGTTTGACGTCGTCACGGTTTACACCTGATGACATCAGCTACTGTAGCAAAGTTTTTCCAGATTTTTGTTAAATGTTGAAAATTAACTTTTGAAAAATTTCCATAATTTCTTAAATGTCCAATTTTCCTGTATGTTATTTGTATTTACATTCTACAAGTATCCTATCAGTTAGTTTTTTGTTTTCCTTTTATTTCTAAGTCTGGAATTACATCTTGTTGTGATTTTTTCTTGTTCGGTTTGATGCTTTGGGTTTGTTGTTTTCTTATTGATTACAGGTTATATTAGAAAAGAGACATGTTATTGGACAATATTATTATCTTGAAGGAATATTTGACCTTAGATCCGTTTATTGTCCATACCAAGCTAAATCAGCGGAGTATTAGTTTCTCTTATCTCGTTTATTTTCTCGTTTTCATAACTTTGGTACTTTTTAAGAACATTGGTAAATGTTCAATTAAAGTATAGGGAGGGAAAAAGGGACACCTTAGAAACTAATCACTTACTTGATATTAGTCGTGTTTTCTTGTAATTGTGTAATAAACTGAGAGAAATACTTGTTAAGGTAATTTTAGCACAAAATTTAAAATTTTTATGACATTTACGAGTAAAACTTTGGTCTTAATAAAGCATCTTATGGATAGGAATCATATAGCTAGCACAAAAAACGTACCACTCAAATTCCACCCCCAAAATGTGAGATTTGCCTTTAGATATATAGGATATAAAAGCATTCTCTTTTAATGCTTATGAGTGTACTGGTAGTATATAAATTCTAGAACTTGTTTTTGTGATGCATTACGAGATCGCTAGTGAGACTACATTTGTGCAGTTAGGAATAATTAAATGATAAGAGACATTAGGATAACCCTTGTTTTAATCCTATTTATAAAATTACATTGGCTACACCGGTCAAGTAATTACCCCACACCCTTGCTATGTACGCATTTTTAGTACAAGATACCTTTAGTTAACCCCTCTGAGCCTATCATTTTTGCGGTTCTCGTGATATTTTGGTGGATTCTGAAATACTAATGAAGAGCATTGTTTACAATCCACCCCTAAATGTTACACCCAAATCGCCTTAGCCTTCCTTGTATGCGCTCATTTTTAGTGCATTATTGTTATTTGTTAAACCCTTAGTTAATTGTCTGGTTGATTACATGGTTGCTAAGTCGAGTCATATCTTATGCATACATTTTTAGGATGATAGGGACTCATCAGTTTAGTAATATTTATTACGGAGTAATGGGGACGAAGTCAAAATTATAATCCCCATATCTACGTAAGTATTTAAGTACTCCACGTGTTTGATCCTCACAATTCGGGTCATTAATTAGTTTTTATATATTCAAAAGTTCAAGTGTAGGGATGCAACTATAAATCTATTAAGATGTATTATTTTGGAGATGGTAGGGCATGAGTGTATGGGGGAAAAATCAAGAAAAAAGAGAAAAAAAAAGATGAAAAAGAAAAAAAAAAATAAAAAGAAAGAAAAAAAAGAAGAAAAACATATTGTCTACCATCCCGCCTTTTATTTTTGTTTAAGTCAAGATAGTGTCAAGAAAAATACAAAAAGAGCTAGGAGTTAGTGAGTCGAGTCTTGGCTTAGCAACACTATGTTTTACATGTGATTAACTTAGATGATTGACTTGCCACCAGTAAAATTCCCTATATCCAACAAATCGTGTTCTCCATACCCTTAAACCTAATATTACAACCCTTTAGAAGCCCTATTTGATAGTTTATCATAGGTGCTTACGCCAAAGCGGTGGAGGTTTGATCTTTTATTAAGCGTATGGTAATCTATGTGCTATGACATGTAGAGAGTATTTAATTTTCCCATTTCCATACATGTTATACAATACACCCAAGAGATGAGAGAAGCCAAAAACTTTATGTGAGGTGAAAGTATATAATTTTCCGTGCTTGTTTTGACTATTGTAGAACTTGTAATGTTGTAAATTATTTATAAACCAATGTTAAATGACCCTTAACTTGTAAATTGATTGGAATAAAAGCATATTTGTTTGAGGAAAAGCAAATCCCAAGTGTAAGGATATTTGATAAGGATTTAAAACGTGCGTTTTTAAGAGGTCATTTAATATCTAAACTCGTGCATTTGTGATTAGTTAGTGACCTAAATATTTTCTTTTCATATTTTAAGTACTTGGGATGTGAAAGCTGGAAATCGACATATTTTTGGCTATTTTGGACAAGAAAACGACCAAGTCATGAAAAACGTCAAGAAAAGGGAACCTAACGGCGTCACAAGCTACAACGTGACGCCATCACTTGCAAATCAACATGAAGATCCAGAGCAAATTTTACATGTGACGGCTCAAACTTCTGTGACAGCCTCCTTCTGACGGCATCAAGACCAAGGTTGACGGCGTCACAACTTACAAGTGACGCCATCAAAAGTTGATCAAGACTATCACAACATGCGCGTGAAATAGCTGATACTGTTTTGGCCATATCTTTTGCATAAGAACTCGGATTTAGGTGATTCAAAGGCCCACGCGACCGGGACAAGAAAATATACAATTTGGTGAAAAAGGCGTCCTAACACCATCACTCCTTAGAGCTAATGCTGTCTAGTTGCGAAATAAAAATCAGCTATAAATATAACATCATAACTTCACTTTTTCCAAGCCCTAAACCCTAAGTCCAATTCTAGGGTTTAGGTAGGTGTTTTTCCAGCAACTTAGAGGGTCTTAATCATTTCATATACATCTTGCAATTGGTTTTTATTGATTCGATCTTGTTTTATGTCTTTAGTTATCATTATTATTGCTTATTATTCATTGATTATGCTTGGCTAATTCACCTAGTGTTTGCTTATGATTGTATGAAAATCTTTTATATGATTGATTATATTTTATTGTTTTCTTATTGGTGCTTGTGTCTATCTTCATCAATTAAGGCGTGACAAATTCAATAAGTCTTGTTAATTTAGTTTATAATTATTGATTCCTACTGTCTCTTGTTTAATTGTTTGTCTTGCTATAGGAATAGGAAAACTAGCTTCTTTAACCATATATTAGCTTGTAAATCCGACTAAACTCTTTTATACACTAGAGTGCACTGGTTGTTTGATTCGTTGTATTCATTGTGTGAATTGCGGCTTGTTGATAGTAAGAGTTTCTGGTGAGATTACATATTGTCACTTGTAGATCTAGGGATTCTTAAAGGAGAGTTATAAATTCATAGAGTTAGAGAATTTGGCACCACCCTACGACAATAAAGGAATAAAACGTGCTAATTAAAACAAGGATGTGACAATTCAGTAGGTAGAATTGGATAACTAGCAAGGAGTAATACATCATAGGTATATACGCTTCACTTCTCTTGTAGAATATTAATTTACTTTGATTGCTTTAGTTTAGTAGTAGTTTAATTAGTAGTTTTAAAACCAAACTCTCTCAAATCCCAGATTTATAATTGCTTTCTAATAAAACATAAAATATTAAAATAATCATCCCTCATCTTTAGACCTAATTCGTCATACACTTCGTCCTTCACAATACTATGCCCCTAGAGAATGATCAATCACCCTTGTCTTACCTATACTACACTACAACGATTAGATACACTGCCTAGGAGGATTGTAAAACTTAGTGTGTTGCAATCCGGCGCATGAAAACCGCGATGTAGTTGCACGTTTCCCTGATTTGTTGTCCGTAACTACAAATATTTTAATCACAATACTTCTTAATTTGTCCACTACAACCACAAGATCAATACGTCCTACTGTGCCAAACTAGCTTGTCTTATAGATAAGGTCTGTTTCGTTTAATGATCTTGTCATCCTTCTATTAAATCTTGCAATACAAGGAATTCCCCATAGATCATATCAAATCTATAATTCCTGCCATGCTTTGTACTCATCAGTTAAACAATCTAAAATTAATTTTACCATATGCTCTTGCTTCCGTTACTCAATTCTGAGCTTTAGTTCTTCCCTTTGATTCCATTAGGAACCCGTTGGCTTGAGCACATTAATTTTTATCATGTTTAACTTGTGCTAACCTAGTTAGTTACTCTTGCATAAATCATATCTCTGCTTTAACCAAACATTCTAAAGCAGCTGTGAGATTTTACTCATGATCTGCAAAGCCACTTTTTTACTTGCCCTTTTGATTTTTTCTTACTGATCTAAAATACTTCCCCGCAGTATATGAGTTTTACTCAATCTCTAGATTTCTGAAATACTCCAGGTATTTCTCTTTGCAAGAAATCTTACCTCTAAAATACTTCTGGTATTTGAATGTATTGCACATTGGGTTCACGCCTTGATTTCATCAAGACTCAAGAATTAGATAATTTCTTCAAGTACCTTGAGTTCTATATTACTTTTTAAATTATGGTATAATTATTCACCAAGTTATTCAGTGACTTGCCATCTTTGATCAAATCTATCCTCACATAGATTTACCAAATCAAAGATCTTTGTTATCTTTGAACCTCCATCATAGATGGATTGCAACAAAGTCTTATGATTATCTTTGAACCTGTATCCCTTGATAGATTATCTCAAAGTATATCATGTGAAGCTTATGAGCTTCCCTTGAACATTTCTCTTTCTTCACCAGTTTTTCTTCTAGGGAACCCATAAGGTATGATCATCATTTGATTAGACAAGATAGATTGTTTGATATTTACAGAAACCATTATATGGGATAAATCTATGTTTTAAGCCTAAAATATAAAAGAAAATTTTGTAAAAACAAATACTAAAGCGGGCAACAACCTGTTTTAAAATTTCAAAATTTTTAATGTTTTAAAATCATATATCCTCAAATCCTGATGCACGGTCGTCGTCATCATCTTCTGTAAGGGCTTTCACCTATAATATTATGATCCAGTTATATACACATCATTACTTGGCGAATCTTCAGGTTCACCTCAGTTGCAAGACGCTCTTAATGAAGCTTCAAGTTCACCTCGATTGTAAGACGTGTATTCCCTCTCTTGAAGATATACAATCAACATTGTAAGCGTCAATTCTCTTTTTTTTGAACTTCAGGTCACAAAAATGAAGGAGTAATAAAACAATATATAAAGTATAGATACCTCTTTCCTCTTTCGCGAACTTCGGGTCACAAACATACTCGAATCATTTTCCAATCTTATGCCCAGACTTTTGACAATAATAGCAATTGGAAAATTTCTTTCTTTTCTTGGTTAGTGGTTTACGGAAGACCCCCTTAGTGTTTCTAGTTACCTGTATGTCATTCACCTCCTCAGCCTTACGCTTTCTGACTATACAGTCTTGCTCAGCTTTATCAAATAATTGGTAAGGCTGCACTAGCATAGGCTCAACTCATGTTCCCAAAAAAGTGTGGGTGACACTTTTCTAGTAGGAACTTCATGATACTAAATACCATGTTTTTCCTACTCACAGGACTTAAAACTTTCCGGAGACGGTTAAGAAGTCCTTCCACCATGGTATCTTGAAACTTTTCAGATGTATTTTCTTGCATGTTATGATTTCTCATCTAATGCATGGGAAAAGACTTCTTAGCATCCTTGAGTTAGGATGAACATCCCAGGGAGCTCTAGGTTTCCAACCATGTTGGATGTGAGGTGACTTAGTCACTCTTTCATCACGATACATCAAGTGATAAGGCATTTCATATCTTTCATCGGTTAAACCCTTATAATGAAATTGTATCATTTAATCCTTGAGGGGTTGTAAGGATCAGAATGATCATACATAATGTTGTAGTATGCCATCTACAGGATAAAGGAGATAATAAGTGAATCAATCATTTTATTGTAATGGCTACTAGACCCTATCATTTTGCATATTACCCTAGGATCCAAAAAAGGTCATTATAAGGCACCTTGCTATGGCGTAAACTACCTTGCTTGTTTTTCCAGGTAGGTGTTTTACCACACCAACTGCCTCCCTGAGACAACTCCTAGCGTTGAGACTTCATAACAAGTTGGGCGTATTTAGTCTCGACTTGCAACCTTAGGTCCGCTATAGTGGAATGCCAATAGACTCTATCATAAGCACCCATGATTTTGAAATTTATTGATCTCTACTAGGGCATACGACCAATGAACCCCAGAATCACCTCCCCTACATCAACCATGTACCCATAAATACCGAGCTAGGGCATCAACTATCTGCAGGGTCTGACCTAAGAGAGTGGATAGACATATGGATGGAGCATTAATCTAAGATTACACATAGAACCTGTCAGTTTGAGCAGTCTTATATTTTTGTATCCAGTATTAAAACGGTTCTTTAGGAAAGTCATTTTACGTATGAACTATGTATGAATTCATACCATGATTTGTTAACTTTTAAAACAAATCATTTTAAAACAAAAGATGTCTAAACTCAGGTTTAACTTTCCAAAGACTTTTTAGATAGGTCGACTAATTCATAGACATTATCAATTTTATTACGCGAACTCACTGTTAGGGACCCGATGCTTAAGTACACCCTTTTCCCTTGACTTTAGAAGATACGCCTCGTTTTATTAGGTCTCGAAAATAATACTCAGTGACATATTAATTTCATATTACTCGTATGCATATCAGAAAATAATAAAACCTATTGACATAGCTGATGAGGTGTAATTTTATACGTTTTTAAGGGGTCATTTAGCCTCTAAATCCGTACATATTTAATCATTTATTACCCTAAATCTTTTCTATTTGAGTTTTAGGTACTTGGGAAACAAATGTTGAAAAATGGTACGTTTTGGACTCGATTTGGACAAAAAACAAAAAAAAATGACAACACCAGGAAAAACATCATAGAAAAAGGTCTATGATAGCGTCACAAGCACTAAGTGACACCGTCACTTGAAGAAATCAAAGATCATGAAGTTTTAAAAGTTACAAGTAATTGTTTAGGTGATGGAGACGGTCTCGAGCTGACGGCGTCATGACCAAAATCCTGAAGAGCGATGGCGTCACAAACTACAACCTGACAATGTCACATTAGGTTGGTGCAAGGTTCAATACCCTAGTAACGGTGAGCTGACGGCATCACAATTAACAAGTAACACCATCATAGATGTAATCCTATATATATTTTCGTATTATTTTCATTGTAGAGTGTGCAACTTTGGAGTATAAGCCCTAGAATGATTTTCAACAGATTTGTAGGCCTTTTGGCCATGGATGTATTCATGCTTGGTGAAAGATAAGTTTAGTTAATTATTCAATCATGTATATGTGTTATTGTTTGATTTATTTAATTGCTTCTTTTTTCATTACCAATATAGGCTAGATCTAATAGTATTTGCTTGGGATTGCATGAAACCTAGTATTGATTATTGTGTGTCGTCTCTTGTTTGATTCGTTAATTTTGCGTTAAGAGTAGGAAAACTGGCTAGTTTAAATTATACTAGCTTGAACGTCCGACTAAACATGTAGTTATTACATTAGCTTAAACCCGTGATTGATATTATGGAATACAACGCTCTAATTAAACAAGGACGTGACAATTCAACTAATCACTAAAAGATAACTAGGGAGTGATGAAGTTCTAAGTAAATACACTTTACTCATATAAGAAGTTCACCAACTTTACTTTTCCGTATATTTAGTTTAGTTTAATTTAGTTTAAATATTAGTTTAAAAAAAACCCAAACTCTTCCAATCCCAGAGATTTTACTTGCTTTAATATAAAACATAAAAGAACAAAATTAATCTTCCCTCAACCCTTAGACTTAATTCAATGTACACTTCGAGCCTACCTCACTATTTCCCTACAGAACGATAAATCCCCTGGACTTACCTATACTAAACTACAATGGTTAGGTACACATTCTAGGAGATTGTAAAACTTCTTGTGTTTACAATTCACATCAAGTTTTTGGCGCCGCTGCCGGGGAATAGTCTAGGCTTCAATTTCTATTTTATTTAGGTCTACTCACTAGATTCCTATTAATTGAGTTTTTTCGTTTTATTTTGTAGCTTTCTCGTAGTCTATCTACTTTTTGTTACTTTTGTTCGTAAAACCCCTTTCATTCGCCACCATGGCAGATGAAGTTGCATTTGAATACCATGGCAGATGAAGTTGCATTTGAATCAATAAACAATAGAGGAAAATTTGTATTACACGTATATTATTTCTTATTGTTGTTCAAATGAATTTTTGAGCGATCTTAGAGATATCCAAGAGGAGATGGGGGTAAAGTTAGATGGGTTTGATGAATTCTATGCATATGTGACTTTTATTGAACAATACTTATTTGGACTAATTCCTTTTATTGAGACCCTTTGGAATTTTTTTGAGGAAAGCCTCCTAAGAATAAGCCATAAGTTGAATGAAATGATAGGTTTGTCTACATCACTACCTAAGGAAACAAATGAGGAGGATTTAGCCGACCATAGGTACCATGAACAAAAACACCTAGTTTTTAAGAACACGGACCTTGAATCGGACCAAGATTGTAAGATGGTTAGAGTTGAGCTACCTAGTTGCATGCTTGGGTTAGATTTCACCAAAACATATAATAAGCATGAGGAATCCTTTAGGAGAGTGATCAAGTTATTGAGAACGATTCCTATGAATTGTACAAATAATTTGTAATGACTAGAGAAGGATTTGAGATACTTAGGTGTGCATTTGGGTTAGATCCTACCAAAACACATGATGAACATATAGGTGATCTAGATACGATGGATGATGAGGTGAAAAATACAAGCCCACAAGTCCTGCCATTATTTAAGGTATATACACCGCCCGTAACTTACCTAGAAGAAGTAGAAAAGACTATAGGAATCCCAATTAAAACATAACCTTTGGACCGAACACAACTAGAAGATATAGGTTTGAACACTTGTAGTCATAACCTTTCTCTTAGTTCTAGGGAACTTCCTAGTTTTGATAAGCCAGAGCATCAACCAAAACCGTTACCCAATTTTTCATCCACATATGTAAATATAGGAAATGAAAAAGGCCCCGATCCACCCATCAAACCATATAGTCCGGGTAGTTTTAGGATAAAGGTAGTAGACTCTAATCCATGTGGAGAGGAAGCTACTATAGGAGTGAAACATAACCTTACATACTTACATTTCCTATTTAAGAATGATTACAAGAAATAATATAGGTTTTGTTAATACAAATATCGTCATTAAACGTTATTTATATTTTTGATCTTTACCTAAGTTTTGTTAACGACAAAAGTAAATTTAATTTTTATAAAGCTTAAAGCTTGTCAAGTTTAATTGATATTAAAACAAGCTTTTTCAAATAATATCTTCATCACTCAAGCATTTACATTGTGATTAATCATATCTTGATATGACTCTAAACCATAATGTATGATAGTAGTTTTTAGAATGTTTTGGTTTCTTAAAAACTAAACATTACATATGTATTTACATATTTCTAAAAATAGAAAAACAAACACATGACATCATGTGATGCATCATTGAAATCATTGGAAGATTTCAATAGATACTTTGTGTAGATTTAGGCTCTACATATCTTACACAATCTTGCATAGATATGGTTGACTTTGGTAAGATTTTGAGATCTTCTTTGTCAGGACCTCTCGGCGGCACCATAATTTAACACGGGCGGAACCCTTTTAAGTGTTCCGTGGTGCTTGCTGAGTGTTTTGGCTATAAATAGCAAAGCCAAACCAAGTAGTTTTTCATCCCTTTCTATCATACTCTCATACATTCCTTCTCTCTAACCTTTATAACTCAGTTTCATATCATATTAATGATCTTTTTTGAAGCAAAGAAGATCAAGTCACATTTAAGCTTCAACGAGAAGTTGGAAGTCTTGTTTGTTTGTTGTTGTATGATCTTATGTTGATTCATACATCATTGTTGTACCAAACCATCATAATCTTGTGAGTGTGAGTGGTTAGTATTTTAGTCCTTAAAATACATTGTGTGTGGGAGTGGTTGTACCCTTGAAAAGAACTCGAAATTTAGCTTAGTGTCGGAAATAGTGTGTAAGCGAAGTGTAAAGGTTTCTCCGCCGGTGAAAGGAGCTTGTTGACTTGTGAAGTTAAACTCTCGAGTGTGAGACTCGGAGAGTGGAGTAGGGCAAGGAAAAAGAGTCCTTGTAGACCGAACCACTATAAACAACTTGTTGTGGTGTGATTGTTTCTTTCCTATCTACTCTTATATATTGTTTACATAGTTTCACTAACATATCTAAGATCAACATCAATTGATCTTTCAATAAGTTTTAAAACAAAGTTTTTAATCGGTAAACTATTCAACCCCCCTTCTAGTTTTCCACAATTGGTATTAGAGCCTCGTTGCTCAAGAATTTCTAAAATATACTTTATTTTATAAACTTGAAACAATCCATGGATTAAAACTTTAAAGAAGGGCAATCTATGCAAAGACCACCACTCTTTGAAACCAATGGATTTATCTATTGGAAAAACCGTTTTGAAACATATGTAAAATCAAAAGATATAGATCTTTGGTTTGTTATTGTTAAAGGGGATTTTAGTTCTACAACAAAAGATATTTCTATTGATGAACAAAAGAAATTAATTGCTAAAAATAATGAAGCTAAAATGATGCTTTATAATGCTTTGCCTAGAAAAAATATGAAAGAATTTTTATGTGTGAAACCGCCAAAGATATTTGGGAATCCTTGATTGTTACACATCAAGGAAATTCACAAGTCAAGGATAACAAAATTCATCTTCTTGTTCAACAATATGAACAATTTGTTATCCCTGAAGATGAAACCATTGATTGTGGCTGCTTTCGTTTTAATACTATTATTACATCACTTAAAGCACTTGATGAATCTTTTTTAGTAGTAGAACTTTGTCGGGAAATTTCTTAGAGCACACCATCCGAAGTGGAGAGCTAAAGTAACGGCCATTGAAGAATAAAAAGATCTCTAAAAAATGTCACTAGACGAGCTAATCGAAACCTCAAAGTACACGAAATGGTGATGGAGAAAGATTCGGAAATCATCAAAGGAAAAGAGAGAAAATCAAATCCGTTGCTCTAAAAGCAAGAAAAGAATCAAGTGATGATGATGAATCTTGCTCGGTAGTAAAGATGAAGTGTATGCCATGGCGTTAGAGATTTCAAAAGTTCTTTAGAAGAAGAAGTTTGTAAGACAACCTCGGAAAGAAAAGCCATTCAAAAAGATCGGGATGACAAAGGGTAAAGGTAAAAGAAAGTGTTGAGATCGGTGATACAAGTCATCGGAGATTGTCCAAGCCACCTAAAAGCAAAACTCAAAGAGCTTTTGTAAGTGGTGCTTGAAGTGATAGTGAAGATGATGAAGAATCAAGCAAGGAGGAAATCGCTCTAATGGCACAAGAGTCAAGCGAGGTACATTACATTCTTATTCCTCTATTGATGATGACACTTTGCAAAAATAATACAATCAATTGTGTGAGCTAAGTCTAAAAATCATAACTAAAAATAAATTTTTAAAGACTAAAAGGAATTTTTAGAAAATGAAGTCTATGAGTTAAAAGAAAAGGCAAAACGATTAGAAAAGGGAAAAGAAAATGACGATGGTTGCAAATCATGTCAAGAGCTTCATCTTGAAATTGAAAAACTAAAGCTCACACAAGATGTTCTAATCGAACATAATTCTAAATTTAAAAGGTTTAATAAAAACATCGCTTGTGCCGATGAAATAGTTAGAATTCAAAAAACACTAGGAAACATGAATGGGCTAGGATTTAATGAGGTATTGTTAGGAATTAGAAAATTCCATAGTGAAGTATCGGTCACCCCAAATATAATCTAGCATAAGTTAGCTCGTAGACATTACGTTATTTACTAGTTATTTAGTTAGTTATTTAGTTTAGAATAACACCGTGGAGGAAGGGCCAGGTCTTTACCCAATGTATGCACGATCCGGTCAGAAGGAGGACATGTATTATGTAACTATAAATACCCTCTACCTTAGGTAGAGGGTTGGACCTTTCATTCTAATCTAACCTTCCATGTTCTCTTTCACTTTCTCTCTCTAGAAAGGCTCCCATCCTACTTTCTCTCTCTAAAACCTATAAACTATATGCCCCATTTGATATGTTATGATGTGTTTATGAAATCCAATATGTAACAATTGGTATCAAGAGCCATGGTTTGATCATCTCTCTTATATATCCTTGGATTTCTAGTGGTTTTAGATGGTTTTTGAGTTTGAAAAAGTTTAGTGGTTTTTGCATCATTTGGATCATTTATAGTGTTAAAGTTTGAATTTTGGGTGTACTTTTGTGTTTAGAACCATTGTAAGTGCTTGGGTTTTGATTTGGTAAGCTTGAATCACTGTGGTTGAGCTTGTTTTGGATTGAAAAGTGTGTTTTTGAAGTTTTTCTTGCTAGCGACTTGGTTCTCGTAGTGTTTTTCATCGTAGTGACTTGCTGATTAAAGGTAGCGATTTGTAGTGTTAATTGTTAGCGATTTGGTCCTAGCGACTTGTCTATTGAGACAAGCAGACAAATAGTACAAGTTAGTGGATTCTCCACTACGGCTAGCGACTTGGTGAGGTTAGCGACTTGCTTCAGAAATTGTTAGTGAGTTGTAGTGTAAATTGTTAGCGACTTGATACTAGCGACTTGGATCTTAGCGAGTTGTTCTTTAGCAACTTAACTGTGTCTAGCGACTTGGTGCTTAGCGACTTGTTGTCATAATTCTTAGCGACTTGGTTCATAGCGACTTGTGTGTAGCGACTTGGTTCATAGCGAGTTGTCTCTAGCGACTTGAGCATCTAGCGACTTGTAACTAGCGAGTTGTCTTCATAGAGGATTGTTAGAAGAAGTTTGACCATTTCATCGGTCGCGTTTTGTTGACTTTTCGACAAAACTTCAAACGGCTATAACTTTTGATCCGTAACTCCGTTTTCAGCGTTCTACCCATCAAAACGACCATGAGAACGAGGAGAATGGCACGCTAAATAAATCAAAAAGTTTATTTGGGTCAACCTTCGAGGCCTAAATCCTCAGCGAAGTTATTGAGGTTTTTATGTTTTTAGACCTAAATTTCTCCGTATAAACTAGCATAAAGCAATCCAAATCTCAATCAAACAACATCTCTGCTAATTCTACAAACAATTATATGTCCTTACACACAATTGTATATCATTGTGTCGATCCATCAGTCATCTTAACACATTCCATTGGTCATTGCTAACGGTTTGGTCTTGATTTTAGTAAAATCCCCCGAAAGATTCTATTTCTCGGTTTAAATCATAGACTTGTAAAATCCCGTGGATACTACAAAATCATGTCTTACACTCACTACCAGTAATTTCGTAAGTACTTAAATTGTATGATGTTCTAGACAATCATGAGAATATTTGCTTTAGACGGTTAAAGATGATTGAATCAGTCAATGAGGATGTGATATCTCGGGTTGACTTCACGAAATCTGAAATGCACCGTTAATGTTACGAGAATGCTTGTGCAAAGGATAAGGAAAGTTTCATTGAACCTTATCGACAACTTCATTCACACCTCACATTGCTTCTATCTATGGGAAGTAAGCGAGCGATTCTTGCCAATCCGAAATTATCAACGTTCAAGAACACATTATTCTTAAACTTAGAACAATTGGAACAACAACTTGATAAAGAAATGGTTCAAAAGGATAGTTCTAGTTACGCACTTCAAGTGATCTACAACCAATTTGGTCATTCATCAATGGGAATTTACATGATTATGATCAAGACTGCTGAAATGTCTTTCAAGAAACCTTCTGGAATGGAAATTAGCGTGTTCATAGGGACACTTATCCAACTCATGGATAATGTGGAGAAGTATATTGAGGAAGTTACTCGGACAGATGAAAAAGTGGATGAGTGTAAGTGCGATTGAGAGAGTTGTGATAAGTTGGGTAATGTATACATTTGAAGAATCGGGTTGTTCTTTGATGCGAGAATGTCGGAGGCAACAAATAATGAAGTCGGGTAAAGCACCGGATGATGGATCAGTTGACACCGAATCTGAGGCTCGAGATAGATAAGCGACCGCGACCACGGTCCGGTGACTCTTGTTACACATGATGTGGATGCGGATATTAGACCATAAATTGAGTAGGTGTCATCGATGAGGTACCCTTAAGCGATCAACATAGTGCATCTGCTAAGGTACCTACACATTCTAATCTTAATGCTAAACATGATTCTGATAAATGTTCCTTGGTTGAGGCTGAGTCTAATAATTTGAGCGAATGATATGGTTGATAAAAAGGTTTTTGATGAACTTTCATACAAATTCTCAAAACTTGAAAAAAAACATTGCATTTCACTTGAAATTGCGTTCTGAGAGTAAAGAAGAAAGTTTTCAAACTAAGAAACCATGTAAAATCCGAATTTCCAATTTCGTGAATTTTTGAAATAAGCGATTTAAAAGCTCAAGACCAAAAAAACTTCGACTATCAACAATTTGAAGAAACATATTTCTAGTATGCATGTGAAAAGTAATTTGGTTACAAGTAATTCTGATATTAATGCTATTTATGATATTCAATTGAGAAATGATGAATTAGCGGTTTGTGTGGCCAAATTACTAAAGGAAAATGAGTGTTTGAGAAAGCATCACATAGAACTAAGTGACTCATCAAAGAAGCTAGAACTAAGTCAATGGAAACAAACTCTTTGATAGCAAAAATTGATTATCTCAAAGCTCAACTTGAGGAAAGAGTTTCGCTATTGTTGCTTTAAAAAATGAGCTCAAAAGAGCGGGGAATAGTGTGAACACTAAGTTTTCAAAACCATCAAACTTGGGGAAACCGGTTATTAGACAAGCTGAATGCGTTTAGATCCGAGCGACCAAAATTTTCAAAAGCGGGTTTGCCTCCCAAGTTGATCTTGAAACAAGTTTTGACAAAACCAGTCACTTCACCTCACTTGCCTAGGAAAATTGATATGAATGACTTGTATAAGAACTCTTATCTTAAAATGGCTAGAAAGAGGCCTGGGAATACATAAAGACGGAATTTTAGGTGCAAGACCTAGGGTGATGAATTCTTGAGATTTCAAGGCAACTTGCTAGTAGTTCTAAACCATTACCTAGGAACACTAATCTAAAGACTAGGGATTGGATTACATCTAAGAGTAGTTGCGTTTCGATTAAAGCTATTCCCATAGCGGATCACTCTAAGAAATCTAGATCTATTTACGAATCCAAACAAGTCTTTGTTCAAAGTGTACAAATGTATCCTTAATGCTAATCATGATAAATGTTTCACAAAATCCCTGAAGAAAGTAAATGCTCATGCAATGATACAACCTGTTAAGTCTAGGATTTACACTAAGTCATCCACAGTACATATGAAGCAAATGAAACCAAAAGCCTGCGCTAGATGGTTACCAACTGCTAAATCTTTGGAAACTAGGAATAAGGATAAGTCTTCCACTATGCATAAAAAGCCTAACAATCCTAGACCTTGCCATAAGTGGATACCATCTGGTAGAATTTTAAGGATCTTTGGACTTATGTGGATACCTACTGAGGAAGATGTTTACCAATGGCAATCTCAAAGTTGATCGTGATACCCCAAAGGGTTTGGATACTAATGTCACTAACCAAAATATATGTAATCAAGTTTGTAATATTAGTGCGAGGTAGTCCTTACTCGGTTCAGGATACTTCGATCCTTCAATACATGGGTGGCTTAAAGTATGGATAACAAATGGATTGATATCTCATAACTCACGGGTTCAAGTTACTCAACATTGATATTCAATCGGCCATGACATCATTCACATCGATTCGGGCCTACTTCATCATTATGGCGGTATTACACATCGATTCGGGCCTCATACTTCATCATTATGGCGTCTGCGGATATCACTTGAGGCCCGTTCCTTAAAGAAAGGTGTATGCTTGATCGCTTTATCTTGAAGAAGAAATCTTCATATTTATGACCATTATTATCGACATTCTTCATCAACATGCTTCATGTTTCTCCCATGATCATTCAGTAATCAAGTGGATCTACGTTCATTGGTGTATATTCTTATTCACTTTTAAATCAAAAATGGCAACCGGATGCAATTTTTAGGGGAGAGAAGAGTGAATATACTACATGATGATGGATGTTTGAATAATGGTCATCACGACTAATGTTTGATGACAAAGAGTGAATATACTACATGATGATGGATGTTTGAATAATGGTCATACGACTTAATGTTTGATGACTCTCCCCCCAACGCCTAATGTTTCACTTACTAAGGATAAATGGGATTTATTGTTTGGGATTCATTGGTTCAAGATATGTGTGATGAGTATTTCCAACCGCTAGCGAATGTTGATCATCCATAAGTACAAATCGGACTACTCAAGAAGCCCAATCTCCGTTATTCCCAAGGCGTTGATAATGACTATCATAATATTGCGGTTGCACTCATGAATAATGATCCGCTCTTTGGTATTCCTTTGCCAAATCTTCATGGATTATTGTTCATGAATAATGATCCGCTCTTTGGTATTCCTTTGCCAAATCTTCATGGATTATTGTTCCTCTCATTGTGCATGCTATAAATCAACTACATGAACATTAAGGAAAATGACTACCTCATCCATTTCGAAGACATTATTGGTGAATCTTCAAGATCAATCTCTACATGTATACCTTTAGGAAGAATGCATTGATGTTGAGGAATCATTTGTTCGGTTCATTCATGGGGTCAATGTACATTGATTGTATGTTGTTTTCACGTGTTGGGCATTTGACACAAGTTGATGACTTTGAAGTTAATCATTTATCACTTATTTGAGATTGAAGTTGACTTTCAACAAAGGCGTGTTCTTATTTGATTACTTTCTCGGGCTTAAGAACTTGAGTTGAAGACTTGGTTTATCTAGTTACTAGCGATCGGGGTGGATGGTTGAAGACACGGTTAACTATCACTATTAGGAGTTACGTTGCTTTACTCGATCACATGCGGATGGCGATGTGGATAATCTCAAGAGGTGTTAATGTCTCATACTTTGTTTGTGTAGTGAGTACTTAGAGATTTGCTTGAAGTATATATTCTCGACACCGTTCTTCCATCATTAAGTGCAAGCTAAAGATACAAATCGCGGGGGTTGACTTGATTTCAAGTTTGGTATTTCGGGTTTTCTTCTTTAGTGGTCACTTCAAATTGTCTACATACGGGTTGATAAAGATAGTCGAGAGAGAGTTTACATGCGATTGATTCTCACAAGATTCATTTGAGCTAATTTTGTTCTTCTCTATTTCAAGAATGGTATGGATAATGTGTTACTTGATGTTGGTTGGAAGAAATGTGAGAAGAATATTTGGATCGTGAGATGATATTGCTTATCGACATCTTCTATATGATTTATGATAAAGTGCTTCCGGTTAATGATTCACGTGCACATCAACATGATGATTCCGAACAACCTTTTGTTCTTGTTTGATGTGATTGTTTGCTTGGTGTTACCATTTCGTGTGTTCGGTGTGGGCTGATTGCTGATTTCTTTGATGAACATCTCTCTGTTCTTGTTTGATTGGGAGGGATTTTAGTTAAGGGGATTTGCAAGATGTAAGTTAATTGGGATGTTTTTGGTGTGATGAAGATGTTAACTATCTATTCCCCAACTGGACAATATTGAAGAAGGTTAGTCTATAAGTCGGTTCTACATTTTACGATACATGTTAGAAGACTAAAGATGAGTTGCATTTAACGATCAAAAGACTTCTTCTTATTACGGTTATTCATCATAAAGATTGTGAGTTTAAGGAGAGCACTAATTGGGGGATAGTGAAATGTCAAATTTAATCCCCAATTTGACTTGCTCACACTCTTGACAAGTTGATTCTCACGCGATTCAATGGTATTCTTCTCACAAGATTTCAAGTGTTTGGGATTATAAAAGTATTTGATTCTGAGTGTCAAAACCGGTAAGGGAGAATGAGACACACATCTAAACACAAAGCGAGTAAACTTGATGAACTTAATTCTTCTAAGTGATTGAAGATATCCCGGGAAGACATAAGTCATGACCGCAGAGAAACTCAAGGTTTTACTCATCAAGGCTTTTAGTGTTATTACTCCAACTTCGTTGAAGTGATGTAATAGAAAGTTTTTGAAGATAAAAGAGGTACAAAAGTATGACATATTCAGGGGAGATAAATGTGTAACATGAGGAGGTGTTATCAGTTATTCTCTCTTTGGGAATGTGTACTTTGGATTCTAGAGCTTCATACGATCATCGGGGAAAGAAAAATGTGAACATTGGGAGATGTTTTCATTCCCCTCATGATGTAGGAGTTCTTGAGGATTATTTATTCAATAGGGGTACGCATTAATTCAACTACTTGGGGGAAGTGTTCTCTTGACACCTTTTGGGGATGCATCGCTTCAGACTTCATTGGTAATGAAATGTGAGAAGAAATTTAAAGAGTGGGATGATACGTTGATGTTCTTCTATTGGATGATATAACCCCGAACGATGAGTCACGATGATTATTCTTAAAAGGCGGCAAGTTCGATGATAATGATGTGCTTTTTTGTACTGGCTAAGGGAAGCTTGTAAAGCTTTGAATCACTCGTAAATGATTTTGGTTTGGGGGAAGTTGCCAAAGTCTCACTTCGGATGGTTCAATTCCTTCTTTTCAAGAGCCTGGAAGCTTTGGTGGTGAATGTTTAAGAGATGACGATTTCTATCTTCTACAACGGGGCTTCTCGATATCCTTATCTCGATTTTCGTATCATCATCTTCTTGAACTATATCATCTACTCTATCTGTAAATACTTATAAAAAACAAAATACAAATATAAAATCGACAAAAAGGATATAGAAAATTATAAAATCATCAAAATCCATAAATATTTGAAAAATGAGAAATACAAAAATATTGTTTTCTCAAGACATGTCTTACGGTATCGATAACATCTACGGTCTTAGAAATGTCATTCAATAATGGCACGGGACCATAGATGAAGTTCGAGAGGAGGTGTAAATATTCTTTTCAAAACATGTCTCAAACTATGGCTTATAGTTATTTCGGTTGTAACCGAGCTTCAAATAATAGCTACGATTGGACCCGGTGACCGCTTAAAACTATGGCTTGCTATTATTTGAGATAGCAACCCGTTCTTCTAGAAAGGAAAGTCTCGCTAAACCATTTTTCAAAATTATGTACTTATCCTAAAACAAAACAAGGAAAGCATGTAAATCAAAAGCCATTTTCTACAAAAATGTTTTTCGTCAAAATTCTTGAGAAAAACATTTGTTGTTTTTCAAAAATGGTGGTAAATGAGTTGCTTGAAAATCAATCTAATTCAGAGTTTTTGAAATAAATTGAAATCTCAATCAATGACTTTTAAACTTTTCAAAAAATGAGTCATTGATTGATGGGGATAATGTTTTCAAATCTATATCGTCTAACGGGCTTTCTTAATTATCCTACGTGCTTAATTAAAAATGATATTTGCCTATATGAAGGACTAGGAATTTAGGATATGATTGTTAGGATTAGATGATTATAGTTTGATGAAACACATTATTCCCCATGCCTTATATGGCTGATTGATATCTTTGGATTGACTATTATTGATTCTTTGTTTGGGTGATATGGACCACCATATATCGTATGTGTGTTCACTAGCATTATCTTGGTATATTGGTATATAAGAATGTTCGATCGGATCCCACAATACAAGATGATTGGATGCTGAAAGGAAAGGGTAACTATATCTTGGGTTGACAAATGAAGAAGCGAGCTTAACTTTGACTTCTATGGAAAGTTGGCATGAAAAAAATGCAGCGTAAGAGGTCTCACTTTGCATCGTAGATGGTTTTCTTCATCATCAAATGAAGAAGCGGGCTTAATGGACCTCTATGAAGAGTTGGCATGACAAATGCAACGTCAGTCTCAATTTGCTGCATCGGTGACGGTTTTCTTCGAGACCCTATAGCAACAACAACGGAAGCAACTTGTTATTCTATACCACCTAGCGTATCTTTGTGCGGGACAAGTAGTGATGATACCATATTTTAAAACAATTTTTGAATAATATTGTTTTGAAAATGGAAAAATATTTTTTTGAAAATAAATCGGATTCTAAGTTTTGAAATCAACCGGACTTTATTTTGTCAAATCATAAGTGATTTCAAATTAAATATTTTCAAACGATATTTCTTCATAAAAGTCCGTTTGTACACAACATAAAGTGGTGATCTAAAGATTTAATGTTATGTCATGGTATGATTCTCTTTAAAACTCAAAGATCTTACAAAATGAAATTTTTTCTGTTCTTGTTTGATTGTGAAATTGTTTTATTTTACTTAAAGATCTCTTAAAAACTATCATACCTAACACTAACAATCTTTAATGTCTAAAATTGATCCGTATCAATCATCTTTCAAAATTAAATCAAGCTACGTCTTTCTTCAAAATCTTTTAAATGATTTAAATCAATTGGGATCACAAATCTCAAAAGGTTTGAAATTTTTGATCGGGGTAGAGATCGTGATTTAAATCTCAAATTTGTTTAAATGGAATTGGTTTTAGTCCTTTAAAGGCACTCCTGCCTCCATGTGCCAAATGATTTCTTATACATAATGCACATGTTGAGGGAGCATTTATCAAAAACAAGATGAGTATTTAAACACGCCACATTTTCTCCTATGTTTTCTAAACCTTATTAAATCACTTGGGATCCAAAATCTCAAAGGGTTTGATATTTTTGATATGGGGAGAATTTGTGATTTAATAATGAAACTTGATTAAAGATGATCATTTTTTGGTTCAAATGTGCATATTACTCTCCCATATGTGCTAAAGGCTTGAATCTCGAAGCACCACATTGAGGGGAGCATTTCAAAAGAAAACAAACTTTCAAGGTACAAAAAAAAATTTCTTAGGTTTCAACAAAAAGTACCTTGATTGATTTTCTAATGGTTTCAGTATGGCTATATGATCGTGAATGTGCTTCTATGAACTCTTTCCTCTTAGGTACAAAACAATTTCAAAAATCACATGCACAAGTTGAGGGAGAAATTTTTGAAAACCACATCCTTTCCCATAAAATATCTTCAACAAAGTATGAAAAATTCTAATTTTGATCAGGAAAGTGATGTTGATAACTAGAAATTGTTGATCAAAGAGAATATCTTTCATTCTTAAATCTGAGATTTTCAAGTCCTCTTGCCTCCACGTGCTAAAACCATTTCAAATATATGATGTATATGTTGAGGGAGCTTTTCTAAAATTATCAAAACAATTGAGTACAAAATGTTTTGATCATATATCACAAGTACTTGGATTGATTTTCAAATGGTTTTCAATTGGTTCCAATGGAAGAAGAACAGTACCAAAAAGACAGACCATTTTACTGTATGCATGGAGTTATAAGGATGGTTAGGTTAGGTATTCGTTCCCACGATCCTTGAACTGGAAGGATCTTCCGGGGACAATCCACTAGATAGTGTAGAGTCCTTAGGAATGTTGAAAAAAGGAGAAAAGTGAGATATGGGAAGAGTCGGTGAGATAGAGCTAGAGCTGGAATAAACCCAACAAGGTTCTAGTTATGAAGTCTCCATTAAGCTTGAAGAGGTTGAAGAATGAAAAGAAATGAATGTGAAAAGGGTGAAAAGAAATAGCCCTCCAATAATTCAACCTTAGAGGCTGAAACGGGTTCAATACATATACTCTTGGTGTTTACTAAGGTAACAGCGGTATTGAAGACAAGGCGTCATGGACCCGATGGCGCCTTGCACTAAACTTCCCAAGCTACTCAAGTTCCTCTTAAAAGGGCTTGTTTCATTCTCACGGGGAACCTACATAATCTATCGACTTTCTCTAGTCTCCGGCATAGGAACCAAATGTGCACTATTGATTCTAGAGCCAAGAAATCATCCACAATATCTCATTAGGACACTATATTAATGAAGACTTGCTATTTCACACAATGTGGAAAGTAAATATATATTAAGAGTCCTACGCATTATCCTTGTGGTATTGCCAGAACATCCGAGTGATATGTAAAAGTATTCACGATGAAGATGGAAATCCTTCTAGAGCCAACATCAAACAAGCTCTTGGTAGGTGTCATGTGAAATCTTGCAAAAGATCAAGCTTGTGACAACTGGATTGAAACGATGGGGCGATTCAATCTTGAATCAACCTTGGTCCAGGAAATGAATTGTCGAATACTTTTGGAAAAACCGTTCGATGTGCAAATCTTCTTTTCTCAAGCGCATCGAATGTGTATTCATTTTCAAATTCAAAAGTATCTACGATTGAAAAATGCTTTTAGAAAAACGCTCGTTAGATGTCGAATCTCTTCTTTTCTCTAGTACGTCGAATGTGTACTCTTTTCAAATACAAAAAGTATTTTTGATTGAAAAATTGATATTTCTCATAAAACCTCCAATGCGTATTGCAAAACTCTTTCTTCTAAGCAATACGCGATTGTTTTCAAATCATTTTTCATCAATCGGTGAATCTCAATTTCTTTAGTTCACTCACTCCGTGTTGTCTTCTTTGAGGCGTTCGGTTTGAGAACAACTAGAGCAGTACGAAACCTTGTCAAGGAGATTCTTGAATTATACGATCCGCGGCGATACTTATCTTGATCAGCGGGAACCATGGGGGTACGTGTACCTCAATTCAGAAAGTGATCAAAGACACTTTACCGTGGCTTTATTAGCGTCATATGCGAGGGTACACCCCGATTGCATTTAATGGTGAAGTCAATCAGCGCATGCTCACGGCATCCACACTTAATTGAAAAATCATGGGCTGGTGCATATCTACATAACTGTTAGTTGCGATATTTTTATACTATGCTGCTGGCATTTTGCAAATATCATGAACGATAAAGCTTTCGCTACTCACATGGAAAGATGTCATGATCAGAAGTGTGAGCATGAGGTCCCAGGTCAAACTTCACATTCATGGCAACACAATAAAAGGTGATCGAGATTTCTTGGTCGATGATCTCAATGAAAGCTCAAAGATCATCAAAGATGTGGATCGGTTAAAGGCCTCCACTAAAAGTACAAAGTTATCGGACTTTAAAGAATCACTGCTAAAGCACAAAATGCAGGATGTTGAAGAATTAATGTCTCTGAGCTCAAGATGAAGATTAAATAGAATGCTAGGATTTGAAATGTAAAACATGGGGTGACCTCCTTTAGGGGGAGATTGTTAGGAATTAGAAAATTCCATAGTAGAATATCGGTCACCCCAAATATAATATAGCATAAGTTAGCTCGTAGACATTCGTTATACTAGTTATTTAGTTAGTTATTTAGTTTAGTGCAACACCGTGGAGGAAGGACGGGTCTTTAACCCTTTGTATGCGATCCACGATCCAGAGGAGGGCGTGTAGTATGTAACTATAAATACCCTCTACCTCCCAAGGTAGAGGGTTGGACCTTTCATTCTAATCTAACCTTCCATGTTTTCTTTTACTTTCTCTCTCTAGAAAGGCTCCCATCCTACTTTCTCTCTCTTAAACCTCTAAACTATACGCCCCATTTGATATGTTATGATGTGTTTATGAAATCCAATATGTAACAGGTATTAATTCCAAAGAAACAAAACAAAATGGCCGAAAAAGACAAACAAACTGTCAAAACTAGCTGCGGTCACGTACCGAGGACGAGCCGACCAAAATAAGGGCTCAGATCCTTTGTAACAAATGGTGCGTGGGGTCTTCTTGAATGAGAATGTTTGTGATCTGACGGTAGTAAGCGAATTTGTCAAAGTAACAAAAGAAGGATAGTGTTAAACTAAAACTCTTTGTACATCGGGAGTAGGTTATACACCCAGGAGCGAAATGCGAGGTGCAACATAATCAATATACATATAAAAGAGATATAATACAATACCATCTTTAAATTTAAGGAAATAGTAAAATGTTACAATATTGTTCAAGCCAACTTTGGCAATAAAATCTTAAAACTTGATTTCCAAAAGATAACTTCTTATAATTGACGACCAAAGATGACACGTGAAGACTCCTTTATGCAATAGACTTCATAAAACAAGCTTATTGGCGATCACGAAATGCATGAGAAAAGGGTCAACTATGAATATAGTTGGTGAGTACACAGGTTTTATGTATTACAAAGAGCCGTTTATATAAAAGTCCTTTTATATATTATAAAATCAAAATTTTGAAGTAAGTCTTTAAATAGTACGCAAATATTTTTGAGTATGCTTGCCTTGCAAATGTCTTGTCAACTAACCATGTTACAAGTCCCGCCCATACAAGACTTGTAACATATAAGTTCACATACATTTCCATATTTCATGTTGTAAGTCTGGTAGTCAATACACATATGGTCATAATAAAGCCTCATATATAATAAAGTTACATGGCAAAGCCTCTAAAATAAATAATATGCTTCGTGAGCGGGGAGCGGAGGTTGGCCGACCTCTAATAGCTATCCATACTACCTAATGCTTACTAGGGTGATGTCTGAGGATGCATTATAATGGAGTCTGAGGCAAACCAATGAGGGGACTAACAATGCGGAATGTCGAGCGATTACATCATAACAACTATTATATACTATCAATTAAGGTACTCCAGAACATGGGAGACTACGGCATTGCTCGAACAAGGGGAGACTTTCGTTGCTCGAGCAGAGGAGACTTTCGTCAGGGCGTCGTCCATTAGGTCCAAACAAGTCATAAGCTCATAATTAAGTCCAAGAGTCTAAGGGTTCAAAATATATTAAATAGTCTAAATCAAGTCAAAATAGAGTTCAATATAAGTTAAGGGTTTCAAATATATTAAAGGGTTCAAATTAAGTCAAAAGGGTTCAATATAAATCAAAGAGTTCAATATATTAAAAGGTTCAAATTAAGTCAAAAAGGGTTCAATATAAGTCAAAGGATTCAAATATATTAAAGGGTTCAAATTAAGTCAAAGAGGGTTCAAATATATTAAAGGGTTCAAATCAGATAAAAACAATTTAAGTTTATGTTCATGCATTTCGCCCCAAGTAAGTAAAGCAGTAAAAAGGGGCTGTGAATACTCACCTTGGCAATTAGCGATCTAAAGCGGCTGATCAAATAGAATTGTTGGATGCTTGCAAACCAGCGACCTAGATTAGTATGGCAAATTTAGTCTTTATTCATGATTATGACTCGACAAGGTTTAATAAAGGTTTTTTTGTTGCTTGTGTGGCAATGATTAATGTTTAATATAATTTTTGTAGATTTTTAGCTCTTGGAAGTGCATAAGTACATAATAAGAAATATAAATGACGAAAGAATCTTCGGTTTGATGGCAACCGAAAGACGAAGTACGAAAATAATACATATAATATTAGACATTAATAGATTATGTAACATTATTTTCAAAGGTATATACTTTACTAAGCGTACATACATGTATAAATATCTCTATATATCCCATTTATAGGTTAATATAGAAGTATTCAAAAATTTAAGTAAAAGCCTTACTTAATACTCTTGTATTTAAATAATTTGATAGTGTAAGTTATGAATAAAACTTTTCATTGATGGTTATTATAAAAATATAATAAGTTAAATTATATTTTGAAGAAAATTGGGCATGACCCGGATGTATAATCTTATTTGTTTGATGACTAATTGTTGAAAGTTTTTATAATATTAGTTTTTATCAAGTTTCAATATCCGAGTTTATATTTGAATTCAAATGTTTACAAGTTTTATTTTTAAGAGACAAGCCATATGCATATATGACGAGTTTTGTACATTTGCATTAGTGAAATCGTTCGCGATCATATATGTTGGATAAGTCGGGAAGCATGACGTGGGATAGTACTTCGACACAAAATTTCAGTTTATATAGATTAAGTGTTACCTTTTACTTTGACATATTAGATTTATAAATTTTTCCGGACACATGACATACATTAGTTCACAGAAAAAAAGCGTTATCACATTTGGGCTTTAGCCCTTTAACAAAACCAAACTTTTTAAACACCTCATTAATATAGAAAGTGACTGGATAACTAGTTATTCTTTGCAATCATTTTAAAGAGAACAACAGTTGTCGATTTTGGTTCACTTGCATATACATTAATGATCTACGCACATAATAAACATACCAATTGTGCGTCAGTTTATACATTCAATTGACCATCTGATAAAATAATTAGTTAAGGTTCATGTTATCTTGGATTCCATTTAGACCAAATTAAACATCATTTGTATCAATGTAGGAAAGAGCATCGTATATATAAAAAGTATTGGTCTATTGGGTTTGAGTTTTATATTGACCTGATGATGTTTTGTCCAAATAAACAAATGTATATAGATGCTCCATAAGAAAAAGAGACTTGCAATTTTGTTTAATAAATTTTTAGATTATTGGTTTATATCTTAACAAAAGAAAAGGACATTAGTTTAGCTGGGGATACAATTTACCACTTTGGTGAGAGCCCGCGGTTGGGTTTCAACTCAGAAAATGAAACCAAACTCAATATCGATTCCGGTTTTATCATTAGTTATCAATAGATCATTTATCTTGCCACACAAACTTTAAAAGTTATTACAATTTTGCTCTCATAAATATATATATCGATCGGTAAAAATATTTAACAATCAAAACAAGATTACCACTTATGATATCATTCGTATCATAACCTTATTAACAAAAATTTAAGCTAACATCAATTTTCATTAAATTCATTAATCCAAAAAATATATATATAAAATTTCAAAATTAATAAAATGTGATTACAATGAAATGGATTAAGGAAGAAACAAGAATATGATCTTACACTATTGTTATGAACACCTAACACCAAGAAGTTCGATTAGAGGAGACCCGAAACAAATTGGTACAATTAAATACTTGCACAAGCTTCCTTATGCCTCAATTAACAAAACCCCTTTGGTAATTTCAAAAAGCCCTTTGATCAACAAAACCCTAATTTACGAATTTGATTGAGATGGATAAAAGTTCTTGTGAAAATTAACCCCTTTTATGGATGAGAGACTAGGAGAATGATTGTGACCCTATTGAATCTTCAAAACCATGTTTCTACCTATTTTAAGATTTCTTCACATCTATCCCAGCCACGCATGAGTAGTTTGGATGAATTTGGGAAGGTGCCAAAGGTGTTTTCATGGGGAGAAGTCAAAAGGGATGAATTTTGATCCATTTTGGTGATTGTTTTCTTGTGTTAGTCGACAAGGAGAGAAGGAGAAGAACATGTTTTGAAAAGAAGAAGTAGGGGAGGGGCGTGGATAAGAGGGTAGGTTTATTTTTATTATTGTATTATATGTACTCCGTACTGTATAATTTGTTCCGTACAGAATAACGTTTATTTATGTAGAATATTATTCGGGTATCCGTATCTTATAATTTTTATATTTTTGGGACGTTTTGTGGCGAATTATTATGGTATTATTATTATCTTGACATTAGAAAATAAATTTAAATTGCCAATTTTATATATGGTGTGGATGCGTAGCGTATAGTGCAGGACTTTGGGAAACAGAGATAACTTCTCGTTTTGGGTTATAATGAAATAAATAAATAACTTACTCGCCTAAATATTAGGAAATCGACGGTTATCACAGTCGCCAACCTTAAAGAATCTCGTCCTCGAGATTGATCAAATCCTACACTCTGATACATTCTCATGGGTTCAAATTTTCTCATTCTCGAACTTTGCCCTTAAAAGACTCTTAGTTGGTGAATTTTCACAACTTGTCGACCTGACCGGTCATTTGTTTAAGTTGTGTAGGTTGAGTAACAACTTGATTCTAACTTGATTTTCACAACTTATCAAACAAGAACTGTCACTAGATCAAGCTAGGAAACAAGTTGTCGGAAAGAGATGGCTTCTCATATATGTAAGAGACCTTTTGAAAGTTTGGCTCTGTAGGATATTGGTTATTGTTTTAATCAAAGAACTTGTATAAAGATTGAATCAAACAAGAAGGTTTTAGAGAGAGAGAGATGGGTGGGATACTTTCTAGAGAGAGAAAGAGATGAGAGAAAAAGAAGTTGTATGATTAAGAGAAATGAAAGCACCAACCCTCTCCAAATGTGGAGAGGGCTATTTATAGTTCTTACAAATAGCATACACCTGGCCGTGGATCATGCATACATTGGGTAAAGATCCGTCCGTCCTCCCGCGAGTGTTGCTCTAAACTAATTAACTAACTAATAAATAACGTAATTAACTACAAGTCTACGAGCTAACATATGCTAGACTATAATTGGGGTGACCGACACTTTAACATGGAATTTCCAATTCCTAACAATCTCCCCTTAAAGGAGGTCACCCCATGAAATACATTTTGCATCCTAGCATTCTATCTTTGACCGTTCTTGAGCTGTAGACTTGAATTCTTCAACCGCAATCTTTGTGCATTAGTAGCGATTCTTTAAAGTCCGCATAGTTTTGTACTTTTAGTGGAGGCCTTTGAAGCCGATCCACATCTTTATGATCTTGAGCTTTCTTTGAGATCATCACCACAACAAATCTCTCTGACCATCCATAGTTGTGTTGCCATCATGTGAAGTTGTGACTTTTGGACCGACATGCTCACACTTCCTGGATCATGACATCTTTTGTCAGTAGCGGAAGCTTTTCTTTGGTTCATGATATTTCGTAGTAAGCGAGCTAAAGTATAGAAATATCGAGCCATGTTATGTAGATAAGCACAAGTCATGATTTCTTCAATTAAGTGTGGATCTTTGTGAGCATGCGGCTTAGGATTGACTCCTCAATTGATCGGTACGCAATCGTTGGGGTGTACATACGATAGTTAGAAATAAAGCGCCGCGAAAGTATCTTTGATCACTTTCGTTGAATTGAGGTACACGGCCCGGTTCCCGTTGATCAGACAAGTACTTCCTGTGGTCGTAGGATTCCTAAGAATCTCCTTGACAGGGTTTAATTTGTTCTAGCCGTTCTCAAACCGGAATCTCAAAGAGACAACGACGGAGGTAGACGGTAAGAATTGAGATTCATGTCGATGAAAATGATTTGAAAACAATGCGTGTGCTTAGAAGAAAGAGTTTTGCAATCACGCGAAGGTTTTATGAGAAAGATCAATTTTCAATCAAAAATACCTTTTGTATTTGAAAAGAGTACACATTCAACGTGCTAGAGAAAAGAAGATTTGCACATCGAGCGGTTTTCAAAAGTATTTTTCAATCATAAATACCCTTCTAATTTTGAAAGATTAATATACCGCAGTAGGTAGCTAGAGAGAATTGTTGAGCACAACGAGGTTTTTCAAAGGTATCCGTCAATCCATTTTCTGGACCAAGTTTGATTCAAGAATGAATGCCCCATCGTTTTACGTCCGGTTGTCACAAGTTTGATCTTTTGGAAAGATCTCACATGTCACCCCCCAAGAGCTTGTTTGATGTTGGCTCTAGAAGGATTTCCATCTTCATTGTGAATATTTTAATATCACTCGGATGTTCTGGCAATACCACAAGGATAATGCGTAGGACTCTTAATATATACTTACTTTCCACATTTTGTGAAACAACAAGCCTTCATTAATTTTGTGTCCTAATGATATATTATGGATAATCTCTTGGCTCTAGATTCGATTGTGCACATTTGGTTCCTATGCCGGAGACTAGGGAGAGGGTCTCCTACTTCAATATCAACAAGCTCTAAGAGAAAGTCGATAGATTATGTAGGTTCCCAGAGAGAATGAAACAGTCCATGATGTCTTGTCTTCAATACCAATGTTACCTTAGTAAACACCAGTAGCATGTGTATTGAACTTTAATTATGCACTTAAAGTTGAATTATTGGAGGGCTATTTATTTTCACCCTTTTCTAATTCAATTATTTTTCATTCTTCAACCCTTGATTGCTTACGAGACTTCATAACTAGAATCTTGTTGGGTTTATTCAGTTCTAGCTCTATCTCGAGTGGCACTCTTCCCAAATTCTCATTTTTCTCCTTTTTCCAATATACCTAAGGACTCTACACTATCTAGTGGATTGTCACAGGTAGATCCCTCAGTTCAGCGGATCTTGGGAACTAATACCTAACCTCACCATCCTTATAACTCCATACATAAAGTAAAAAAGGTCGGTCTTTTGAGTACAGATTCATTCTTCCTTGGAAACCAATTGAAAAATCATTTGGAAAAACAATCAAGGTACTTGTGATATAATATCAAAGCATTTTGTACCTTAATTGTTTTGATCATTTTAGAAATGCTCCCCTCAACATGTGCATATGATTTGAAATTGTTTAGCACATGGAGGCAAGAGTTCTTTGAAATAATTTTTTTTATTTTTTTGAAATAATTTCTTGATCACAATTTCCTTAGAAAAAGCCTTTTGATTTTCTTTGGTAACTTCTCCCCCTCAATATGTGCGTTGGATATTTCAAAATTATTTTAGCACACAGAGGAAAGAGTTCTTTGAAAGCACATCCACGCGTCAAAAGCCATTAAGAAACCATTTGAAAACTCAATAAAAGGTACTTTATGTTAAAACATAAAAAGCTTTTACCTCGATAGTTTATTTTCTTTTAAAATGCTCCCCTTAATATGTGCCGTGATTGAAAGGGTTTAGCACATATAGAGAAGCGGCTTTGCACAATTGAATCAAAACAATCACCTTTTATCAAATTTCATTATTAAATCACAAATTCTCCCCCGATCAAAAATATCAAACCCTTTGAGATTTTAGATCCCACGTGATTTAATAAGGTTTAGAAAACATGGGAGAAAATGTGCCAAATTTAAAAGCTCATATTGTTTTTGGATAAATGCTCCCCCTTAACATGTGTGTTGGGTTTTTGGTTCCTTGAATTATGAATTACTTTAAGTACTGGAGGACAGGTTTGATATAACCGCAGACGAGGAAGAATGTAACGTGATAAAGACAACCACGGCTAGTAGTAGTGTGTAACCACGGATGATATATTGTAACCACTGCTAGTGTTTTGTATAGTCAGTTTAGTTTATTGTATTAGATAAATATGGTTAAGATATTTATATCTTGTAGGTTCGTATTGTATTATGTAAAGGACTCCTTAGTCTATAAAAGGAGGTTCTAGGTTAGATTAGATATACATAAGTTTTATATCTAAGGTCGATACACTTCAATGTTGCAAAACCCTAATCTTAAGAGTATTAAGTATTAATAAATAATATTGAGGTGTGGAATGTTAGCTTCTTCTTCTTAAGATTAAGTGTTAAATTCAATACTTAATAAGCTTTTATTCTAAAGTGAGTTTCTATATTAGATCGTTTGCTCGGTAGGATCAACAAGTGGTATGAGCTTGTGATCTAGAAAGCTGTAACCAAGAAGAAGTTACGGTAAGCTTTATTCTAATAAGTTAAGTTTTGTTCAAGGAAGATAAGATGTCGGGGAATGAACTCACATGGTAAGCTGCTTCAAAGGTACCCATGCTCGAGCATAGTGAGTATCAAATCACGGAGAATCTGAGATAAGAGGCAATACATTATTTATGATTGTTATGCTCTACGGGATGTCGTTGAAAAGGGAGACACTCTTCCTAAGAAGGGTGAGGATGGTCATGAGATAGCTATTGTTAGTGAAATTGATAAAGCAAAAATTTGGAGATCAAAGCTACGATATTCTCTCAATGAATACCCCAATGACTATGCTTTGGACTTTGAACAATATGATGCGCTAAAGATTTATTGGATGCTCTTGAAACAAGGTTTCTTTGGTGTAGGCTACTAAGAAGTCAAGGATGAATATGCTCAAGCATCAATTTGAAACCTTCCTTGCACGCTCTTAGTGGAGAAAAGATTGATGGCATACAATGACTTCAAAAACTTATGACCAAGCTGAAGTCATGTAGATTATAAGGTTCTTCAAGAAGATATTAATTTGAAGTTCATTAGGAGTTTATCATCTGAATGGGCTATTCATACAATTGTGTGGAGAATTAAGGTGGACTTTGATAAGATGACTGCTGACAATCTCTTGGCAACTTGAAGGTTTATGATGCGAGAATAACTTTGCTAGTAAATATACGCTAATCAAAACATTGCTTTTGTATCAACTAATCACAAGAGCCACAAGATGTATCCCGCTGCTGCCTATGGTATAACCGCGGCTATGCAAACAATACCTTTGTTAGTGATAATGTCATTGATGAGATTGCAATTTGTGCTTTTAAATTTGGTTAACTACTAGTGTTCTTGTGTTGAATCAAGATGCGGATCAAATTGATCACGATGATCTTGAAGAGATTAATCTTCAATGGCAAATGGCAATG
>OU343220.1:254142186-254369956 GCA_910596185.1 Chrysanthemum makinoi
AATTTTAGGTACGGATTTATTTACAAAACTATCCGGCTTGTAAATAAAATGTACACTTTCAAATTGAATCCATAACAAATTCTCGTCTAACAAATATTTACTCATACCAACTAAATATTTTTTTTAATTGGCTGAAACACAAAATAGACAATTGATACATCAACATCGCTTCAACCGCTCTTAAGACGGACCATAATTTTAAGAATGTGTTGACAAAAAGAATGTCGGCTAAACTAAAGTTACACCTTATAATAAAAAAAACGAAAGTGCTAAAAAAAATTTTGAGGGTTGCACGTATCACAAAAACGAAAGTTTTGAAATCTTTTGCAATTCGTGACCGAAAATCAGTGTAGCCCGTACCACACCGGCATACATATGGGACATTAGGGGTGTTCATCGGTTGGTTATCGGGTATTAGGTTTATTTTTTCGTTTTTTTTTGGTTCGGTTAGTTCGGTTAATTTTTTTTCTGGGTATAACCGAAAAACCGAACCGAACGAAATTAAATTTGATTCAACCGAACCGAATAACCGAAAACCGAACCCCTATAACCGAAAAACGAACCGAAAACCCGAATTACATAATTTTAATTACTTTTTTATTTAATTATATATATTTTTAGCACAAAATATTTTTTTCAAGCTTAAATCATGTTATATTTATACTAAAAAAGAGTTTTAGTGATTTTTTTTTCATATATATACATAGAAAAAATATATATCTTATATGAATTCGGTTTTCGGTTTTCATTGCCAAAACCATATCCAACCCGATAACCAAATATTTAGTTCGGTTTGGTTCGGTTTTGCCAATTCGGTTCGGTCACAAATTCGGTTCAATTATTTTCGGTTCGGTTCAGTTTCGGTTTTCGGTTACTGTGGATATTACCCAATCCGTGAACACCCCTATGGGACATCCAAGACCGGTCTTTCACCTTCCAAAGAGCAAAGTTGTGGTATGTCCGCTTCAACCGCTCTTTCACCTTTCAAAGAGCAAAGTTGGCTTGATGAGCACAGATGAAGATAAAAATTTGAACATTTATTTAAGGACGGTATTTCCGTTCTCAATATGAATCCTTAACCATATATTCTTCCCAATTATGCCATAGGTCCACGTTAAATCACCAAAACACACACACACAAAGCATAATTACATAAATACCCTTACAGTTAAAAGCCCAATCGACTCAAAAACAAAAGCTCCCATCTCTCATACTAACACTCTTCTAACTACTTTTTCCGGCAATGTTCCCGCCAAAAACCTCAAACTCAGTCCGGCGTAACTTACCAGAAAATGTGATCATCGCAGTGAAAGGCGACGAGAAGATCATATCGAAAGCATCTTTAGCTTGGGCTCTGGATCATGTAGTTCATCCTGGTGACTGTGTTATATTGCTTGCAGTATATTCAGACTTGAAATCAGGTAGTTCGACAGCTTGTAGATGTTTTTCGTGACGATTTTTGTTTTATTTGGTTATAATTTGGTGATATGTACCTACAGGTAGGAAGTTGCTGAGCTGGAAAAGATTGAATGGAGATTGTAGGAATAGTGATGATTGTGTTAATTTACCGGATCGGATTTGTCAGATCTCGGAGTCGTGTTCACGGATGGTACTTCAGTTTCAAAATAAATTTGAGGTATAAATTTGTACTCAATATTTTAAGAAAATCTTTTGATTCTTATGTACTTATTAGAGCGGCTTGAGATTAGGATTTGGTTAGGAGCTTATGTGTAGACAATATGTTCTGCTTTTTTAATTGAAAATATATGAAATGAACCGGAAAAATATTAGCATTAGGCTGTTTAATTAACTTATGTACGGGCTTATGTGCTTATATGATTTTGACTTATATATCATAAGCATGTATTTTCTTGCTTATTTTATGGCTTATGAGTTTAATATGATATAAAGATGAAAAATGAGTTTGTAAACTCGAAAAAGCTGAAAGTAAGCCCAAATAAATGGTCTTAGGAAATATAAGCCGGAATCATATAAGTGTGTAAGCATGTATGTAAGCTTAAACAAACACCCACATAAGTATTCAGTCTCGATTAAGCAAGGATTCGAATAAAAGTTCATGAAGGTAGACATATATAGCTGCATGTGCTAATGGCAAAGTATCTAGTACTAGATGTTATAGTACTAATATATTTGAATTTACGGTAGCTGGTGTATTCAAGATTACCTACTTTGACTATAGAACATAGAAGTATATAAGCATAAACACACAAAAAGAACAACATAGAAGTATATAATGATGGAAATGATTTTTAGTTATGTTAATGGATCCTCTGTTTCTAACATTTTATTAAGAGACACTATTGCAAACGTGAGCTGATGTCTGATTGCAGATTTGCAGATCCTTGAAGAAGGAATTTCTCTTAAGAATGAACTGTCTTGCATTTCCACATTAAGGTGTTTTTATAGATCATGAAAAAGTAAAGTACAATTATACAGAAAACATTGTGTTACATGTGACTTTTGAGCAAAATTGACTTGGGGTTCCTAATGTCGAACTCATCACTGCCGTTTTGACATCAATGTTTGGAGCCGAATATGCAGAGTTAATTTTCTAGGAATCCTGAGTCAACTACCCTCTGTTTAAAATATCAATGTGATTTAAAGTATTATCCTAGTTATATACTAGTTTCTACAAATTGTACTTGCTGCGTAAAACTACGAACATGATGGTCATATATAATCTTGTGTAAAGATTCGTAGGCCACGTTCCCTTCCTCAAGAAACCTGATGTCTTACATTGTTGAGTTCATTTACGCTGCTAAGCCCACTCTAAGTCATGATATTCGCTTTATTATGTTAGATACTGACTCTTTATTGTGATTTATGTTGAATATTGAGTGACGAGTTTCACTGAAAATCAATTTCATTGTAGGTGATGGTGCAAATCAAGGTGGTGTCAGGTACACCTGCCGGCGCTGTGGCAGCTCAAGCAAACTATAATGCGGCCAGCTGGGTCATATTGGATAAGTAAATAGAAGTAAAACTGTTATCTCGTTAAAATTTTCTTCAACCATTGCACTTTTACTAAACTCTAATTATAGAGTATTTTATTTTTTAATTATCTCTCTAAGAAATATATCGTTATATTTAACAGAGGAACTAATATCTCAAAGTAAAAAAGTCAAAGAATTATTTGAACATATCCATAAATCATAATGAAGCTTTAAACTCGATGGTAATTTCCTAATCGAATTTTAAGTTCTCTCACATATATATTGAATTTAGCTATCCCTTCTTTAATTATTAGGAAAGTGTTATATACTAACCAGTCCAGTTGTTAAAATCAGGAAACTGAAACAAGAGCTCAAACACTGTATGGAGGAACTGCATTGCAACATTGTAGTGATGAAAGGATCAGAACCAAAAGTCCTTAAGCTCAATCTGGGTCGATCTGATGAGCTGCAAACCCCCTTCTTTTCAGCCGATTCCTCGTCTAGTATGGATTCTGAAAAACTCTTAGGCCATGGGGTAAATCATTCTACTCCAGTCAGCAGTCCTGAAGAAACAGCCTCATTTTGCCCAAAACCTTCTGATAAAAATCTTCTGTCAAACTCTGTAAAGCCTTCCGTTTTCTTTGTGTACAAAAAAAACCCACTTTATGAAGGGCTGATCAAAGGAAAACCATCACAAATCATAAAAGCCAACAACAATGACGATCCACATGATGCAATGGACTCTTGCGGGGAAAGAGTCATAGCTCTCTCACTGATTCCAAAAGCATTTGCTAAGGCGCCTCAAAACAATGTTATTGATAATAATTCTAAGATGATTCATAAGTCCCAACTTTCGTATGCCCAACATTTCGATCAAGATACAATGACTAGAGGTCGTAAAGACAAGATTTTTAGTTCTGGAATCAGAGAGGCGGTCTCATTGGGTAGAGCTTTGTCACTACCACCCCCCTTGTGCTCCCTTTGTCAATACCAAGCACCTGCCTTGGTAAAACCACTGCGACAGTTTTGTTACAGCGAGCTTCAAGAAGCCACAGATGGGTTCTCTGATTCGAGCTTTGTGGCAGAGGGTGAATTATGGGTTGTTTACAAAGGGATCTTAAAAGATGGGCTAGTCGTTGCAATCAAGCAGTCCAAGTTTTCTGACTCCTATGGAGATGTTGATTTCTGCAAGGAGGTGAGAGTTTTAAGTTGCGCACAACATAAAAATGTCGTCTTACTAGTTGGATTTTGCATTGAGAGAGATCAAAGGCTATTAGTTTATGAATATGTATGCAATGGCTCGCTGGACATTCATTTACATGGTATATACTATTTTTCTTTATCTATACAACTATGCCAATATAACTATAGTATCTCTATTGGGACAGAACTTGGTGAAATAAACTTTAATGTCACACTACTTTGAATAACAGTGAGCAAGAGAACATATCTAGACTGGCCCTCACGTCTGAAGATAGCAATTGGAACAGCGACTGGATTACGGTATCTTCATGAAGATTGCAGGGTGGGATGTATAGTTCATAGAGACATGCGGCCTAAAAACATCCTACTAACCCATGATTATGAGCCTCTGGTAATACTAATAGTACTCGTTACCATCTTATGAGTCATTTATAACTGGATAAAGATAACGACAGCAAAAGAAATATGGATTTCGTTTTAATAAATGGTGTTGTTCATATAGGTTGCTGACTTTGGGCTTGTTAGCTTGCACACAGAACAGGATGCATGTGATGAGGAACGGGTCATTGGAACTTCAGGGTACATGAGTTTTTGTTCACAAATCACTATCTTGATCTCCTACAGTACTGTCCCCTATTTAGGATTGGATCAGCGTATGCATATTATCATCTGTTTTAATGAAGATCGTGTCTTTTTCTTAGGTATCTTGCACCCGAATACTTTAATGGAGGAATAATAACAGAGAAAGTTGACATATATGCTTTTGGATTGGTATTGCTAGAGCTGATCACTGGTCGAAGAACCAGTGAGTTACAATGCTACAAGGCACGTAATTTTTGGCATGACGTTTATGCATCACACGAAATGGAACCAGTACATTTTCTTGCTTACAAGCATAACTTACTCGACACACGCTTGGGCTCTTATCAACCTTACAACTTCCCTCCTGACTTGCATGCTATTGGTTATGCTGCCTCCTTATGTCTTCAAAAAGATCCCGAATCCAGACCTCCAATGTCAAAGGTCTCTTAATAAACTTCACTCTAACTATTACAACTTATTTCAGTATAATCCATTTTGTTTCATTGTCACATTGCTTATGATTCTTCTTTTTCTTTACCTTAAATTTTCTTAGGTGCTTAAAGTATTGGAAGGAGAAACAAGAAATTACTTGGGTCTAGACCTGAATTCCGTTGGTAACAGAAGAGGCCACATACGTGCCACTATCCTCAAATCACAAATTGAGAGTCCAGGACACTATCGCAAACTGTCCTGCTGATATTGTTAGGTACTATTATTGTTTGTTTATAAAGTGAGGTATTTCTTACTTCATTACACATGTAACATGTAAAACACACATAAAACAGATATACTACTTCAATACTCCCAAACTGTATCATATAGAATTCAAAGTGACAATTCATAATAGATTACTAGAGGCATAAATCTAATATTTCCTCTTCTTTTGCCCTCATATGCAATCTCATTTTTGACACTCTTAAGTCTAGAATTTAATAATACTATACAGTAGGTCCCACTAAAAAAAAGAAGCCATCTCAACCGTCCATTACCTTAACTATAAAAACCAACGAACAAGCAACCAATCACCGACTTGGGCCCACAAACTAAAACCGTAACTAAAAAGTAAACCATTTTTCTTCATCTCAGCTGCTTCGAAACGCTCCATACCTTAACAGATTTATCCAAACTACCACTATAAACCACCCATTTCCCTCCGTTACTCGACTCAGCCTCCTTCTCAACCGCCACGCACTTCACCGGTCCTGTATGCCCCGTTAGCACCGATAAACAAGTGTGCATAGACCCCTCTCTCTTCCACACACATATCGTCTTATCAGCCGAGCCAGTAAACACCATATTTCCTGCTACAGCTAGACATAAAACTGCCAACTTATGTCCTTTTAGTACACCTGCGTGTGATAACTGCTTTTCCCGCTCCCAAAAGTTAACAATACCGTCTGATGAACCGCAGTACACAACAGAGCCACCTTTTGACAGGACTAATGCTGTGACAGCACATTCTTGATCTAGCAATGTTTGTACGTACCTGTGTTTCATGGTCTTTCCTTTTCCTTCACGTTTCCATACCTTAACTGACCCTTCTGCGGATCCTGTGAATACTAAACCTTCGACTGTGGACACGACTGAGTTGACAGCATCGTCGTGTGCTTTTACGGATTCTAGACATCTTGAGTTTGACATTTTCCATACTTTGAACGTACGGTCCCATGAACCGGAATATAACAAACCTTCTTCTTCGTTGATGCTGAGACAGGATATGGCGTCGCAGTGTTTAATCCATAAGGCTGTACGGTTACGTTTTACCTCGACGTAGTTTTTTGACTTCATTGAGCTTTTTAAGATGTCAAAAAAAGTTGGAAATGTTCCTATACGTTTGTGGATTTTTGGGTCTCCTTTCGTGTTTGATTTCCAAACACGGACTCTTCCATCTTGGTGTCCCGTGAATATCTTGTCACCAGATATAATAACAGCCTTAACAAGACCACTATTGGATTTGAACGTTGTAAAAAGCTTCATGTTCTTCCAAACATGTATGTTCTTGCTGTCTGATCCGGTGTATAGAAGGCCACCGGCAGCTGCAAGGGAGTAAATGTGGCCTTCCTCGCGAACCAAGGACCCTATGAGGCCATTTTCGGGGCTGCTGTTGGACCATGAAGATGGCTGGAAAGGACAGCTTTGGTTCCATGGTGACATCATCATGGGTGAACCCTCATCGCTCATTCGGTTCGAGTCATAACCATTGTCATCTACGTTGTCGTCGCCTTCATCAACAGCCCTACCCTTAAAGTTTGTTTTATTAGAATGCATTGTAATGAATATTTATCTTCAAATTTGATCAAGTTTTTAGAATCTTTGTGTTTTCATTCATCAAGAATCAAAATGTGGATATTATTTTAATTATCAAAAGATACTTGGATTAATCTATAATCTAGGAACTAAGATAGGAAAAAGTGGAAGGAAATTGGAAGAATAATAATATTTGTTATAAGAGATGAATGGTGGGAGAAGTGAGAGGAGAATGTAGCTAGGGAGAGGGGGTATAAATACAGAAATGAGATTAAGGAAATAATGACACATGTCACGGTGATTGAAAAAAAAAACGTTATTGCTACGTGAAGAATGATTTTTGTTGGTTACTTTTGTCTGTCTTTTGTTGCATCATATAATAATACGCCCTAGCTACTCCTTCCTAACAAAGAGCACCAAGTTGGGTGACGATTCTGGTCGGGTTCGTATCTTTCATCTTCAACTCAAACACGACCAGTTTAATTGAGTGCATCAAGCATTTCACCCCCCTGTTAAGGCACGTAAAATCTATGTAACGCTGACACCTGCTTTTATTTAAAGAGCTAATATAGTTAGCGGGTTGAAATTTTAATTTTAGTAACATTTTAATACTAAGTTTAGGGTGACAGGTGGGTCAGGTCAACCCCAAGATGTATCTTTACTACCTTATAATGCATTTAGGGCATTCTTTAAATAGCAAGGCTTAAAATTCAGACTTTGTAACTTGCTTATTATGGAAATATAATGTCTTATGCTAAATTAATACATACACATGCTAGCTTAAAAGTTAAGCCAATACTTGTAACATTAGTAGTCATTGAATACAAAATTTAAAGTCTTTCCAATAATTTTAAAGCCCACTTTTATGACTTTAAAAGCCATATATTGTAACCGCCCCATTCTTGTAGCCCACTTTAACAATCCATTAAATGTATTGATTAGTACAAAACGGGTATAAAAACCCACAAATAAACACACACAAAATACCAATTATATCTCACACTCTCTCTCAAAAACGTAGATTGTCACTCTTGTGTTAAATAGCAACCGGCGCCACCAACTAAATCTGCCACCACCGCTAACAGCATGTGTCGGCATCACCACCCCTTGACATGGTCTAGGTGGCCTTCGCTCGTCAAAACTTTTAGTATAATCGAAAAATATTACACGCCAAAAAATTATTTTCAGGGTACGCCGCCGCACGCGCGGGTACCTGCTATATTCTTAAATAGGTTATGTGGATTGACATGCTAATAATCTAAACTTGTGTGAATCTCTCGGCCAAACTCGTTTAGTTTTGTTGGACAATTACGACAACAAACCTAAATTTCGCTATGCGGAATCTTAAATCAAGATTTGTATCGAGCACAAGCAGCAATTAATTGAACACAAGAGTCACGAGATACACAAAGAAATCAGCCAGAATAAAATAACCACCAAAACAATATACGTATAAATGTTTGCCTTTATTCACAAATTTACCAGCATATATAGTACAAAAAATAATACAAATTGAAAAACTAACATGCATGTATAATCTAGGAACTATGTATGTACATCTAAACTAATGTCGATATATCTAAAACCAATCCAAGTCGGTTTTGAATTCTTTTCATCGGTGCATTGTCATTAACTTCCTAGTTTTGCTTAAACATTCCTTAAACAATTACCTATATACATAATGCCCTTTAAGGTATTAACTAATATTACAACAAATTCCACCTTATTAGTAATACCTAATTTGCCAATTTATTTTTAAGCATCTAAGAACCATGCTTAAACCTCGGTTTAGGAACCACCTTAGTCAAGGCATCATCCTTCTTCTTTGTAACACCAGTTTGTCTTCAACATCATGTTGAGCTGGCACTCCAATGTTTGCCCCCATCTTTATACCAAGATGTAACATTTTCTGCTCATTTACCAAGCAGTCCGTGTTTATTTTTATTCAAGTTGTTTAACCTTCAACTGTCTTTGAGTCACTGCAACATCATCGTTATTATCTTGAATAACTTCGACTTCACGATTTCCTTTAGCTCCCTACAGTTCCACCTCAAACCAAACACGATTTTGAAAATGTACTCCATGGACTCTTGTTATAACACCAGGAACAAGTTGCTTAAACCCAACTTGTTTTTAACCTCCATGCTTTTGTACACCATTCCCATCGAGCTGTTCGATGTTAAACCTAGTACTTGTACTAGCCATTCTTTTTTCAGCCTTGCTAAAAACCTGGTAAGTTATTTCTTAACCAATTTTGCCAAAAAGCCTCTCAAGTCGTGTGCTATAGACTCAGCTTCTTGAAATCTTAATCTACTAACCTTTAGAAAATCCTAATGCTTCGATCTTTCCACGTCAATTCTTTAAAACTTGTACTCCAAACAATCACTTTTCTTGAATCCTCAAGAAACATCTAAACCTTGCTTGTCTTGAAAGTTATCACCAATACTTGATTTTTGAGAAACCCGCGAAATTGAAATTTTCATGATTGATTTAGTAGAACTCAAAAACTCTACAAACCCTTGAAAGACCCTTCAACGAATCAATTTCCCTCCAAGTTTTCAAATCAAACCTTAAAAAATTCAACCTAGTCGAAAAACCTTTGAAGCTTAAACCTTGCCAATCACAAAACCTTCTCGTTCAAAACCACAAAACCTTTATAGTAATCTCGTCGGCTTGCAAAACCACAAAACCTTCTCGTTCAAACCTGCTGCTCCAAGAACGCAGCTCGTCTTTGTTCGATCCTTGACTAGAACTCGAACCTCAGAAACCATAAAACACGTGGCTCTGATAGCACTTGTTGGATAATTACGATAACAAACTTGAAGTTCGTTGTGCGGAACGCTAGATCAAGATTTGTATCGAGCACAAGCAAAATTAATTGAACACAAGAGACACGAGATACACAAAAAAGTCGACAAGAATAAAATAACGCACGAAATAATAAACCTGTAAACGTTTACCTTTATTCATAAAGTTAGCGTACCACAGTACGAAGAAGAATACAATTGAAAGCTAAGCCTATAGCCCTATAGAACTAAGCTAATGTCGATAGACAATCCAAGTCGGTCTTAGATAATTTTCTTTAGTGCACCGTCATTAAGGGTGCGTTTGGTATCCCACTATAGCAATGAGACTATGAGTATCAAAGTGATTAAAGGTGTTTGTTTTGTGGGCCCAGTAATGAAATTGATATATCATAGTCATAGATTCATTACACACCAATTTGGTGTTTATGAAATCCATTCCCGCGAGCCCATCTCTTTCCACTACAAAATTCAAATATCTATACATTTTTTCATTCCATATTTCATCAACCAAACATAAACAATCGTAATAATACACTTTTTCATATACCTTGTCATTCTCATACGATACATCAATCTGATACCCTGATTCCTAACACAACCAAAGATAACTTCTTAATAATGATACGTGTATTTATGCTTAGAGATTGTACCTATATTATTTATGTAGTTCTAGCTAATGTGCAGTATAGCAAAGAAGAAAAAGAATTACATGAACTCATAATCTATGTATTATTTATGTTTTATGCTAGGTCTGCTATGCGCAGTATAACAAGAATTACATGACCCATAATCTATGTAGTGGGATGAATGCTGTGAACGAACATGAAATCCATTTCTGTTCTGTCTGTTTATAGTACATGGACTCGAAAATTAGCTACCAATGTTTATAGTATAAACATTTAGAGTTCCACATTGATTTGAAACCAATACAAGCGTAAGATAACTTAAGAATGACTAACATTTAAGTTTTCATTATACTTCAATCTTTTTACAAACGCCCAATAAATTAAAGAAAGTAAATGAACTCGCTGTTTAAATATACATTTTCTTGACGAAATTTCATGATTTGCACTCACCTAGAAATAGAATGAACACGTACTATATTGAGATGATTCGAACCAGTACAGAGGCCGGTGTCTTTTGTTCCAACTTCTGAATACTTGTAATGTGCTATTTGCTATGTCAATTTCGGTTGAATTTAAAAATCCCGTAGGCTTAGATCGAAGAAACTAACATTAGAAATTCTGTTTATAAATGAAATTCATTACGTAAGCCATGATGCATATTGATTCCTAGCTATTGCTCAAACAAAATATTATAAAGGGACCTGCTATGCAGGTACATGAGAAGTGAATAGGTGTTTGGGTTTTCTCTCTCTCACAATCATTAAGTGCATGGTTTTCGTGCCAAAATTTGGGGTGTTTTGTGTTGTGTTTGTATAGTTTGTTTTTTTTACAACCTTTTTTTTACAACTTATTTTTTTACAAGTTTTTTTTTTTTTTTTTACAAGTTTTTTATAACTTTTTTACAAGTTTTTTTTTTTGTTTTACAAGTTTTTTTTATGTGAATCAGTTTTATAACTTTAGAAAAAAAACGTAGTCGGAAAATTTTTGAGGCTCAGATTCGAAAGTTGCAAAGTGAGATTTTATCTCACTTTGCCGTCCATTCGGTTTCGGTTATCATCATCGCCCTGCGGAAAATTTTAATGCTCAAAAATCATCATCGCCTCAGAAAATTTTTAGGCTCAAACCCGAAGGTTGCAAAGTGATATTTGATCTCACTTTACCGTCCATTCGGTTTCGGTTATCATCATCGCCTCGGAAAATTTTAAGTCACAAGTTCACATGAACTGCACAAGTCTCACAAGTCCAAAACTGCACAAGTCTCACAAGTCTCAAACTGCACAAGTCTCACAAGTCTCAAACTGCACAAAGTCTCACAAGTCTCAAACTGCACAAGGACACAACCTCACAAGTTCAACAATATTCACAAGTTACACGTTTTCAACATGAATGTGGTAAGTAGGATTCCAAAACTGCAAAAGTTCACAAAAAAGTAACTAGGATTCTCAAAGGGGAGCTGCATAGCAGGCACTTCGGGCTTATAATGCCACATGAAAGCAACAACACCACAACACCAACAGCACCAACAAGAAAGCTACAACACAAACTAAAAGGGACAATCTACACAAGAACCCAATAATCCAGTTTCCAAGCAGCAGAGCAACAGCAACAGAAAGCAACAACCAACAACACCAACAAGAAAGCAGAAAACACAACAAGCAAACACCACAAACAACCATGTCTAGTTCACCATTTGACACACAAGAGGTAAGGCTCAGATTATTAGCTCTTTATGAGATATAAACAATCATGTTGGCTGCAAATATGAATGTTGCAAAGTGAGATATAAACTCACTTTACCGTCCATTCATATTTGCCATGCCAAAACTCTTAAGATTTTTTTTAATAAAAATCATCATTGCCTTTTTTTTAAAACCTATTTGTTCATTTAAAGTTGCAAAGTGAGATAAAACTGCTCACTTTACCATCCGATAATGAAACTACATAGGCACCCCAACAAGTTTCAACAGAAACATCACCACACAAATAATCAGGTGACTCATTAGAGTATCACCTGCAAAACATCACCACAAAGTCTAATAAGTTTCTAACAACCAGATACCAAACAAGTTTCTAACAAGTTTTTAAACAAACCAGATACAAAACAGTTTTTAGATCTAAAAAGTTTTTAGATAATCAATTTTAAACCAAACATGTTTTTCAAACCAACCTCTTATTTATTTCAAGATCAAAAAAATATTCAAGATCTAAAAAAATTTTAGATCTAAAAACTTAAACAACGAAACAGATACGACCACAGCATCACCACCACTCTCTAGTTTTTAGATCTAAAAAGTTTTTAGATATTCAATTTTAAACCAAACATGTTTTTCAAACCAACCTCTTATTTATTTCAAGATCAAAAAAATATTCAAGATCTAAAAAAATTTTAGATCTAAAAACTTAAACAACGAAACAGATACGACCACAGCATCACCACCACTCTCTAGTTTTTAGATCTAAAAAGTTTTAGATAATCAATTTTAAACCAAACATGTTTTTCAAACCAACCTCTTATTTATTTCAAGATCAAAAAAATATTCAAGATCTAAAAAAATTTTAGATCTAAAAACTTAAACAACGAAACAGATACGACCACAGCATCACCACCACAACAGATACCACCACAACATCACCACATCTCTCTAAAAAAATTTGATCTAAAACTGTTTAGATCTAAAAACTTTAGAGAGAGAGAGAGAGAAAGAGGTGAGAGAGAAACATCACAACATCGATACTCACACCCCACATCACCACACATCTCTCTAAAAAATTTTGATCTAAAAACTGTTTAGATCTAAAAACTTTAGGCCATGCGATTAAAAGAAAGTTAGTTTTGGTGGATCAGTTGACAAAACATCAAGTAGCACCACGAATTATACTTTCTTCACTAAAAGAGAGCGATCCGAATAACGTGTCTAGCATTAAAACGGTATATAATGCACAAGACAAGATACGTCGCGCCAGTCGTGGTGATTTGACTCCGATACAACTCCTTTTAGTATATTTGAGGCGTAAAGGTTATACATATTACCCCAGGGTAAATGACCACACTAATGAGCTGGAGGAAATATTTTTTGTTCACCCGACGTCATATGCCCGGTGGACAACATTTCCGGAAATCATGCTGATGGACTCCACATACAACACCACGTTGTTTAAACTGCCATTCTTTACAATTGTTGGAGTTACTTCAACAAACAGAACATTCTCAATGGCGTTTAGCTTTTTGAACTGTGAAAAAGAGCCAAATTTCAAATGGGTGTTGGAATGTGTTAAGTTGGTGATAGAAGAACAATATTACCCGCGGGTTATCGTCACCGACAGAGATTTAGCGTTGCTTGGGGCATGCAGAGCAGAATTCCCAAACGCTAACAGATTACACTGTCAATGGCATATCAATCAAAATGTGCTCAAGCATTGCAGACACAAATTTGCTACGCAAGAGGAGTATGAGTCCGTTAGATGGACATGGGATTTGATGGTTACAGCTCCGACCGAAGATGTGTTCACACACTATTATCATCACCTACAGGATTTATTGGTCCAAAAACAGGGTACTTACCCATTAATAAATTTTTTTATTATTATTTAATAAATAACTACTCGAATTGTTTTCTCACTTTATTAATTCATTGTTTTCTCAGATGCTTTAGGGTATTTTAATACTGCTGCAACATTACGACCACATGTTTGTGTCGTACATTACCGATCATTATCGCAGCTTCGGTCGACGATAGCAATATGTAGAGTTGAGGGTCAACACGCGTTGTTGAAGTTATACTTGGGCTCCACACAGTCCAGCTTAGACACGTTGTTATATTCGGTCGACAAGATTATAGCTGCGCAAGAAACTGCGATACGAGACTCTTTGAATACAAGCAAAATCAAGAAACTGCATTCGTGTAACGACACACTATTTAACGAATTGTGGTATAATGTTTCAAGAGATGCTTTACTACTCATACTCGCAGAAAGTAAACGGGATGTGGACCCACATGAATGTGGTCATCAGTTGCGGTTAGTTTATGGTTTACCATGCTATCACGAACTGTATTACTTTCAGATTCATGGTATGTATTTTAAATTTATGCCTATCAAGTTATTCTCCCCGTCAATACCGATAATTTTAACTAGTCACTTTTTTCGAATACAGGATCACCTATTCCGCTTGATGTTGTTGATAATTTTTGGAGAACACTAAGTGTTCCCGGCCCAGTCCGACATACTCATACACCAGAAGAGCCTCAAGAGCCTCAAGGGCCTGAATATTTTTCTTGTCAAGATGACGTAGAAAAATTCCAAAATGTTTTTACCAAAGCATCGTCGTTTGTCAAGAAAAATATGTTAAACATGATCAGAGGTATATACGCTCCTGAATCTGTGTCAACCCAACAACCTGCTATTAAAGAAAGTACTCGTGGACGTCCGAGCGCAAAGGACAAAAAGTCCAAGGCTAAAAATATCCCAGATTTGAACAAAGAACCCCCACAGGGCACCGCAGAAGCTATACAAAACCTTAAAAAGTCCGAGACTTAAATGAAGAAACTGCGAGACATAGTTCATACGTGGGAGAGCCTTCTAACCTCCCATACTTGAACGAAGAACCTAGCGAGGGCGATTTAAGACACGGGTTATACATTACAAATGACAGTAGCGAATATTTTATGGCTCGAATTCCACCTCTTTTCGACCGTGGATCGTAGGGATCGTTAACGTGGAAGGTGATGGAAATTGTGGCTATCGAGCTCTTGTCGTAGGTCTTGGTCATCACGAACAAATATGGCCCAGACTTCGAACTATTGTCAGGGAAGAGGTAGACAATAACCGGGAAGTTTACATGCAAATGTGAGGGAGGGTATGGTTTACAACTATGGTCAACTCGCTGAATTGGTTTGAATCAAGTCCAGCACCCTACGGTTACTGGATGATTATGCCATACACCAGCGTGGCTATTGCTACAGCTCTTAACCGTCCCATTGTATGCATATCCAATTCACAATCTGTTACGTGTCTTCCGCTGAGAGATGGTCCAGATACATCACAACTATTGTCCCCCATTGTATGCATATCCAATTCACAATATGTTACGTGTCTTCCGCTGAGAGATGGTCCATATACAACTCCCATTGTATGCATATCCAATATTGTAAATGACAAAACATGTATAGACGATTACTGATTTATATTGTAAACGACAAAACATGTATAGACGATTACGGATTACTGATTTATAGTAAACGATTACTGATTTATAGTAAACGACTCGTCATCTTTTGTTACAGATTTCTGCTCCTGCTCCGGTTCTTCCTCATCTTTTGTTACAGGAATCGGATGACATTCAGTGGAGGGACATTCATTGTGTCAACAACACACCCGCTCGTGTTGAGAGTACAGATTATGTGTCTTCTTCTCCATCTTATGTGCCTCCCTCTCCAGCTATATCTCCAGCTGCAGATGAGGATAATTTTATACACCGTCTCCTCGGTTCTTCCTCATCTTTTGTTACAGCCGTCTCGCGTTGACGAGTCGAGCGAGAGATTGCGATTGAGGAGGACGCATTTCAGAGTTAGAGTTTCGTGTGGGACAGATGGCAGCATCATTGGAGCGACTATGCCTCGGGAGTGATTGATCTTAGTTTCTAGTTATATTGTGATTTTGTGAACCATGTATCAACTATTAATCTATAACAAGATTGGTTATTTATGTATTCGAAGCTTCTAATTTTGAAAACCATGATATTACTTGATTTATGTTGTAAATAATTATACAAATTCTTTTGGCCAGATGCAACAAGAAAATCCTTTCTTGTGTCGTTGTCGACGTGGATTTATAATTGAAAGAACATCCCAAAAGCCCAAAACTTGTGGTCTGAAGTATTATGCATGTCCTTTGTCGAAGGTAAATAATTAAACGTTTTCTTATTAACGTAAATATATCAATAACTTGTTTGTTAAGAATACATTTCTTATAATTGTTTCATCATGTAACAGCCAGGGACTGAAGACTATGGGTGTCGATACTTTATGTGGAAGAAAGTATTTCAACAAAAGTACTTTGGTCAAGCCTCTTCTTCAACGCAGTGCTCAAACTGCGAAACTAAAGATAACACGATCAACATGCTATTGGCTCAAAACAATTTGTTGAAGACAAGAATAAAGACGTTGGAGGCATCACTGGAATTGACAAGAAATCCAGTTGATCACTCATGTGAGTCGATTGGAATACTCTGTGAGCTTATAGATGACATTAATAATCTTCATGTGGAGTAGATTTCGTTGTAATAGTAGTAGCATTTGTTGTTGTATTTGTTTAATGTTTTAATGTTTAATGTTTTAATGTTTTAACGTAAAAACACTACACAAATAAATATACTCTACATATAAAAACACTACACAAATAAATACACTCTACATTTAAAACACTACACAGATAAATACACACCATATATATTAAAACACTACACTATACAAATAAATATTAAAACACTACACACACACACACACACGCACACACACACACAAAAAAACAAAAAACAAATGATTGAGCGTGGCCTCACCCTATGGGGTGCATTGGAAGTATATAATGGGGTGTTTGTGTAGATTGTCCTATTATAAAATCCATGTACAACCTTTAGTAATATTAAGACTGCAAACATGTGTTTTTTCAACTCAACCTATATATAATATAGGTGACAAGATTTGTCATATACTGAAACATATAGGGGAAGATGCCAAGCAGTAAAATAAAGCTACTGTAGTTTAATATATGTTCTTACCCGTATGAAAATCATAGCTTGTTATGGAGTTTAAAAGTTTAAACGATTTTAAGACTAGTGCATATAATTCTCTAAGTTATCTTTAGCATCTTCTGAATTACTACGTATCTCATTTTTGTTGAATGGTGAAATTCCACATAGCGTCTAATGTTTATTGATTGAACTATTCAAGTATTTATAGATACAAATGAACAGGAAACCCTAGTAATATAAGGGACATCCATCTATCGACACAATTGGAGTTTTTGAATAACTAATTGTCTTAAAAAAAACTTTACTATTGCATAGCTTATTTAAAAATATTGACTATTATAAATGGAAATAATTTGCAGTAAATGTGATTGATTGTGATTACAGTAAATGTGATTGATTGTGATTCATTGTATTAATTGTATTTAATTGTGTTTCCTTGTATTTGTACTTTTATCAATTATAAATACAGATCTCAAATCCCTCAATAAGCAATTGAGGTTGATTTCATTACATGGTATCAGCCAGGATTCCCTCACCTTACCCTTTCTTTTCTTCAAATGGCTGCCGCCTCCACTGATCCTCTTCCCACCACATCTTTTGTCTCTCACCTCTCCCCTATAAAACTATCCGCCTCCAATTATCTCGTATGGAGAAACCATATGTGGCTTCTCATCGTCCTTCACAAATTGTTAGATCATATCGATGGTTCAACCAAACCACCGCCTGAATCTGTCACTACCGACAACAAAACTGTTCCTAATCCGGCCTACCTTACCTGGAGTGCTGATGATCAAAAGGCGTCGCTACTGCTCCTCTCCTCCTTAACCGAAGAAGCAGCCGCTGAAGTTTTGGACTTAACCTCTACCCACCAAATCTGGACCGCTCTTGAACAAGCGTACAGTAACGCATCCTTGGAACGCGTTCAGTCTCTTCGAGACTCTTTTCGACAGCTCTCCAAAGGTACGTCTTATGTTAGTGATTTCTCTCGCCGGTTTAGAAACCTGTGTGAACAGCTTGCTGCGATTGGGTACCCAGTGGCTGAGATTGATAAACTCCATTGGTTTCTCTGTGTACTCGGACCATCGTATGAAGTTTTTTCTACTGTTTTACGGGCTACCAAACCTGCCCCGTTATTCCGTGACCTCGTTGCTCAGGCGGAAAGTCACGAGATGTTTCTCAAATCTCTTCATGGAACTACTCCTCCTCGGGCTGCTTTTCATGTCCAGAACATCCGTGAATCTTCAACGCCTAGACGGGGTCGTGGTTTCTCTTCTCGAGGAAATTATTCTCGGGTTACTGTTGCAAAAGGTCGTGGTAATCGTCGGCCTCCTCATTGCCAATTATGTCGTACAAACGGTCATTATGCTTCTTCGTGTCCAGATCTTCATACCTTTGCCACTCAAACTCCTGCTATAGATAATGACTTGGCAAAGGCGTTCCATGCTCAGTGTCGCGTTAATAATGACACTCCTGATTGGGCCGGGGACACTGGCGCAACTGATCATATGGCACCAAATCAAGAATGTGTTCACCACACTACTCCATACAAAAGTAATAGTCAGGTTATTTTTGGAAATGGTAAAACACTTCCGATTACGCATACGGGGTCTCATAAGATTTGCAGTAATATTAATCTGCGTAATGTCCTTATTGTTCCAAACCTCAAAAAGAAATTGTTATCTATAAGCAAGTTGACAGCCGATTATCCTTGTTATGTCCTATTTTCTAAGCATTATTTCCATATTCATGATCGGAAGACAAGACAGGTACTTGTTTGGAGGGAAATGCGTTGATGGACTTTACTTGCTGAAAGATGGACCACAAGCCTTTGTTGCGGGTGTTTCTACTAAAGCCTCTTATGAGTTGTGGCATGCCCGTTTGGGCCATGTTTCTTTTGATATTATTTCTAGTTTGAATAAACTTGGTGTTTTATCTGTTTCTTCCTTATTACCTAAACTTGACATTTGCACTTCGTGCCAACTTGCTAAAGGACATCGATTACCTTTTATTTCGAATGAAAAACGAGCTTCTTTTCCATTAGATTTGGTGCATTGTGATTTATGGGGTCCGGCTCCTATTACTTCGACTGATGGATATCGTTATTATGTTATTTTTATAGATGATTACTCCAGATTTACATGGTTTTATCCTCTTAAAACCAAAACAGGCTTCTATGCGGTTTTACCTGCATTTATCAATCTTGTTCAAAATCAACGCTCCAGAAAAATAAAAGTTTTCCAGAGTGATGGTGGAACCGAGTTTGTGAATCATACAGTTCGGAAACATTTTGAGGACAATGGAACTTTTCATCGATATTTATGTCCATACACGCCACAACAAAATGGGCGTGGCTGAGAGGAAACATCGTCATATTGTTGAAACCAGTCTAGCCATGTTATTTAATGCACACGTGCCGGCTCAATATTGGACCGATGCTTTTTCTTCGGCCACCTATATTATTGATCATGTGCCAGCGCCACTCCTTGAAAACAAGTCTCCTTTTCAAGTATTATTCAATCAAATGTCGTGTTATGCCAATTTTTGAGTATACGGTTGCCAAGTGTTCCCTTATTTGCGTGACTATGGCAAGCAAAAACTTGAGCCTAAAAGTCTTCCATGTGTATTTATTGGTTATAGTTCAACGCACAAAGGCTTTCGGTGTTTGGATCCAGCGAAAAGTCGTGTTTTTGTCTCTCGCCATGCTCGATTTAATGAAACCTTATTTCCTTTTAAAACCTCTAGTGCCTCATCATCTTATCAAAACTTGGTACTTAGAACCTTCTGTGAAGATTCACCTAACCAAAAACCTTTACCAACCAATCCCAAACCAAACAACCCATCTGGCCCACCTCATAACAGCACCTCCTCAAACTCTTGTCCACTTTGTCACCCACCAATCGGCCCACTCCCTACCAAACGCCCCACAACCAAACAACACCACTACAACTTCAAATCCTTCCATTACCTACAATCTAAACCTCCCTCAAACCAACAATAACCTTCCTGACCCAAACTCCGAACCCACTACAACACTTCCTGAAACCGTCCCCCTCATACCCGAACCTTCCTTCACAGAACCCAGTCCATAACCTAACTCCCCAGAATCCGCACCTGCACCGGCCGCCACAGAACCAACTACAAATGTACCCGACACGTTCACTTCCAACACTCATCCTATGCGAACACGAGCCAAGGCGGGAATATTTAAGACTAAGCACCAAGCGGATCTTGCTGCCCTACATTTACATGCTCTACCGCGTTGCCTTGTCTTCTATTGTCGAACCACGGGGTTTCAAATCGGCATCTAAAGATCCACAATGGATGGCAGCAATGAATGATGAGATTACGGCACTTCATCAAAATAACACATGGACCCTAGTTCCACGTCCCTCCTCTACCAATATTGTGGGTTCTAAATGGGTGTTTCGAGTTAAATATCACTCTGATGGATCTATTGAGCGTTACAAGGCGCGCTTAGTGGCTCAAGGTTTCACGCAAATACCGGGGTTGGACTATTCTCATACTTTTAGTCCCGTAGTTAAAGCTTCCTCGGTGCGTATTGTATTATCTCTAGCGGTACTTAAAAAATGGAAGTTGCATCAACTTGATGTAAAAAATGCCTTTCTAAACGGCAACTTGACTGAAACAGTTTTTATGGAACAACCGCCCAGTTTTGTGAATTCCAAATTTCTGAATCATGTTTGTAAACTCTCTAAAGCTCTGTATGGACTCAAGCAGGCTCCTCGTGCCTGGTTCCAACGTCTCAGTACATTTCTTCTTTCCTACGGCTTCACATGTAGTCACGCGGATACCTCTCTTTTTGTTCTTCGCAAAGACTCACACATCATGTATATTCTCGTTTACGTGGACGATCTTATCTTAACAAGTAATGATGAAGCCGAAATTCAAATTTTTATTGCTCATTTACACCGCGAGTTCGCCATTAAAGATCTTGGAGATCTAAGTTATTTTTTGAGTTTGGAGGTCGTCTACACTAATACTCGCCTTTTTCTTACGCAAGCAAAATATGCCAAAGATATTCTTCTACGGGCAAACTTATACGACTCCAAACCCGTGAGCACTCCTCTTGCTCCTCACGAGTCCTTTACTATTCATGGAGTACCATACTCGGACCCTACTTTATATCGGTCCTTAGTCGGAGCTTTGCAATACTTAACCATCACCAGACCGGATTTATCTTATGCGGTGAATCAACTTTCTCAGTTTCTTCATTATCCCACTGTTGATTATTTCAGGTCTATTAAACGTCTTCTATGTTATGTTAAAGGAACTCTTTCCTTCGGTCTCACTTATAGCCGACCTCACACTCCGTGCGTTGTTGGCTATTCTTGACGTGATTGGCGCGTTGTCTTGATACGCGCCGGTCCACGTATGGTTACTCTATCTTTCTTGGTGGAAATCTGGTATCTTGGAGTGCTAAGAAACAACCTATTATCTCTCGCTCCAGCTGTGAATCAGAATATGGGGCAATGGCGAACACTGCAACAGAGTTAGTCTGGATAACTCATCTTCTGCGAGAATTACATGCTCTTCCACCTACTCATCCTACGCTTTTATGTGACAACAAAAGTGTCTTGTTCATGACCCAAAATCCGGTGTCCCACAAGGTGTAAAGCATATCGACTTGGACTATCACTTTATTCGGGAGCTAGTCAACTCAGGAAAACTCTATACCAAGTTTGTTCCAACCAATCTTCAGGTGGCTGACATCTTCACCAAAAGTCTTCCGCGTACTCAATTTGAAGTCTTTCGCAACATGCTTCGTCTTGGACCGCCACCATTTCGATTGCAGGAGGTGTAAATGGAAATAATTTGCAGTAAATGTGATTGATTGTGATTACAGTAAATGTGATTGATTGTGATTCATTGTATTAATTGTGCTTCCTTGTATTTGTGCTTTTATCAATTATAAATACAGATCTTAAATCCCTCAATAAGCAATTGAGGTTGATTTCATTACAACTATTATATTTTAATGTTACTTTCCAATTTTGATAATATAACTCATTCTTATATTTATTTTCATTAAAACAGATCATATAGGCTGTTAAGGGAGTTTTAAGGAAAAAACAAATCACAAACTTTACTACCTTTACTTGATCTCTACTAAATGTAAAATCTTATATTATGTGCATGTATGCGTTAAATTATTTAGATGTCTCCAAGATTAGTTACTTTTTTAGGATTTGTGTTTGTAAATTGCTTTCGACTACATAAAGTACTTGTAGAACTTCATGACCCTCGTTACTTAGAATTGATTTGTATCATGACTCATGGTGGGACGATACATATAGATCGACTATGACTCTGTATCATAGGGCTGAGCATCGGGCGGATCCCGACCCGACACTTGAAATCCCGATACCGAAAGAAGCAAAAAAACCATCCTGACTCCCGACCCGAATAGAAGTCAGGTCGGTTCGGTTTACTCAGGCCCATCCGGTTCGTTTTGGGGGTATAAGCAGCCCAGCCCGTTTATCCTGTAGCAGATCCAAAACCCCAGCCCGTTTATCTTGTAGTAGCCCAGCCCGTTTATCCTGTAGCAGATCCATAACCTGACATACAAATAGAAATCACAAATACAATTTCTAGTAGTCACTGCTTAATTAACGTGACATACAAATAACAAATTAACCTGGCAAATACAAATCACATACAAATACAAATCACAAGATCAAATAAGCAACCAAAATACCAAATACAAATACAAATCACAAGTTCAAATAAGCAACCAAATACAAATACAAAGCACAAGTTCAATGACAACATTCTTGAATCATGGCGCAACATTCTTCTTTTTTCCATGTTCTCCCTTTTGTTTGTCTAACGCCTCTTGAATTTCTAGAAATAACATGACAACATAAGTCAAATATAGCATTTCACATTACACTTACTAAAATAACCAATAAACTTATATATAAATAGTTTACCTTTAGCAAGCTCGTCGACTTTCACTAAATTCTCAAACGTATCCAAAGTGATCTTTCTACTAGATGTACGAATCCAATCTTGTGTGCACACCAAAGTCTCCACAATGTTAGGCACTAAAGAATTGCTATACAGGTCCAAAACGCGACCACTCGCACTAAAAGCGGATTCGGAAGCAACGGTGGATACTTGGATGCACAAGATATCTAAAACAAAGTTAATAAAAAACATAAATTAATAAAAAAACAAAGCACAAAGATATCTAAAATTTAATAAAAAAAACATAAGTTATTACCTTTCGCCATCCTTGATACAATTGGAAATCTTGGACTATTTACCTTCCACCAATTAAGTATGTCGAAGTCTTCGTCATTCTCTAGCTCAAGGCGCGGTTCTTTTAGATATTTGGTCAACTCGTCTTCACCCCCGCTCAACTTATTTCCAACTTTATCTTTAAACGCATTTAAGAAAGAATTACCACGACGACGACATGTGTTAGTACTTTGACTTGATGTTGCTTTTGGTATGTCACTTGATATGTTTGTGCCATATTTTTCTTTGTATATGGCAAACAAGACCCCCATATCTTTCTCAACCTTCTTAACCAATTTGTCACATATTCTTCGTCAGTTAAAAATGTAATTGTCGTCTCGTCACTTTCTTCATCGACCTCCATGGGTATACAACCATTTTCTATCAAATGTCTAAACCCATAGCCAATTATTTTTGACTTTATTATGGGATCTAAGATAACGGCAAAGTACATATAATAGTTGATTTTTTTGTAATCAACCCAATATTTGTCATACTTTTTTCTCATTTCTTCAATCATTACCTTAAAATAAGCATTTTCTTGTCACTCTCGAAGATGCTTATCAATATCAAGTACCTCTCCAAACTACAAATGAGCTATGGGACATGATACGTTTGACACAAGCTCGGATGTTTCCTTAAATTTTTCCAAAAATGCAACTACCTTCTTACAAACCTCAAAATCAACCCGCTTAGGTATTTCCTCAAGGTCTCGAGTAAAACAAGAGTTATTAAAATCATAATAAAAAAAGATTCTTTTAACTCAATAGTGGTTTTCAACATATCATGTGTGGAATTCCATCTTGTAGGGCATTCAGAAACCAAAAACTTATTTGAAGTACAAGCCTTTTCAACACTTTCTTTAAAGTTAGTAACTCTTTTGGCTCGAATGTTTTATGTATTTCACGGCCAAGGCTATGGTATTCACTTCCTTGTTGAATGTTTTTAGACCATCTTTGACAACTAGGTTTAAAATATGAGCCATACATCTTATGTGAAAATGTTTACCACCATCATACTTAGTTGGTAAATTTTCTTCCAAGTATTCAAGAGCTTTGTCATTTGAAGCAATGTTATCAACCGTAATGGTCATAACATTCTTTATACCCCATCCGGTTATACATTCCAAAAGTGCCCTACCAATATCCACCCCTCTATGGCTATGAATTGGTCTAAAATTAATAATTCTTTTGTGCATTACCCAATCATCATCTATAAAGTGGGTGGTTAAAACCGTAAAGTTCGTTCTTTTACAACTAGAAGTCCACGTATCGATGGTTAAATGAACAGTGGTGGCCTTGTTGCTTAAGAAATTCAATAGGCTCTTCCTCTCGTCAATATAAAACTTTGAAATATCCCTAGCAACAGTAAAACAAGAGGGCATATTAAATCTAGGTTGCATGTTCGTGGAAAATTTTATGAATGATGGGTGTTCTACAAACTTAAATGGAAGCCCAACAAGAAAAATTAACTTAATCAACGACTTTTTAATCACCTTTTCATCATACTTCCAGGTTTCTAAAGTCCCAATGTTACTGCCACACTCATCATTCTCCCCAATCTTTTTCTTAAACGCTAGTTTTTTTTGTTTCCTAAGTTTCTCAACATCGGGGTTATTATCACAGTTTACATAATTAGTATTCAAGTGCCGAGTACCATGTTTAGCGGAGTCGGCTTTGAAAACCGCTTCACACCATTTGCAATAGGCCATCTTAATGGCTACCCCATTTTTATCTTTTTCATACTTTGGATCAAAGTACTTCCAACACTCAAAAGTCGTTTTCCTTGGTTTGGATGGGGATTTCCGTTTGCGTTTATTATCACCACATTCAACACTGTCAACGTCTATCGGTTGATCCTAAACAAACTCATTAACACAAAAAATCAGTTATGTCATCAGTAACATATTCACTAACATATTCAATATTTATGTCATCAGTTTAACTTTTTATATTCATGTCATCACTAACTTTTTATATCAATTATTCATCAGTTATGTCATCATTAACACAACAATTACCAACTTACCATGTCCACGATTTTTGTCATCATTAATCAATTACCATGTCCACATTTTTCAACAGTTATGTCATCATTAACAACAATTATTCATCAGTAATCAGTTATGTCATCATTAATCAATTACCATGTCCACGTTTTTTGTCCACATTAACATTTAACACAACAGTTACTTATAAAACATGTACAATAATCAATTAATAATCAAGTATTAATCAAATACTTCTAATAATCAATTACTTCTAAATCAATAATCAATTACTTATAAACCATGTACAAATACTTATTTCCATTATATTGTTTTGTTGAGATGAGAATGATTCACATGTAGGTACAGAAGATGAGATTGATTCATATGTGGTGTTTTTAAGATGAGATTGATCCATTGGTTGATCTTGATTAATTCGGTGTGGTGTTTTTGTTTTGCATCGTATGACAGTGAGACAGACTGAAAATTAGAAGGCGTAAAAGATAGAAGGGGCGCTTTTGTTTCCCTAAACCTAATAGTTAATCGGGCAAACGGGATAAATCGGGCTCCATTGGGTTTTTTATCCCGACCCGACCCGATACCGTTACACGTTAATATATAAAACCGACTCCCGACCCGAAATATCTCGGTCAGTTTCGGACTGAATTCGGTTCGGTCGGTTGGTCGGGCTTATTCGGTTTCAGTCGGTTTTGCTCAGCCCTACTGTATCATGACTCGTGCAGAGATGACATGTATATACCCTAGTGTTTCGTTGGATGCTCTTTTCTTCTTTTTTTTTAATATATATTAACTTGAAATGTAGTGAACATATTAGCTAGTTTGTCCAAGCAATTTTTAATAATATATATGCGTAGAAAATGAGTTTAAAAAGCTTGAAGGATATGTTTTGAGGTAATTCTTTATCTACATCAAGAGTACACATCCAATTACTCTATGTACCCTAAAAAATTTCCATTTTACAAAATGCCTCGAGGCAAAGGTCGCCTCGGATATGTTTGGGCGACTCCTCTAAAATCTTGCCAAGTGTCCCAAGGTTGATGGGTGTCTTGTTTTTAGTATATTACATATATACCCTCACTCCTCCTTCATCTCTCTCTCTTTCACCACCCGACACCCACATCTCTCTCTCTCACCACCCACCTCTCTATCTCTCTCTTTTAACAGGTCTTCAGTTGCAAACCGTCCCCCTTGTGGTCTTCAGTTGCAAATCGCCCCTACCTGTGTAAATTTCAAATCGTCCCTTGTGGTCCTCAATTGCAAACCGATCGGAGTTAACAATGGGTGGTCGTGAGATCTGGAATATTCTACGCCCAATATCTTTTGTTATCTTGTTCATCTCTTTTCTGTTGATCTTATTTGTCTTGTCTTCATTCTCTCAGTAGGTATTGCTAAGGTTAAGTGTGGTTATAAGGTTGTGATTTTTGGATTTGTATTTTTGGGAAGAAAAAATCAAAAAGGAAAATAAAATATTTTGGTTACTGTGTTTGTGGTTTGAATTGTGCTTGTGGTTTTAATATTGTTATCGATTTATTTTTGGTGGATGGTGATTACGAAGAAAAATGAATGAAATGAAATATATGGTTCGGTGATAAGAGTGATGGTGGTGGTGGTGGTTTCTGGTAGAAATAACGGCGGCTGTTGTGATGGTGGTGGTGGTTTCCGGTAGAAAGAACGGCGGCGAATGGTGGAGATGATGGTGTTTTTTTTATTATTATGGTTTGTGTGATAAGGAAGGAGGAAGATAGATGAAGGAGAAGGTGGGTGGTGGGTTGAGGTAGCCGGAGCGGCGGTGGTGGTCGGAGTGGGTGGTGGTCATCGTCGTAGTTGGTGGTGGTGGCGGGAGTAAGTGGTGGTGGCTAGAGTGGGCACAATAATTAAAATGTACAAGTTTTAAAGCTATAAATGCAAAAAAAAGTGTGAGGGTATACATGTAATTTACACTAAAAGAAAAAAAATCCCACCAACCATAAGACACTTGTCATGATTCTGTAGGAGTCGCCCAAGCATACCAGGGGCGACTTTCGCCTCGGGTCATTTTGAAAAATAGAAATTTCTTAGGGCATATAGGATGAGTAGGTAAGAGGTGATTTACACACTTTACTAATTGATTTGCACATTTAAAAATATCGTGTTTTGACATTTATACATTTATAGTAGTGAACATGAGTTGGAGTGATATAAAGGTATATATATGTCAAAAGATAATGCTTTTGAATGTGCAAATCAATTAGTGGAGTGTGCAAATCAAGTAACCTTTCTCAAATTATGACATCACAATTCAAATTATTACATCGTTTAAATATTTCATTTAGTAAGTATTTTACGAGTAACATTTTTTTCCCATTTTTATGAAAACATTGTACGATTATTATTCCACGTAATCCCGAACCTATAATTTTAGATTTTAGCAACGTCTACGAGTTCAACTAAAGATATCTATCATTTAATATACTGAATTATAGTATATTGGCGAGTTTCGATATTTTCAAGAATTCCATATTTTTACCTCATCCGGTTTTAAGTTTCATGAATTAATTACTTAATGATAATTCCCGAGATCAATTTATAACACAACAACACATCACTTAAAACTAAGTTAGGAAAACAATTTATGTTTTCTTGTTTCCACCTCATCCAACATAAGTCATATTCTTTCTTAAATAAACCACAATGACATTTATGTCTTAGTAGTTTTTATAAAAACATGTTACTAACGAAATAAACAAGACTAAATCACCAAATAAATTAACTAGTATCTTTTCCACCTCATTTCCCCCCTTGTACTCATGTGGGGCGTTTAAGATGAATAAATCACCAAGACTTTTACTCTTGGTGATGAATCACACTATAGTAACCACTAACCTATAGCAAACTCACCCTTTGGCTCTAAGTCTCACCATAAATGCATTAACACCACCTCATTTTTTTAGTGAATCATGCAGTGATTCACTAGGCCATGTGCCTTGATTAGAATGCACCTAACTCAAGATGTTGCCACACATCAAACCTTTGATAGCAAGTTTATGACTCAGATACTTGATAACATCAAATAATCCTGACTTTTAAGTGTCAATTTTTCCCGATTATGCTCATATTTTATGTCATTTATTTGGATATATACTTTTATTCCTTTATATTTCGTTTCAGGTAAAATATGAGCATTGGAGCTTAGAGACGCGGATTTGGAGATTTTCCTAACGGTTTTATCTTAGTATGCTATTAATGAAGAAGCTACGGCATAACTCATATTCTCAATTACGCCGTAGCTGGGATTTTGTCACAGAGACCAACTCAACTGCAGTTACGGCGTAACTCTTAACTTAAGTTACGCCGTAGCCATCTAGGTCATGAAGAAATTCGCGCTTCCGTCAACTACGCCGTAGCCTCCTCACATGCATTACGACGTAACAACTTCTGTTTAGAAGATAATAAAGATATGGCGTAGCTTTCTACTAAATTACGGCGAAGCTACTGTTATGGCGTAACTAATCAAAAGGTTACGCCGTAGATACTTCTACGAGCTTTCTGTTTAGAAGACACTAAAGTTACGGCGTAACTCTCAACTTTGGTTACGCCGTAACTATGATCGGGCCTATAAATACAAACCCTAAAAACTGCATTTTACATCATTCACTCACAACAGAAGGCGCGAACGTGAAGAGGGTTCCAAGGGCAGATCATAGCAAGCATACGGAGCCATCTCCAAGGGCGGAATCACACCATATTTATAAGCTTTAGCGATTACTATTATCCTTAACTTTAATTCATGTCTTTAATTAAGTTAAACATTGAATTCATTGTGTCTTTTAATATGATCGGCTAAGCACCCTTGGTGCTAGCCTAGTTATGATTCCTTGATTGTATTATTTGTGTTACCATGCTTCTATAACTGTTTCTAGTGTATGCATGCATAGTTCGATGGTAGTTACCCTAGCTTCGGTAGTTTTGAAGTGCGGTCGTATCTAATTGCTTTGGAGAATTGACCAAATGACCCTAAGTAAGTAGGTAGAGAAGGGGCTGGTAAGAATTGACCAAAAGACTACCTTTTCCTCTTGTGCGAATTGACCAAAGGATCACCGTTCTGATGTATGAACTTAAGAAGTTAGGGATGTGCGTCTAAGATGCTAGCGCCCGGGTACACATTGTTTTGAATCTTGCATGTAGGATACTTAATGACTTGGCTTAGGTTGTCTGAGACCCTCTACTCCCCAAAGGGTAGGACTTTGACGTCAGGTAGGAACCTTTGTTGATAGGTTATGACAAATTGACCAAACGCTGTCATAGCGACTTAAACCCCCACTTGAATCAACATGAAGTACTTAGAAAACATAGACATTACATGATAGGATGAATAATTAGGTTGACACACTTTCTCACCACTGTTCACAACCTTAATTTAATTTGCGCATTTCATTTCTTATCTTTAGTTTAATTAATCATTTCAATCTTAAAACCATTTAAAATAGTGACACTTAGACTTAATAGGATCCTCATCTACATAGCTCTTCAGAACGACCTAGGCTTTACCACCTTCTATACTACGCACGATCGGGTTCACTGCTCGTTAGTGCAATAGGTAGACCTTAGGTAGATGAATTATAAATATTAAATCCTAGTCGGAAAACCTGCATCCGAATTTTGGCGCCGCTGCCGGGGAGCTATATTAGGTTTTTTATAAAGTCTATTTTTATTTAATTTTCTTTTTCTTTTCTCATGTCAGGATTCAAAACTCGAAGTTACAAACCATTCCTGGCCATTTCGTTCGACAATCCGGAAAGACAATTTTGGACAAGAAGAGACTACTCTCCTATTCCAATCCATAATATCTTCTCATTTTATGAGTCTAATCAGTCTGATTCTGAGCCCGGAGCAAATGAGGAGATTAGTATTGACGGGCTAACGATGGAACAATATCTGGAAACAACAAACACGAATTGTCAAAGGACTTTCACACAAAACCCTGGAATCGGGGAATTCTCTATCCCAAGCTAGTTCATCCGGGAATTGCATGATTTACAGTTTTCAGGAGACAAGAATGAAGATGTACAAGAGCATGTTGAGGAAGTACTTTATTTGTCTTCTCTTTTTGGCATCCGGAATATTTCAAGATACTCCATCATGGTGAAAGTATTCCCTGTGACTCTCAAGGGACCAGCTAGAAGGTGGTTTAATAAACTCCGTACCGAATGTAAGGGAACATGGGATCGTCTCTGAAAAGAGTTTGTGCAATGATGCAGGTTTTACTGACCAGGTTTTAATATATTATAATGTCTCGTTATACCTATGGTCTACCCTAATGCACTAACGGGCAGTGTACCCGGTCGTGTGTAGTGTAGTAATCGGTAAAACCGAGGTCGTCCCAAGAGCCATGTGTGTTGAATTATTACTAAGTCTAGGTGTCACATATTTTAATATGATTAAGGAATTAATAAACTACTAAAGCAAGTAAAGGCAAAGGTGTAATCAATAGAGGAGAGTGGTGTTAACCTAGTTATTCATCCTAGCTAGTCATGTCTACGTCTAATTACTTCCAATTACTTCAGGTGGGGTCAAAGTCGAGAGGACATCATTTGGTCAATTCGCCCTAACCTATCAGCAAAGAAGCCACCACTAGAGAAGTCAGGTGTCCCCTCATAAGTCCAGTTGTTCCTGGTCCCCTAAGTCGAGTCATTAAGTACCGCTACATGCTAGACTTATAATAGTGAGTACACGGGCGTTAGCAACTTAAACACTCACCCCCTAATTCTTCAGTTCATCCAAACGGTAGGTGATCGGTTGATTAAATCGCACAAGTAGAAAGGGTCTTCAGTTGGTCATATCTTACCCTTCCCGTCTCAGTCTACTCACTTAGGGTCAGTTGGTCATATCTCCTAAGCAAATAGCCTCTATCGCCATTCAAAACTACCGAAACAAAGGTAGCTACCAATAAACTATGCATGCATACACTTAGAAATAGTTATGCGGAAGTAACATAAACGCAAACAAAACAATTAAGGAATCATAACTAGGCTAGCACCAAGAGGTGCTTAGCCGCTCATATTAACCATACAAATCAATTCAATAATTAATGTTAAGAAGTACATGAATCGAAAGTAAAGAAAAGATAAAATGCTAATGCTTATCGTACGGGAGTGATTTCTCCTCTGGAGATAGCTTCGTATGCTCCTCTAGACCTGCCTTTGGCTTCTTCCCACGTTCTTTGGTTGTGGTGTGTGAAATGGGATGCCTTGAAATGCTTGAAATCGTGGGGTATTTATAAGCCAGATCTGGGTTACGGCGTAACTAATAAAATAGGTACGTCGTAATTCTCTATTTCTTTGTAAATTACACTAGATCTGCTGGTTACGGCGTAACCTTAGAAGTGGTTACTCCGTATCTTCAATAATTATTGGTTACGCCTTAGTTTATCAAGAGTTAAGGCATAGTTATCAGCGGCGCGGATCCTCTTTTGACCTAATATAGTTACGTCGTAATCTTTTGGTAGAGTTACGCCGTAATCTTCTGATGAGTTGGCTTTCTGAGTCACGCTTTAGTTACGGCGTAATGTGAGAGATTAGTTACGCCGTAACTTCTTCAAAGTGAGCATACTATGATATATCTTTAATAATTCTCCAATTCCGCATCTCTTTAGCTCCAATGCTCGTAATTTACCTGAAAGTGGAATATAATGGAAAACAAGCGTAAATCCATATAAATGATATAAATTACAAGCATTATCGGGGGAAATTGACACTTAATATTCAGGATAATTTGATGTTATCAAATATCCCCCCACTTGAACTCCACTTGCCCTCAAGTAGACCTTATTAGATAGATTCCTAAAAAGATATCTCCCATAACCTGGAAAGTATAAGTTTACAAATCCCTTATGCTAGAATAAAACAAAGCTGAACACCTCACGAAATGGGAACGAAACACTCAAATCTCTCAACTATTCTAAGTGTCAATTTCGGGGTGATCACTTAATCGCACAGTCATAGCATGTATTCTATCATAAGCTCGGCGGTTACACAAATCTCCACCACTAGAGTTAAGGGCTAAACAATTTTCGAAGGCAATATGGGTAAACACGACAAAGGTTAAGGGTGACTCTTCATTACTAACATGTCACCACGAAGTGGAAAAAATCAATGATACATGACCAAATCCATGGCCAAGACACCAAAGATTGCTCACTGCATCACCTAGACACGCTTCACGACTAAAGGGTAGGATAAGACATGGGATATATAAATGGTGTAAAATAAAAATCAAGCAGACAGTCTAAATCTATAACCAAGTCATCACCACTTACCGTCCGCCCAAAGTTCAAGTTTTGAAGTTAAGAAACCGGATCATGAAATACTAGGTAGATGTGTCATTAGAGGACGTCATGATGGGCACACTACCTTTTCTTTAAATGTTGGCACACAAACCAACTCCAATCTTCGAATGTGACCGAGGTGGCCTCCTCGATACTAAATCTATATGAAGCTCATAACATAGTGCTTATAACATTGCACTTTACAATAAACTAAATATATATATTTTTTTTCAACATAACAACTAAACATAATATCCCCCCACTTGAGATGAACAATGGGAATTCGGGGGGTCTTCAATGATCTTTAAGAATGTGTCGTCGACGAAAGCGTGATTCCCGAACCTTTCCACTTGAACCTTGAACTTAGGCAAATGATGACTTCTCAATCACAAATAAAGACTATAGGGTAGGCTAAGGTGTATGGGTGTATCAAAACAATATATTGGGTTAACAAAATGAAAGGAATGGCTCAGATGGGTGTATCTAGGGGTATCTTGCACTAAAGGTGAGTGCAACAAAAGGGTTTCACATGGGGGTCGAGAAGTCGAGGTGACTAATCGATAGACACACAATGGTAGGCTATTTTGGGTGATAATCCTATAATACTGCCTTCGTTTATGGTCTTGAAATGATACAAAGGCCAAGTTCTAAAGTTTACAAGCTACCGGCACACTCATAATTTGGTGGATTTGGGGTAAAATATTGGAAACGGATAATGCTAATTTCACCATATAATATCAAGGGTTGTATGTGCTCGGCTAAGGTCTATTCTAGTTAGGTTAAGAAAAACATGTCAAAATTTTAAAAATGGCATAATTTTTCAAAATAAACTAGAAAAACGAGGGCAAAATAAAGTTCAAGAGACAATTCTACTCCCGTCCCCCCACTTGAATTGTACAAAGTCCCTTTTTGTACTAAGCGTTAAATAAAGGTGAAGATAAAAGTATAATTAGAGCGAGAACTTCCCTGAAATTTGCTTCAAAAAGAAGGAAGGCCCACGAAAAGAGTCGTGCCTTCGTATAAGCATCCATGAGCAAACTTCAATCCCTGAAATCACACTACCGACAAGCATAATTCTAAAAAGAAAAAAAATGAAAAATGAAAAACAAACCTAACTCACTTTCGTAGGAATCACGGTTGCATTTAGCATATTCAACAAGCCTTTTAAACCACTTGGTGTCCCAAGTGGACGAGTGAAGTCTCGTGAGAGATTACAGGGAACATACCCACAAAGTTCATTTAAAATACTAATACAAGGTTATCGTGTTTTAAAATGAAAGAAGTAAAGCAGAGGATAATTACATCGTAACTCTTAGAGGGAGTTACGCCGTAACTAGGCAAAACCTGGCATACGCTGCAAGAGTGTAGCTACGGCGTAACCACAGATATGGACTTACGCCGTAATTGGTAATGCATCCGAAATTTCTGCGAAGGGGTTGGTTATGGCGTAACCACGAGATGAGTTACGCCGTAAGCTGTAGTCGAGTCGGCATGTTGCATCATCAATCATCCTTCGTTTCCTGCAAAATGGTTAAAAACACAAAACCAACGAAATGGAAATAAAATAAAAGAAAGGGATAATTGGTTTGTCTCGAAAGAGCACTTTTCTTTATTTACGAGTCTTTAAGTTAGACACAGAGCTTCGGGGCTTTATGGTGGCCTTTGGACTTGGCCAACTTCTTCTACTAGTAGTCGGCAATCATTCATCCATTTGATAAAAACTTTTTTTCTTGCCGTGTTACTGACGCTACATGTTCCAAATTTTTTAGAGAGCCACTCATTAAATGATATACATGACTTTCCCCAGTCGTCATCCTCAACAGTAGGATTACTTGTTGTACTCATGTTTGATCTCTCATCATCAGTTATCGTATCATTAAGACTATAGTTATCGTAATTGCATTTTAGTTGTTTTACCAATCCCTTATTAATTTCTGAGTCTCCAAATCTTATCTTGTACCAATCTTCAAATGCTAATTTCCCAAATTTAATATCATGTCGTTCAGCCTCGTTAGGGCATACCCATTCATCCGCCTTTCCCTCACAAAATTCTCGAAAATGGTTACACGAGGGCCATGCGATCATGATTCATTATCCTTGGTTAATATCGGGCTGCAGTAATGTTTGTTGGGAATTGGAGCTTCCTTAATACCTTGGACCTGGGCAGTCATTTCCTGTTTCTGCTTGCAACTATCAAAATTTTCTTTAGTACTAGGATCATAACATAAAGGTGCATCGAGTGATTGAACATTAACAACATCAATTTTATTGGAAATTTCTAATTTGGGGTTTAAATGCTCTTTCATACTGAAAGTTATTCGTTCATTATCAGTTCCCAAAGAAATTTGTTTTTCAAAAACCTTAATTTGAGCCCGACAAGTGGCCAGGAAAGGTCTTCCAACAATTAAATTATAAGTTTCTCATTTTCCCATGTCAATAACCACAAAATCAGTGGGAAAAAGGAATTTTCCAATTTTAAGGAGCACATTATTAGCTATTCCCCTTGGTACAGCCTTAGAGGAATAAGCCATTTCTGTCATCATTGTTGTTTCTTTTAAATTGGTAAGTTTTATTTTATCAAACAAAGTGGTAGAAATAAGGTTTACCCCAGCCCCCAAATCAGCTAATACAGGAATTTTAAGATTACCGATGGTGCATGGAAGAAGAAAACTTTCCTGCTATTGTTGCTTCTCAGGAAGTTGGCTTGGCAGGTCCTCTTCGTCTTCCGATTTATCATCTTCTTTAAGGTAGTTGATCCCGGACAGATCATTGGTGATAGAGGAAGTGTACTGCTCTTTCTTTGGCTTATCTTGAGCAAAAATGGTTTTGCAGGCAATGACTTTGGCATTACTGGTCTCAAGGTGTTTAGCCAATTGCCCAATTTGTGTTTCGAGGTTTTTAATTGCAGCATCTTGGTTACGCAAGTTCATATTGGTGTCTTCTTTCACCTTTACCATCCATTCCTTGAGTCTATCTCCCTTTTTTGTAGATTCCTCGATGTGCCTATGCATAATTTCTTCAAGGTTGGGTATAGGAGGATTGTTGTTGATTCTTGTGTAGAATCCTGGGGACTTTTCTCGCTATCTGGGCCCGTTACCATTGTATCCGTTGAAAGGGCTCCCACTTCCATATTTTACTTCTTCGATCCTTTTAACTTCCTCGTTGGAGGAACATTCCTTAGTAGGGGAAGCTCCATTTCGTTCCATTTGAATGGAATGCACATTTTCATTGAGCTTCTTCATGTCTCTTCCGAGACTTTCTAATTTGTTTTTTATTGCTGCAAGCCCTTCCATATTTCCATTCTTACTTCGGTTGCTTCCCCCATTATGCCATTTGTGAGAGTGGTCAACCATATTTTGAATAGTTTTCAAAGCCAATGTTGTAGTCATACCAGGAATTGGCCCTTGAGAATCGATCATTTGTCTTGAGGAGATGTTCAGACCTTTGTAAAAAAACATTAACCTTTTGTTGGCTGTTGAGGTTGATGAGTGTCTAAATACTCATCATTTTTGTACAATATAAACTGCAAAATCATCTGAAAACACTCAGAAACACATCAAAATGATCAAAATATCACAAATCAGTGTTTTATGTGTTTTAAATGCAAAATATCAAATTCGGATGAAAAACATATCAAATTTGCAAAATTGCGGTTTTAGTCCCCAAGTTTCTAAAGTTGTCAAAAACAGTCTCTGAGCTCATAATTTCAAAAGTAAAATCACCAAAGGTCCTTTTAAATCATAATTTGTCAAATTTAGTCCTTTGGTGAAAATGTAAAAGTTTGAGAAAATTACAAGTTTGGTCCTCCAAGTTTCAAATTTGGTAGAAATGGCCCCTGGAAAATTGCAAAGTGACAATTTTGGTCCTTATACTTCTTGAGAATGTCACTTTTAGTCCTTGGAAGTAACTTGGCAGAATTGGCAGTTTAGGTCCTCCAAATTTCAGAAGTTACACAAAAGGTCCCTATGTATTTAACTCTTTATAAACCAATTTTGGACCCTTACCTAGACCTTGGACCCCTGTCACTAAGCAATTTGAACCCCCCTTATATTATTAGCCTGGTCAATCCTGTGGTCAAACCACCAGACCTTGGCGCCTTTTCTTCAACCTCCCCACATGCTTCTGCCAAAAGAGCCTGCACACTCCACCCCTCCATCACCTTATCTTCTTCCCTGTCCCCCCCACATCTCCTACAATCCAAAATCATTAATTCATTCCTCACCAAACACTCAATCTCACATAGTTTTATTAAACCTAATCTTCCCGCCAAATTCAATCTTTGGCCAAAAATCACTTATGTGATCCAAAAGTCAATTATACAGCTGGGAACTGCTCAGGATGAGAGAGAAATGATGATGGGTATAAAAGGGAGCAATGAGAAAGAAGAAGAGAGTAGTAGTTAGTTTTATAGTTTTTACCTTAATGTCGTTTTTTTTTTATCCATGTCTTAGTTTAATTACAATGTTGTAATTTCAGTTCCTTTGTATTTCCTTTAAGTTAAAATACCATTGTAAGCCACTTTTGATGCATCAATTCTAGTTTTCACATAATTTCCAAATTTAATGTTTACTGTTGAAAATTTCCCTCTCAAAGTATCATTCAAAAGCTTCAAACAATCTATTTTCATGTTCAAATAAGTTTGTTTAAGCTTGTTAAAGCTTTTCATAAGCTCTCATTACAGTTTCAAACAATTTTCCATTTTAGTCAACAAAAGTCAACAGGGCTCAAATTGGAATGGCAGTTGATAATGGGTGTTGCAGATCTGTGAATTGGGTTGGAATAGCTTCATTTAGATTAGGTTTGGGTTTGGTATTGGTCTGCAAACAAGATGGACTCATTTGAGTAAGTTCCTAGATTTTCATATTTCAAGCCAATATTGCACATTTTGCTTGAATGAGTATCTGTGGTCACAGTTGGTATTATTGTGTTCAATTAGTTGTAACTAGGTAATTTATACTTAGTTTGATCCTTAATTTATGTTGGTTCAACAATTTGTCAGTTTTTTAGTTCATATAGGTAACATAAAGGGTGTTTGGATGAACTGTTTAAACCAAGGTTTAGGTTTGTTCAGTGTTAGGTTTCTGGTATTTCATGTTTGATTAGTCATATGAGACTCACTTGAGTCTTTAACTTGTGAATACAAATCACCAAAAGTCAAAATTCATCTAGACTGCTCTTATTTTCAATTCTGTTAAATCCAGTTTCTCAAATCTGTCATATAGGTGTTAAAGTGGATAAGCTAGCTTGTGAAAGTCTTATTTCATCATTTTACATCCAAATCAGTCCATTATTTGCTTCCAAATCTCATTTTAGTCAACCTAGCAACTGTTTTAAGAAAGTCAAATCTGTCGAAAGACCCATTTTGTGCAGAACTTGCAGGAGCTGCACAAGGTTCATTAGAGCTTGTTAGGGCCTGATTTTTGGTCCATTTGTAGTTTAACAGGTGGTCTTCTAGACCCCAATTCTGTTTTGCCTTTAAGATTTTCTGATAAGCTCATAGATAAGCTCAAACTAGTGTCCCTGTTCACCTGTTCTGCTGCATCAGCTTTCTGTTCATGTTTTGCCATTTTTGTTTGCTCTCTAGCTTCATTAATACTTGTCCTTATTTTCTGAAATTTGGTACACATGATCTATGGTTGGTGGTCTTGAGTCCCACACTCTTGTTTTTCCCTTTAGCTTATTACATAAGGCGTGATGCATAAGCTTAATCAGTGGGGTCGAACTGATTTGGCTTAAGTATCAGTTTAGCTTAATCATTGTTAAACTGCTCTTTAGGTGTTAGGATTAGATATAGATAGTTGCTTTAGAGTAGATTTGATGTTATTTAGCTTACGTTTTCATTTGGTTCACTGAAATGCTTATTAGCTTATTCCATAGTAGCTTATTAGGATCAGGTTTACATAGCGGCTTTGTTTTCTTCCACATAAGCCCAGTGTTTTCTATTTTTCCTAGAGCTAGAATAGCATTTTAGAATTTCCCTGCAATTTTCATAATTTTTAGAACCTTTTTGCTATTTTTCTAGATTAAATTCAGTTTTTAAGCCTTTTTAATTAGCTTTTATTGAAAATAATTGAGAAAAAGTTCCAAAAAAATAATTTTTCAATTTTATTAGTTTAAGAAAAATATAAAAAGCATAAAAAAAGATTTTTCCATATTTTTCTCCCTTTATTTGGTATTTTTAACCATTTTAATTAGATTAAAATAGTTTTAAATTTGTAGAAAATAGAAAATTAATCTGAAAAATACAAAAATAGTTTTGAAAATTCTAGTTTGTTATTTTAGACTTTTCCATTTCATAATTTCATTTTTCTAGCTTTATTTCATAATTTCTTGTATTTTAGGCTATTATTAAATAGTTAAAAATAGTTTTTAATTAATAATAATTAGATAATAAGTTATAAAAATAATTTCCTTTTTCTAAAAAGTTTCTTTTATCATTAGGATTGTAAAAATGTATTTTTCATATTTTTAGGGTTAATATTGTGTAATTTTCACGTTTTATTTTGTACGTTACGTAGTTTTTAATTTAAAACGTAAGTTTTTAGTTTTAAGTTTTAAACGTTCATCATTTTAAATATAGTGATAGCGTTTATTTAATATCTTTTATCTTTTTAATTTTCTTAATTTGTATTTAAGTCGCTTTAATTTATAACCTTTTTCAGTAGTGTAATATTCAATCCAAAACTTTTATCGATCACTATCCTTAGTGATCATTCTATCGTCTGAATCAGTTTTGACACACCATTAAGTCTCCGTGGGACTTAACGACCCAGGAATCCACACTTTGTATTCTCCGGACTTCATTGCATTTGTTCTGCGGCGGTTTTAAGTCGATTTAGACTTGGCGGTGTGGTACCACCTAGTGTGGGGAGTTGCCCCACATGATGTATATATATAAGTTTTCTAAAAAATCTTTCTAAATAATGGCGTAGTATTTCCCTTTTACGTTCTTTGTTTTCGGCATAACCGCCGGTACTTTGAATATTGAGGGCAATATTCATTTCTAAGTGTGGTGGGGAATTCTCACGAATTTCATATATTATTTACCCAATTCCCCCGTTTTTGGCCAAAATTTTTTTGGAGTAAGTGTTTTACACTTACTCATTTGGTTATCAGATCCGCCATGTCAGCAAGACAAAGTTGGCTAATCCAGGAGCAAACGGCTCTTGGTAAAGATTTCTCAAATCCGTTTATATGGCTTGCAATTTGCCCAAAATTGTATGGTTCTCAGCTCACCATATCCTAAAAAGTGAAGAGTTGGCTAGCCCGCTGTCACACCCCCAATTTACCTGTTTTGCAGCGGAATGGAATTCCTGGGGATTGACTGTCATAGCATCACAATCACAGTTATATTGAACGACCTAAAGTGTCGTTTGGAAAATACATCGTTTGATTTAATAAAACAATCAGAGTTTACAAAGATAGGTCCCAAATGAAAATCAACTTGTGCGGAAATAAGTTTGTTACAATTCAAACGATGTTTTAAAAGTACATAAAACCCAAGTGAGACGCGTCGTCATCGCGACTCCATGATGCGTCCAAATGCATGCCATGAAGTGAATACCTTAGATACGAGATAAAACATGCTAAAAGTGTCAACACAAAGGTTGAGTGAGTTCATAGAGTTTGTTTTGAAATGAAAAGCCGTTCGAAATCGTTTATGCAGCAAAGGCATTGTAAATCGTTGAAATGTAAAGACTTCCAAAGTCGTTTATGTAGCAAAGGCATTGTAAATCCACTCAGTTCCAAGTTCTGCCCATACAAAACTTGCAACTGTGTGTTCACAACCTTGCCGAAATGTGTATAGTTTATGTTCCAAACATATGATGTCAAATGAATTCACAAAAATAGTGCATGACTCAATGTATCTAAATCGTTTATGCAGCAAAGGCATTGTAAATCCACTTTCAGTTCAAGTCCGCCCATACAAAACTTGCAACTTTGTGTGTTCACAACCCACTGCCAGAATATGTATAATTTATGTTCCAAACATATGATTTCAAATGAATTCACCATAGTACCTAACTTCGGTAGAACGATAGCACTTAATCAATAGCACTTAACTCGACGTAGAACAATAGCACATAATCAATAGCACTTAACTCAATTTATCAGTAGTCAACTGATTTAGACGTTATCGACGTAGTACCGTGAAAGCATAAACAATAACAATTTATATAGTATAACCTTTGATTTAGAAACAATGGTAATCATGATAGATTTTAACCTTAAAATCTAAAGTACTTGTGAAAAATAATTGAGCATGTATCTCCCCCAAAGAGTTTAATAACTTGATATTAAAACAAGAAAAGTGGGGCTATAGAACTCACTTGGTAAACTGCCGAGATGACAAGAGTGAGTACAGCGAGGTATAATGAGATGCGTTATCCGCGACCTATGACGAATGATATGATATGTCATGAGTTGCAATGTAATGTTATGCATGCACTTCGTATGTTATTTATACCATTTGCGGGTTTTGAAAATATTACTTGTCGTCGAAAAATACTCTTTTGACGTTTTGACCAATCAAAAATGACTTTACATGTTTTTACGTCAAAATGTCATCCTATAATGGTTTTAAAATGATTTTTGGTGAAATTACCATTTTTCGTCGCAAAACAATGTCGTCGGAATTTTCATGAAATCAACAAAACGGCTCGGAAAAATAGTAAAATAAAATGATGTACGTCGATCGTTAGAGAGCGAACTCGACGGTTTTGGAAAGTTTGTATCGATATCTAAAAGTTTCAGTTCCGGAGTTTTCGTCCAAAAGGTCTCGATCATAAAGATATTAAGGGTTAAAGTTGGTGGTTTTTGGCCAATTGTGTGCAGAAAATTAGTTACGGCAAGTTTAAGAAAAAGTGCATATCTTTGTCGTTTCAAATCCGTTTTCTACGTTTTATATGTCCTTAGCTTCGTATTGAAGTAAACTAATATATTTTTGAGAAGTCGAAATAATTTGTGAAGCTTAAGGCTCGTTTTTGACTCAAAAACACTAAAAACATGTTGCTGAAATTTCTGAAAATAATATATTTAAATCGTCAAACTTGTAAAATCCATAACTTCTTCGTTATAAGTCCGTTTTTATCCGTTCAAGCGACCACGGATTCGTTTTAAAGTATATTTTCTAAAAATCAAGGCCAAAGTTTCGTACCATCTGCTGATTTTTCCAGAAATTCGATTTAAGGACAGAATACAAAATATAGTTTACGAAAATAGTTTTTCACGGACAAAACCTATTCTACTCCCTTCAAATCAACTCGAAACTAATCTAATCCTACCATACACCTTCTTAGGGTGTCATGGGTTCCTAATCACCATCAAGACCAAAGAGTACCATGGGAGTAATTATAGGATGACCTTAGGTATATATATATAACTTAAAAATCATGACATAAATGGTATAAATCACAATACTTGCATAAAAGCTCCAAAAATGATAAGAAACATATGAAAATGAAGAGGAAACATAAAAATGAATAAAACATGCTTACAAGTGAAATGAAGAGGTGTAGGTAACAAGGATTAACTTAAATATCCTTGGTTTTTATTTCAAAACCATAAAAAGGATATAAACTAGATTGTTTAAACACTTGATCAAGCAAAAATTTTGATCCCCTTGAATCCTTGATGTATAACCGGTTTTGAGGATGAAGCAAGAGAGAATAAATAACTTTTCTAGACTTGAAACTTTTGGAATGAATGAATGAGTTGAATTTTTGGTAACTTGGAGTGTAGATGTATGAAATCAAAGAAAATTTTCACCTAGACATTTATTACTACCACTAGGACCGGATTTTTGGGATTATGTCTCACAAGGATATCTTTTTTTTTTTATTTTGTATTATGTAATTACTTGTAGCAATTTGTAAGAAAGTGTAAGTACTATGTAGGAAAATGTAACTTGTAAAGGTAAATGGTAGATTTTTGGTACAAGTAAGTTTTTAATAGGTCAAAATAGAATGTAATGATATAATAAAAATTGTAAAAATACATTCCTTGTGAATTTTGAGTGATAAAATAATTATCGTACAATTTTTAAGAAAAACGACGTAATAATTTAACTTTAACGATTTATATACCAAATAAATTTGAAACACTAGGAAAACTAAAAATATAGTTTTTATAAATTAAATGTAAGTTTAAAAATACATCGGGATCATTTTTGAAAGTAACAGATTAAATGTTAAAATAATAACTCACGCGATAAAGTTTATTTAATATAAAAATTACGCGTTTAAAGTGAAATGAAAATGTCATGAATGAATTATCATGATGCAAATGATGTCAATGAAATGTAGACTAATCTTAGTCCATATGAAATGTGCGTGATGTTATGATCATGAATTCGCCGCTAAACCATAAAGGTTACGCGAATTTGGAACACGTAAACCAAGTTTACGATAAATGTTGAAATAATGAGGCATAAATTGTGTCAAGAAATGACCTGAAAGTACGGGTTGTCACATTCAGCCCATCCAAAAGGAATTCATCCACGAATTGAGCGTTATTAGGTCTAACGGGTTTAGGGTTTGATGTGGCAAACTTTCCCATTCCCGAGCAAAACCCTCAAAAGACTTTTTGGTAACCGATTTTTTACTTAATCTCACAACTCATCAAACAAGAACTGTCATGAGATTAGGCTAAATCGGTTTAGGTAACAACTTGTTTCTAGCTCGATCTTTGCAACTCATCAAACAAGAATTGTCACGCGGATCAAAGCTGAAACAAGTGGTTTGAAGAAAATCTTTTGAAAATTTGGCTCGATTGCGGAATTGCTTACACATATAAGCCTACCACTCCCTTCATTGCATGATTCTTCCTGAATTAGACATAGGTGATCGGGCTATGTATAATTTAGGAGTAACTATGCAATGCTTGGACTAATCGACTCATATGTTATTTGGTGTTGAGTCAACTGATGTTAAAATTGTGATGAACATCGAGGAGAGAAGACATGGAGAAGTGTCGTTAAAATGATAGCTAAAGTAAAAAGAATGAAAATCCTCGTAAATGATAACAAATCGGAGAGAAAATAAAGTACGATAGATAAGTATATTTTACAATGAGTGGTTTAGCAAAAGTAGTACATCTTAGGTTATAAAGATTCGGATACGATGGAAAACATAAACTTAGTACGACGTAGTACATAAGGAGAAATAAAACTGTTAGTTTCGAACTTCTTGTCTTCCGCGTCGTTGATACCTTGACGAGTTCCTTCTAACAAATATACATTCCCATGAGCACCTTCGACTTGTTGACCTTGGTTTTGAGGACATTGATTCCGATAGTGTCCTTGCTCCCACATCCGAAGCATGTGACTACGGCTTTGCCCTTACAGTCCTTAGCAAGGTGTCCTACTTTGTGACAGTTAAAGCATATACCACATGGACCATTATGATGTAGCGTGCATTGGTGGCATCGCGGTAAGTTTCCTGCATAAGCCCTTCCCCTTGTTGGTGCGGCAACATAGACCACAGTTACTTCTTACTTGTCTTCTATTACTTTGTTGATGATGGTTAGTGTTACGGTTTTGGTTGTTGTTGTTATAATCTCCTTGGTCGTCTTCCCACTTTCTTTTGTTGTTGTTGGTTTGGTTATTGTTGTTGTTGTTTTGGTTATTGTTGTAATTGTTGCAGTTGTTGGGGTTGTTGTTGTTTTGGTTGGTGTTGGTGTACTTGCCCCTCTTCACCACTTGTGCCATCAACTTCTGAGTCACTCGAATAGCTTCCTCCATTGTTTGTGGATCGAACGAAGTCACATCTCCTTGAATTACCGGGAAGTCCCGATGAAAGCCTCTAGCAACTTCTCATTATCGAAAACCATGGACGGGCATAACGGCCAATTCTTGAAATCTTCGAATGTAAGTGTCAATATCGTACCCAATGGTTACTAATTCATAGAACTCCGTCTCCAACTTTTGATTTTCGTGCGTGGACAAAACTTCTTAGTCACCAAATCCTTAAATTGCTCCCAAGTAAGCTTGAAAGCATTCTCCATTCCAATCGGTTGAGCATAAGAATTCCACCACGATAATGCTCCATCGAGTAATGTGCTCGTAGCAAATTTAACCTTACTATCATCCGGACAGTTGCAAAGCAAAACACGACTCCAATTTTTGAACCATCGAACCATTGCTGTAGCTCCCTTGGTACCTCTAAATTTCGTGGGCTCACCACTTTTGAAGTCCTTGTACGAACATTTCTTAACTCCGGATCCTTGGCATTTCCGATAGCGGCTAACTAGCCTGGCGGCCAGCGACTCCGGCGGCAGCAACCACTGTTTCCCGTTCAACTCTTAAAGCATTAGCAATGCTATCATTCACCAACTTTTGAATTCTTTGCTTGGGTCATTTCAACTGTAGCTTTCTTCGGTGCCATATCTTCTTCAAAACAAGAGGAAATGTGAGACGTAGCAAAATCCGATGTTAATAATAAACGTTCCAAAGAAATGTGATAAGAATGATAAGTTTGAGGTTATGTTTCAAAATGATCGACGGTTTCCTAAGGAATGGGTTATGAGGTGTTGTAAGTGCTTCAAGTGTATGGTGGTTTAGGGACATAATGTGTGAATAAAGTGTAACTCGACATGTTAGTGGTGAAACAAAGGAGTGAGAGCGACTTCGCCCTATATAAAGGTTTATCTCGGCATTCGACGTTATCGGTGACAAGTCGATTGATGTGGAAATTGTGATAGGGACTGACAAGGAATTCTCCACATTAGAGTATGAAGAAAGAATAATGGAATGGGAATTTAAAGGCATCCATGTGACAATCGATATGAAATGAAAGTAAATAACTCGAAAATGTACGTAAAAACCGCATGTAAAGTGAACATTCACTTATGATGAAATGATGAGATGCTATGATAATGTAGTTATAGTCTAGGGTCAATGATGCAAACTAGTTCTCTATAACAGCTCGATGCCAATCACTGTCACACCCCAAATTACGTTTTGCGGAATGGAATTCACGGGATTGACTGTCATAGCATCACAATCACGATTATATTGAGCGACCTAAAGTGTCGTTTGGAAAATACATCGTTTGATTTAATAAAACAATCAGAGTTTACAAAGATAGGTCCCAAATGAAAATCAACTTGTGCGGAAATAAGTTTGTTACAATTCAAACGATGTTTTAAAGTACGTAAAAAACCCAAGTGAGACGCGTCGTCATCGCGACTCCATGATGCGTCCAAATGCATGCCATGAAGTGAATACCTTAGATACACGAGATAAAACATGCTAAAAGTGTCAACACAAAGGTTGAGTGAGTTCATAGAGTTTGTTTTGAAATGAAAAGCCGTTCGAAATCGTTTATGCAGCAAAGGCATTGTAAATCGTTGAAATGTAAAGACTTCCAAAGTCGTTTATGTAGCAAAGGCATTGTAAATCCACTTTCGGTTCCAAGTCCGCCCATACAAAACTTGCAACTTTGTGTGTTCACAACCCCGAAATGTGTATAGTTTATGTTCCAAACATATGATGTCAAATGAATTCACAAAATAGTGCATGACTCAATGTATCTAAATCGTTTATGCAGCAAAGGCATTGTAAATCCACTCAGTTCCAAGGTCCGCCCATACAAAACTTGCAACCTGTGTGTTCACAACCCACTGCCAGAATATGTATAATTTATGTTCCAAACATATGATTTCAAATGAATTCACCATAGTACCTAACTTGACGTAGAACGATAGCACTTAATCAATAGCACTTAACTCGACGTAGAACAATAGCACATAATCCATAGCACTTAACTCAATTTATCAGTAGTCAATTGATTTAGAACGTTATCTGACGTGAGTAATCTAGTAACATAAACAATAACAATTTATATAGTATAACCTTTGATTTAGAAACAATGGTAATCATGATAGATTTTAACCTTAAAAATCTAAAGTACTTGTGAAAAATAATTGAGCATGTATCGCCCCCAAAGAGTTTAATAACTTGATTAAAACAAGAAAAGTGGGGCTATAGAACTCACTTGGTAAACTGACGGGATGACAAGAGTGAGTACACTGAGGTATAATGAGATCGTTATCGCGACCTATGACGAATGATATGATATGTCATGAGTTGCAATGTAATGTTATGCATGCACTTCATATGTTATTTATACCATTTACGGGTTTTGAAAATATTACTCGTCGACGAAAAAATACTCTTTTGACGTTTGACCAATCAAAAATGACTTTACATGTTTTTACGTCAAAATGTCATCCTATAATGGTTTTAAAATGATTTTTGGTGAAATTACCATTTTAAAATCAAGCAAAACAATGTCGTCCGGAATTTTCATGAAATCAACAAAAACGGCTCCGGAAAAATAGTCGTAAAATGATGTACGTCGATCGTTAGAGAGCGAACTCGACGGTTTTGGAAAGTTTGTATCGATATCTAAAAGTTTCAGTTCAGGAGTTTTCGTCCAAAAGGTCTCGATCATAAAGATATTAAGGGTTAAAGTTGGTGGTTTTTGGCCAATTGTGTGCAGAAAATTAGTTACGGCAAGTTTAAGAAAAAGTGCATATCTTTGTCGTTTCAAATCCGTTTTCCACGTTTTATATGTCCTTAGCTTCGTATTGAAGTAAACTAATATATTTTTGAGAAGTCGAAATAATTTGTGAAGCTTAAGGCTCGTTTTTGACTCAAAAACACTAAAAACATGTTGCTGAAATTTGAAAATAATATATTTCGTCGTCAAACTTGTAAAATCCATAACTTCTTCGTTATAAGTCCGATTTTATCCGTTCAAGCCCGCGGATTCGTTTTTAAAGTATATTTTCTAAAAATCAAGGCCAAAGTTTCGTACCATCTGCTGATTTTTCCAGAAATTCGATTTAAGGACAGAATACAAAATATAGTTTCTGAAAATAGTTTTTCACGGACAAAACCTATTCTAATCCCTTCAAATCAACTCGAAACTAATCTAATCCTACCATACACCTTCTTAGGGTGTCATGGGTTCCTAATCACCATCAAGACCAAAGAGTACCATGGGAGTAATTATAGGATGACCTTAGGTATATATATATAACTTAAAAATCATGACATAAATGGTATAAATCACAATACTTGCATAAAAGCTCCAAAAATGATAAGAAACATATGAAAATGAAGAGGAAACATAAAATGAATAAAACATGCTTACAAGTGAAATGAAGAGGTGTAGGTAACAAGGATTAACTTAAATATCCTTGGTTTTTATTTCAAAACCATAAAAAGGATATAAACTAGATTGTTTAAACACTTGATCAAGCAAAAATTTTGATCCCCTTGAATCCTTGATGTATAACCGGTTTTGAGGATGAAGCAAGAGAGAATAAATAACTTTTCTAGACTTGAAACTTTTGGAATGAATGAATGAGTTGAATTTTTGGTAACTTGGAGTGTAGATGTATGAAATCAAAGAAAATTTTCACCTAGACATTTATTACTACCACTAGGACCGGATTTTTGGGATTATGTCTCACAAGGATATCTTTTTTTTTTTTTTTTGTATTATGTAATTACTTGTAGCAATTTGTAAGAAAGTGTAAGTACTATGTAGGAAAATGTAACTTGTAAAGGTAAATGGTAGATTTTTGGTACAAGTAAGTTTTTAATAGGTCAAAATAGAATGTAATGAGATAATAAAATTGTAAAAATACTTTCCTTGTGAAATTTGAGTGATAAAATAATTATCGTACAATTTTAAGAAAAACGACGTAATAATTTAACTTTAACGATTTATATACCAAATAAATTTGAAACACTAGGAAAACTAAAAATATAGTTTTTATAAATTAAATGTAAGTTTAAAAATACATCGGGATCATTTTTGAAAGTAACAGATTAAATGTTAAAATAATAACTCACGCGATAAAGTTTATTTAATATAAAAATTACGCGTTTAAAGTGAAATGAAAATGTCATGAATGAATTATCATGATGCAAATGATGTCAATGAAATGTAGACTAATCTTAGTCCATATGAAATGTACGTGATGTTATGATCATGAATTCGCCGCTAAACCATAAAGGTTACGCGAATTTGGAACACGTAAACCAAGTTTACGATAAATGTTGAAATAATGAGGCATAAATTGTGTCAAGAAATGACCTGAAAGTTCGGGTTGTCACACCCGCAAGATTATGGCTTGTGGTAAAGGCAGTGGAAAAACCATAATTGGTAATCAGCTCACCAAAGATAATATTGATAATTTATCTAAAGAGTTGGCTAGTCGAGGAAAGTACGCTTCGGTAAAGACAAAATCAAATCGTTGAAAGCGGTGGTTTGCTCAAAATCACATGGTTATCGATGTACCATGGTTCTTACTTGAACTGAAACATTTGGCTACTCCAGAAGTAATGGCTTTTGGTAAAGAGTTTAAAATCCATTATGTTTTCTCAAATCATTGCTAGGGACTAGCAATATCTTAGTGTGGGGGATTGATGAGTGTCTAAATACTCATCATTTTTGTACAATATAAACTGCAAAATCATCTGAAAACACTCAGAAACACATCAAAATGATCAAAATATCACAAATCAGTGTTTTATGTGTTTTAAATGCAAAAATATCAAATTCAGATGAAAAACATATCAAATTTGCAAAAATTGCAGTTTTAGTCCCTCAAGTTTCTAAAGTTGTCAAAAACAGTCTCTGAGCTCATAATTTCAAAAGTAAAATCACCAAAGGTCCTTTTAAATCATAATTTGTCAAATTTAGTCCTTTGGTGAAAAATGTAAAAAGTTTGAGAAAATTACAAGTTTGGTCCTCCAAGTTTCAAATTTGGCAGAAATGGCCCCTGGAAAATTGCAAAGTGACAATTTTGGTCCTTATACTTCTTGAGAATGTCACTTTTAGTCCTTGGAAGTAACTTGGCAGAATTGGCAGTTTAGGTCCTCCAAATTTCAGAAGTTACACAAAAGGTCCCTATGTATTTAACTCTTTATAAACCAATTTTGGACCCTTACCTAGACCTTGGACCCCTGTCACTAAGCAATTTGAACCCCCCTTATATTATTAGCCTGGTCAATCCTGTGGTCAAACCACCAGACCTTGGCGCCTTTTCTTCAACCTCCCCACATGCTTCTGCCAAAAGAGCCTGCACACTCCACCCCTCCATCACCTTATCTTCTTCCCTGTCCCCCCCACATCTCCTACAATCCAAAATCATTAATTCATTCCTCACCAAACACTCAATCTCACATAGCTGTTAAACCTAATCTTCCCGCCAAATTCAATCTTTGGCCAAAAATCACTTATGTGATCCAAAAGTCAAATATACAGCTGGGAACTGCTCAGGATGAGAGAGAAATGATGATGGGTATAAAAGGGAGCAATGAGAAAGAAGAAGAGGGTAGTAGTTAGTTTTATAGTTTTTACCTTAATGTCGTTTTTTTTATCCATGTCTTAGTTTAATTACAATGTTGTAATTTCAGTTCCTTTGTATTTCCTTTAAGTTAAAATACCATCGTAAGCCACTTTTGATGCATCAATTCTAGTTTTCACATAATTTCCAAATTTAATGTTTACTGTTGAAAATTTCCCTCTCAAAGTATCATTCAAAAGCTTCAAACAATCTATTTTCATGTTCAAATAAGTTTGTTTAAGCTTGTTAAAGCTTTTCATAAGCTCTCATTACAGTTTCAAACAATTTTCCATTTTAGTCAACAAAAGTCAACAGGGCTCAAATTGGAATGGCAGTTGATAATGGGTGTTGCAGATCTGTGAATTGGGTTGGAATAGCTTCATTTAGATTAGGTTTGGGTTTGGTATTGGTCTGCAAACAAGATGGACTCATTTGAGTAAGTTCCTAGATTTTCATATTTCAAGCCAATATTGCACATTTTGCTTGAATGAGTATCTGTGGTCACAGTTGGTATTATTGTGTTCAATTAGTTGTAACTAGGTAATTTATACTTAGTTTGATCCTTAATTTATGTTGGTTCAACAATTTGTCAGTTTTTTAGTTCATATAGGTAACATAAAGGGTGTTTGGATGAACTGTTTAAACCAAGGTTTAGGTTTGTTCAGTGTTAGGTTTCTGGTATTTCATGTTTGATTAGTCATATGAGACTCACTTGAGTCTTTAACTTGTGAATACAAATCACCAAAAGTCAAAATTCATCTAGACTGCTCTTATTTTCAATTCTGTTAAATCCAGTTTCTCAAATCTGTCATATAGGTGTTAAAGTGGATAAGCTAGCTTGTGAAAGTCTTATTTCATCATTTTACATCCAAATCAGTCCATTATTTGCTTCCAAATCTCATTTTAGTCAACCTAGCAACTGTTTTAAGAAAGTCAAATCTGTCGAAAGACCCATTTTGTGCAGAACTTGCAGGAGTTGCACAAGGTTCATTAGAGCTTGTTAGGGCCTGATTTTTGGTCCATTTGTAGTTTAACAGGTGGTCTTCTAGACCCCAATTCTGTTTTGCCTTTAAGATTTTCTGATAAGCTCATAGATAAGCTCAAACTAGTGTCCCTGTTCACCTGTTCTGCTGCATCAGCTTTCTGTTCATGTTTTGCCATTTTTGTTTGCTCTCTAGCTTCATTAATACTTGTCCTTATTTTCTGAAATTTGGTACACATGATCTATGGTTGGTGGTCTTGAGTCCCACACTCTTGTTTTTCCCTTTAGCTTATTACATAAGCTGATGCATAAGCTTAATCAGTGGGGTCAGAACCTGATTTGGCTTAAGTATCAGTTTAGCTTAATCATTGTTAAACTGCTCTTTAGGTGTTAGGATTAGATATAGATAGTTTCTTTAGAGTAGATTTGATGTTATTTAGCTTATGTTTTCATTTGGTTCACTGAAATGCTTATTAGCTTATTCCATAGTAGCTTATTAGGATCAGTTTACATAGCAGCTTTGTTTTCTTCCACATAAGCCCAGTGTTTTCTATTTTTCCTAGAACTAGAATAGCATTTTAGAATTTCCCTGCAATTTTCATAATTTTTAGACACTGTTTGCTATTTTTCTAGATTAAATTCAGTTTTTAAGCCTTTTTAATTAGCTTTTATTGAAAATAATTGAGAAAAAGTTCCAAAAAATAATTTTTCAATTTTATTAGTTTAAGAAAAATATAAAAAGCATAAAAAAAGATTTTTCCATATTTTTCTCCCTTTATTTGGTATTTTTAACCATTTTAATTAGATTAAAATAGTTTTAAATTTGTAGAAAATAGAAAATTAATCTGAAAAATACAAAAATAGTTTTGAAAATTCTAGTTTGTTATTTTAGACTTTTCCATTTCATAATTTCATTTTTCTAGCTTTATTTCATAATTTCTTGTATTTTAGGCTATTATTAAATAGTTAAAAATAGTTTTTAATTAATAATAATTAGATAATAAGTTATAAAAATAATTTCCTTTTTCTAAAAAGTTTCTTTTATCATTAGGATTGTAAAAATGTATTTTTCATATTTTTAGGGTTAATATTGTGTAATTTTCACGTTTTATTTTGTACGTTACGTAGTTTTTAATTTAAAACGTAAGTTTTTAGTTTTAAGTTTTAAACGTTCATCATTTTAAATATAGTGATAGCGTTTATTTAATAGGTTTTATCTTTTTAATCTCCTTTAATTTGCATTTAAGCCGTTGTAATTTGTTGGCTTTTTCCGTAGTTATAATCATATTCTCAGATCTCCTTTTCCGTCCAAATCTCCCGATCACTATACGTTTGATAATCCATTGCATAGCACTATACTCCTCAGATCTTCATTGATTTCGTGCTTAGGCAGTTTTAAGCTGGTTACGGTCCGCCATTCACAAGTGGCGGGCTTGTGTGATTAGGCTTGACTGTTTGGCACGCATCAGAGGTCGTGAGTAGGGCATTTGTATAATAATTCGTTATACCTTTCCCATGCTTGGTACAACGTTTCATCACCCTCTAGCTTGAAGCTATGGATTTCTTCTAATTTCTTAGCAGTTTTGGATGGAGGACAATATCTCTGAATGAAATACTTTTTTAGGATAGGCCAGGTGTTGACTGTTCCGGCAGGTAATCGATCAACCAACCTTTTAGCAGCTCCAGTGAGAGAAATAGGGAATACTCGTAACATGACAGCATCATTTGAGACTCTAGGAATTTTGAATAGGCTGACAATGTATTCCACGTTGTCAATATGCTCATGAGAAAGGATTTGCACGCAATTCCCTCATAAATTAAGGTTTGATTTCGAATTGAGCATCTTCTGCGATGGCCGGCCTAACAATCCCCGGTCCTTGTTCATCTCTTGTTAACGCCAAATATTCCTCGAGAGTGAGGTTATCAATGTTAACAACTTCCATGGTACCTAAAATCTTGAATAGTGATCGTGAGAATTTGAGAAATTTTAAAACAAAACAAAATGAAAGAGTTAATAGCAATCCTAAAATAACTCCCCGGCGCCAAAAACTTGATGCGGGTTTTCTTGACCGTGGTTTTAATATTAATAATGTCTCGTTATACCTATGGTCTACCCTAATGCACTAACGGGCAGTGTACCCGGTCGTGTGTAGTGTAGTAATCGGTAAAACCGAGGTCGTCCCAAGAGCTATGTGTGTTGGATTATTACTAAGTCTAGGTGTCACAGATTTTAATATGATTAAGGAATTAATTAACTACTAAAGCAAGTAAAGGCAAAGGTGTAATCAATAAAGAAGAGTGGTGCTAACCTAGTTATTCATCCTAGCTAGTCATGTCTACGTCTAATTACTTCCAATTACTTCAGGTGAGATCAAAGTCGAGAGGACAGCATTTGGTCAATTCGCCCTAACCTATCAACAAAGATGTCACCACTGGAGAAGTCAGGTGTCCCCTCATAAGTCTAGTTGTTCCTGGTCCCCTAAGCCGAGTCATTAAGTACCGCTACATGCTAGACTTATAATAGTGAGTACCCGGGCGTTAGCAACTTAAACACTCACCCCCTAATTCTTCAGTTCATCCAAACGGTAGGTGATCGGTTGATCAAATCGCACAAGTATAAAGGGTCTTCAGTTGGTCATATCTTACCCTTCCGTCTCAGTCTACTCACTTAGGGTCAGTTGGTCATATCTCCTAAGCAAATAGCCTCTATCGCCATTCAAAACTACCGAAACAAAGGTAGCTACCAATAAACTATGCATGCATACACTTAGAAATAGTTATGCGGAGTAACATAAACATAAACAAAACAATTAAGGAATCATAACTAGGCCAGCACCAAGAGGTGCTTAGCAGCTCATATTAACCATACAAATCAATTCAATAATTAATGTTACAAAGTACATGAATCGAAAGTAAAGAAAAGATAAAATGCTAATGCTTATCGTAGGGGAGTGATTTCTCCCTTGGAGCTAGCTCCGTATGCTCCTCTAGACCTGCCTTTGGCTTCTTCCCACGTTATTTGGTTATGGTGTGTGAAATGGGATGCCTTGAAATGCTGGAAATCGTAGGGTATTTATAGGCAGATCAGGGTTACTACGTAACTAATAAAATAGTTACGCTGTAATTATCTATTTCTTCGTAAATTGCACTAGATCTGCTAGTTACGCGTAACCTTAGAAGTGGTTACGCCGTATCTTCAATAATTCTTGGTTACGCCGTAGTTTACCAAGATTACTACGTATTAGTTATCGGCGGCCGCGGATCCTTTTTGACCTAATATAGTTACGCCGTAATGTCGTTTGGGAGAGTTACGCGGTAATCTTCTGATGAGTTGGCTTTTCGAGTCACTTTGCTTTAGTTATGGCGTAATGTGAGAGATGAGTTACGCCGTAACTTCTTCAAAGTGAGCATACTATGATATATCTTTAATAATTCTCCAATTTCGCGTCTCTTTAGCTCCAGTGCTCGTAATTTACCTGAAAGTGGAATATAATGGAAAACAAGCGTAAATCCATGTAAATGATATAAATTACAAGCATTATCAGGGGAAATTGACACTTAATATTCAGGATAATTTGATGTTATCATGCAACAATTCTGCCCACCCTCGAAAATCACTAAGTTTCTCGGTGATATCTATAGGTTCGTTCAAGAAAGGAAAGAAACACTATATCAGGCATGGAAGAGGTACAATGAGCTTCTCTATCTTTGTCCTACACATGACCTCAATAAGCATCAAATTGTCTACGTTTTTTATAGGGGTATTAATGTCGAGACCCGTCAGATTCTTGACTCACAAAGACCTATTCCGGGAATGAAGCCTGACCTAGCGTTGGAATCTATTCGACGGACAACTGATCACTGCCACAAATGGCATGTAGAAACAGGGTATGGACCTAAGGACAATTTCCAGCAGAAGGTCATGAAAACTATGACCAAAAAGGGGATGATTATGGGACAAAATTTGAGACAAGAAGACAAGAGAAAGCTATAGAAGATGAAGCTCTGAGGATGGAAGAAGTGAAAAGTTTAGTTGGAACCAAGGTGAGAATTGACTTGGAAGAAGTGTTCTTAAACACATTGAGGAATCCAAAAAAAGAGATGAAAGGGAGGAAAAGATGATGAGGGAATTTTTTGATAGCACAATATCCTCCCTTAAGATTCACAATGACCGAATCAAAAACTTAGAGAAGAAAGTGGACTTGTGCTCCAAGGCCATTACTGATTATTTGGATAAACGTAATATAAAAGCTAATGAAGAAATTGTCAACTCAGTGATAATTGAGGTAGTTTCGATGAACCGACTACTTTTCTCGAGAAGGTCAAAGAGGCTCAACAAAGAAAAACTCCTGCTTCAAGATCTTGGGGCTCTTCGGTAATTTACCATTAATTAATTCCATTAAAACTAATGAAATTCAAATTTTTCAGGAATTAAGTGATGAGAAGAGTAAACTTGAAGAGTCAGTTTCGATTCAACTAAATGCATGGTGTTCGGAAATTTTAAGAAATGAATTGCCACATAATGAAAAAGACCCGGGATGTTTTACTCTCCCTTGCTTAATAGGAAATCTCAAAGTCTTCAATGCTTTGGGACTGATTTGGGAGCGAGCGAGTATTAGTATCATGCCTCATTCGATGTTTTTACGTATGGGAGTTGGGTGTCTAAAACCGGTTAAAATGGACATCGAGATGGCAGATAAGTCCATGCAAATCGTCTAAGGGTATTGTAGAGAACGTCTTCGTGAAAATTAACAAGTTTCTTTTCCGAGTGGACTTTGTTATCTTAGATATTGCTGAAGACAACCGGATCCCAATTATTCTAGGGAGACCCATGCTCGCAACTGCCACCACGAAGGTTGATGTTTTCGCTCGGAAAATGACATTGGAAGCTAACAGAGAAGTTATTACTTTCAGGGAAAATGAACTTTTATCTGTCCCAAAGAAGGTTTGTGTGGTCGATCATAACGGTGATTTGGGTGATGTCCTGGAAGAATTTTTGAATGATGCTCCTAAAACTCCTTCAAAACATAACAATTTTTCTTCAGAAAAGATTTTGACGTATTCGTTGACTATGAAGAAGAGGAGGAGAGATTGGGAATTAGTCCCGATGAATTTTCTAGCGACATTGACATGGTCCCCTGGCACAACAATCATGAAGAAACTTTTTCACCACCGGACCAATTAATGTTTTTTGAGATGGGAACTCGGATTCATCATCGAAATCCCTATAACCTTCAAATCTCGTGCAAAATAGGGTTCATCGATTTCCATCCTTTCGTTGACATGAATTCTCCGGTGAATGTCATGTCAAAAGAATGTTACAACCAAATTATGATGAAAGAGTTGGAGTATAAAGGGAATAATTTCCTCGGGATCGCAACTAATGTTCATGTTTTCGTCGGGATGCATACCTTTTTGGTCGACTTCGTGGAGTTAGATGACATTAGTGAATTTGTGGAGTATGGACTCCCTGGTGTAATTTTTGGAAAGCCTTTCAAGAATATATCAGGATTAGACGGGGATGCTGAAAAGGGGGTAGTTTGGTTAAAAATTGGCAATGACAAAACTATTTTTAAAATGCGAAGAATAGTTTAGAATTTATAAAAAGTGGACCAAGAGGCTGTTAAGCCACGCTCGACCGCTTCTTGATATAAGCGAGGAGGATAAAGTCAACGGGTTTAAACACCCGCACCAAAAGATAAAGAACTTTTACATAGGGTGCCTAAAACTTGGGGATGAATATAAGAAGGACGAAACACTCATCGGGTGGATTCAACGCGGAGAATGCTTCATCCACGAAATGACCAACAATCACTTCTGAGCCCCATGACTTTGAGTCTAACTTAAAGACTCGTTAATAAAGAAAAGTGCTCTTTCTGGAGACAACCCGAATTTTACCTTTCCTTTTTCTGCTTTATTTTCATTTTTATTGTTGGGTTTTTTGCTTGTAACATTTTTTGTAGGAATTGGAGTTATATGATCGGATTTTAACAGAAAGATGGATTTTGTCCCGATTAGCAAGTTACTGGCATACCTTTATCAATGGTTACTCCGTAACCATCTTATAGTAGCGATACACTCTAGGTTTCAACCACCATTACTGACGTAACTTCCTTCCATCATTACGCCATAACAGTCTTCTGTAGACAATTTCTAGGTTCAAACCAATTACGGCGTAACTCATTCTTGTGGTTATGCCATAATTCATTCTGCAGTTCAATTTTAAATCTTAAACATTAGCACAATAATCTTGTATTAGTTCTAAATGAACTTTTAATTGTAGGTATGTTCTCTGTAAGCCCTCACGAGACTACACTCGTCCACTTGGGACACGTGGTTTAAAAGGCTTGTTTCAAATGCTAAATGCAACCGTGATTCCTACGAAAGTGAGTTGGGTTTGTTTTATTTTTTTTATTTTTCCTTTTTATTTGTAGAATTATTCTTGTTGGTTAGTTGTGATTTCAGGGATTGAAGTTTGCTCATGGATACTTAAAGAAGGCATGATTTTCTTCGTGGGCTTTCTCTTTTTAGGAGCAAATTTCAGGGAGGTTCTCGCTCCAATTCTATTCTCTCTTCACCTTTATTTAATGTTTAGTACAAAAGGGACTTTGTACATCTCAAGTGGGGGGACGGGAGTATAATTATTACTTGAACTTATTTGCCATCGTTTTTCTAGTTTATTTTGAAAATTTTTGGCATTTTTAAAATTTTGACATGTTTTTCTTAACCTAACTAGATTAGACCTTAGCCGAGCACACTATGACCTTTGATATTCCATGGTGAGATTAGCCTTATCCGTTTCCATTTATTTACCCAAATCCACCAAATTATGAGTGTGCCTATAGCTTGTAAACTTTAGAACTTGGCATCTGCATCATTTCGAGACCATAAACTAGGTGTGTCGAGTTAGCTTGATATATATGGAATAATCAATTTAAGAAGGCAATATTTTAGGATTATCACCCAAATAGCCTATTTATGTGTGTTTATCGATTAGTCACCTCGACTATTCGACCCCCATATTAAACCATTTTGTTGCACTCACCTTTTAGTGCAAAATACCCCTAGATACACCCTTCAGAGCCATTCCTTTCCTTTCATACCCTTATTATGTTTGTTTCGTTACACCCATTCGCTTTAGCCTACCGTGTAGTCTTAATTTATGTTCGGGAAGTCACTGTTTGCCCAAGTTCGAGGTTTAAGTAGAGAGGTTCAGAATCACGCTTTCGTCAAAGACTTACATTTGAAGATCATCGAAGACCCCCATATTCTCCATATATGTCCATCTCAAGTGAGGGGATGTTTATCTTTTTATTTGTAATACTTAAAAAAAAGTTATGAAAAAAATTATTAGTTATGTTATTAAGTGCAATGTATAAGCACTATGAGCTAAATAGATATTAGCATCGAGGAGACCACCTCCTGTCACATTTGAAGATTTGAGTTGATGACATTATTACACCAACAGTTTGAAGAACGGGTAATGTGCCCATCATGACGTCCGCTAATGGCACATTTACTCGATACATCATGATCCTGTTTCTTCATCTTGAAGCTTGAACTTTGGATGGACGGTAGGTCGTGACAACTTGGTTATAGGTTAATACTATTTGTTTTGTTATTTTTCATTTTACACCAATTATTTCCCGTGTCTTATCTTACCTTTTAGTCATGAAGCGTGTCTAGGTGATGAAGCGAGCAATCTTTGGTGTCTTGGCAATGGATTTGGTCATGTATCATTGATTTTGTCCTCTTTTCTCTGACACGTTAATAATGACATTTCACCCGTAACCTCATATTGTGTTCACCCATATTGCCTTCAAAGATTGTTTAGTCCTTAACTCTAGTGGTGGAGATTTGTGTAACCGCCAAGCTTATGATAGAATACATTATATGACTGTGCTTTGAGTGATCACCCCGGAATTGACACTTAGACAAGAAGAGAGAATATGAGTGTTTGTTCCCATTTCGTGAGGTGTTCGGCTTTGATTTATTCTAGCATAAGGAATTTTTAATCTCATATCTTCCAGGTATTTGGGGGATATGTTTTTAGAAATTATTCTAATAAGGTCTACTTAAGGGCAAGTAGAGTTCAAGTGGAGGGATATTTGATAACATCAAATAATCCTGACTTTTAAGTGTCAATTTCCTTCGATTATGCTCATATTTTATGTCATTTATTTGGATATATACACTTATTCCTTTATATTTTGTTTCCAGGTAAAATATGAGCATTGGAGCTTAGAGACGCGGATTTGGAGATTTTCCTAACGGTTTTATCTTAGTATGCTATTAATGAAGAAGATACGACGTAATTCATATTCTCAATTACACCATAGCTGAGATATTGTCACATAGACCAACTCAACGCAGCTACCGAATCCTCAACTTAAGTTACGTCAGAGCCATCTAAGTCATGAAGAAATTGCTGCCCATCAACTACGCCATAACCTCCTCACATGCATTACGACGCAACAACCTTCGTTTAGAAGATATTAAAGATACGATGTAGCTTACTAAATTACTACGGAGCTACACGTTACTGTAACTAATCCAAAGGTTACGCCAGAGTCACTTCTACTAGCTTTCGCTTAGAAGACACTAAAGTTATGGCGTAACTCAACAACTTTGGTATGCAGAACTATGATCGCCTATAAATACAAACCCTAAAATCTGCATTTTACATCATTCACTCACAACACAAAGGTAGAGAACGTGTAGAGGGTTCCAAGGGCAGATCATACCAAGCATACAGAGCCATCTCTAAGGGCGGAATCACACCATATGGATAAGATTTAGCGATTACTACTATCTTTCAGTTTAATTCATGTCTTTAATTATGTTAAACATTAAATTCATTGTATCTTTTAATATGATCGGCTAAACACCCTTAGTGCTAGCCTAGTTATGATTCTTTGATTGTATTATTTGTGTTTTCATGCTTCTATAATTGTTTCTAGTGTATGCATGCATAGTTCGATGGTAGTAACCCTAGCTTTGGTAGTTTTGAAGTGCGGTCGATCAATTGCTTGGAGAATTGACCAACCGACCCTAAGTAAGTAGGTAGAGAATGGGTCGGGTAAGAATTGACCAAAAGACTACATTTTGTGCGAATTGACCAAAGGATCACTGTTTTGATGGATGAACTTAAGAAGTTAGGGATGTGCGTCTAAGATGCTAGTGTCCGTGCACACATTGTTTCAATCTTGTATGTAGGGTACTTAATGACTTGGCTTAGGTTGCTTGAGACCCTCGACTCCTCAAAGGGTAGGCCTTTGACGTCGGGTAGGAACCTTTGTTGATAGGTTATGATGATTTGACCAAATGTTGTCATAGCGACTTAAACCCCCACTTGAATCAATAGGAAGTAATTAGAAAACATAGACATTACATGAAAGGATGAATAGGTAAGTTAGCACACTTTCTCACCACTGTTCACAACCCTAATTTAATTTGCGTATTTCATTTCTTGTCTTTAGTTTAATTAATCATTTCAATCTTAAAACCATTTAAAATAGTGACACTTAGACTTAATAGGATCCTTATCTACATAGCTTTTGGGAACGACCTCTGCTTGACCACCTTCTATATACTACGATGATCGGGTTCACTCGCCGTTAGTGCAATAGGTAGACCTTAGGTAGACAAGAATTATAACTATTAAATCATGGTCCGAAAACCTCCATCAATACTCTTGTACCTTATCAAGACACTATAAAATCCCTTCCCTCTCCTTGTTTAGTCGTCAACACACACCCAAACACACTCTTCAATTATTTTCTACTTCAAGTATTTCAAGAAGATTAAATGCCAAAGTAAACTACGTCAAATCCCTTGCAAGTTTATGTGATCATCTTGAGTTTAAATCTACTCAAGTCACCTAAAGTCTCATCACAAAGTCCTTCAAGAATACAAGAGGTGTAGAAGGTTGCTAAAGTGAGGGAGATTGCTCAAAACCTTGTTCTAAGTCCTTGTTATTTGTCCTTTCTTTTGAAAGCCAAAAGTTGTAAGAAAACCTAGCTTACACTCATGAACATCATCATTTACTTGTTTCTCGTACTTATGCTATACTATATATGTTCATTATATTGGAAATCATGATGTACAAAGTCCTTAAAACAAGTCTTAAACTTACATGTTATATTATGTTAACAAACAATTGAAACTAGGAACTTATACTATTTTTTTCTCGAAAACCATTTACTTATAGACTTCGTTATATACATATTGTTGTAAACAAGATCAAACCAAAACCATAGCAATTTGAATCAACCAAAACGGACTTATGAGCCAAACTTACGAGCCAAATGAAATTTACAAAAACCAACAAAACCACACTGAAGGCTTAGCCGCAGTTGTAAACCACAAACCGCAGTTAAAGGCCTTAAGACCTTCACCAAATAACCACGCCTCAAGTTAAGGTTCCTCACCGCAGTTGAATTTCTAGTCGACTGCTTTTGAATCTGCTTTCGGTTTCATTTTTCAAAACGCTTTTTGCAAAAGAACTAGCTCCCGACCTCGATAGCTCGCGAAACTTTGCAGATTTCTTTACATACACGTAAATATCACTTTTATCGAATAACATCGCATACTTATACTTTGGAATGGCTATTTTTGTGATTGACGAGAACATGTAAACAACCATTTTAATTCTTACCATAACCTAACACACATATAAATTTTGTTGAACCTTGAAATCGACCAAACCTCATTTGCGGAACATAACCAAAATTATTTTGAAAACCATATAAGATTGTTAAACACTTACGGTATTGAATCAAACAAGCAAAACATATGATTTACATACTAAGTACTACAATAGTAGGGAACTTCATGTGATGGGCCTCTTCGGGGTGAACGTACTCACGAGTTGTTGGATTTATGATTTAAAGTGTCTTAGCTCCTCGTACATTCATTACATGACCTATGTATTATAATGGTCTAACGGTAGTAATGATATATATAAACTAAACATGTTTTCACAAACTAAACCATTTCTATAAACGACATACATAAATTTTCAAGTACTACATCATGATCAATATAAATGACGTATTTAGACTCGTTATTACCTTCAAAAACATTATTCCAAACCTAAGTCGCAACACCCTATTTTAGGTTGCACGAGGTTTCCCCTGCTATCCATCATATTCATTTGAACACTAAACATCATCAACTCACGGTGAGTTCATAGCCTCACTTTCTATTACTTAATTATTTAACAAACCCTTAGGGGGAGATACATGCTATTTTAACATGAACATACAAACATTTGAAATATATGCTTATTCGATTGTTTTATTATCACTAAGTACCATCATTGCCAAACATAAGGCCCCATATCATGAACCGCTTAATCATTAGAAGTAGTGAGCGAATATTGTGAATAGGCCTATTGAGATTGATTTAATCCTATTTGGTTGACCAAGTAACGCTCAAACAAACACACTATATTTGAGAACATAGGTATACCGGCAAATTACCTACAAGGGCGACAAAGACGCCAATTTAGTTGATACACGTTAACGTTTTTGTTACATGAGGTTAGTGAATAATAATTGTTTTGTTTAATTTTCAGCTATGACTATGAGTCTAATTAGCTCACACTAATATATTGTGTTCAACCATTTAACTAAACATATAGATTTTACTCGACCTTTGTGTAGACAGTTTTAACCATTTAACTAAACTTATTTATGCATTTAAACGCGGAAAATACCGACTTTATTTTGTAAACTCGTATTTATATAATTCAATGATAAATCTTTAAAACGATTCAATTTAAGTTCGCTTTTATTATTATAACGTTATGCCATGAAGTAACACCCAACTTAAATTTCGCCATCGCTCACAAAATGAGGGTATTACATCACCCAACTTTAAATATAGAAGAGAACATTCATTGATATTCTATTCTTGTTTTACCGCTGATAAAAGTTAAGAAGAAAAGTACGATAAGCTATCGATTGATAGGTTCATGTGAAGAAGAGCTCCTATCTGAAAAAAGCATATTTAAATTACCCTCAATGGGGGTATTGGAACCAAAATATCTTATAAAGCTAAGAAGGTGTGGAAATTTTATACACCAAAACAACATATATATTCTCAGATATAGAGGAACACTTTCAGTAGTCCTTTATCTACGTATGCATATATCCCCTAACAACACAAATAAATCATGAGAAATGACCTCCCCAAGTGATCGATGCATAAGTATGTCAAGTTTTCGATATCTATATATATATATATATATATATATATACATATACATATATATATATATATATATATATATATATTCCATCATGTAATAATAATAGATGTTGATATAATATGTTATGAATTTTCATTTGCTTACCTTTATTTTCGATGTTACTAATGGACAAATCCCCACCATCCATCTATTTTGATCTAATGGTGAAGATTAACCTAAGATTTATTATGCTTAAGCCACCTCCCAACTCGTATAAAGCTTTTTCTTCTCTTTTTTCATTCCCTTCATTTTTTTCACGCTATATTCATGTTTTCCTCTCAACCTGTTCTCACTTTTGATCATCACCGCTGATCACCATCACCATCACCATTCCAATCACCATCACCATTTCGATCATCATCTCATCATCACCTTACGATCATATCATCCTTTTTTTATATCTTCTTTGATTTGAATGGACCGCTTGTTTCGTCGATTGATTTGATGTTATGCGCTGATAATATTGTTGATCGGTTGTTAATTATGTGGCTCAAGTTGTTAACATTCCTTCTTATTAAGTTGCACACCGCGTTTGATGAAATGTGGAGTGAAAAATGTTTGATAATCTTGTTATATGCTCATGTAATTTTTATTAATTGTTGTTAGTTGAATTTTTGTTTTTAACCGCATTTGAATGCCGCTTTTTATGCCTGATTGTTGTTTCAATCTCGCTATGTATCGTGACGCATAGTATCACCGCGATATCCTAAGTTGAATTGTATAATGGTATTATCGCCGATATTTGTATTATCACTTGTGAAATTTTGTTTATTTGATACTTTAAGTTTATGTTTTAGATTGTGAGTAGCATTAGGTTTTAGTATGATATCATTTTAGGATGGGTGAATTGATGGAAATTTGATGCATGGAAGGTGTTTGACAAAATTCCTAGGAGATGGATGCACAAGTTGAGAAGCAATCACATGTTCCCTGCTTGTCCATCATTTCATATATGTAACCAAATCAAAAATATTCATTTGAATAAACAAGCTTTGGGGAATTAATCATAGTGTATTGTAGTTATTGTAAATGAGTAATCATATCCTATGTTGCATTAGTTGATGCTTATTTTCATTTTTCTAAATGTCTTCTTTTGAATTATTTTAGCTGCTTTTGTATTTTACTTTCTCCATCACTCCATATCTAAGGTGATGCAAATTTGATGTATTGTTCGATAATTGTGCAAAGGACCTAGAGCTTAAGCCACAAGGATTGCTTTACCTAACAATCGTGGAAGGAAAATAATTTGAAAAACATGGAAATGATTGGGAAGTCTAATCCTTATGTGATTGCATATATTCGGCCACTTGAAAAGTTCAAAAGAAAGGTTGTTGATTACAACTTAAACCCTGCTTGAAATCATGTAATTCAGTTAATTGCAGAAGATAACAAGACCCAGTGTGTTGTACTTGAGGTTACATTTTTCTCCTTTTTGATTTTCTATATTGCTGGTTTCTCAGTTGTATCACAGGTGATATCACAAGTGATATCATAGGTGATATCAAATGTGATATCACTTATGATATCACAGGTGTGTCAGGTTTCTTTTATTTTGTTGAATCAGTTGCGGTAATGGAGGATGTTATGATATCACAGGCGATATCAAAGTTGTTTGAGCTTTTTCAATTTGTTTTGTGGAGCTGTTGTGCTTTTTTTAACCGCAGCTGCACTTGTTGTTGATTCTTTCGTTTGATGGAGCCGTGTTTTTTCAAATTGCAATCACAAATAGTTTGATGATACCGTCTCTTTTTTTGCCACATACAAAACAAACAAGTATGCTTTTAATTTTTAATATCTCGTGAGATTTCATTGTTTTTTGTACATTTTGTATATATTATCACCTGAGATATTCTCTTTCCAGGTACATGGTGGTTTTTGTGCCTTTTACTGCAATTGATAATCACTGGAGATGTGTTATTGTTGGTTCTGGTCTGCTTAAGAACGAAACTACTGAATCTTGTGTATGGTTACTCCAAGCATTCAAGAAAGCTTTTGTGCGTTATCCAAATATCATCGTAACTGGTCAAGATGGTGCTATGCGAAAAGTAATTGCAGCTGAGCTTCCCGGTTCCAAGCCCCTTCTTTTGTCATAAATTAGAAGTTATGTATCTCTTGTGATAAATAGTTGGATTTAATTTTTATGAGGTCTTTGTGAGTTTATGGAATATTTTGTCATTTTTAACACTTTGTGATAAAGCATGAAAAGTAATTACTTTTTCCCACTCGTTGTGTTTGTGCGTTAGAATTACCGTTACTATTATTATTGTTAGTTCTAGATGAAGAAGATGTTGTGGTGACTGTTGAGGTGCTGGATGTGATGTTGTTGTGTAATCATGACTGATTTGAGAATATGAATCGTTTTGTTACTCAAAAGCATTGCTTAATTAATCATATTCTTGTTTGATTTTGAGAATATGTCATGTTTTATTTTCATAGTTTTCTTCATGAAGTCAACGGTATTTTTAAGTGACTTTTCATTAATATCACTTGTGATACTCTAATAAAATGATCGAAAGAAGGTTATATTCAGATAAACCAAAAGCATTGTTTACAACTGAATAGAAATTACCATTGTTTACAATTTAAGTAGCAAGAGAAAATTACAATTTAAGCAGCAAAAGAAAATTACTAATTGATGCTTTTGTCTTTTTATTTTCTACAACTTTCTTCTTGCCAGCTTTATGAGCATCCCTTCCTTTTGTCTTCTTTCCCACTTCATTCTTTTTAGTTTGCAGCCTCTTCTTCTTCTTTTTCTGCAACTGTCTTTGCTTTCTTACATGCAGTCTCTGTTTTCAGTTCAACAATTACTTTTGGTGGTGTTGGTGGTTGTAGATCCTGTTATATCACAGGTGATATCACAGATGTTTCTTTCAGTAGTTGGTGGTGGTGTATTTGTTTCTGTTTTTGTTCTTGGTGTGTTTTCTAAGCTTAAATGTCTAGCAGCGGATTTTGTTAATTTGCTTGGTATTGTTATTGTTGTCGGTGATGATGTTGTTCCTTTGTTCACTTCTTCAGTTTGACTTTGTTATTTTTTAGCAAAAGTCTTTTTCCTTTCACCTTCAACCCTGCTTTTTTTGCTTCTTTTATTCTTGATATTCAAATCTGCATAAAATATATACCATGTTAGTGTAAGAATAGTTCATTGTTTTTTAATATCATACGTGATATATAAATTGAATAAGTATACGTCATCAAATATCATAGGTGATATACTACCAACAAGCAATCATTACAACTGTTATATCACAAGTGATATACTACCAATAAGCAATCATTACAACTGTTGTATCACATGTGATATACTACAAATAAGCAATCGTTGCAACTGTTGTATCGCATGTGATATACTAACAATAAGCAATCATTGCAACTGTTGTATCATAAGTGATACACTACCAACTAATACTAGAGTCAAATACTGCTTTTAAACATATCGAAGCATTCCCAATCTATCCATTCTGCACATATATCTACCACAAATCTAACAAAAGCATGTTACAGTCACAATATTTATTTTAACCTGTTAACTCTATCATATTATCACAATAATAATCTAACTTTCACAACAATCCCTTAATAAACTACTTAAATCTACAAAAACAGCAAAGTGTTCATACTGTAGAATAAATATCCATGTTTTTAGGGATACCATTATAACATTCTACTGAAAGTATACATATACATTCTGCTGAATGTGTATGTATCACTGGTTATATAACACATAAGCTAACTGTTAAATCAAGTACGCCGCATACATTCAGGGTTTTATCACAGTTAATTCTTCTAAAGGAGACATGCTTATACGTCAAAATATACCTTTACTTTTATGAATCTTTATAGATGGAGTCAAAAATTTGATTGACGACAGAAGTGCATTTACACACAGTAAATAGTATATCATCAAAACTTTTAACAAAAAAAAAGTTTAACTATGATTATAAAACAATAACAATAAAATATCAAAAGTGATATTATACATGACATATAATAAAGCTTAACAAGTAAACAAAAAACCTATCAAATAAACAAAAATTTCACAAGTGATAATACAAATATCACTAGTGATAATACAGATAAACAGTTCAACTTCAAATATCACTCGTGATACTACACGTATGATATTTTTCACTCACACATTTAATCAAACACTTGGTGTGCATCCATGTATACAAAGTGTTTTACTCAGAAACACAACCAAATGTAAACACTAAAAAACACAACCAAAAGCATGTTACAATCACAATAAAAAGCACACCAAAACAAATTCATTATTTTGTATTTTACTTTTAAATTTTTAGTAAAAAACACAAAGAAACTTAACCAAATAGTTAAATAATAACAAAATAATGAATTGGAAGCGTCGTACCATCATTGCCAGTCTGAATCTCTTCATTTTGAACCGTTTTTTCCCCGGATCTGGTTCTGATTGCCTCGATACATTCATTCCTATGTGTTTTCTTTGATTTTGACGGTTAAAATCGGTTGATTTGTGATGTTTTTGGTTTATTATGAAGTTTTGTTAGAGAGAGAAAGTGATTTATCTGTGTGAGTAAATTTTATGGTTATGTGAGAGAAATGAAGTGTTTGTGATTAGGACCGGTAGGTAAGATAGAATGACGAAATTACACAATTGGTCCTTCCATGTTTTTTAATCTTAAAAACTGTTTTTTGATCGGACGGTCAAGATTTGTCCAATGGTATGCAATGGATTGATGATATGTAAAATAAAGCGCCTCTATAATATAATTATAATAAAACTCTCACACGTACACAAATGTCATGATTTAAAAACTGAAACTAGCCACAAAAGATTGGAAAATATAAATTTTATCAAACAAAAATACTAGAAATCCATATTGTGTGTTCATTCACCAAGATTCATGGCTTCAGTAATTTCAACCTTGCATGACAAAAATTAAAGTGTCACAAGCCTAGCATCACTTTTTTTTTATTTTTACATTTACAAATAGATTCCATCATAACCAAAATAAGCCGAACCAGAAAATCTAAAATGATGCGTGTGAGCCAAAATTGTCCTTGAAGCTTTTCAGTAGACTGAAAAAGTTGACGAGATGTAAGACAATATCAAATCCTAACGAGTGGGTACCGATTATAAGAGGTTGTTAGCGAAAAGGTGCATGTGATAAAACGAACGACAATGGAGGCCTAAAAGATGATAGGTAACCTTCAAACCACTTCTTAAATGCTAAGGACCACGGTTACTTTTATACGCTACATTATGTTTTAAGTTTTTTATATGCCGCGACCCAATGTAACATGTTTCATTGCCGTGTGACTTTTAAAAAATCTCTCTACTTCAAGTCTTAAACCAATAAAAGCAACAAACATTGTAAATGGACTTTCATAAAGTATACTTCGTTTATCACACAAGTTTGGAAGTTTTTTTTAAGCCAAAGGATTAACACGAAAAAGCTAGAAATATACGTAATTTAATTTGATTTAGTTTATGTTATTTTACAATAATAAGCATCAGCTCCAACTAATTTGTCAAGCAGCTTTGTTAAAAGATAAACTCAAGCTTCCAGCTTATAATATAAGCTGCGGCTTCAACCTCAACCTCAACTACAACTACAACTCCAGATCCAATTTATTTCGGCATACACACCTCATGTATCATGTATCATTTATAACATGCTATAAACTATTTGAGTAAAAGACTCGTTGAATCGTAAGATAAAAATATCAAACAACTAATAAGAACGTCCTAAATACATTAACCACTTAAGATATTAATTTTTCTTTAAGTTATTCGTTTCAATGCCAAAAACTTTGAGGAGAGTTATTTTACATAACAAACTTTTCTCATATACCAAGGGACTCATCTCCACCATTTATTTAAAAATAAATCAATGGCTAAGATTAAAAACATTTTATTATTTCACATATTTTTTATAATTTAAATATCTCTTAAACCGTTAATCGTTAAGCGAAAATATTTACACCGTCGCGACGAGCATTTAATTATCTTTCTATAAACGGGCACTTTGATATACTTTTGAAAAAAGAAAAAAAAATCATTTTTTTCACGTTTTTTCATTTTTTTTACGTTACTGAAATTTGCATGAAAAAAATCATATATGATTAAACACTAATTTGAATATCACATGTGATATTAGTGTTAAATCATATATGATATGTAATATCACATGTGATATGATATGTATATCATATGTGATTTTACACTAATATCACATGTGATATTACATATCATATATGATTTAACACTAATATCATATTTGATATTCAAATTAGTGTTTAATCATATATGATTTTTTAATGCAAATTTCAATAACGTAAAAAAAACAAGAAAACTTAAAAAAACGTGAAAAATACGAAAAAAAAAATTTCGAAAGTATATCAAAGTGCTTATTTATAAAAGAAATTTGGTTAATAAAAAAAATATATAAAAATATAGGTGTCAAATTTGTGAAAACAAAAACTTTAAAAATGATGAGGTAATTAATAAAACTTTAGTGGTTGAATTTTTAAAAATTATATAGAGTTAAGTGTAATATTATAAGTCTCCATGTTTTTTAATAACTTTGGATTATAAACAAATACCCCCTTATACTTTATACTTTTTATATTTTATATCTTAAAAAATACAATGTATATGTTGTTTTAAAATAACAACATATAAATTTGCATAAGATTATAAGTATTAATTTTTTTACTATATACGTTCAATAAATAATTATTTATTTCATTTTTAAAAGTTTAACCTATGTGGATACGAGTTTATATTTTAAATACGGCTAAATTACTGAAAACTAGAATATAATTATCAAATTGTAAGCACGGGTTACTTTAATATAAAAATAAATATACGCGATTGTACTTATAACAATGACTCATGTAATTCATATTTTTTATATAACGATATCTAGAAAAACATTTTAAAAAAACTTTAAGTAGTATACTCTAACTTTATCAACGCTCATTATGTGCTATTAAACTTGCATCATGTGTACAACATAATATCAGTAGTGAAATTTAAATAACAATATCAACATCTTTGTCAGCTAAATAAAATTAATTCTTGAGTTACCTAACAGAAATTTGTACAAATATTTTACCAAATTCTAATGGATATTAATGCATAATGAAAAACTCGTGCATAAGTATTAGTTGTACTTATATCACAATTTTCATGAGCAAAATTCTTATATGTGTATATACTGAACTAAAATGAAGGGTGAAGATTGATCCCTTAGTATGTAAGAATGTTTTGTTCTCAAATGATCTTAAATCTATAATTATATGCAATTACCTTTAAAGACACAATATACAGTATTAATGCAGAATAATTTTTTTTGTCAAAATTTCGTGCGTGCACGGGTATTATAACTAGTATTAGTTTATACTCTCTCACATATTTTCAATCTTTAATAGCTTATTTTTGCTTAACAGTTTCATCCAATAATTTTTTTCTGCTTTTTACCTTAATATTATAGTAGTAACTTTTTTTCTTGTTTTTATCAACTTTTCACTAGTTATGCTCTAACTAAAACTTCTAAGAGCACAAGGTATGCTTGTGTTATTGGTATGCCAAAACCAAAAACAATACAAATCACATGCCATTGCCTTACCATCCCTTTAGCCATTTGCATGCCAAACTTCCCTTGAGCTATTTGAATGGCTCACGCCATATGTGATGTTTTGTGTTTATTTTCTTTTTTTTTTTTAATTGTGAGTGAATGAGTATTTTTAGTGGGGTATTTTGTGGGACCTAATAACATGTTAGTGGTGTGTTATGAAGGAGGGTGTTTTAGTTATTGGTGAGTTATTGAGAGGTGTATGATGTGGCACTGAGGTGGCATACCAATAACGTGTTATTAGTATCCACGATACCTTGTGCTCTAATTTTAGATACTTGCACTTTTATTTCTTATTAAAAAGTAAAACTACCTAACAAAGAACTCACATCCGTCACCAAACTCATATAGATGTCGTGTCTTGGGCTCACAGATGATCAATAAAACATGACTCCAACGAGCACGATTTGAGTTCGGGCTTACATTACTCGACAAAACCTCGACCAGTTACGCAACTGTAGGTAGTTGATACATAATAGCGAAAGTATATTAAATAAAATAAAATAAAATAAAATAAAATAAAAAACTAGTATTACTTTTGTACATCGTGAAAGGTTAAAGGCATTAATTGGTTGAGAGACAAGAACAGAGAAAACATAATAAAATGACTAACCGCACGTTCCTAGGCTTTGATTCGCCTTTTGCCCCGTCAAAATCCGACACGTAAAAACCGTCCGATGATTACGACAACCTCGACTTTCACCACGTGTCCGGTTCATCTGCTTCAGTGGGCCCCACCACCAAGATCTTCCTCAATAATTTTAGTATTTCCCCCCTTCAGCTACTCAGTTTTAGCCACGTATACCTCCTTTTTAACTTGTGATGTGATATAAAACCAAATCAAATTTGTAAAAACACAAAAACATACGCATGGGTCGCTATAGACTTCCCATAAATAATATATACGTATTTTTAGAAAAAAGTAATGTATCTTGAAGAAGAAAATGAGTATCACTGTATGTCATAGACTCAAAACATTTGACATATTTCATTTGAGTATTTAAGGGTAGTTTTGTTTGTAAATGAGTTTAAGATTAAGATTTAATTTTAGATCTAAATTTGAATTTAAATTTGATGTATAAAATAGAGAAATAATATATTTAATTACTAACAATTAATTTATAGAAAAATTAATTATTTTTAATTTAAAACTATATTTTTATAATGCTAAAAAATAAAAAATAAAAATAGAGTGAGATAAAGAGAAAAAGGTGTGGGTCTTACCGATTTTCACAAAACCTATCATATTCTCATACTTTTACACAACCCACTATTATGGTATTGACTGCTAAATATCAATGCATAGTTTTCAACCAAAAACAATTACTATGTGCTCCCTCATTGCCCGAATAAGAGGTCGATCAAGGAGATATATAAGGTTAGCGCATGTTCGTATCAAATCAAAACCCACTTCAAATTGATATACCAAACGCCCCCTTAGTTTTTATTTTGCCATCTATGTTTATTTATGATGTACAAATACCAAAGGCGTGAACGTAGCAAGTTGAACTCAAGCTTAATAGAGCTCGAGCTCGACTTGTCTATTTTGAGAAAAGCTAGAGCCTTGTTTTACTAGATTCCAGCCTTAAATTTGATCTATAGGTCAACACATTTAAGTAAGACTAAAGGTATTGGTCATCTTTGGCCACTACCCACTCATCTTACACATCAACTGTTGGTTTTATGGACAATAAATTAATAGACGTGTGTTAGGATCGAACTCGAGACCACGGGATTGCACACTTTACGTATGAGAATTAAAGTTAATAATTAAATATAAATGTTGTATTTATTTATTAATTAAACGAAATAATTATAACGAACGTTATGTAATTAAGTGTAATGGACTAACGGTCGTTAAATGTAATTGGAAAGGACTAGAATGCAAATCAATATTTGGAAGGTTTCGGAATACCTTGTGGGATACTCCATCCGATCGGCCACAAGGAAACCCAACCCATATCCAACTCAACTTGTTCTCCAAGTTTTGCTAAGTATATATACAAGGCTAGGGGTCTTGTGTTTTGCATTTCTTGTACTCATAACCTAAACCAAAAGGGTGTTTGTGTGTTTTTGTATTTGAAACTGATCGTACAACCCTTATGGGTGTCGATCATCATCTTTTCCAAAACATAATTATTTTGTTTAATTAAAACTAGCATTACTTTAATTTGTTTTAGTACGTGTGTACAAGAACGTGGTAATAACATACTTTTGTTATTATTCTTGGATTGAATTACAAAACGGTAAGGGGTAATTCTTATAATCCTATAAACCCTAATTAGGGTTCATCCTTATTGCTAGTTTGTGGATTTGATTCTTGTTCGGCTAGAATCAAGAAAGGTATGCATACTTTATTCTTTAGTTAATTAATTATTCATTATATGTTCCTATACGCTTCCGCACTTGCTTTGATGTTTTGTGTTTTATTATTGAATGTCATGTTATATAATTCCAACAGTGGCATCACGAGCTTGGTTTAATGAGTAATTAATTACTAAACACGTAAAAAACGGATATTGTATTGCGTTTGATATGATTTATTCTAGGGTTTTGGTTATGATTATATAAACCCTAATTTTAGGGTTGGGGCTTTTGCCCTAATTTGGTTTTAAAAATCTTTTATGGATCGAAATTTTTTTTTATGGGTGGAAACCTTAAAATTTTTTAGTCGATTTCCTTTTTTTTTAGGGTTTATATTAATTGTTATGTTATCTATATCGAAACCTACATTTAATATATTTGTTACGTGATAAATTCATGAATAAAGTGTTATGTGACATGGAATTGTATGTGATCTTGTGACTCATTGAATAATTGTTATGTTATATCCATGATGATACATGCATGTTTGTCATGGATAGTTGCTTGAATATTGTTTAATTGTTAAGATATTTTTATCACATGTTTATTTACGATAAATCTTGAATTGGGGAAGACTCCAATTATATACATTAATGAATCAATTATGTGCAATTTGGTATATCATTAATTATGGTTTACGCAATCGATTCGTCGATGTATGTGGCTCACTTTCAATTGGGAGAGTGAAAGCCCTAAATTAATATATACATTAATTTAACCTAGACATTGATTATTAATAGGGTTTTATCGAATAAGTTGCATGTGGCTACTTGTTTACACGTATAAATTGTTTATTATGTGCGCATTGGTTTTTAGTAGTTTATTTTTTTATTGGTATTACTTGTTTGTTTATTATGTGCGACAGTTTTAAGCAAAGGGTAATTTTGAATAGAAAAATAAAACGGACTAAACAATGGTGAAATTTGATTTGTTTTGGAAGAGTTAAGTTTTCAATAGTTTAATTGATTGATGATTTTGGTACTATGGTTGAATGGCTCACCCATTAGAATGAACTATAAAGGGGTTAATAAAGAAGTGCGCACAGTCACACTGAAAGAATGTCTAAGGTTATGCTTTTGCGCTTACCTGGTCCTCTGCCCCCTGTCAGTTCGAGTGGACCTACTAAGTAAGCCATAAATGTACAAACTCATCTTAAGGGTGAATTAGTTTTAATTCCATGCGTCACTTCGATGGTAATTACCCGAAACACTAAGTGTTTACACTTATGCAAAAGTACGGTATAATGGATGATAATTAACACTAAATTCCTTGATTGGTGAACCCAATACCTCAATCAAAACTTTGATAATTTGATCTTTATGAATTGGTAATAAAAAGTTTTTTATTAAAATTATGCTACAAGATGAATGCATGACATCTTTGTACATCTTTGATTTGACCACATAAAATCAAAACTACTACCCTTTTAAATTAAGTTATATGTCATCTAATTAAAATGAACACTTGAAGCTGCAATTTATGTCATGAGAGTACTTGGCTAGATTGTGATGGAGAGGTAAATCTCTATGTAAAGTGAGACCTTACATGGACATATTTGCAGTTCTTTAAGTTAGACACTTAAGTTGAGTAGGAAGTGAGACTTGGACTCAATGGCATAAGATGGGATGAAACATGTTTATATTTGCAATAGCGTTGGAAAATATAAATCCCATAATGATCTAGGAATTAGAAATTGTTTGCCAATTATTGTTCGACAGATTACCCTATTATGTGCTTTCGTTACTAGCAAGATCAACTGATGTAATAGAACTACGATAATTTGGATCCTAGTTTTCGAGAAAATTCTATGGTTATATGAATATTATCTTGGGTATTTTATTTTCTTGAAAAGTTTAATTATCAAAAATACTAAAATTGAATTTTGAAAATTCTTTAAATGTATTAATGCAACATTAAACAGTAAATATAGGTTATTCATGTATTTGTAAATTGATCTACACCTGTAAGGGTTTTTTGTAGAGTCAACTTTGCTAAAAGAATAAACCTAGTCCTCTTTTCATAAGAAAGAGTGAGATTCAATCATATTCCTTTTCATGAATGAAGAAAGGTATGATAGGACAATTAGAATTGTCTAAATTCTAAATACGTAACTCGTAAGCAAATTTTAATAGTTAAGAAAATTGCATATTTTATGAGTTATTAAATTAGAAGCTAGACTAATTACTGTATAATTGGTAAAAGACAAACAAGCATGTTTTATCTAGTTGTTTTGTTTTGACCATTTAAAAGTACTACTTACAATTGTTGGAATAGTAGAACTATTAAGAAAGAAATTGCATGCCCAATTTTTCAAGTTAATAGCATTGATGGATAGTTTTATCATCTACATAGTAGAATACACTCTTTAAGTACATAAGTAATTGTTATGTATGGACTTTTTCAAAGGTTTAGGGAAGTAAATAGAACACTATTTTCTTTCACTGGTTAATGCAATACTTACAATGTTGTCAAATCCAGTGGGAGTATTTTGTTCTTATTACTGAATAAGGAATTAATGTAATAATCTCTAATTCAGTGGGAGTTACAAGCTTTGTCATCTTGGTAGTAACCCAGATTATCTCTAGAATGTCTTAAGATAATTACTTTCCACTTGTAGACACTTATGTTTTCAAGGATAGTCATGTACGTTTCCTTATTAGACAATGAAGTGGTTCTACATCTACTAGTTATGCTAATATCAATGACACAATCATATTAGTCACATAAACAAACATATGTCGTGTTGTTTATCTGCTACATGATGTTGTTCCATGCACAAGTGGGAGAAATCTATATTGTGTGCAAGGTACATGATGAGTGCTTATTCACTCATCGTTTTTACCCGCCTAAGACCTCAAAAATGACTAAAAACACCCAAATACAATCAAAATATGTTAAAAATATCCTCGGAGTGTGTTTTATGTCTTTCAGGTACAAAAGGATTGAAAACAGAGCGAAAACGGGATAAATCGAGTTGAAACTGGAAAAAGTGCTGTCAAGACGTAGCCGAGAAGCAGTTTTCTACATTTCGGAAGCCCGAGACACGTTTTGAGAGTGATCAGGGGGAAAACAACCTAAAATCTATCCCAAACCCACAAAAAAACCTATTTCACCATTTTTCCCCGATACCGATAATCTCCAAAAACACTTTTTAAGCCAAAATCCTATTCTCGTTTTTAAAACCCAATTTGTAAAAATCCTATTTTTCTTAAAACCAATTTTTATTTCCAAAAAAAAAAAAAAAAAAAAAAAAAAAAAAAAAAAAAAAAACATTATCCTTAAAACATTTTAATCCTTTTATAAAACCTTTTAAACTTAAAAACTTTATCACTCCAAACCAGTAATAAAACCCATCTCATTTTGAACCCCCCCAACTCCACAACCCTTTTCCCTTTTTAAAACCCCCTAACCCATTCTATCCTTTCTCCTTCCTCCCACATACCCAAACCCAGTAAACCTAAAACCCACTCCCACCCAAATATCTTATCCCGCCAAAAATCCCATTCACATCCTACTCAGCCTCCACTTTCTACCCCCCCCCCCCATCACTCTCAAGCATAGGAAGCTGCAACAAGAAGAGACAAAGGGGCTTCACATGTCCACAGCCACCTTGGCAATCCCTTGCCTTCTCATTGGAGCTCAAGTGTTTTAATGGCTAAGATCAAAAGGGTGCTTCCCCAATACATCTGGATGGTCAGGATTATGCTTGAGAAAGCACAAATTCACCTCAGCCTGTTTGCCTCTCACAGAAGAAACACACCAAGGAGCATTATGAAGACTTGAAGACATTAGAAGCTTAGTATAAATAGGGACATGTAGCCATGAGTAGAAGACACCCCTAGTTTTAGTTTTAAAAAAATTTGTTTTCTGTTTTTTTTAATTCAGTTGTACTAAGTTCTTTTTAATTAATGAAAATCCTTTTTACCTGTCTGTTCCAACTTTTGTTTATGTGCAGATAAGCACATATTTGCTTATTTGTTCAATCTTCATTTTAAGATATTCAAAGTAACAAATTCGGTTAGTAAAATCAGTTTTAGAAAGAGAAAAAAAAGGGGGCCAAGTCAGTTTCTTTTCTAAGTCACTTTAGAGTAAATTCACCTCAATCAAGGGTGTTTGTTTTATGCTTCTAAACTGGTCAAGGATCATTTTTAACCCGTTTGACTTTTAAGGTCAAACTCAGTTTAGCTCAGTAATCAGTTTTTACAAGTTTGAGTCTAGTTTGAAAAAGTTCTGTGGGAATCAAGTAGAAAAAAAAATGTGTTTTCTGTCTTTCTTAACTGTACAGGACAGCAGCAGAAGCTGCTGTTCTTGGGAACTTTTCTTGGCTTAATTGGTGTCTAAAGTTGGTAAATTTGGTTTTTCTCAAATCCTTGTATCCATAACTTCATCTAGTTTCAGTTGTATGCATCTCGATTATCTCTAGCTTAGTCAAATTAAACATTGAAATCCATCATTTGTCTACTTTTCTGTGTTCTGCATCAGTCACATATTGGCCAAGTCAAGCTGTTAACAGCTTATTTTTAAGCTGTCATTAGCTCTCTCTCACCCACCAATCAGTTTTATTTGGAATTCTGTTATACTAACTCTATTGTGCAGTTTTTTTTGTTATCTTGGAAGCTTGTTTCTCAGCTTTAAAATAAGCTCAAAAAGCCACAGTGGGCTGTTTCAGATTGCACGTCACAAGCTCAGGTCACGCTCTTTTCATCATGGCTTATCAGTAGGTTGCTAGCTTATTTAGGAACTGTAAAAGCTTTTCGATAACATAGACTAGGTTCTTTAGGATTTAGCTTATTTTTTTTCCCATAGTGCTTATTTAGCCCCCTTGTTGCTTATTCTTCACATCTGTTAGCTTAGGAATCCTTGTACTAGCCAATTCAAACTTTGCTTATTCCCTCATTTAGGTAGCTAATTCAGTGTTAGCTTGTTAGAGTTACAGTGCTTATTGGATATCAAATAGGAGTGCTTATTTAAAAAGCTTTTCTTAGTTCTTTCTTTGTTTAAGTAAGCTGAAGGGGGTGTTTGGTTATGCTTTGTTCTCTGTTGAAATAAGCTGTTTCAAACAGCTTGTTTCAAGCTTTTCAAAGAGTTTGTTTAAAAAAAAAAAAAAAAACCTTTATTTTGATCTTATAAGTTAGTTTCAAAAAGAAGATTTGAAAAAAAAATATATATATTTGCAAAAAACGTCACCTGTGGGATTCGAACCCTGGTCTCCACAGTCAAGCACCAACACACACCCTCCAAACCAACGCGCCCTTGGGACTTTTCTCATTGGATTTTACACAAATAAATCATTTAAGGACAGTTGGCCATTTTAGCTATAAGCTCTTTTGAGCTTATTTACAGCTTATTTTCCCAAACAAGATACTGATTTCTCATTTTTCTTAGGTCCAGCTTTAATCAAAGTAGATTTTGTGATTTTTTCGGGATTTTTCTCAAAATGTTTAGTATTTTTATTTAATTAATTAGATTAAATTAGTTTTTAATTCGTAGCAATTATTTTGAAAGTCAAAAAAATTCCCGGCTTTTTTCTAAAATTATTTTTAGTCAAACAGAACGTGGGAAAATTGTTTTCACACCCGTAGCCCTAAAATAGCAAAACTTTTACGTTTATGGCTTGGGTGTTTGCCGGGTTTTACGTTTTTTTTGTTTTAGCACCCTAGGACTTAGTTTAGCCTCGTTTTATCATTTCTTAGGCTTAGTAATAGCTAATTTGTAGTTTATTAGGTTTCCCTTGCCTTAATTACCTTCCCGTTAATTAATTTGTAGAAAACGTAATTCAAATCAAACAAATCATCAAAACCAATTCAAGTTATAAATCACGAAACTCAACGAATCCTTCCATTCACACCTCGTTGGGACACGACCCGGGAAATCACTTTTCCGGTATCACTTTTATCACACCCGTAAGGTTTGGTACGTTAACCCTTTTCCTAAAAGGTTAATTTGTCGAATTTTACGGTTAATTTGATATATATTGATATTGTGTTTTTCACCACTCACAAACAAACGAATCAAATTTTGGCGCCGCTGCCGGGGAGGTGTGTTGCGACAATATCGTGAAGTTTTTGCGATTAGTGACTTGAAGATCCTTCCTCGTGAAGTTATTGTTTTTATAAAAATACAAAAATATTTTTCTTTTCCTTGTATATATATGTAAAAGATTAAAAATACAAAAAGATTTTTGCTTGTTGTTTTAAATAATATAGAAGACACAATCAATATAACATTCTCAACTGAGGTGTTATCATTATAAGTTCCCGAACAAAAGATTTAAAACTTGCCTTTGTGTCGCTCGTGTTTTGGTTTATTTCTATCGGATAAACAAACTGTGTGGAGGGTATAAGGACGGCCTGACATTAAATTGCGGCTGAAAAGAGGCGGGTTTTTAATAAGCTTCGCGCTGACCTAATAAGCTTCTCCGCTCCTTTGTGCGTTTATCTTATAGAAGTGATCAATTCACTTGGGATTATTGGTTTAAGTTCACTGTGTTTTGCCTCGGTCTTGTTTTAATTGAAAGTGTTGTTTTTGGAAGTGCATGCGCACTCGCTCGCAAGCTCGTAGACGTAACCGTAACCAAGCAAACGTACCCGAGATACGTACCGTTGAACAACCCACAATGACACATAACCAAGGGAACGGACCTCAAGTCCCAGTACCTGGTCCACAAGATCCAGCTCCCGATCTCCGAACGATGGAGGAGCTTTGCCAACCCACGATGGATGGACGGGGTGGTCCAATTGCCCCGCTTAACATCGAAGCCACGGACTTTGGACTTGTTGGGAATTACGGTAATCTACTGGATCTGCTGAAGTATCTGCCGAAGAGTTTCTGCCGAAGAAGAATGGATTCTGCTGAAGTTATACTTCAGCTGAAGTGTTAATGAAGAAATCGTGATTCTGCTGACAGTGCTAATCCACGTAGGAGAGATAAGCGCCGTATGTAGGCCGTATGCAGGAAAAGTCAGCGCCGTATGAAGTATAGGTTGGCGCCGTATTGGTTAGAGCTTACTCAGAATAAACAATATGATTAGTAAAACAATATGATTAGTTGCATGCTTGTCTAGATGCATGCGTTGTTTATGTTTGTATTAGGAGCATACGTTGAAAATGCTCGTGAGGCATTAGGGTTTCTTGCCTATAAAAGGAACCATAATAGTTTGTAATAAGTAAGTGTTTTTTCTAAGTCTTTAAAGTATTGAAAAATCTCCGAAACATAGAGTTTCAATAATAAAAAGATCCATAGAGGATCTAAGAGTTCTTAGTTATTATAACTTGTATTTTCATTCCGCTAAAGAATACGAGTTGTAGAGATCTTCTATTAGTTTGCTTGTGATTACATAGGCAACACTAACGATCTCCGAGTGCTTAAGATCTATCAAGGTCTTTGTGTTTTCAACAAGTGGTATCAGAGCCTCGGGAAAGTCTCTACGATACTAAGAACCATTCTCACCCTCATACAACCAAACATACCCTCACCATGCCTGGATCTGATAATGAAACTGAAGTCACCAACACAAACAACACCAACACCACTTCCATGCAACAACTTAGTCTTTCAAACAGTAATGGTAAATTTCCTTATTTAAAAAGGGAAGAATATGATCTTTGGACTATGAAGATGGAAAACTGGATTTCCAATATTGATTGGAATCTGTGGGAGGTAGTGAAGAAAGGAAACAGTCTAAAGAAAATGATTCCAGACAGGGATGGGAAGTTTATCATGGCTCCTCCCAAAACTGCTGAAGAGGTACTGGCTATGCAGAGAGAGCACAAAGTAAAAACTATTCTGCTTCAAGCCATTCCTGAAGATCACCTTTGTGATTTTCACCATATGGATGATGCAAAGGACACATGGATGGCTCTCAAAGCAAGGTTCGGTGGAAATGAAGAATCGAAGAGAATGAGAAAGTCCATGCTGAGACAACAATTTCAAGACTTTAATATCTCCGAAGAAGAAGGTATCCACAAGGGATACGACAGGTTCCATAGGATTTTGAGTCAGCTAAACCAGCTGAATGCAAAACCCGATAATGATGATTGCAACTCAAAGTTCCTGCGATCTTTGCCTCCATCATGGTTACATGTAAGTATAACCCTCAAGGCTAAAGGCGGGTTGGACATGCTCACCTTTGATGAGCTGTACAACAGACTCAGAACTCTTGAACCTGATGTCAGAACTCCCTACCGTACATCTTCTTCTGGCCATGCAGCTTTTGTTGGGACATCTCACTCCAACATGATGGTACATGCTCCTAGTTCAAACTACTTTCCATCATCATCTTGCACTCCACTCCACCACATACCACTCGTCCAACTCCACCATGTTCTCAAACTAAAACTAGCAGTGTGATGGAGGATGTTCTTCATTCATTTGTTGCTGATTATGATACTCAGCAGTATCTTGCATATGAAGACTTTGATCAGCTGGACCCACTTGAAATGGAGGAGATGAAACTGAAAATGCAGGTGGCATTGCTGTCAGTGGATATCAAAAGGTTTGAAGAGAAGTCTGGAAGGAAGTTTGCTTTCAAGGGAAAGGAACCAGCTCGCTTTGACAGGAGAAAAGTCAAGTGTTTCTCTTGCCACCAGATGGGGCATTTCTCAAGGGAATGCAAAGACAGGAAGAGTGGAGATGGAGCTAACTACATTTCCTATCAGCAGAAACAGCAGGAAGCTGGAGCTTCTGCAGCTCTTCTCACCATGGATGAACAGGTCAACTGGACTGCACATGAACCTGTGAATGAGGAAGCTCATGATACTGATAAGCTTGGATTGCTGGCAAGGTGTACTTTGGATGAAAGGCATGATCAGTTTGCCTTGATGGGACTATCTCAGGTACACAACTGTATATTTGGTTGTAGTCTAAGATACAACGAACTTAAAGAAGAGTATGATGCTATGAAACCTAAATTCGATGAATGCTATGTTGAAAATGAAGCTCATAAACTAGCATTAAAAACAGTAGAAAGACAAAAGGTATGGTTTCAAAAGAATCAAATAGCTTATGAAGAAAAGATAAAAGTATTACAGTTTGATCTAGAAGTTGCAAATAATTACTTAAAACTGTCTGAGAAAGCTAAGGCTGAAGCTGTGTCTGAGAACCTAGAGCTTAAAGAAAAAGTAGCTGAGGAAATAGCTAGGAATAAACAATGGTTAATTTCAGGTGATAATCTGGCTAGAGAAATCTATAACAGTCAATCAGTAACCTCTGGCTTAGGTTTAGGCTTTCAAAAGTATGTAGGAGTCGAAGCTAGGTATGATGGTCGTAAATCAACACCAGCAGGGTTAGCTAACTTTGTAAAAGAAGGTAACTTGGATGCTGTCCCTGGACCTATTAGAGGTGAATTTATGCCCATAGACCTATCCATCACTGTTGACTTTGATGGATCACATCATCTATATGGCAAAAAGTCAAAAGACTTGCCAGATCCTGATACCTCATCTAATGACTTTGTCTCTTGCTCTGACAGTGACAATTCATCGGATCAAGGGTCTACCTCCTATGAAAGCTGTGATTCAAATGAGAAGTCTGACCTTTCCAAGCCCTCACCTGAGCCTACACCCAAGCCTGCACCCCAGTCTACTTACAAGCCTTCTAGGGAAGCTGCTGAGGAATCATCTTCCAAGACAGTTTCTTCTGAAGATTTATCTTTTAAAACTTTGCATAATCAGTATGTTAAAAACAATTCCTTGAATGTTTCTGATTTAAGTACTTCTGCATGTAATCAAACATCTCCCTATTTGAATAAATCTTCCAAGAAGAAGACATGTTTTGTATGTGGAAGTAAATTTCATTTAATTAAGGATTGTAATTTTTATGAGCAAAGATTGGGTGCATGTGTTCCTCAGCAGAAACATAAATCAAAGTGGACCAATGTTAATAATATTCCACCTTATGTCCCACAAGCAGCTAATACTGACTCTCATTGGAGAGGTTCAGTTGCCAGACCTCATGTGCAACCAACCAGCCCATTCTTTAATCATGGTTATTGGCCTACATATGTTGACTCTGTGTATATTGGGAAGGGATATGGGAGTACTGCTGTGAAGCCCTCAGCAGGTTGTTCTTGGACTATCAAGGGACCCAATCATCAATGGAGGACCAAGAACAATGGTGGATCCTATAGATCTTCATGTCCTAAACCTGTGATCCACAAGGCAGGTTCAAGTCAGTAATGACTTGAATCTCCTTTGATTTCTAACTGTATGTATATATTTTGTTGTTGTTTGTAGGATCATCCCCTTAAGCATAAAGATATTGGTATTGTTGATAGTGGCTGTTCCAGAAGCATGTCTGGGAACAGAGATATGATGCACAATTTTGTTCCTATAGAAGGAGGAGGCAATGTGACTTTTGGAGGAAGTTATGGGAGTATCACAGGGAAAGGCACCATAAGGGCACCTCATCTGGATTTTGAAAATGTGTACTATGTTAAGGAACTTCAGCATTTCAACTTGTTCTCCGTTTCACAAATCTGTGACACCAAGAACAAAGTACTCTTCTCTGAGAATGAATGTCTTGTGTTGTCTAAAGACTTCAAGCTCCCAGAAGAAACTTCAATTCTGCTGAAAGTTCCTCGAACTCACAATTTATACACATTTAATCTTAATGAAGTTCAACCTGGTGGTGACCTCACTTGTTTGGTGGCTAAAGCATCCCTAGATGAGTCTACTAAATGGCATAGGAGGATGTCTCATGTGAATTTCAAGACCATGAAAAAACTCTCAAAAATGGGTCTTGTTGAAGGTCTTCCCTCCAAAGTTTTCACCAATGATCATAATTGTGTTGCATGCAACAAAGGAAAACAACACAGAGCCTCCTACAAAGCTATCAATGCTATGAGCATCATTTCTGAACCTCTTCAGTTGCTCCACATGGATCTGTTTGGTCCAACTCAAGTCAGAAGCATTGATCATAAGTACTTCTGTTTGGTTATCACTGATGGCTATAGCAGATTTTGTTGGGTTTTCTTTCTCAGAACCAAAGATGAAACATCTCAAGTGCTGACTGAATTCATCACCCTCGTTGAAAATCAGTTGAACAAAAAGGTTAAGGGAATTCGGTGTGATAATGGGACAGAGTTCAAGAATGGTGTTCTTATAGAACTCTGTGGGTCAAAAGGTATAAAAAGGGACTACACTAATCCAAGAACCCCACAACAAAATGGGGTGGCAGAAAGAAAGAATAGGACCTTAATAGAGGCTGCAAGATCAATGCTTGCAGACTCTAAACTGCCCACTATGTTCTGGACTGAAGCTGTTGGCACAGCGTGCTATGTGCTTAACAGGGTCTCCATTACTAGACCTCAACTCAAAACACCATATGAACTTCTCTTTGGGAAGATTCCTGTCATTCACTACCTAAAACCTTTTGGTTGTCAAGTGACCATTCTAAACACCAGTGATCCGTTGGGAAAGTTTGATGAGAAGGCTGATGATGGTTATATTGTGGGTTATTCAGCTCATAGTAAGGCATACAGGGTGTACAATTTGCAAGCCAAGAAGATAGAGGAGACTTTGAACCTGAGATTTTTGGAAGATAAGCCTAATGTTCAAGGACAGGGTCATACGTGGTCTTTTGACCTTGACTACTTAACTGATTATTTGGGTTACACTAGACATCTAGCTAATCAAAATGCAGGTCCTCAAGTGTCTCCCACTAACAATGCAGGTACCTTGGATGATGACTCTGAAAATGAGTTTGAAGATGATGAACAACCCATACTTGTGCCTTCTTTCTCCCCTAACAATATTGCAGGTACCACCTCCAAGGATATTGCTAATTCGAGTGATGAAGATGAATCACATTATGCTGAGGACCTTGCTAGGCTTCAGACTCAAGAATTTGCAGCTAAGCTTGAAGCAGAGAAGCTGAATGGAGAGGTTGCTAATGAAGGAGTCAGTAGAAACCATGTTTCTGCTGAAGTTGACTCTGTCACACCTACCATCCCCAAATCCGCTGAAGGCTATGCTGTTTCTTCTCATGTTCCTTCTCAAGTGTCTTCAGACTTTGGAGAACCTTATACCCGCTTTCCAAGACCCTCAGATCTTGGAAATCATCAACCCAAAGCTGGCATCTTCACCTCACCTTCTTATGATACTGAGTTTGAAACAACTATCACTAATCTTGATTCATCCATTGAAGTCAACCCCACTGCTACTCAGAGGATCAATATTGCTCATCCTCAATCCAACATTATAGGTGATCTTCTGGCACCTGTTAGAACTCGAAGGGCTATAACTAGTCCTCAGTTTGGACAGATTGCATTTCTCTCTTATGTCTCCAATCAACAAAGAGACAATCACACAGACTTCAAGCATTGTCTGTTTGCTTGTTTTCTTTCTCAAGTGGAACCAACAAGTGTTTCTCAAGCTCTTAACGATTCAAGCTGGCTAGAAGCAATGCAAGAAGAGATGCAACAATTTCACAATCAGCAGGTTTGGATCTTGGTTCCACTCCCTGATGGCAAATATGCCATTGGGACAAAGTGGATTTTGAAGAATAAGAGAGATGCTCGGGGTGTTGTGATAAAAAACAAAGCAAGATTAGTGGCTCAAGGCTTCAGACAAGAGGAGGGGATTGATTATGATGAAGTGTTTGCACCTGTTGCTAGAGTTGAAGCCATTCGAATTTTTTTGGCTTATGCTTCTTACATGGGTTTCATGGTGTATCAGATGGATGTTAAAGGTGCTTTTCTGTATGGTGAGATTGAAGAGGAGGTTTATGTCACTCAACCCAAGGGATTTGAAGACCCAGATAACCCAAATCATGTTTACAAGGTTGACAAAGCTCTCTATGGTTTACATCAGGCACCTAGAGCTTGGTATGCTAGGGTCCTCCTTTCTGTGAAGCATGGCTATAGGAGAGGTGCTATTGATAAAACTCTGTTCCTAAAGAAGAATTACTCAGACATCATTCTTGTGCAAGTTTATGTGGATGACATTATTTTTGGATCCACAAACGAAGTTTGGTGCAGGGAATTTGAGGAACTAATGAAGGGAGAATTCCAGATGAGTGCTATGGGAGAACTTACTTTCTTTTTGGGTCTCCAAGTTCAGCAGAAACAAGATGGCATCTTTATCTGTCAAGATAAATATGTGAGGGACATTTTGAAGAAGTTTGGTATGGAAGGTGTTAGGACTGCCACAATACCTTATGAAGCTCCAAGACAAAAAGCAAATAATGAACCGATCTACCGTGAATGTTCATCTGTACAGGTCCATGATTGGTTCATTGATGTATCTAACAACTTCAAGACCTGATATTACTTTTGCTGTGTGAGTGTTTTTCTCGACATCAAGTCACTCCACTTGCTTCCCATCTCAATTCTGTCAAGAAGATCTTTAAGTACCTCAAAGGCCAACCTCTTTTAGGCCTTTGGTACCCAAAAGAATCTCCCTTCAAGTTGGAAGCATATAGTGACAGTGATTATGCTGGTGCCAATCTGGATAGAAGATCCACAACTGGAGGCTGCCAATTTCTTGGAAAGAGGTTGATTTCTTGGCAATGCAAGAAACAAACCATTGTGGCTACCTCAACTACTGAAGCAGAGTATGTTGCTGCTGCAAATTGCTGTGGACAGGTCCTTTGGATTCAAAACCAATTGCTGGACTATGGGTACAACTTCATGAACACAACAATTCATATAGATAATCAAAGTACCATCTGCATTGTCAAAAATCCAGTTTTTCACAGTCGAACAAAACACATTGAAATCAGGCACCACTTTATAAGAGATGCATATGAAAAACATTTGATAAAAGTGGCTAAGATTCATACGGATGATAATGTGGCAGATTTGTTAACGAAAGCTTTTGATGGACCAAGGTTTCAACACCTTGTGGTCCATATTGGAATGCTAAACCCTTGACTGTAAAGTTTAAGGGGAGGCATAGGCCTCAGGGGAGGCATATGCCTCAGGGGAGGATTTGTGCAAACTCTGCATAATTTTTGTGTATATTTTTGTGTGTTATTTTGTTTACTAACACTAACTTTCTAATAATTCTTTAGTTTGTTTGTCTTTGTGTTGTTCTTGTGTGTTTTTGTGTCTGTTTTGCAGTTGTCTGCATTGCATTTTGTCTATTCCATGATCAAGACCAAATTCATCAAGTGTGGTTCATTGTTTATCTATTCCATGATCAAGATCAAATTCATCAAGTGTGGTTCATTGGTATATGGTCAAGATAGCTAAAAGATTGTTGCTTGTTTCTTCTGAAATTAAAAGTACTGAAGCAAATAATTTGATTCCACTGAAGTTATAATACTGAAGAAAAGATATTGAAGTCAAATTGTTCTTTCATTCATTCAAGAAACAGTTTACAGCTTACAAAAGTCAACCTACTACAAATGCATCTTCAAGATACGAGCTATACACTTACGCTAATCCTAATCTAGTACATATCATCTATTCCAACATCTAAGTGAATGTTGGATATGCATTAGATGCTGGATATGCGTTTGTGGGTCTTGCAGAACCACCCATTCCGTCTATCTCGATGGCTGGTTATGCATGACCAATACGACGAAGATGCTAAGGACCAAAATGGAGAGGATGGCTTGATGAAAACGTTGATGATGACGATGACCACACATGATGATGGAGAAAAATAACGTCTCCTGTGTGCTTCATCTATGCATTTCAACCAAAATGCAATCCATCCATCCTCCTTAAGCCCTTCTCTTATACGATGTGTGTTGATGCACCAAAAGATGGCGCAGTGAGACCAAGATCCACCTCTCTATCTTTGGGGAGTGGAGGATTCCTGGCACGAGGCCTTTGTTGAGGCGAGGTGTGGAGATGGGAGTATGATGTTCCCTCCTTATAGGAGTCATCAGAATCATCAGCAGATTCACTTGGATTCACTACACTATTATCTTCTGAAGAAGGGAGAAAGGGTGATTTATTTGGTCGTGGATAAGGTTGAGGAAAGTAATATGGCCATGGGTTTGTATCACCACTTGATGATGATGAAGAGGATTTTGAAGAAGACGTTGTGAGATCTATGATCTCAGGTTTGGTATTCATGGTTCAATTTGGTTAATTGGGGTTTATTTTTGATCTAGGGTTTGTGGTAAATATTTGGGGATCTTTGATGAAGAGATGAGTATACATTGGGATCATTTTATAGACGGGTTCGAGGTTCAATGAGTATTAATGCGAGTGGGTGGCACAGTAACTCTAGAAACTTACCGAAGATATTCTCATCTTTGATGGTTTCTGCTGAAGTATATTACTTCAGCAGATTGACCGTATGTTTCTGCTGAAGCGTTATTTTGGGGTTTGATCAAAGATGAAATACACGTAAGTGACGGTCAACCAAACGGTCTATTTTCTTTGACTATATTTTGGGCAAAAAACTATCACTCCACCATCACTCTCTTCAGAACAAACCAATTCCCTCTCATCCTGCATCCACAAACACTCACCATTTCAAGAAACATAACCCTAAATCCCTCATGGCTCTTGAATTTAAAAATGATCACAACAAAGTTGCATTTCTGGGAAATGGTAAGGGATATGAATTGTACGAACCAATGGTGGAATTCCTGAAAAGGTCCAAGATTTGTTATGCTCTAACTCATTTTCCGAATGAGATATATGAATCACTGGTTACTCAGTTTTGGGAATCTGCGGAGAAGAGGAATGAGACAGAGATTAGGGCTGTGATTGATGGGACAGAGCACATTGTGACAGAGGACCTAATTAGGAGGAAGCTTCGCCTGGAAGATGCTGATGGAGAATTTCACTCTAATCAGGAAGAAGTGCTTACTGGGCTAAGAGCAATTGGCTATCGAGGTACAAGAACCGATGTGGCTAAAGAAGGAACTTTGCCCGAAGTGGAGGTTCCTGGTTCACACGCTGCTTCAATGCATAAGCAACAAGTCAGGAGGATGGGACCAGTTCTCTACCCAACTAGGATACGGTATTGTGTGTCTTTCCCAAGGGGTAACTTAAAATTTTTCTAAGTACATTTTTGAAAACATGGTTGAAAATCTTCAAAGGAAAAAGGCTAAGTTTTTAATGTACCCAAGGTTTCTGCAAATGATTTTAGACACTACTACACAAGCCCAATCCTTCTATCCCATAGGTGCTTTAACTGCTAAATTATTTGCATCCATGAGAACTAACTTTCAGGGGGAACATCATCCCTTACTTGCAGCCATGTTGCCCCAAGGCAATGAGGCTGCTGTGATGAGAGAGAATGTGGCTAATAATCCTCCTTCTTCACCTGTTGCTACTGATGGTAATCCATTGTTTAACTTTGATGAGGGCCCCTCGTCAACTGTTGAAGCAACTCATGTTGCTCCAGACCAGCCACCTTGTCCCAGTCCATCACCCACACAAGTTACTCATGTTGAGTCTGATCTTAATAGACTACCCACACCAAGTCCTGTTAGGGATCCTCTCAATGAAGATCTTCCTCACTTTGAGCATGACCATGATTCTACTGAAAGGTCCAATGACGCTCCCTTTACCACAGAGCAATCTGCTGGTGGAGCTGAGGACCACATTACACTCTCATCTGTCTACGCCTTGTCAACAGGTATGCTGCTGAGGTGTCTAGTCTGAAAAAGGAGCTTGCAGAGACCAAGTCGTCTCTTGATAGTAAGATTGAAGAACTGCATAATCAAGTCAAGGAATTAGAGGACAAACTTAAAGGGGGCTCCAAAAGGAAGCTTATGGTTTCTTCTGATGAAGAACAAGAAGTACCTCAGTTTGGATCTCTTGATATGTTGGCTGATGTGTCTCTCAATGATCCTTCATCATTGGTTGCTGCTTCCTCAAAGGAGAAGGAACCTGTTCTTTACAAAAGAAGAAAGATATCTTATTTAAGTAAGGTTTCTTCTGAAGCTTCACAAGAACCAGGTGATGACAAGGCTGAATCTACTGATATGCAAACGGAGGATGTATCGTTGGATCATGGTCAATCTTCATATGTTCAAGAACCAACAGGCCCTTCACCTTCAGCAGATCATTCTGATAATGTTGTCATAACCACTTCAGTTGATAATCTGCATCAACATGTTACTCCTACAGTTGACTTGGGTATTTCTTCTGAGGTTCCCTTCGTTGATGTAACTGAAGATGAGCATGCTAAGAAGCCTGATGATAAAGGGAAAGATGTAATAACGGAAGATGAGCTTGGTCCGCACTGTAAGTGAGGAGGAAAGACTAGGACAAGCAAGTAGATTGGCTGAGTTTGAAAAGTCAAAGAAAAGTGCATTATTGGCTCAACAACTTGAAACAGAGGACTTTTCATCTTTAACTCCTGAGAGAAGAAGAGAACTGGATGCAATGCGGGTTCAGATGCCTGCTGAACACTGGGATGTTCTAACTCAGCAAGTCATTTCAAGACCTTCTCTTGCTCAAAGAATACTAGGTGGAGATTTCCACAGTGACAATTATGTGGAGCAAACGATGGCTCAGGGAAGACAAAGGAAGCAAGAAGCTATTGCACAAAGGAGAGCCATCAAAGCTCAGAAGAACAAAGAGAAGCCTCCTACTAAATCTGAAATGAGAATGGTGGTGAAAAATCAATGCTCGATGTACAACTCTGGCTTGACAATGAAACAAGTCAAGGCTTTTCCTGATCATGTCCTGGTTCGCAAATATAAACAGATCATGGGGGACAAATCATCATCTTCAGCACCTTCTACCAACTTGAAAAGGATTGCTGGGATTAAAGTTGCTCAAGAAGTCAAAAGACTCAAGTCTGATGATGCTCCACCCAAGGAGACGTCTTCAGTCATTCCTGCTGAAGCAACTTCTGAAGTTGCTTCCTCTACTGACAAAGGTCCATCTGCTGAACCAGCTACCAATTCTCCTGAAGCACCGGATGTATCAGCTCTCACTTCATCTGTGACAATCGTTGACACGCAAGAAGACTCTAAATTTAAGGAAGCTGATCTCGCTGAAAGTAAAACAAAAGGGCGATAAAGATGCTTCACAGGATGAATGCACTTCGTGAAGGAGTTCCAACTAAGTCTCCCTCTACCTCTTCAAGTCTTACCACAAATGTTCAAACTGCAAATGCTCCCTCTGGAGAAATCTATAAGCCTGGTAGGAGGAAGAAGAGAATGGCCAAAAGATCTTCCTTGGATCTTGAAGCTGATGACTCAACTTTCATAATAGAGGGTTCTGCTGCTGATTTTCCTGAAGGAGATCAAAATGTGTTGGTCGATTGGAAACTGAAGGATGATGAGATGAATGTCATTCATCGAAGGGACTGCACTTCAATGGAATTCACCTTTCTGAAGGAAATTCTACACTTGGTAGACAGGGCAGATTTGCTTTCTCTGTACACTCGTGTTACCACCCATTACTGCAACAAAGAACCACAAGGTTCTCGGGATGTTTTACGGGAGATCTTCAAGTCCTGTTAAACTCTCATTCTCCCAATAGTAAAGCACATTCCATTTGGGAGAACTCACATCGGTGGAAGGTTGCGTCCTGGAGATTCTATCCTCTCCCTCGTGTGCATGTGCTTGAGACTAAGGGTGGAATCACTGTCTGTATGCTTGCTGAAAGAAAGTATCCATTGCCCAAGCGACTTATGGAAAGGATGCTTAGTCAGAAACTGGAGATTCCTCCAGAACCAGTGGGCAATGAAAGATTGTCTGCTTCAACATTGGTGGGTTTAATCAAGACTCAACTTCTACAACAGCAACAGGACTCATCCTCATCCTAATCATGGTACTTGGTACTCTCTGCACTACCTTGTTTTGTTACATTTAGTTTGTGTTATTTGTGTTATTTGTTATTTTCAATTTCTCGTGTTATTTCTCAAATTCTTAAAAAAAAAAAAAAAAAAAAAAAAAACTAACTTTTATGCAGGTTTGTTTGTTGTACAATCCTGATGGTTTTTAACTCACCAGATATACCTTGTGTATGTCAAAGAGTTGGCTAGTCCAAAGGGTACAGCTTTGGTAAAGACACAACAAATCTGTTGATAGCTATAATGGTTTGCTCAAAATCATAGGGTCTACAACCACCCATGCTTCACTGCTGAGGGTTGTATGGTCATCAATTCACCATGGTCTATTCCTTATTGGAATCCAAGAATTGGCTAGCCCACATGTATATGTCATGTGGTAAAGGCAACTGAATCCATATTTGGTTCTCAATTCACCAATACTAAGAATTGACTAGTCCCGAGCAAACGGCTACAGGTAAAGACAAGTCAAATCCGTTTATATGGTTGCTGGTTTGCCAATAAATCAGATGGTTATCAATGTACCATAGTGTTCGAACTCAAACATATGGCTACTCCAGTAGTGATGGCTATTGGTAAAGAGACCTCAAACCCATTATTTTCAATGATTCACCTCTCACAGGAGTTAACACACCTGGAAGTGATGAGAATAGTATGAAACTTATATGTTTTGATGTACATGATGTCATATGTTGCTGCAAAGATCTGGTGTATAACAGTTCAGTCATCATAGAGATGTTCTTCTTCTGAATCTTCTTGTGCGATGTTCGAATGCAATCCTCTTAATGAGAAGTTTTTGGGCTCAAGAATATGGACCTTCCTAGCTCAGAAGTATTTACAGAATGAGGAGGATATTGTTTGGAACTTTTCTCATAAGATGGTACAATCCTCAAAAGTATTAACGATCTATCAAGGAAACTGGAACTTAACCTAGTCAAATTCCAGTTTAGGAGAGGATTGTTGGGAATTACGGTAATCTATGGATCTGCAAGTATCTGCGAGAAGAAGAATGGATTCTGCTGAAGTTATACTTCAGCTGAAGTGTTAATGAAGAGATCGTGATTCTGCTGACAGTGCTAATCCACGTAGGAGAGATAAGCGTCGTATGTAGGCCGTATGCAGGAAAAGTCAGCGCCGTATGAAGTATAGGTTGGCGCCGTATTGGTTAGAGCTTACTCAGAATAAACAATATGATTAGTAAAACAATATGATTAGTTGCATGCTTGTCTAGATGCATGCGTTGTTTATGTTTGTATTAGGAGCATACGTTGAAAATGCTCGTGAGGCATTAGGGTTTCTTGCCTATAAAAGGAACCATAATAGTTTGTAAGAAGTAAGTGTTTTTTTTTTCTAAGTCTTTAAAGTATTGAAAAATCTCCGTAAACATAGAGTTTCATAATAAAAGATCCATAGAGGATCTAAGAGTTCTTAGTTATTATAACTTGTATTTTCATTCCGCTAAAGAATACGAGTTGTAGAGATCTTCTATTAGTTTGCTTGTGATTACATAGGCAACACTAACGATCTCCGAGTGCTTAAGATCTATCAAGGTCTTTGTGTTTTCAACAGGACTTAAGATCCAACAAGTCCAAAGCTTTTGCCAATTTCACGGAAGGCCGGGTGACGATGCCAACAAGCATCTCGACAAATTTCTCACCGTCACCCAAAGCATGAAGCAAAATGGGGTCTCCGATGACGCCCTTCGCTTATACCTCTTTCCTTATTCTTTGACACTTCATGCCACCACATGGTTTGATCGTCTTCCCAAGAACTCAATCCATAGTTTCGATGAAATGATCTCCAAATTCTTGGCGAAATACTTTCCACCATCGATGGTGACGAAACTACGGAATGAAATCAGTAATTTTCGGCAGCAACCCGATGAGTCCTTATTTGAGGCATGGGAACGCTATAAGCTTTCGATTGATCGATGTCCAAACCACAATATGTTGCTTGTCACCCAAATAGATACATTCTATAACGGGTTAACATTGAGACATCGTGACACAATCAATGCTGCTGCCGGTGGTACCTTTATGAAAAGGCGACCCGAAGAGTGCTATGATCTCATCGAAAACATGACTGCCCACCACAATTATTGGGATTCCTCAACCGAGAGGAGTGAGTCAATGAGATCTACCACTCTTCCATCTTCGGAATACACGACTCTCACCAAAAAGATCGAAGAAATATCCACTGCTGTACTTAAAATGAGTCTAAATAATAATCAACAAGTGAATGTGCGTGAACAAGGGTTGTGGAAACTTGTGGTGGTCCACATCCTTATTTCGAGTGTCCAGCCTCCGGTGGCTTCACTCAAGAGAGCGTATATGCCGCTTCGGGTTCCTACAATACGGGAGGTAATTCCTACCAACCGCAAGGAGACCGAAACCTTCTAAGCTATCGTTCTAACAATTACCTTGGACCACCCGGGTTCAATCAAAATCAGAACAATCAAAATGTGCAAAATAGAAATAATCAGTTTAATCAGAATCAGAATCGGAATTTTCAAAATCAAGGAAATTATAATCAAAACCGATTCCAAGCTCCGCAACAAAATGTTCAAGCTCCACCTCCTCAAGCTTCCATTGACATTGCTAATTACATCAAAAACAATGAAGCTAAGATGGTGTCCATGCAAAATCAAATTACCACTTTGAAGAATGATTTCACTTCTAAGCTTAGAGCTACTAGCAACAAAATTGATCAATCTCATAGCAAGATTGAAAGCATGATTGCTAGTCTCATGAGTCAAAAGAATCAAGCTTCAACTTCGGGAGCTCTTCCGAGTAATACCATTCCCAACCCAAAGGGAGAGCTGAATGCTATTGCTACTCGAGTGGTAAATCTTATGAGGGACCCTCGATGCCTAATCCTTCTCCGGTGAGGGATGTGGAACGAGAAACCGAGGAGCCAAAGGACAAGGTGCATATCTCAAGCCCACGAAGTACCGCACAAGTCCAACCTCCGGTTGTCCTACCTCCAATTCCGGAACCCGTTGTTCCGATGACCATTCCTAAGCCTTCACTTCCTTATCCTTCAAGGCTTAATGACCAAAAGCTCCGTGATAAAACTAGTCAACAAATGGAAAAGCTTATCCAAATCTTTCAAGATTTTCATTTCAAGATTAGTTTCGCGGACGCTCTTCTTCTTATGCCCAAGTTCGGTCCGACAATCAAAAATTTGTTGAATAACAAAGAAAAGATTTCCGAAATGGCCAAAACTTCATTAAACGAGAATTGTTCGGCGGTTATCCTCAAAAAGCTTCCCGAAAAGCTAGGAGACCCCGGAAAATTCCTAATCCCGTGTGATTTTCAAGGAATAGTTCCATGCTCCGCTTTGGCGATCTTGGCGGCTAGCATAACTTGATGCCACACTCCATGTGGAAGAAGCTTTCATTACCTCCGCTTACACCTACATGTATGATCCTCGAGCTTGCGGACCGTACAAGTTCTCGTCCGCTAGGTATAGCCGAGGATGTATTTGTGAAAGTAGGCAAGTTTCATTTCCCCGCCGACTTTGTTGTTGTCGAATTTGATGCCGATCCCCGAGTACCCCTCATCCTTGGGAGATGCTTCTTAAAAATGGGTCGGGCATTGATCGACGTTGATAAAGGGGAAATCACTTTGAGGGTAAACAAGGAAGCCGTTACTTTCAATCTAGATCAAGTTACGAGATACTCCCCCAATTATGAAGACACTTCCATCAATAAAATTGATGTCATTGACATTGTTTCGGAGGAGTATTCTCAAGAACTTCTTGGATTCTCGAGTGGCAATCCCACTTCGGTTGATCCCATCGTTGCTCGCTCTTCCCCTCCCCTCACTCCGTTTGAGGGAAGTGACTTTATCTTGGAAGAGATTGAAGCATACTTGTCTAGTGATTCGGTTTCATGGGAAATTGATCACGCTCCCATCGACATCAAGGGAGACATTCTTCTCATCGATAAAATGCTCAATGAAGATCCTTCCTCACTCCCTCCTTAAGAACTTCATAAAGAGGAAATCAAAACCATTGAAAAATCTAATGATCCTCCCGAGGTCGAGCTTAAGGACTTACCACCTCATCTTGAGTACGCATTTTTGGAGGGTGACAATAAATCACCCGTCATTATTGCTAAAGACTTGAGTGAGGATGAAAAAGCCGCTCTCATAAAGGTTTTGAAGTCACACAAGCGAGCCATCGCTTGGAAACTTTCCGACATCAAGGGTATTAACCCGGAATTTTGTACACACAAGATTCTTATGGAAGATGACTTCAAACCGGCGGTTCAACATCAAAGAAGAGTGAATCCTAAAATTCATGAGGTTATCAAACAAGAAGTCATAAAACTTCTCGATGCCGGATTGATTTACCCTATCTCGAATAGTCCTTGGGTGAGTCCCGTTCATTGTGTGCCCAAAAAGGGTGGCATAACCGTTGTTGAAAATGATGAAAACGAGTTGATTTCTACTCGATTGGTTACGGGATGGCGTGTTTGCATTGACTATCGAAAGTTAAATGAAGCCACCTGTAAAGACCACTTTCCTTTACCCTTCATGGACCAAATGCTTGAGAGATTAGCGGGAAATGAATACTATTGTTTTCTCGATGGTTTCTCGGGTTACTTCCAGATACCCATTGACCCACAAGATCAAGAAAAGACCACATTCACGTGTCCTTATGGAACATTTGCTTACCGACGCATGCCTTTTGGCTTGTGTAATGCTCTCAGTACGTTCCAAAGGTGTATGATGGCCATTTTTCATGACATGATCGAAAAGACTATGGAAGTCTTTATGGATGATTTTTCGGTCTTTGGGGATTCTTTCCCAACATGTCTCTCCCATTTGGACAAGATGCTTGAACGTTGTGAAAACACGAATCTTTGTCTAAATTGGGAGAAATGTCACTTTATGGTTAAAGAGGGAATTGTCCTCGGCCATAAAATTTCTAAGAACGGGATTGAAGTTGACAAAGCTAAAGTTGATGTCATTGCAAAGTTACCTCCTCCCACAACCGTCAAAGGAGTTAGAAGTTTCCTTGGTCATGCCGGATTTTATCGTCGTTTCATTCAAGACTTTTCAAAAATATCCCGGCCTATGACCCGACTTCTTGAAAAAGATACTCCTTTCATCTTCTCTAGTGAGTGCATTGAAGCTTTTCAAACTCTTAAAAAGAAGCTTACGGAAGCACCAATTCTAGTTGCCCCCGATTGGGAATTACCATTTGAACTTATGTGCGACGCAAGTGATTTCGCCATAGGTGCTGTCTTGGGGCAACGAAAATCAAAATATCTCCAGCCTATACATTATGCTAGCAAAACTTTGACCGAAACTCAAGCACATTACACTACGACGAAGAAAGAATTACTAGCCGTGGTGTATGCTTTCGAGAAGTTTCGGCCATACTTGATCTTGTCAAAAAGCATAGTGTATACGGATCACTCGGCCATCAAATATCTTTTTGCTAAGCAAGACGCAAGCCAGATTGCTCTCAGATGGGTTCTCCTCCTACAAGAATTTGATATCATCATCCGTGATAAAAAAGGAGCTGAGAACCTAGCGGCTGATCATCTTTCTCGTCTTGAAAATCCTCATCAAGGTGTGCTCGAGAAAAAGGAAATCAACGAAACGTTTCCTCTCGAGACACTTAATGTGGTATCTCATCGTAGAGATTCGAGTACCCCATGGTTTGCCGACTTTGCAAACTATCATGCAGGTAACTTTGTTGTGAAAGGGATGTCGTCCCAACAAAAGAACAAGTTTTTCAAAGATGTTAAGCATTACTTTTGGGACGACCCCTACTTGTTCAAAATCTGTGCGGATCAAGTCATCCGACAGTGTGTTCACGGCCAAGAAGCCGCTGAAATTCTCAAGGCTTGTCATAATGGACCCACGGAGGGACATCATGGCCCGAACTACACCGCCAAAAAGGTGTTTGACTCCGGTTTCTATTGGCCTACAATCTACAAAGATGCCCACGACCTCGTCAAATCTTGCGACGCTTGCCAACGTCATAGCAACATCTCTAAAAGAGATGAAATGCCTCAAAATGCCATTCAAGTGTGCGAGATCTTTGACGTGTGGGGCATTGAATTTTTGGGGCCGTTCCCGTCTTCTCGAGGGAACAAGTATATACTCGTGGCGGTCGATTATTTGTCCAAGTGGGTAGAGGCGAAAGCGCTACCCACCAACGACGCCCGAGTAGTTGTGAAATTCTTAAAGTCTCTCTTTGCCCATTTCGGAACTCCCCGTGCCATCATTAGTGATCGCGGTACGCACTTTTGCAACGATCAATTCGCAAAAGTGATGCTTAAGTACGGTGTCACTCACCGTCTCTCGACCGCGTATCACCCCCAAACTAGTGGGCAAGTGGAAGTTTCGAATCGTGGTTTGAAAAGAATCTTGGAGAGGACCGTAGGTGAAAACCGTGCCTCTTGGTCGGACAAACTTGAAGATGCACTTTGGGCCTTCCGTACCGTTTACAAAACACCCATCCGGGTGTACTCAGTACAAGCTTGTGTACGGTAAGGCGTGTCATCTCCCGATCGAGCTCGAGCACAAAGCCTATTGGGCCTTGAAGCATGTAAATTTTGACCTTAAGTCCGCGGGTGATCACTGGAAAGTTCAACTCAATGAATTAAATGAACTCCGTGATCAAGCCTCACGAAGAACTCGTTGATTTACAAGGAAAAGACAAAGAAGATCCATGACTCAAAGATCAAGAACCGCGTTTTCAACGTCGGTGGACCGAGTCCTTCTTTTCAATTCTAGATTGAAAATCTTCTCGGGGAAGCTTAAGACCCGTTGGACTGGTCCATTCACCGTTGCCAAAGTTTTTCCATATGGCACCGTCGAGTTATCTCAAACGGACGGGCCAAACTTCAAGGTGAATGGACATAGGTTGAAGCATTATTTTGGAGGGGACATACCATCCATGGTTGTACCGGATCTCCAAACCTTCCCATAGAACCAATGAATTCGGGGTCGAGTCAAGCTAGCGACTCGTGGTTAACCTCCAAAAACAGTAGGCATTCCATGGGTTTTCACCCATGTCTGATTCTCTCTATTTCTAACAACTAAGTGTGGGGGGGGAAACCTCACACGGCCTGTTTGCTTCTTGTGTGTTTGCTCATGTTTTCAGCAATCCCTTTTATCGTGATGATTGATGCGCCTGTTCAATCCACCGCCCAATATCGATCAATTTTGCTAACGTTTATCTGGGGATATATTTTTGAAAATCCTTTTTGTGTTAAATGACAGATTTCGTCCACACACTTGGTTAGTGGTATTACCTTTTTCCGTTCGATAGTATCGGCTTCGGCCGGGACTTTGAATATTGAGGGCAATATTCAATTCTAAGTGTGGGGGGGGAATTCTGAATTTTTGTCACATTTGTACCCTTTAGTCCCTAGTACCCCGTTTGACCCAAAATTTAAAAAATTTTGCACGAAAATAAAGTGTTAACACTTCGGTGTTGATAAAAGTTTAGTCTTGATTAGGTTAGAACAAAGGGAATCCCGACTCTGCTAGAGTGTTGATATAGCTACTTCTACTTGATTAGGCTAAGTTTTTACGAGTTGTGCAAATGAAAATGCTAAGCGTGGAGTAGTTGGTTCTCTTTAGAGCTTATATAAGTAATCTATGGCTTTTTCTCCCAGTAGCTCTTAATTGAACCTAATATAGTGTCGTTTTCAAACCTTTGAACATAAAAATCGTTTTGTTATGCAATAAAACTTTTAAGCGATTTTGATAAAGACTTAGAGTTCAACTTTTGTTTTAAATTTTGGGAAAGCATACTTTCTTAAAATCTGAATAAAATTGCAAAATGAAAGTATCGTAAAAGTGCTTGAATGATGCAAAAGTAAAATTGAAAGTCAAAAGTCAAAAAGGTGAAAAAAGTGAATGAAAAATGAAAAAAAAAATGTTGGTGAAATAAAAAAAGTTATGAATAAATGCGAAACTTGCTATTTTTCTCAAATTTAAATCGGGAGTTGAAACTGGAAAAAGTTCTGTCAAGGACGTAACAGCCCAGAAAACTTGGAGTTTTTCTACATTTTCGGAGGAGCGAGACCGTTTTAGTGTCAGGGGAAAACAACCTAAAATCTATCCCAAACCCACAAAAACCTATTTCACCATTTTCCCGATCCGATAATCTCCAAAACACTTTTTAAGCCAAAATCCTATTCTCGTTTTAAAAACCCAATTTGTAAAATCCTATTTTCTTAAAACCAATTTTATTTCAAAAAAAAAACAAAAACTTTATCCTTAAAACATTTTAATCCTTTTATAAAACCTTTTGACTTAAAACCTTATCACTCCAAGGCTTGTAATAAAACCCATCTCATTTTGAACCCCTGACTCCGACCACTTTTCCCTTTTAAAACCTAACCCATTCTATCCTTTCTCCTTCCTCCCTTGCATACCCAACCCAGTAAACCTAAAACCACTCCCACCCAAATATCTTATCCCGTAAAAAATCCCATTCACATCCTACTTTCGACCTCCTTTCTACCCCCATCCCTCCAAGCAGGAAAGTACGCTGCAAGAAGAGAGACAAAGGGGCCATGTCCACACCACCTTGGCAATCCCTTGCCTTCTCATTGGAGCTCAAGTGTTTTAATGGCTAAGATCAAAGGTGCTTCCCAATACATCTGGATGGTCAGGATTATGCTTGAGAAAGCACAAATCACCTCAGCTTTGTTTGCCTCTCCACGGAAGAAACACACCAAGGAGCATTATGAAGACTTGAAGACATTAGAAGCTTAGTATAAAATAGGGACACATGTAGCCATGAGTAGGAACACCTAGTTTTAGTTTTAAAAAAAATTGTTTTCTGTTTTTTTTAATTCAGTTGTACTAAGTTCTTTTTAATTAATGAAAATCCTTTTTACAATCTGTTCCAACTTTTGTTTATGTGCAGATAAGCACATATTTGCTTATTTGTTCAATCTTCATTTTAAGATATTCAAAGTAACAAATTCGATTTAGTAAAATCAGTTTTTTAGAAGAGAAAAAAAGGGGGCCAAGTCAGTTTCTTTTCTAAGTCACTTTAGAGTAAATTCACCTCAATCAAGGGTGTTTGTTTTATGCTTAAACGGTCAAGGATCATTTTAACCGTTTGACTTTTAGGTCAAACTTCAGTTTAGCTCGATATCATTTTTACAAGTTTGAGTCTAGTTTGAAAAGTTACGTGGGAATCAAGTAGAAAAAAAAAATGTGTTTTCTATGTCTTTTCTTTACATGCGAACAGCAGGCAGAAGTTTCTTGTTCTTGGCACTTTTCTGGCTTAGTTGAAGTCTAAAGTGGGTAAATTTGGTTTTTCTCAAATCCTTGTATCCATAACTTCATCTAGTTTTGATTGTTTTGCATCTCAATTATATCTAGCTTAGTCAAATTAAACATTGAAACCCATCATTTGTCTACTTTTCTGTGTTCTGCATCAGTCTCATATTGGCCAAATCAAGCTGTTATCAGCTTATTTTAAAACTGTCATTAGCTCTCTCTCACCCAATCAGTTTATTTGGAATTCTTTATACTAACTCTATTGTGCAACCTTTTTTGTTATCTTGGAAGCTTGTTTCTCAGCTTTAAAATAAGCTCAAAAAGCCACAGTGGGCTGTTTCAGATTGCACGTCACAAGCTCAGGTCACGCTCTTTTCATCATGGCTTATCAGTAGGTTGCTAGCTTATTTAGGAACTGTAAAAGCTTTTCGATAACATAGACTAGGTTCTTTAGGATTTAGCTTATTTTGTTTCCCATAGTGCTTATTTAGCCCCCTTGTTGCTTATTCTCGACATCTGTTAGCTTAGGAATCCTTGGACTAGCCAATTCAAACTTTGCTTATTCCCTCATTTAGGTAGCTAATTCAGTGTTAGCTTGTTAGAGTTACAGTGCTTATTGGATATCAAATAGGAGTGCTTATTTAAAAAGCTTTTCTTAGTTCTTTCTTTGTTTAAGTAAGCTGAAGGGGGTGTTTGGTTATGCTTTGTTCTCTGTTGAAATAAGCTGTTTCAAACAGCTTGTTTCAAGCTTTTCAAAGAGTTTGTTTAAAAAACCCTGTTTGATCTTATAAGTTAGTTTAAAAAGAAGATTTGAAAAAAATAATATTTGCAAAAACGTCCCTGTGGGATTCGAACCTGGGGTCTCCACAGTCCAAGCACCAACACACACCCTCCAAAACCAACGCCCTTGGGACTTTTCTCATTGGATTTTACACAAATAAATCATTTAAGGACAGTTGGCCATTTTAGCTATAAGCTCTTTTGAGCTTATTTACAGCTTATTTTCCCAAACAAGATACTGATTTCTCATTTTTCTTAGGTCCAGCTTTAATCAAAGTAGATTTTGTGATTTTTTTTTGGATTTTTCTCAAAATGTTTAGTATTTTTATTTAATTAATTAGATTAAATTAGTTTTTAATTCGTAGCAATTATTTTGAAAGTCGAAAAAATTCCCGGCTTTTTTCTAAAATTATTTTTAGTCAAATAGAACGTGGGAAAATTGTTTTCACACCCGTAGCCCTAAAATTGCAAAACCTTTACGTTTATGGCTTGGGTGTTTGCCGGGTTTTACGTTTTTTTTGTTTTAGCACCCTAGGACTTAGTTTAGCCTCGTTTTATCATTTCTTAGGCTTAGTAATAGCTAATTTGTAGTTTATTAGGTTTCCCTTGCCTTAATTACCTTCCCGTTAATTAATTTGTAGAAAACGTAATTCAAATCAAACAAATCATCAAAACCAATTCAAGTTATAAATCACGAAACTCAACGAATCCTTCCATTCACACCTCGTTGGGACACGACCCGGAAATCACTTTTCCGGTATCACTTTTATCACACCCGTAAGGTTTGGTACGTTAACCCTTTTCCTAAAAGGTTAATTTGTCGAATTTTACGGTTAATTTGATATATATTGATATTGTGTTTTTCACCACTCACAAACAAACGAATCAGTACAACATATAAGTATATGATTTAACGGATTCTCTTGACTGCAAGGTAAGAGACTAACGTTCTAATATAACTTGAACATATCTAATTCAAGAAATACTTGGTGTTGCAATTTACGTCATGTGAGAACTTGGCGAGATTGCAAACAACAAAGTAAATCTCTATGTGAAGTCAGACCTTGCATGGACATATTTGCAGTTTTCTAAATTAGACAAGTATTTAGAACATGTGTCAAAATGATATATAAGACTACTTCAAATTAAATATTTATGTATTATTATAATGACATAAATAAATGAGTAATCTACTACTTCAATTTGTATATTTATGAATTTTTTTTGAATGACATAAATAAATGAATAAATAATGTAATCATACATTATTGTGAAGTAAACAAATTAACTTGAAATTACTATTGAAACCAAGAGTTGTGTTCATAATTACTTCAGTTAAACATGTTTATGATTCACTATAAAGACGAAACATAAAGTCTTTTAAGACTTATAATAAAGTAAGACGTTAACTTGTTATGTTTTTTAATTAAGACATATACAAAAGTCATTGAGTTGATCAATGATTTATAAACTATAATGGGATTATAACAATTTATGTTTTCTTGATGAGACATGGATATGAAGTGACTTGGTTTAAAAGTACTTGTGATAAAGCATGCAATTGGCTTGGAAAGTCTATTATACCATTAAGTTGACTTAGCTGGTAAATAGGTAAGCCAAAAGGAATATGTTTATCTTATATATTGTTAGATTGTCTTACAATATTAATTCTAATGAATACCACAAGTTGATGGTATGTTCAGTTAGGAGAATCAAACTATATTTGATTTGTTTGATTCATGATAACCATAACTTCTTTCTTAAAAAGTAACAAGGTTAGAAATTGAGTATGGATTGAATATACTCATTATGACTCCAACCTAGAAGATTAATAAAACACCATTTTATTATGGAATGTGATCAATCACATTAAGTTTTAAAAGTGAAGATTCTGAATTTGTTAAACTACTTATGAATAGGTTATTAACAAACTTAAGTCAGGAATTATCAATGTGTATTTGTAATGTCCCAAAAAGAGAACAATGTAGTTTTGCTCTAAATTGCTAAGTATATATTACAAAAGGCAAGTGAGAGTTTTTTTTATCTTGAAAGATAAAATTACAAAATACATAATCTTCTAAAACACACTAGTAAATATCATGATGAGGTTAGACATGTAAATGATAGACCTCATGATGATGGTATTTTCATTCATAGATTCGCAAGGATATCTCGTATATTTGACTTATATGCCGGAGAAATTGAGTTGTGGATTATAGTAAACCTCGATAATCATTATGATGGATTACCAAATATTGAATTGGGTAAATTACTCATACTATGAATGTTAAAGATAATGTCCATAAAGATAATCAATTTTGTAAATTTGGTTTATCTTAATAGTTAGACTAGAGAATGGAAATGAGTTTCTTCAAAGAGATGAAAACCCTAGTGGTTTGAATTTCTATATAGAAATCATATGGACAATATTGTACATATTTTGCCTTATGAAAAGATTATTAATCATACTTAAGCAATTAATTGTGATTGAATATTCTTTTCTAGACACATTAAATATATAAAGATAATAATGGTCATAATTGTTTTCATTAATATGAAATATGACAATGGAATATCAAAACTCTTTCTTGAAAAATTACTTGAAAGGTACTGTAAGTAATTGAAAGGTTTTTGAATTCATATAATCTTGGTAGTGTAATGGCATAATTCATGAATGAATAAATGCATGCATCTATGAAATTATTCTTATGTTTAATTATTAAATCCTAGTTTCGATTTATAATTGAAATAAGAAAAATTTTAAGTATTCCTAAAGCTAGTGGGAGTATTATGTTAAGGTTTTAAATCTTATATGTTGTATAACATATGAGAAGTAACATTCCTTGTAAGCTAAATGTTAAGTCTTAGTTTGGAATAATACTTCACTTGTAAGATTTAAGAATTAAAACATACAACCTTGGAATATATGTTTATTATTAATAAACATGTGCGGTAAAATAAATGATTCTAATAAAACATGATATATCGTTTGGGAAATTGATAAATATCTTTTGACAAGATAGAGCATGAATAAAGTCTAAGTTTGACCTGTAGATTCATCATGTACATCATGTTGTGTATATTAAAATTGTTGTATCATTTCTTGAATAAGAAGTGATTTGACAACATTGATATCTAACTAAAGGTTATTAGATAACTTGTGTAATGAATATTCTAATAGACATTGAATTGCCCTAGATTCTATGGATGAACAATATGTCAAAAGTTGTGCAAATTGTCATCAGCTTCAAACTTGAAGGTTTGGAAGACATCAAACATTACACAATAAGATATTAAAGTTTACGGAGTTTTAATAAGCATATTGTTGTTTGTATACAATGATGCTAGTTTAATTGAGATGACACTCAATACTAGTCATGGTAGGATTTCATCCTTGTTAATAGCCATGTGAACTAGTTGTGCTAATAAGAGCACAATTGCATTATACATTAAAAGAATAAGAATACTTTAAACTTTAAAATGTTTGAAAGTTTAAATTGTCATAAATTGGTGATAGAGGATGTCACACACTTTATGAATTATTATGTGGATTGTTGAATGCACAAATACAAGGACTTCATTAATTGAATTCTTGAAATAAGTATTCTCAAAATTACGATAGATCAAGTTGGTTGATTTATGCCCTGTCAACAAGTATGATTGTCATTACTTGAGTCATAATTCATCAACTGGAATTTTCATGCATTGATCTATTTGGTATTTGGATAAAGGATGTTAAACAATTATTATAATAAATCAAATACTTGGTATGTTTGATTTTATAATATATTGTATCCTATATTTGCATGTTTAATCCGTGAATAAATTTATTTATTCTAAATCGTCATTTGTCAATTAATGATACTGAGTATCATTAACCAAGACAAATCCAGAGATATGGTAGAATGTACTTGAAAGTATATTGATGAGAATGCATACCATTTTCAGATGATATTCAATGAATTGAATATAGGACTTATCCCAACTACATAATTTACTTTATGGATATTGTTGTTAAGTAAACTATGAATATCCCTCCGACTTGAGATACCGATAAGTGTCATGAATGTAGTGCATTTCAGGGGCAACTTAACGCTATAATGAATGGTAGTCATAAGGGTTGTTTCCTCAAGTGTTGCAAAGTTCATGGTCTCGAGTCAAATAGAATTTGATCCTTCAAAGTTATTTGGAGTTTAATAATGCTGGGCCTCTCGTAGGGTTGACAAGATGTTTGCATGGCCATGCCCAAAGTTCTCCCCTCGAATATGTTCGTAAGATTTGGTAATCTTGCTCAACTCAATAACGAGAAACATAATGGTTGAATAAAGAATGACTTAACTCTTTATTTAACATGGTATTAGAAACAAAAGGATAATAATAATGAGAAATCATTAAAAGGTTTTCTAGGAGCCTTGCTCTAGTTGTACTAGAGGCATCGGTGTTCTAGACGCTAATCATGATCACTATTAAGATATGTCCAAGTGGAGTCAAGTGGTTTTATGGACAATAAATTAATAGACGCGGTGTTAGGATCGAACTCGAGACCACTCGGATTGCACACTTTACTTATGAGAATTAAAGTTAATAATTAAATATAAATGTTGTATTTATTTATTAATTAAACGAATCTAACGTTATGTAATTAAGTGTAATGGACTAACGGCCGTTAAATGTAATTGGAAAGGACTAGAATGCAAATCAATATTTGAAGGTTTCGAATACTGTGGGATACCCATCCGATCAAGCCACAAGGAAACCCAACCCATCTCCAACTCAACTTGTTCTCCAAGTTTTGCTAAGTATATACAAGGCTAGGGGTCTTGTGTTTTGCATCTCTTGTACTCATAACCTAAAACCAAAAAGTGTTTGTGTGTTTTTAGATTTGAAACCGATCAGACAACCCCTGGGTGTCGATCATCATCTTTTCCAAAACATAATTATTTTGTTTAATTAAAACTAGCATTACTTTAATTTTTATAATGCGGTGTACAAGAACGTGGTAATAACATACTTTTGTTATTATTCTTGGATTGAATTACAAAACGTAAGGGTAATTTATAATCTTATAAACCTCGATTAGGGTTCATCCTTATTGCTAGTTTGTGGATTTGATTCTTGTTCGGCTAGAATCAAGAAAGGTAATGCGATACTTTATTCTTTAGTTAATTAATTATTCATTATATGTTCCTATACGCTTCCAAGACTTGTTTTGATGTTTTGTGTTTTATTTTTGAATGTCATGTTATATAATTCCAACATCAACGTCACATCAGCTTTCTCTCTCGCCTCTCATTTTTTCACACCTTTCACCCGTAGTGGTCACTTTTCCCTCACTTTTCATGGCCATTTTCTTTTTATTTAAATACTTTTATTCATAAACAAAAAACGTAAATGTGAACGTAAACGTAAAGGTACGAAATAAAAAAACTTTTATTCATAGATTTAAAACATTACATAGACTTCGAATATTAAAAGTACTACATTTAAGACTGAAATTAAATATTACTTAGACAAGTGTTTGACCAACGGCACGGGTTTTGATAAGCGCCAGACGATTTGATGCTCTATAACTAGTCACACTTGTTTATCAAATCGCATTTATATCGCTCAAGTGTAAGCCTTCCCGTACCAATCGGAAATATCGATTTTCTTTGTTTTTCAACTATATTATGCAATATGATGCATGTATACATCATATTCACAATTTTTCTTTTTTCATCATTGTATGATTGGCTATTATAGCCCATTTCTTCTTCTAACAATCTCTCCATATCTTTTCCTGCCGATTCTTGCATTTCTTATACCTTAATCATTGTATTCATTATTAGATGGTTCCGGACCGTTTAACAAGTACAATCATAGTCCACAAGATAGTATCCCCAAAGTGTTGGGATACTAACATTATGTGTAACCATCGGCATAATATTGAAAGCTAATTAGGCTTATATGTTTGTATTAAGTGCAAGGTTTATGTAGTAAGCCCATGAGCCTATGCTTAGGGCCCAAACAATAAGGAAGGGACTAGAAGTATTTCCTAGCCCATTGCCTATAAATACTATGTAAACCCTCTTAGGAGGGTGTTGTTTCTTCTCATTTTATGCATAATCGTTTACTATCCTTGTGTGTGTGGTTCCCACCTATTCTCCTTTTCTCTTTCTATTTTACATCTAACATACTTGTGTGTTCTTAATGTGGTGACCTAAATTCGGTATCAATCGCCTACTAGTTGTTTGAAACGCTTTTGTTGAAGTATTTGCAAGTTACGATAAGTTTCTCCTCGCTCATCATAGTTTCTATGTGAACTTTGATTTTAGCACTCCAATCTTGAAGCTTGGAAAGTTTTAAGGTTACTATAGTGTTTAGAATCTTAGTTTTGGCAAAAAGTTTGAAACTTTACGTGTTTCTCAACGTTTTTCACTTGTTTCTTCATGTTCATCAAGTTTACCTAAGCACAAATTTCACTTTGTGTTCAAACTTTCTTTGTTATTTAAGTGCTATTGAATCTGCTTCATCAAAAGAATCAAGTGTACAACGCTTATAGCTTAAAAGTCGTTTTGGTCATTTCTGTGAGTTTACTTAATAAGGTTAAACCCTATTCTTCTGAGTAACTTAAACCCTATTTTACTTAATAACAAGACCCTAATCTAATGATAAGCTTTACTTAACAAGCAAGAGTTTACTTAATAAGGAATCTTAATAACAAGGAATTTTCTTCTCGTGACCCTGTGTTATTTAGACCCAAGTGCCCATTGCTTGATAAGCTTGTGAAACACTTCGACTTGTGGATATCTTTCTTACTGACAAGTTTGGAGATTTTGGTTTTTTTACCTATTCTTAATAATAAGGTCAATCCTACGCCAGTAAAGACTTTATGACTAAGATTATATCTTTTACTAATAAGGTTCCTTATTAATAAGCTTTTGATTTTACGACTAAGATTACTATGAGGTTTTGAAAAGTTTACGAAAAAGATCATCTTTCGAGTAAGAGGAGGTTTTACAACTAAGAACCAGCCATTTATAGTTACATCAACCTTACGACTAAGGAGTTTTACTAATAAGAATCACTATCAACAAATCACGCTTAATCATCTACAAAGATCCATCATCTACACAAGTTTCAAGATGTCACGTAACCATATTCCAACTACTTTCCTCACCAATATCCTCAACAACAACAACAATATCCTCAACAACAATTCCCCAAGAACAACCACAACAACAAGTTTATCTACCACATCAATATGCACAACCACAACTACACCAATTCCCCAAAAACTCTCCACAACAACCACAATTTTCAAACTACTTTCAATATCCCTTTTCACCTCAATATGCTATATACATCAAATCTAAGACACAGAAGGAACCTCATTGGTTTGCAATATGTGAGGCTATCAGAGGCCAAACAATCCATTCATGAAGTGGATCCCTTGATAGACCTCCAATGCCCAATTCTTTAAACTATGTTCAATGGGTTAGTCGTTCTTTAGGTTCTCGCGATCTTAAGAAACCTCATGGAAAAATATTTGAAGAAGGTCATTCTTAGGTCCTTTTTCAAATGCCTATTGTGACAATTCCTCAGGATCCAACGCTAATCCACCAAGAGCTAACACTACTTAATTATCCTTGAAGTCTCAACTAACTGCAGAGCGCATTCTTACCAAGAAGTTGATGAGCTCGCAATGGAATACATTCTTCTAATCCGGATTCTTCGCAGTTGTTGATGCTCGATAATCAAGAAAAGATATGGAACATGTTCACCTTTTAATGGAACGACCGAACTCAATCAGAATACATGGAATCAAAAACTTTACCTAGCCAATGAAAATGTTCATGATTGATCCGTGGAGTCATTAGAGTCATACTATCATTGGTTCACAAACATCATCAATGATTTAGACAGACACAACATAATTTTGCCCAGAATTGCAATCAACACAAAGTTTCTAGGTTGTCTTGGTCCGTGATTGGTATGTCAACATAACGCCGATCATGTATGTTTTAGTAGCGTTATGTGTGCTTTTGTATATGGTATTTGTGTAATTATAAGTGCTTAAACGCATCAAAGATGTTTGCCTAGTGTTTATAACCAAGTGCGTGGGAAACGGAAGGAAAGTGAAGAAATGTTCAACAATTAGAAGATTCCCGCTTCAAAGGAAGCTAAATCAGATTCTCAAGGACCTGACCATAGTGATTGAAGAACCAAGTTCTACAAGATTAAGAGAAGAAAAGATCAAGTTTTCAGAACTCAGAAATCCAACCGATCGGTTACAGTGTAACCGGATAGGCTGGAAATTGACCAAAACACCAAAATGACCATCACCAACCGTTCGGTCGCCACCCGCAACCGAACGGTTGGTCGTTTAGAAGACCAACCGATCGTTGGTCATATGACCGATCCGTTGGGAAGCTGCAACTCAAATCTTCATCACTAAGCTTCCCCTTTGCATCCAAACGATTCTAGGTCCTTCTCTTGGTGTATTGTAGTCCCTTCCTTACTCCTTGGAGGCCAAGTTCAACAATTAATACCCTAGGCTTTGGGATTAGTATAAATAGATACCATTTGTGAGCATATGAGACACACACTTCAAATATAAATCTCTCTACTCATCAAATAAAGCTTTAAGCTCTCAAAATTCATCCTTAGAAGTCCAGAGAAGTTTGGAGTTCCAGAAGTTCCACATTTGGAGGCCAAATCACAAAGAAGTCTACCCTAATAATTTGGGAATTATTACTTCACCATTTGTAATCTTATTCCAAGCATTGTAAGACTTTTAATCATGTTTTCTAATGTTCAAAGTTCTGAGTTTATGTTCATGTTTGCTATGAGTGGCTAGTTTCTTTATACACTTGCTTAAATGATGTTGATTATCATATGATTAGTTAGTGATTGTGTTAACATGTTTTAATTCAATTTCAATTTGATTCTAAGATCCAATTGTGCTAAAGTTTCATAGTGACATTTGTTAATCAAGTTTGGCTAATTGATAGTAATCGTTGAGGTCGAAAGAACTTATTGTTATTCAACTAGTCATAATCATTTTGTCTATCGATGATTGTTTTTACCCATTATTCTTGATTATACAAAGGAACTAAGGTGTGGTTGTAATAGAAACACTTTTTTGATTATCAAATTGGATTGGTTGGAAACATCTAAAAGGTCGTAAGATTAGTTGTTGAGAATCAATTGTAGCCTTTTGTCTATGATCGGTTGCCTTTTGTATTGACCATTTCTTAAGCAATTTGATAAACAAGTGGATGTTTTTGTGTTTAAGTTTATGTATGTAGACTTATGAAACTTGAATTGATCTTGAATTGATTGGTTAAACTTAATGCTTGTTTTTATGAACTAAAATCTTGACGAAGGTTTAACTTGTAAGAACAATAGATTAGTTCACCAACTAATTATCATAACCAACATGTTAAGAGGTTAACACAATCACATTAATCTATGATATGAAACTAGTTTAAGCAAGTGTAGTTTTTAATCATCTGAATTTCATTATATCTATTTGCTTTGTTATATGTTTTGGATAGACTCTGTTGATTCAAACTTGTGCTTAGATTCACTCAAATCAACGATCCCGACTTACCTTCATAATCTTGCTATAAGGGACGAGTATACTTGCTCGTATGTGTTATTGGTAATATTGGTAATTCACCTTTTATAAATTTAAAACTTGTACACACCCAACACATCAAGTTTTTGGCTGCCTTGGGATTTGATTTGTTTCAAACGAAGTTTTGAATTTCCCTCAATCGATTCAACCAAAATTTTTCTCTCAGAAACCTTAACCGGATCCGGTTGTCCTTAACCAATCGATTACTTATTTTACCCATTACCCAAGCTGGTCTAACCGATCGGTCGCAACCCGCAACCGATCCGGTTACCCAATCTGTCCCAGAAAAACTATTTTCGTTGTTTGTCCATGTGTTTAGATATTGCCTGGATTCTCTAGGACATTGTATGAATACTCGAGCAGTGGGAATAGAACCAATTACACCTCTTACCAACCCCGAACGTTTGATTCGAAGAAGAAGAAGAACACTTTTCATACCATTGGAAAATCATGTACCAAGAGTACCAAACCCACCATTTGATAACCTCGTAGAAGCCAAAGTTGTTTACAATCCTTTCACCAATTTGCCTTTTTCCATGGCGGACGATCAACCCATGTGGGGAACCAACCGAGCCGTAGCACCAACTCCCGGAAGTGCTATTGTTGCTATCAATCTTGGTGACAACTTCACCGTGAAAGGACATCACCTTTCTATGATCAAAGACCGTCAATTCGATGGCGCGTGCGCGGGTGATCCGCAAAGCACATTGCCGAATTCATCGAAATTTGCGGCATGTTCCGTTATGGCAACACCGATGTCAATGCCATCAAACTCAAACTTTTTCCGTCATCACTTCAGCGGAGATGCTAAAGTATGGTACAATGAATTAACCCCAGGAATCATCAATACTTGGGGGGAGATGAGGCAAGCTTTGTAAGGTTCCTTTCCACCTGCCATGTTTGATCGATTAATGGGAGAAATTCGTGCTTTCACCCAAAACCCAAACGAATCACTTGTCGAAGCTTGGCTTCGAATGAAAGATTTGCTTCGTAGTTGTCATGGACATGGACTATCCAAAGGAACCATTATCCAAATATTTTACCATGGATTAGATGAAATCTCTCAAGGCATCCTTGATGCTGGATGAATTTTTCTCTATAAGAACCCCAACGATGCACATCAATTGCTCGAAGATCGAGTACTTCTCAAACTTGATTGGTCCAAAGATTCCAAAACTAAACCTCTCCGAAAAACTGTTGCTTTTGTCGAAAGCACCGATGCTTCAAAACTCATGGAGAAAATGGAAGTGTTAACCTCGAAAATCGACTCGCAATACAAAGACATCAAAGATGAAATGAAAAAAATTCGAGACGGATGCAATAATTGTGGAGGAAATCATCCATCGTCCGAGTGCGACGATAAATCTATGGGTGGACCAAAGGAAGGAGAAGCGAGTTACGCTCAAGGAGGATACCGTGGAGGAGGATATCGTAGTAATTATTATGGTCGAAATTCTGGAAATTGGCAAGATCGCCGACCAAGGGATGACAACCGTGATTCTCAAACACGAACTAACGATCCACCACCACAAAACCCAGACAAAAAGATGGAAGAAACCGAATTCGAGAAAACCATAAGAGAATTCGTGGATGCTCAAAAATCTTCAAATGATTTTATCAAAAATCAATTTTTCAATCTCAAAGCCAAAGTTGAGCAAGGACAGAAAAATCATCAAGCATCTATCCAAGATCTTGAAAACAAGTTTGGCAGACTTTCTGACCAACATTCCTCTAGACCATCTGGTTCATTGCCAAGTAATACCCAATCCAACCTAAAACCATCAAATGATAAGACGTACCGTCCACCACAAACAAGAAATGAACATATCAATGTTGTCTTCACAAGAAGTGGTCTCGTGCACGATCCACCACAAAATCCTAATACTCCTGTCACCATTGATAGTGAGGATGAAACCGAGGAACCAAACACAACTCAAACCACCAAAAAGAAAAACATCCCATCCGTCAAGGCGTATACGCCAAAGATTCCTTATCCTCAACGCCTGAAGAAAGAAAAGATGGAAGAGCGTTACAAGAAGTTTATTTAAATAATCAAGGAGGTTAGACTCAATGTTCCTCTCGTTGATGTCATAGCCGGAATGCCCAATTACAGGAAATTTTTGAAAGAACTTCTTAATAACAAAAGCAAGCTTGAGCAAATATCAACTACTTTCCTTAACGAAGAATGCTCAGCTATTTTCCAAAACAAGATCCCACCAAAGCTCGGAGATCCTGGGAGCTTTCTTATTCCATGTACTTTCGGGAATAATGTTAAATGTGATGCTTTAGCCGATCTTGGCGCAAGTATCAATTTGATGCCTTATTCGCTGTATTCCAAGTTGTGCAACAATAGCCTGAAACCGACAAAGATGAGAATTCGATTAGCAAATCATTCCTATCAGTATCCTGTGGGTATTGCCGAAAATATGCTCGTCCAAGTCGGTAAATTCATTTTTCCCGTGGACTTTGTGATCTTGGAAATGGAAGAAGATAGTAAAGTTCCACTCATCTTAGGGAGACCTTTCCTAAATACCGCTGATGCAATCATCAAAGTAAAAGGAAAAGAACTCAACCTTGGAGTTGGGGAAGATCGAATCACTTTTCTAATCGATAAAGCTATGCGCTACCCACATTCCAGTGATGACACTTGTTTTAACATCGATATCATTGATGAAGTCACTGATGAAGAATTGGACGCATTACTTAACGAATCCGATCCATTCATGACTACTTCCAAAAAAATCAATGAAACAGACTTTGACAAAGAGTTTGATGATTTCATGAAAGTAGAATTCGAATGAGATAATTTAGAAGAAGAAGAAGTGGAGGAAGAGGAAGAAAATTTTGAAGAAATAACTTTCAATGACGAGATGCGAATTAAATCCTCTATCGAAGAACCACCCACAGTTCTCGAACTCAAACCTCTCCCAGATCATCTTGAATATGCTTACTTGGAGGAAAACTCACTTCTTCCCGTAGTCATATCTTCATTGCTCGAGGATAGTGAGAAAGAAAGTTTAGTTTCTGTCCTCAAAATCACAAACAAGCTTTCGCTTGGAAGACATCCGACATCCCAGGAATTAGTCCTAATTTTTGCAAACACAAAATCAATTTTGAAGAAGGGATTAAACCTGTGGTAGAACGTCAACGTCGACTCAATCCCAACATGAAAGAAGTTGTTAAAAAGGAAATCATAAAACTTCTCGATGCTGGAATCATTTACCCAATTGAGGATAGCCCTTGGGTTAGTCCTTTTCACTGTGTTCCCAAGAAAGGATGAATGACGGTTGTGACTAATGAACGAAATGAACTAGTTCCAACTAGAACTGTCACTGGTTGGTGCGTTTGTATTGACTATCGTAAGTTAAACAAAGCCACCAGAAAAGATCACTTTCCACTCCCGTTCATGGATCAAATGCTTGAAAGACTGGCAGGAAATAAATTCTTTTGTTTCCTCGACAGATTTTCAGGATATTTCCAAATTCCTATCGATCCTAACGATCAAGAAAAGACCACTTTCACTTGTCCTTTTGGAACCTACGCGTATCGGCGTATGCCTTTTGGTCTTTGCAATGCACCTGCAACTTTTCAAAGGTGTATGATCGCCATATTCCAAGACATGCTAGAAACCTCCATGGAAGTTTTCATGGATGACTTTTCAGTCTTCGGAGACTCATTTGAAGCTTGTCTTTCTAATCTCGATAAAATGCTCGAAAGATGCGAAGTTGCACATCTTGTCCTTAATTGGGAAAAATGTCACTTTATGGTAATCGAAGGAATTGTACTTGGCCACAAAATCTCCAGTGCAGGAATGGAGGTAGACAAAGCAAAGGTCGATGTTATCTCGAAACTTCCACCACCAACTAACGTCAAAGCCGTTAGAAGTTTTTTAGGACATGCTGGTTTTTACCGCCGATTTATCAAAGATTTTTCAAATATATCTCGTCCGATGACGAAACTTCTTGAGAAAGAATCTATCTTTGACATCAACGCTGATTGCATAAAAGCTTTCGAAACACTGAAATCTCAACTTACTAGTGCTCCGATCATGGTTTCACCTAATTGGTCAATACCCTTCGAACTTATGCGATGCAAGCGATTTTCTGTTGGAGCCGTCTTAGGCCAACGCGGAAGGAAAACACTTTCGCCTATATATTTTGCTAGCAAGACACGAATAGTGCTCAGCAGAATTATACCTGTTCACCGAAAAGGAATTACTGGCCGTCGTTTTCGCATTCGACAAATTCTGATCCTACCTTGTGCTCTCAAAAACATCGTTTTTACCCATCATTCAGTATCAAGTATCTGTTCACCAAGCAAGATGCTAAACCACGTCTTATTCGATGGATTTTGCTACTCCAAGAATTTGACATCGAAATCAAAGATAAGAAAGGAGCAGAAAATCTGGCTGCTGATCACTTATCTCGTCTAGAAAATCCCGATCTTGAGGAATTAAAAGAAGAGGAAATCGATGACTATTTTCCCGATGAAACTCTCATGACCATCGATGGAACTGACGATCCTTGGTTTTCTAACTTTGCGAACTACCTCTCGGGAGGAATTCTCATAAAAGGACTAACTCATGCTCAAAGAAGCAAATTCTTTTCGGAACTTAAATACTATTTTTGGGAAGAGCCATATCTTTTCAAAATGTGTCCTGACGGAATGATCCGAAGATGTGTTTCTGGTTCCAAAACCCGCAAGATTCTTGACGAATGTCATCATGGCCCAATTGGGGGACATTATGGTCCTTCCACCACAGCTAAAAAAGTTTTTGATGCTGGATTCTATTGGCCAACAATATTCAAAGAAGCACATACACTTGTTCAAAATTGTGACGCTTGCCAAAGAATCACCAATCTCTCTCGAAGAGATGAAATGCCATTAACAAGTATCCAAGTGTGTGAAATATTCGATATTTGGGGAATAGATTTCATGGGACCTTTTCCTAAATCCCACAAATTCGAATACATTCTCGTTGCTATAGATTATGTGTCCAAATGGGCAGAAGCTGAGGCTTTACCAACAAACGATGCTCGTGTCGTCGTTAATTTCCTCAAATAGCTTTTCGCTCGTTATGGAATTCCCAAGGCCTTGATAAGTTTATCGAGGAACTCATTTCTGTAACCAACAAATGGAGAAAACCATGAAAAGATATGGAGTTCATCACCGATTCACGACTGCCTATCATCCACAAACCAGTGATCAAGTTGAAAATACCAACAGAGCTCTCAAAAGAATACTAGAGAAAACAGTGAAGGACAATCCTTCGGTGTGGGCAAAGAAACTTGACGATGCTCTGTGGGCATTTCGTACGGCTTATAAAACTCCAATTGGCACAACTCCTTACAGACTCTTGTATGGAAAGACTAGTCATTTGTCGTTCGAAGTTGAACATCATGCTTATTGGGCTCTCAGAAACTGTAACACCGATCTCAAAATAGCTGGAGAAAAGAGATTCCTTCAATCGTACGAACTCGATGAATTAAGACTCCAAGCTTATGAAAATTCCAAACTGTATAAAGCTAGAACAAAAGCTTATCATGATAAAAAGCTACGAGTTCGAAAAGAATTCAAAGCCGGAGATAAAGTTCTGCTTTTCAACATGAAATTCAAATTCAAAGCTCCTAAATTACAACCAAAATGGTTTGGACCATATATCGTTAAACATGGATATCCATCCGGGTATGTCGAACTCTATGACAAACAGGGTGGAAGTTTCATTGTTAATGGGCACCGAATCAAGTTATATTACGACAAAGAGCAAACGAATGAAGTTTCACGGTTACAGCTTTCCCATGAAAATGAATTCGAAACTATCACCTTTGAAGCACCATTTCCAGGAAGAATCCCACAAATTGTTCCTTGGAAACCATCTGGTGAGTTCGTCTGGGACGATATTGAAGCTACGGTGAATAATTCATGTACATCCCGAACTTTTTAAAATGTTCAAGGTCGCTCTTGTGGCCAAATGAATTCGGAAGATTCGAGTCAGCCGATGACTGGTAATAAAACAAGCGCTTCTCGGGAGGCAACCCGTGTGTTTCAGATTTGATTTTCTGTGGTGACTCCCCAAAGTTTTAGCCTTTGGTTGAACTTAAGTGTGGGGGGTGCTTCCTTTTAATAAAACTTTTTGCTTGTTTATAAGATTTTATGCAGGTATTGGTTTCGCCATATGGACGCCAGGAATGAAGTAAAGAATTTTAAGCTGACAACTCATTGATATATCTGGTTTCATCTCTATTTTCCCTATTTATATGCTTTGAAGTTCGTTTTTCATTGAGGACAATGTCTAACTTAAGTGTGGGGGGGGGTGAATAGGAAAAATTAGAGTTTTCATGCTTAAATTTTAAATTTTGTTTGCCCTTGTGATCTAGTTGTTTTCACGCTTTTAGGATTATATATTAGAATAACTAGATCAATCCACTGGTAAAACTGGTAATATTTGAAACTTCGAGATGTGTTCCGTTTACTATTGCAATCCATTCTGGGATCGTTAAACATTTGCTAGCACATATTATACCCTTTTTCATAAATTGTGAGGATTTGAGCCTATTTCATATAAAGCATACATCTTTTATGCTTGAAATCTTTTTGCTATGAGTGTGCCGGTGATTTTATTTATTCTAGAACTTTTGCTTGTAAATCATTACCGACAGCAAAGTGGAGATCGCATTCGTGTGATATAAGTGAATTCGTGTGATAAAGAGGCACCTTAGGATTTAACCCAAATGGCCTTCCATTTTACATCTAATGATATATTAGCTATCCGCATTGGTTAGTTAACTACCCACATGGACCCATTTGTAGTACTCATTTTTAGCACTAGATACCCCTAGTTACACCCTCTGAGCCATCCTTTTCATTTTTGCTTCACCCAAAAAAAATGTGTTGAAAGTATGAAAATAATAGCCAATGTGCTATGATCAAAGAACAATTGTCATGGCAAAGCAAAAAGCTGTGGAAAGCGGAAAAGAAGAAATTGAAGCTATAATCATTTATTTGGTTCGTGGAATGTTTGGTAGCTAGCAACACGGGTGTTAGACTTGATTTCATTTTTATTTTAACACCAATTTCATATACATTCCCATGCCTTATCCATACCCTTAACCCTTAGCCTATCATTATAACCCGAATAAAAGTCCTCTTTAGATATTTTTACTTGGTGCTCACGCCACGTCGGTGGAGTTTTGTTTCTTGTACAAGCTTATGGTAATAATCTAATCATCACTGAGCAATATATTTTGTTCCTTTTTCGTGAGGTGTTTTGAAATGTTAATCATGCAAGAAAATCATTGGATATTGTCAAACATCTTGATGTTCCACCTTTAGAAAGCATAATTGATGAATCCTCTCTCGTATTTATACTTGGTTTATTTGCATCACATTCTTCATAATCACAATCTCGTGTCAGTGGATGTTTTTCCTAGATTTGCTTGAGGGCAAGCAAAGTTTAAGTGTGGGGGAATTTGATAACGCTCAGATTGTGCATGTTTTTAGTAGCGTTATGTGTGCTTTTATATATGTTATTTGGTTTTATTTGCGTAATTATAGTGCTTAAACGCATCGAAAGATGTTTGCCTAGTGTTTATAACCAAGTGCAGGGAAACGGAAGGAAAGTGAAGAAATGTTCAACAAATAGAAGATTCCCGTTTCAGTGAAGCTAAATCAGTATCTCAAGGACCTTTGAAGACCATAGTGATTGAAGAACCAAGTTCTACAAGATTAAGAGAAGAAAAGATCAAGTTTCCGTAACTCAGGAAATCCAACCGGATCGGTTACAGGTGTAATCGGATCGGTTGGAAATTGACCAGAAACACCCAAATGACCATCACCAACCGTTCGGTCGCCACCCGCAACCGAAACGGTTGGCCATTTTTGTAGAAGACCAACCGGATCGGTTGGTCATATGACCGATCCGGTTGAAGAAGCTGCAACTGCCAAATCTTCATCACTAAGCTTCCCTTTTGCATCCAAATGATTATAGGTCCTTCTCTTGGTGTATTGTAGTCCCTTCCTTACTCCTTGGAGGCCAAGTTCAGCAATTAATACCCTAGGCTTTGGAATTAGTATAAATAGAGACCATTTGTGAGCATATGAGACACACACTTCAAATATAAATCTCTCTACTCATCAAACAAAGCTTTAAGCTCTCAAAATTTGTCCTTAGAAGTCCAGGGAAGTTTGGAGTTCCAGAAGTTCCACATTTTGAGGCCAAATCACCAAGAAGTCTACTCTAATAATTTGGGAATCATTACTTCACCATTTGTAATCTTATTCCAAGCATTGTAAGACTTTTAATCATGTTTTCTAATGTTCAAATTTCCGAGTTTATGTTCATGTTTGCTATGAGTGGCTAGTTTCTTTATACACTTGCTTAAATGATGTTGATTATCATATGATTAGTTAGTGATTGTGTTAACATGTTTTAATTCAATTTCAAGTTGATTCTAAGATCCAATTGTGCTAAAGTTTCATAGTGACATTTATTAATCAAGTTTGGCTAATTGATAGTAATCGTTGAGGTCGAAAGAACTTATTGTTATTCAACTAGTCATAATCATTTTGTCTATGGATGATTGTTTTTACCCATTATTCTTGATTATACAAAGGAACTAAGGTGTGGTTGTAATAGAAACGCTTTTTGATTATCAAATTGGATTGGTTGGAAACATCTAAAAGGTCTTAAGATTAGTTGTTGAGAATCAATTGTAGCCTTTGGCCTATGATCGGTTACATTTTGTATTGACCATTTCTTAAGCAATTTGATGAAACAAGTGGATGTTTTTGTGTTTAAGTTTATGTATGTAGACTTATGAAACTTGAATTGATCTTGAATTGATTGGTTAGACTTAATGCTTGTTTTTATGAACTAAAATCTTGACGAAGGTTTAACTTGTAAGAACAATAGATTAGTTCACCAACTAATTATCATAACCAACATGTTAAGAGGTTAACACAATCACATTAATCTATGATATGAGACTAGTTTAAGCAAGTGTAGTTTTTAATCATCTGAATTTCATTATATCTATTTGCTTTGTTATATGTTTTGGATAGACTCTGTTGATTCAAACTTGTGCTTAGATTCACTCAAATCCCTACGAACGATCCCGACTTACCTTCATAATCTTGCTATAACGGACGAGTATACTTGCTCGTATGTGTTATTGGTAATATTGGTAATTCACCTTTTATAAATTTAAAACTTGTACACACCCAACACATCAGTCACATTCATACAACAAGCTAAGAACCTTCACAATGCAAAATACGGGTTGTTGTGTGATTATCTGAAGCACCATCAGAAGGAAGTGGACAAAGATCGAGCTCTCCATGGAATATATGCACCTTTACCTAATGCTAATTCACTTGCTTTGATTGCTCTATCTTTTGGACCACAATTTCCTCAATTTCCACAGCAACAGCAAGCCATCACTTACCCTCAACAGACACCATCTGCTCTGTAGGATCGTTTATTTTATGTTGTTTGATGATTCGGGTGGTCTAGGACTATGATTAAACAAGTAAACCATGGTTAGAGAGATGAAGAGAGGAGAGGGAATTCTAGAAAGAGAAATAAAATACAAAATGCAAGGTTAGCTTCACTAGTTCCAACCCTCTACCTTGGGAGGTAGAGGGTATTTATAGTTACAAACTAATACGACCTCCTGACGGCCTATGGATCAGGTATACAGTGGGTAAAGACCCGTCCTTCCTCCATGGTGTTACACTCAGCTAATAACTAACTAATAAACTACTAAATAACGATATGTCTACGAGCTAACATATGCTAGACTATAGATGGGGTGACCGACACTTCACAATGGAATTTCCAATTCCTAACAATCTCCCCCTAAGGGAGGTCACCCCATGATTTACATTTTGAATCCTAGCATTCTATTCTTGATTTCGTACTTGAGCTTGTAGACTTCAATTCTTCAAATTTTGCAATCTTTGTGCTTTAGTAGCGATTCTTCAAAGTCCGCATAGTTTTGTACTTTTAGTGGAGGCCTTTGAACTGATCCACATCTTGAAGATCTTTGAGCTTTCTTCGAGATCATCAGCCACAGTAAATCTCTGGATCACCCTTTGTTGTGTTGCCATCATGTGAAGTTGTGACTTTTGGACTGACATGCTCACACTTTCTGGATCATGACATCTTTTCATCAGAGTAGTGGAAGCTTTACTGGATCATGATATTTGCGGAAGCGTAGCAGAAGCATAGTAATATCAGAGCCAGGTTATGTACATATGCACAAGTTATGATTTCTTCAATTAAGTGTGGATGCTGTGAGCATGCGGCTTTGGATTGACTTCTCAATTCTGATCAGCTGCAACCGTCCAAATGTACCTGCAAACAACAGTTAGCAATAAAACACACGAAAGTGTCTTTGATCACTTTCGTTGAATTGAGGTATACGGCCCACGGTTCCCTGTTGATCAGTACAAGTACGCCTGTGATCAGTATAATTCAAGAATCTCCTGACGGTTTTCGCAATGTTCTAGCTGTTCTCAAACCGGAACGTCTCAAAGAAGACAACACGGAGTGAGTGAACCAGCAAATTGAGATTCACTGATTGATGAAAAATTGATTTGAAAAACAATCGCGTATTGCTTAGAAGAAAGAGTTTTGCAATACAACGAAGGTTTTATGAGAAAGACCAATTTTCAATCAAATATACCTTTTGTGTTTGAAAGAGAATACACATTCGATGTGCTAGAGAAAAGAAGTGATGTGCACATCGAACGGTTTTTCCAAAAGTATTTTTTTTTCAATCAGAGATACTTTTTGTGTTTGAAAATGAATGCACATTCGATGTGCTAGAGAAAAGAAGATTTGCACATCGAACGGTTTTTCCAAAAGTATTCATCAATTCATTTCCTGGACCAAGGTTGATTCAAGAATGAATCGCCCCATCATTTCTATCCAGTTGTCACAAGCTTGATCTTTTGCAAGATCTCACATGTCACCCACCAAGAGCTTGTTTGATGTTGGCTCTAGAAGGATTTCCATCTTCATCGTGAATACTTTACATATCACTCGGATGTTCTGGAAATACCACAAGGATAATGCGTAAGACTCTCAATATATACTTACTGTCCACATTGTGTGAAATAGCAAGTCTTCATTAATTTTGTGTTAATGAGATATTGAGGATGATCTCTTGGCTCTAGACTCAATTGTGCACTTTGGATCCTATTCCGGAGACTAGGGAGAGGGTCTCCTTCTTCAATATCAACAATCTCTAAGAGAAAGTAGATAGATTATGTAGGTTCCCTGTGAGAATGAAACAAGCCCTTTTAAGAGGAACTTGAGTAGCTTGGGAAGTTTAGTGCAGTGCGTCACTGGGTCCATGACGTCTTGTCTTCAATACCAGTGTTACCTTAGTAACCACCAGTAGCATATGTATTGAACCCGGTTACTGCCCTAAGGTTGAATTATTGGAGGGCTATTTCTTTTCACCCTTTTCACATTCAATTCTTTTTCATTCTTCAACCCCTTCAGTGCTTACCGAGACTTCATTACTAGAACCTTGTTGGGTTTTTTCCAGTCCTAGCTCTGTCTCAGTCGGTACTCTTCCCATATCTCACTTTTCTCCTTTTTTCATCATACCTAAGGACTTCTACACTAACTAGTTGATTATCCCTGGGTAGATCCCTCCGGCTCTGGCGGGATCATGGGAACAAATACCTAACCTAACCATCCTTATAACACCATGCATAAAGTAAATTTGGTCGGTCTTTTGGTATTGTTCTTTCCTTCTTGAAACCATTTGGAAAATCAATCAAGGTACTTGTGATATAATATCAAAGCATTTTGTACCTTAATTGTTTTGATCATTTAGAAATGCTCCCCCTCAACATGTGCATATGATTTTATAAATTGTTTAGTACATGGAGGCAAGAGTTCTTTTGAAATAAATTCTTGATCACAATTTCCATGGAAAAAGCCATTTGATTTTCTTTGGTAAATTCTCCCCCTCAATATGTGCATATGATATTTGAAATCATTTTATCACATAGAGGAAAGAGTTCTTTTAAAGTACATCCACGATCACAATAGCTATTAAGAAACCATTTAGAAAATCAATCAAGGTACTTTATGTTTAAACATAGAAATCTTTGTACCTTGAAAATTTATTTTCTTTTTGAAATGCTCCCCCTCAATATGTGCTTCGAGATTCGAAAGCGTTTAGCACATATAGGAGAGCAGTATGCACATTTGATTCAAAATGATCACCATTTATCAAATTTCATTATTAAATCACAAATTCCCCCCTGATCAAAAATATCAAACCCTTTGAGATTTTAGATCCCAAGTGATTTAATAAGGTTTAGAAAACATGGGAGAAAATGTGTCTGATTTAAAAGCTCTTCTAGTTTATGGTTAAATGCTCCTCCACAATCATGTGCATTATGTATTTCAAAATCGTTTGGCACATGAAGGAAGGAGTGCTTTAGAAACAAACACCCTTTTAAAACCGATTTGAGATTTAAATCACGATCTCTCCCCCGATCAAAAATTTCAAACCAATTGAGATTTTGGATCCCGATTGATTTAAATCATTTATAAAAATTTTGGGACAGATGTGGCATGATTTAATTTTGAAAAATGATGGATAAAGAACAGATTTTCGACTTTAAAGATTGTTAGTGTCAGGTATGATAGTTTTTAAGAGATCTTTAAGTAAAATAAAACAATTTCACAATAAAAAAAGAACAGAAAAAATTTCATTTTGAAAGATCTTTGAGTTTTAAAGAGAATCATACCATGACATAACATTAAATCTTTAGATCACCACTTATTTTGTACAAACCGGACTTTTATGAAGAAATATTGTTTGAAAATATTTTATTTTAAATCACTCTCCCCCTTAATCGATGACCGTAGTCGTTGATTGAGTGACTTAAGTTTTGATAAAATGAAGTCCGGTGATTTTTAAAATTTAGTCCAATTTATTTTCAAAACAATATTTTTCCATTTTCAAAACAATAGTTTCAACATTGTTTAAAAATGGTATCATCACTATTTATCCTGCATAAAGATACGTTAGGTGGTTGAGAAGCTTCTGTTGTTGTTGTAGGGCTGGAAGAAAACCGTCTGCAGATGCAGTGAGACCTCTTACGTTGCATGTTTTTATGCCAACTCTCCATAGATGTCAAATTAAGCTTCGTTTCTTCATTTGATGATGAATAAAACCACCTGCTAATGCAGTGAGACCTCTTACGTTGCATTTTTTTATGCCAACTCTCCATAGAAGTCAAATTAAGCTCCGTTTCTTCATTTGTCAACCTAAGATATAGTTACCCTTTCCTTTTGGCATCCAATCATCTTCAATTATAGGATCCGGATCGGGAATATTCTTATATACCAATATACCTGCATACGTTAGTGAACACACATACAGATATATGGTGGTCGACATCACCCAAACAGCAATCAACTAATAAAAGTCAATCCAACATATCAATCAGATCATATAAAGCATGGGAATAATGTGTTTATCAAACTCAAATCATCTAATCCTAACAATCATATCCTAGGCACCTAGTCCTTCAACGTAGGTTAACCTGTTTTACATTTAAGTATATAGGATAATTAGATAAGCTCGTTAGATGATATAGATTTGAAAAACATTCTCCCCCTCAATCAATGACTCATTTTTTGAAAAGTTTAAAAGCGCTGAAGTCATTGATTGAGTTTGAAAATTTTATCAAGACTCTGATTCTGATTAATTTTTCAAGCAACTCATTTACCACCATACTGTTAAAACAAATATTTTTCTTAAGAATTTTAGAAGGAAAAATATTTGAGTAGGAACAGCAGTCCTTCGACATACTTTCCTCAATTTGTTTTAGGATAAATGCACGAAATATTTGAAAATTGGTTTAGCACAGCACTTTCCTTTCTTGAATACGGGTTGCTATCTGAAATAATAGCAAACCATGGTTTAAGCACGGGTTACAGTCTGAAGTAACTGTAAGCCATATTTATAGACATGTTTTGGAAAAAGAATATTTACACCTTCTGCTCGAACTTCATCTATGGTCCCGTGCCATTATTGAATGAAATTTCTAAGACCGTAGATGTTATCGATACCAGAAGACATGTCTTGAGAAAAATAATATTTTTGGTATTTTTCAAATTTTCTGATTTTTGTTGGATTTATATTTTTCTATTTTCTTTTTATTGGTTTTATATTTTTGTATTTTGTTTTTCTGATAAATATATACAAAGATAGAGTTGATGATATAGTTTAAGAAGGATGATGATACGAGTACCGAGATAAGGATATCGAACAGCCCCGTTGTAGAAGATAGAAATCGTCATCTCTTAAACGTCCACCACCAAAGCTTCCGAGGCTCTTGAAATGAAGAAATTGAGCCTATAAGAATGTGAGACTTTGGCAGCTTCCCCCCAAACCGAAAATCGTTTAGCTGAGCAGATTCAAAGCTTTATTTCAAGCTTCCATTAGCCAGGTGCACAAAGAAGTACACCATTATCATCAATCTTGCTGCTCCTTTTAAGAATAATCACCGTGATTCTTCATTCGAGGTTATATCATCCAATAGAACAGCAACAACGTATCATCCCACATTTAAATAATCTTCTCAAATTCCATTTCCACTGAAGTCTGAAGCGATCCATACCAAAAAGTTGTCAAGCGACCACTTCCCCCAAGTAGATGAATTGATGCAGTCAGTCTCTTAGACTAGAGCTCACGAACCCGAATACACATATACCCGAAGATAGAGAAACTTATACCATCAAAGTAGAAGATTAAGTCCGATATCCAAAGAATAACCCCGATGTATACTTTTCTCTCCCCTGAAGAAAGTGTATGAAGCTCAAGAACCCGAAGTACCTGAATGCCCAAAGAGAGAATAACCGATAACCTTGAAGAAGCAAGCCGAATCACTGATTAAGCCCTCAAGTAAAGCAAAGTGAGCATCCCCAATGTACACAATCTCTCTCCCCTGATGATTGTGATAACATCAAAATCATCACACACTTGTGTACCTCTTTTATCTTCAGAAACTAACTCTTCCATCTCTTCCCCTACATAGTTGGAATAAGAACACTAAACGCCATGAGTCAAACCTTGAGTTTCTCTGCAGTAATGACAATAGTCTTCCCGGGATATCTTCAATCACTTAGAAGTATTAAGTTCATCAAGTTTACTCGCGTCTAGATGCTTGTCTCCTTCCCCCTTGCTGGTTTTGATACTTCAGAATCAACAAGATATTGTAAGCCCGTATACTAGAAATCTGTTGAGAAGAACACTTGAACTCTTGTGAGAATCAACTTGCTGAAGAATATGAGCAAGTCTAATTGGGATTGAATCTGATTACACTCTCCCCCAATTAGTGCTCTCCCCTAAACCGACAATCTTTTAATAATGAATGCTTGAGTTAAGAAAAAGTCTTAAGATCGTTAAATGCAACACGTCTTTAGTCTTCTAACATGTAGCAGAAAATGTAGAACCGACTGTAGACTCGACCTTCTTCATGATTGTCCGTTTGGGGAATAGAAAGTTAACATCTTCTTCTCACCACATGCATTTCTGTTAACTTGTATATAGCAAATCCCCATAAATCAAATCCCTCCCAATCAAACAAGAACCGAAAGATGTTCATCAAGGAAATCAGCCCCGTAACTGGAAGCACTTTGTCGTTAAACTCATCTGTCCATGAGAAGATGTCAACCAACGGCTCTTAGAAGAAACTACATGTAAAGATGACCCGATAAGAAGAAGCTCGGTTCTTACATGAGTTAGGAGCCGTATGACCATATATTCTCAAATATAACCTCAACATGTAGAATTATCATACTTCTTCTCCCCCTCAAGAATTGCATACGGAGATGCCATTCTTGATTAAACAAGTAAATATCTTTAAGATGTAGTCTCTTCCCACTTCTCCCTCTCAAAGGTTGCAAATGATGTCGCCATCATCATTATAATTGAGCAAGTGGAATAAGAGAACAATCAACGGTAGCCCCGTTCACTTGATAATTGAAAGCGCATTGAAAAAGCATGAAGCATGTTGATGAGAATGGTCATGATTGAGAAGATTTATCTTCTTCAGAAGATAAAGCGCACTGAAGCGTACACTTTTCTTTTCTTTAGAGAACGAGGCTTGAACTGTTGTGTTCAAACGTCATAAGAAGATTTCTCTTCTTTCAAAGATAAAGCGCATTGAAACGTACACTTTTCTTTCCTTTAGTGAACGAGGCTTGAACTGTTGTGTTCAAACGTCATAAATCTCTCTCTTTTCATTCTCTCTTGGCAAACTTGTTATCAATCCCATTATCATTCAGTAGGCTCTTTGTCGTGACAGCTGATGGAGAAAATCCAATATGATGAATTTGACCCTGAAGTAAACTAACCCGAACTCGTGACTTAAACTTGCACATATGTAATAAAGAGCGGTGCCGAGACTTCATCCTCCATTGAATCTCTAAGTACTCTATACTCTTCATCCAACCAACCAACAAGTATAAGACGTACATCACCTCTTGAAAATCCATAATTGAATGTGACACTGAGCACTACAACGTAACTCCTTAAAGTGATAGTTATTTTGTGGTGGTAAGAGCCCAATTCCCCCAAGTGGTAAAAGAAAAGGAAAGACACCCAACAATAACTAGATTTCCAAGTCTTCGTTTTTGATAATAAGCTCGAACAAGGATCTTGAAGAATCTTCATCCAACCATCCCCGATACCTTCAGATACTAAGTACACTCGCCCGTGATATTTCACTTCAACTTCAAATAAACAATACTGATTACGCCGTTATCACATCTTGTGTTTAAAAGCTCAAATCTAGTCTCCTTTGACGTTTTAAGTGAACTATGATAATGGTTTCATCCCGACCATGGTTAAAAGCACATAACCCCGTAAAACCATGTAATAACCAAACTGTCATGAAGTCAATCCAAACAAACACCCAATTCATGAAGTACACCCTCTTATCTCTTCTTCGAAGTAGAAACAGTAGCACCAGCATCAGATAAGATCCCGAAATACACTTTCCTTTCTCCAGGATGGTTCCATCATTACGGGATTTTACAATTCTTTGGTTTAAACCGAGAAATAGTTTCTTTCGCGGGATTTTACAAAACCAAGATTAAACCGTAAGATAGATCCGGAAATGCACTTTACAATTACCAGGATGTTTCCATTGTTACGGGATTTTAAAAGTCTATGATTTAAACCGAGAAATAGGTTCTTTCGCGGGATTTTACAAAATCAAGACAAAACCGTAAACAATATCAGCTTGAATGTTTTATGACAACTTTGGTTTCGGTGAATATCGTTTTTCGAGGAACATGCAGTGGTTCATTAGTGGTTCATTCTCCAAAATCAACAACATCATCAACAATTCTTTACCTATATGTAGACAACTTCACAAACCATACTAAGTCGAGTAGTATACACTACTTCCCCCTGAGATTGATCGTAAAACATCAAATTACACGATTCTCCCCCATGATGGTTTTGAACTTTCGGAAGCATCATTAACATGTACGACCATTTGCACGAAAAGTTCTTGTCATAAGCAAACATCTTGAAAGATCATGACTGACGTTGAAGATTCTTGAAAGATTTTGCTTAGACTGTGAAGTATCATTGACATTCAGTGGCATTGAATATATCATGAGAATTGTTGATCACATCTCAATCATTCAATCCATTGGTAAACACATCACTCACGTATTCTGACGACTATTGTAGTGACCACATGGAGAAGTAAACCCGATATACCGAACTTGATCATGAAGTAGAGTTCCCCAGATTTGTTACTTAAACTTGTACTAATCCTCATGAAAAAGAAACGGTGTACCCAATGTACAAAACCTCTTGACATATCCTCAACTGCGTGAGACACCGAAGTGATAGCTACGTTGTGGGTTAAGAGAGAAAGAATCACAACCGTAACTAAATAGCCAAGTCTTTATCATACTCAATAAATGCCCAAACAAGTCATCTTCGCGGAAGGGTAGACAGAAAGAAGACAAAAATAAGTAAACGCGCCCGGAAAACCTCACTTCAAAGCCAAATAAGAAATACCGTACAACAACCCCGTAGTCAACATTATTAATAAACACTTCAAGCCGTGACACAATAATCTTCGTGAAAAAGTATACACCAAAGTATCAGACCGTATGATACAACGAATCTCATCATCACACCAAATCTTAACATCAAAACTCATTATCAACATTCGTCGACAAATTTCTTCAAAAAATCTCATAAAATCACGTTATCACATCTCATCGCCAAATTACAAATCTCAGCTCATAAATGATCGTACACCATAAATTCAAATTCAAGAGCATGAAACAATATCCAGCGAATGCCCAGACCATAAATATATCCAATATCACAAATTACCACATAAAAACGACCTGAGTCTATCATTATCAACCTCAACATCAAACATCCAATTTACTTGAGTCCATAAAAATATTATTGGTCCAAGCACATTACACCTTACGATCCATCAAGACAATATACCATTCAGATTTTTAGGCCCATTACTCATGTTAGAAAACAAGTTTAAGTTTCGGCCTATTAACAAAGTGTACAACCACTTTTGAAAATATTGATCCAACAGATATACAGGCTGAGGTCCAAAAAATCACATACCACGGCCCATCAAACCATCACATGTTTCGGTTGCCCTAATTATAGGGATATAAAGACTGCACCATATCTCACATACATCATTTGCAACCCTAAATAATCTCACACATTAACCCTAGTGACAAAAAATAGCCGCCCCCATCAGTTGTTTGTCTTCTCACAATAATCGCCTCTGTCCTCACATTATCCTAATCTCATGAAACCCTTAACTCTTTCCAACTATTATCCATCTGCCACTTCTCAAATAATTTGACCATCACCACTCAATCACAATCCGAGCACCACAGGGATGGCTTGAGCAAAGGTTTTAATTTCGGTATCAAGATCATTCAATGTGATTACGGGTAGGTTTCAATTTATTTTGGACACGCACTGATTTAATTTTGATGTATTAACAATTTAGTGTTTAATTCATATGCATTTATTTCCAACAACGAATCATAGAAAAACAGAAATAACTTTCTAGTTATCTTCTTCATCTTTAGATTCGGATACAAAACTAGAAGACATATCTTCAAAATAATTAGTGATGAGTGGGTTCCATGGGATAGACCCTTGATTGTCTTGATTATACTTTGAATAGACACGAACCACATCTAAGATTAGTGATTGAACTTTTCGTTTTAGTCCTTTTGGTTTATCGATTAGAGTCAACAAACTAAACAGAAAAGTTTCTAACACCCATGTTAGAAAACTTTCGATAATGTTTCGGATATTATCACAAGATTGATCGATGATGAAAACATTCTGAGATCACTTAACTTTTTCATTATGTTTGAGACTAGATATGTATTTAGATGATGTATATGGTTGATGATATTGATATGTGATTTCTTATTGATGTGGTTGACATAGGATGAGGATGTTAGTATAAAAGGTTGAATGATGTTTATTGATGTGCATAGTTTGATAAAGTCTTGATGATGAGGTATTGAATGAGATCTAATGAGTAGTGTTAGTCTTGGTTTAACCAGAAAGTCTTGATACTTGGTTGATCAGTTGTGAATTTAGGATATGATTGTTTTGATCATGTTGCTTTAATACTTGTTGAGATTTTGTTAACTGTTGTGGATAGTTTGATGTATGTTGAAGTAGTTAATCTTCAAATCGCTTTACATGTCCTTTTACTGTCCAACTCGCACCATTCTTTGAAACTGATTTTTCAAACAGATTTCAAAATTAATAAGACAAGTCGCTTCATGCCTTAGTCACACAAACCGCATACCCCTTTGTCACACAACTCATCAGTTTTGAAAACTAACAAAACCCATCATATTCAAGTCATTAAAGCGCTTTCAATTTTAACAAGTCGCTTCATTTTAGTTTCCTCTCAAACCGCATCTTTTAAAAAAAAAGACAAGTCGCTTTTGATCTGGTCAACGCAGATTATAATAACAAATCGCTTTCAAAAAAGCAACTTTAGACAAATCGCTACTTGACATTAACAGACAAATCGCTTAAGGTGCAATGAATCTGGAAAAGTCGCTTTCAATAAAGGACCACAAATCGCTGCATAAGAAACAAACCTCAAACCGCCTACAAGAAGTCAAAACTGCAAACCAATAAATCTTTTATGATGATAACAGGACTGACAAACTGCTTTCAAAAACAGATTCTTAGAGTAATAAAATGAGCAGATTCAAACATCAAAACAGGTTATAACGACTTCAAAAAAAACCAACAGTTTTAAAATCAACTTAAAATTCAGATTAAGCTTTTAGTACCATATTCGACCACTCCTTAAAAGTGCTTAAAATGAAGATCAATCTGCTTAAAAAACTGCTTAGTATTAACCAAACATCATCAAACAACATCAACACATATCAAAACATCACCAAACTACAACAAACCGCATCAAAACCGCACTAAGAACCGTACAAACCGTATACTCAAATGAGTGCAAAAACCATACGAATCATCAATAACAACACAACCTTGGCTCTGATACCAATTGTAAGATCGTTTATTTTATGTTGTTTGATGATTCGGGTGGTCTAGGACTATGATTAAACAAGTAAGCCATGGTTAGAGAGATGAAGAGAGGAGAGGGAATTCTAGAGAGAAAAATAAAACACAAAATGCAAGGTTAGCTTCACTAGTTCCAACCCTCTACCTTGGGAGGTAGAGGGTATTTATAGTTACAAACTAATACGACCTCCTGACGGCCTGTGGATCAGGTATACAGTGGGTAAAGACCCGTCCTTCCTCCACGGTGTTACACTAAGCTAAACTAAGCTAATAACTAACTAATAAACTACTAAATAACGATATGTCTACGAGCTAACATATGCTAGACTATAGATGGGGTGACCGACACTTCACAATGGAATTTACAATTCCTAACATGCTCAGATCACTCCATTTGATCCCTCACACCAATTAAATGATACTCAACTGGTTCCTTACAACAACAACTCAAATTCAGCACTTTACAGCGAAACCCAAAATGATGATGAAGAAGCGTTCAACACGTTGAATCAGGGATTTCCACTAATTGCTCGTGCCTTCGGGAGATTTGCAAACAAATCCAACAATCGTCTTCGTACATCATCGAATACAAGGAATCAAGCTGTTGTTCATAATGGAAGGGTTGAAGTTCATAACAGAAACAATGGACATCCGATGGGAAATGATAGCTACATGGGTAGTGGACTTGGGTATAATGCTTCTAGAAGGAACAACATGGCTGCTCCTCAACAAAGGGTTCAGATTATTGAGCAAGGGAATGTTCAAAATGGGAATACGGGTCTTCGATGCTATAACTACAATGAAAAGGGTCATCTGGCTAATGCATGTCCAAAACCAAGAACCAGAGGAAGTGCTTATCACAAGGAGGCTTTACTCTTGGCTCTTAAGGATGAAGCTGGTGGAACTCTTATAGACAAAGAACAGAGCTTCATGGCCTATGCAGAATTCGATGATGATATAGAGGACTTGCAAGCTAACGCAGCTGTGATGTTAATGGCAAACATGCAAGAACTTCACATGAGTGATACATGCCCAGTTTATGATACTGATGGCTTGTCTTAGGTACTGGATCCTAATATGTGCTTCATACATGATCTGATATCCTCGCCTGCATCTGCATCCGACAAAGAGCAAAGTGTTCAACATGAGCCATCAACATCTCATCAAGACGATAATTAAGTTGACCTCGTGATTACATTTAATGATCAAGTTGACCCTATGGTTACATTTGTTGATCAAGTTGACCCCGTGGTTACATTTGATGATCCCACTGATGAATATGTTGCTACTCACGTTGAACACGTTGAAACTTTGTCTTATCCGGATCTATAGCGCATGACCTTACTTATGACCACCCAATCTCAAGTTGAGAAATGCAATGAAATAAATGGAAATCTTAGAGAAAAAGTTGCACTATTGACTAAGGATCTTGAATGCTATATGAAACAACTTGAAAATTTTGAAACAAAACAAAAACGTGAACACAGTTTTGAAGTCGCTTTTCAAAATTCGTATCTAAAAGAACAAGATTTAGAAAGACAGATACGTAAACTAGTCGCTTCCAAAAATGATTTGATTTCTCAAATGGAACAACAAAAATTTAAACACAAACAACAAGTTGACACTCTCACTTTGGAAATTCAAACAACCAAGCTTGAGTTGTCCTTGATATCAACCTTTTGAGGGGTCAAATAGTCAATTATAATAAAGAAAATACCAAATACGAATATAGCGCGAGAGAGAATTGCAAACCAACCGTTTTGGAAAAAGATCGATAAGCAAAACCAACGAATACTCGATAAGTGATACCGGGCAAGTGATTACCCGGGTCGTTTCCCAACGAGGTGTGAATTGACGGTGACGTTTGAGGTTTGTTATTAAAATGCTTGAATGGATCGGGAATTTTTGTTTTTGATTACGTTATTCTACAAATTAACTAAAGGGGAAGTAATTAAGGCTATGGGAACAAAGTAAATGATTAATTAACTACTACTAGGCATACGGAACAATAAAATTAAGTTACACTAAGTCCTAGAGTGATAATATGCAAAAGCGTGAAAACCCAGGGCTAATCCCAGGAGCCTCAAAAAGTGAAAATGATGCAATTTAAGGCCTAAGGGTGTGAAACTAATTTTCCTACGTTCTAAACGACTAAAAATAATTTTAGGAAAAAGCCGGGTATTTTTCGACTTTTAAATTATTTATTATGATTTAAAAACTATTTTAATCTACTTTAATTATTAAAAATACTAAATGATTTTGGAAAAATCTGAAATTTTTACTAAAAATACTTGAAGTTATACTGGTTTTAAGAAAAATAAAAAATGGTACACTACTATACGAAATAAGCAATTAAAAAGCTAAAATAAGCTAATAAGCTTATTACTCTGAAATGATAGTTAAATATTAACTAGTGCAATATAAAACACGAAAAGACCCTAGAGGCGGTTGGTGTTAGCGTGGTGTTGTGTGTTTGAGCAAGAGGTCAGGGGGTCGAATCCCACCCCTGCACCTTTTTGCAAAATTATTTTTTTTTTAACTTTTTCTTTTTGCAACTTATAGATAAGACCAAATAAGCACTTTTTTGTAAAAAACTTTTTTACCAAACCTAAGGAATAAGCGGTTTGAAAGCTGCTTATTCACAATTAACAAAAGCAAAAAAACAAACACCCTTTAGCAGTTTTAAGCACAAAAGAAAAGACAATATAAGCACTAAATAAGCATAAAATAAGCTAAAAACTGGTACACCTAATCTATGCCACCTAATAAGCACTAAGGTATACTAAATAAGCTAAAATGGGATACCTAAATAAGCTAAAAATGGGCTGCAATGGGACTGCTGTTATGGACAGAAACAGTCAACAGGGGGGCAAGTTTTGGCTTGAAATTAAGCTACTTGATCTAATCTTAATCCTAAAAGGGGACCTAATCATGCAACTAGGGGTGGGGGGTTACCTAAAAATCTATTTGGGATCCTATGAAAAGCTTAGGATAGCTTATAAATAAGCTATGAACTAGCTGCTATGGGACTGCATTAACAGTTAATGAAATGGGTTTGGGACAGAATTTTAAGGCAATTTTAAGCTAAGTAATATGATCCTAAGTGCAAAATAAGTAAATACAATTGAAGAAGGGTATGTAGAGATGTAAGAAAAATGATTTGGACAGGGTTTTGACCACAAATAAGCTGGGAAAAGGGGGGCTGCAACAGCAGCTGCTGTTGCAGTTTTGTGTGCAAAACAGTGAGACAGATGAGCTTTTTTGTGTTATCAAAAACTTGACCAAACTTGTAAACTCAGTGTAACCATTCAAAACTCACTAACAAAACTTAAAAGGACTTTGACTTGTAAAGTCAAAACGGGTATAAACCAGTTTTTTTGACCTTAAATAAGCTTGAACCAAACACCCCTGTACAGGGCAGAAATTGATTTTTAGAAACTGAGAAGGTTTTAAAAACTGGTTTTAATCACTAACAAGGACTTCAAAATGAGTTTCGCACAATGAACAACAAATCTCAACTGCATAAACTGAAATGGGAAAAAAACTGAAAGGTAATTTGCATTAAAATTAAAAATTACAAGGAAACTTAAATGACAATTAAAGTAAATGACAAATAAATTAAATTGGTACTAGAACTCAACAATTCTAGACAGTTTGTACAATTCTGCCTACATTCCTATTTATACTAAGATATGAAAGAGTCTTACATTATTGCGTGAGTGGGAATGAGACTTGTACAACTTTGTGCTTCTTTGGAGTTCTCACAGCCATTGATTTCATCTTGGGCACCAAGGGTACAATCTGAGCCATCCATTCTTGAAAACCAATGGGTGTTTGTGGGATTGCCAAGGTGGCATCTCACCCATGTGGGTGTGGGGTTTGCTGAGCTGGGGACCAGGTGAGAGTGAAAGGGGAAGAAGAAGACAAGGATGGTGTGGATGAGAGGGAATAAGTTTGGGCGCCAATTTGGTGGTTTCTGGGTTGGGATTATTTCTGTTTTGGGTAAGAAGAAGGTGGGGTTGGGTAATATATTTGGGATAAATGGTTATAAAAGGGTAAAGTTTATTAGTTTGTGAAAATGTTTTAAAGAAAAAAAAGTAAAATTGGTTTTAAATAAAAATGTTTTTTATATAATTGTTTTTAAAAATAAAAATTGGTTTTAAATAAAAATATTTGTTTTAATTAAAAACGTTTTAAGTTTGGTTTCGGGTTCAAGGGTGATTTGGTTAATTGGGTTTAGGGTTCGGTTTTGAATCTGATTCCCCAAGCTCACTCCCGAATATGTATCCCGGGCTCTGAAAATGTAGAAATTCATCTTCCGGTTCCGTCAGCAAGCACGTTTTCCATTCCAGCTCAATTACATCCGTTTTGCCTGTTTTCGATCCTTTGTACCTGAAATACATAAAAACACACTCCAAGGATATCTGCAGCATAATTGGTTATATTTCAGTGTTTTTAGACATTTTTGTGGGCTTAGATGGGTAAAAATGATGAGTGAATAAGCACTCATCAAATCCCCCCCACTATCAATTGCTAGTCCCTAGCAATCCGATCATATGAAGTAATGAAAGGATCAATAATACCAAGTATACCCGTTTGACTTTTTATTCACTACGAGAAATTTAAAACTTGAGCGTAAATAAATAACATGCTTGATTATCAAAACATGGCATCACGGAACGGGATTCACACAAAATGGGTGTTTCCGGGAAATTATAATCGTCATCCTCTTTTTATACTCTCAAACCAAGCTTAAACTTATTGTGCAAACGTTTTTGTAAAATGCTAACACTACTTATATCAATAATCTATGTAAGCCGAGACTTAACTTTTACTCCTCGCAATTTATACAATTTAAGTGTGTGTGCTCATTTTCAAAAGTTTGACCATTGAAATCGACATTTGTTATGGTTGTTATCCACTTAACCAAAGTACTAACCCACCGGAAACGACGAAAGTCTAAGGATCGAAAGGGCCTCTTCCATGTAGCGGCTTTCTTCTCGGCACATCCCAAAACATTAGTTTTAAGTGACCGGGCTTTTGACACCTCACAGAGAATAGTACCGAATTAGCGAGAATTGATTCCAAAGATTTACGAAGCTACCGTTAAGTTAAAACAAAACCTAAATGGATCACAACCGACGATAATTTAGAAATTCAAGACTCAAAGGTGAGATCACTCCATGTTGCGACTTTCTTCTCAGCTTGTCCTTTTAAGGAGGCTAGGTTTTCACCCTTGAGAATAGTATCGGAGCTTTCGGGATCTTTGAAATCAAGGATTTCAAATTACCGTCAAACTTTTAGACAACATTGACGAATCTGAGTTCAACTTCCGATTTAAATTTAAGAAAAAGCAAGTTTCGCATATTTATTCATAAGCAACATAATGCTTTTATTCACGCAACTCATATTTTTCTTTTCTTCAACTTTTTCACTTTTTTTTTTTTTTTTTTTTTTTTTTTTTTTTTTACCTTTTTTTTTTTTTTTTTGACTTTGAACTTTAAACTTGCAACTTTTGCATCATTCAAGCACTTTTACGATACTTTCATTTTGCAACATTATTCAGTTTTAAAGAAAGTATGCTTTCTCGGAAATTTAAATAAAAAGTTGAACTCGGACTCTAAATCAATTTTGCTTAAAAACTTTTTATTGTAACAAGACTATTTGAATGTTCAAAAATTTGACAACGAGCACGTATTTTAGTTCAATTAGGAGCTACTGGGAGAAAAAGCCATAGATTACTTATATAAGCTCTAAAGAGAACCAACTACTCCACGCTTAGCATTTTCATTTGCACAACGCGTAAAACCTTAGCCTAATTGTTAAGAGAGCAGCTAGATCAACACTCTAGCAGAGTCGGGATTCCCCTTGTTCTAGCCGAATCAAGACTAAACTACCATTAACACCGAGGAATCAATGCATTATTTTTGTGCAAAGCACTTCTTGTAAATGTAAATACTTGACTTAAAACGATAAAAAATTTAAAATTTTTGGTCAAAACGGGGGTGCTAGGGTACTAGAAGGTACACAATGTGATCAAATTCGCCGAATTCCCCCATAGAATTGAATATTGCCCTCAATATTCAAAGTCGCCGTAGCAGACACTATAGAACGGAAAAAGTAATACTACTAGCCAAGTGTAGAAGCGAAATCTTTTTCACAAAAAGATTAATAAAGATATCCCTAGATAATCGTTAGCAAAAATATCGGATATTGGCTTTGGATTGAAAAAAGCGCATCAATCATCACGATCTACGGGAATCCAGAAAACAGAGAGCAAACACACAACAAGCAAACATCGGTGGGGTTTCCCCACACTTAGTGTTAGAAAAAAGAAAGAAGATAGAAACATGGGTGGACACCCATGAAATGCTACTGTTTTTGTTCACCGAGTCGCTAGCTTGACTCGACCCCGAATTCATTGGTCCATGGGGGAGCAAGTGTGGAATTCATAAATCAGAAGAATTCCAGGATCAAAGATTATATCCTCATTCCCGAGGGTGTGAAGGATAGGAGAAGTCACATTAAATGTGAAGAAGGGAAGAAAGATTCTAATGATATATGTTTCAAGCAAAAATGACTCCATAGGAAGAAGGAGTTCATTTTGATCACATTTAAAAAACTCATTTTCTCTTCCAACGAGTATCCCTGGTTTAAAAATTTTGTCTTCACAAGACGGTTCAACGGGATACTCGATGGAAATCTCATCAGTAAGGGTAAAATCATCATCACATGACGGAGGAGATGAGTCATAATACAGAGGTGGTACAAGTGGTGTGCTCTGAGAGCTAGCAATTTCCACCACTTCCGTGATGGTCTCTGTATCGGACTCAGACATTTCATCGAAAAGAGGATTTACCATAAAAGTATAGTCATCATTAAATTCAAAAAGTGGATTTGAGAAAATCCCGGAAGTAACCTCAGAAATGTCGAGAGAATCACAAAAAGGCAAATCACAATCACTATCGGATGTATCCTCAGACTCAATTGGGATTGGGACAAAGTTCTCAACACTAGACGATTCCGTTTCCGGAATAGTGCTAAGATGTTCATCCCCCATGGTGAGAGAGTCCTTGGAAGCAATAGTAGGTAAGATAGGTGTGATAGCAATAGACTGAGGGAGTTGAGAGATAACATCGTTCAATGGAATAGCACTCTCCTCGTTATAATCATAACCATCGTCAACCTTATCTTTAGCATATAAAGCTCATTATGCACTTCATATTCTCCTCGCCAACAATTCTCCCATACTCTTTCCTTCTTTAACTTCCTCAGCGGGGTGGGATTGCCACTTTCGAGTCGTATATTCCTCATCGAATCGAATCATTCGTCATCGTCATCATAATCATACACAAGAGGTTTCCAATATTGGGAACTTACTCTAGCCGCTTGTTCTTGACTAATAATTCTCCATCACGTTTTCGACGAGACTCTTCTTTAACCAATTCTTTTAAATCTTTGAGTATATCGAGACAATTTTGGAGAAGTTCTTGAGGAATTTGCGGAGGTTGTGTTTGAATCGTTTGGTACTGTGGAGGTTGGTCATGATAAGAATAGTCATAATTGTTGCAAGGAACATGCTCATAGACAAGCGAATTCCTTGTTTGACAATCAGCGTTATAGTGAGGACCTCCACAGTACTCACAACCGTATGATTGTTGACTTTGTGAATTATGCGGATATTGGTCAAAACAAAAGTTTTGATTGTTACACGGAACCTGCTCATAGACAAGCGTGTTCCCCGTTTGACACTCAAAACTCGGGTGAGGACCTCCACAATACTCACAAGAATATGTCTCCATCTCATGGTGCGGGGGTTGGTTAAAGAAATTGCTTGTTTCATTGTAGGGATTTTGGTCATAGACAAACCCGTTTCCCGAATTCACAATGCTACAACCTGGGCAATTTCCACCATTTTGAGGTCCACCGCACCATTGACAACCATATTGGTAAGACGAAGACATAATGAAGAATTAAATGGATAGAGGGTGAAAGAAATAGAATTATGCGATCGAGAGGATAACGAAGAATAGAATTAAACATATAAGAGGAATAAAGAAGAATATTTTTGGGTTTTGATAAATAAAAAACATAAAAGGGAAAATAAATTTTGAAAAGAAAAATATTTTTGGGTTTTTGGGTTTTTATATATACAAAAGAAAGCAAATAACTTCACGAGGAAGGATCTTCAAGTCACTAATCGTCAAACCGTAACGATATTGTCGTAACACAACCTCCCCGTGTGGCCAAAATTTGATATCAACCTTTTGAGGGGTCAAATAGTCAATTATAATAAAGAAAATACCAAATATGAATACAGCGCGAGAGAGAATTGCAAACCAACCGTTTTGGAAAAAGATCGATAAGCAAAACCCACGAATACTCGATAAGTGATACCGGGCAAGTGATTACCCGGGTCGTTTCCCAACGAGGTGTGAATTGACGGTGACGTTTGAGGTTTGTTATTAAAATGCTTGAATGGATCGGGAATTTTTGTTTTTGATTACGTTATTCTACAAATTAACTAAAAGGGAAGTAATTAAGGCTACGGGAACAAAGTAAATGATTAATTAACTACTACTAGGCATACGGAACAATAAAATTAAGTTACACTAAGTCCTAGAGTGATAATATGCAAAAACGTGAAAACCCGGGCTAATCCCGAGCCTCAAAAAGTGAAAATGATGCAATTTAAGGCCTAAGGGTGTGAAACTAATTTTCCTACGTTCTAAACGACTAAAAATAATTTTAGGAAAAAGCCGGGTATTTTTTCGACTTTTAAATTATTTATTATTATTTAAAAACTATTTTAATCTAATTTAATTATAAAAAATACTAAATGATTTTGGAAAAATCTGAAATTTTTACTAAAAATACTTGAAGTTATACAGGTTTTAAGAAAAATAAAAAAATGGTACACTACTATACGAAATAAGCAATTAAAAAGCTAAAATAAGCTAATAAGCTTATTACTGAAACTGATAGTTAAATATTAACTAGTGCAATATAAAACCTGAAAAGACCCTAGGGCAGTTGGTGTTGAGCGTGGTGTTGCGTGTTTGAGCAAGAGGTCAGGGGGTCGAATCCCACCCCTGCACCTTTTTGCAAAATTATTTTTTTTTTAACTTTTTCTTTTTGCAACTTATAGATAAGACCAAATAAGCACTTTTTTGTAAAAAACTTTTTTACCAAACCTAAGGAATAAGCAGTTTGAAACTGCTTATTCACAACAGTTAACAAAAGCAAAAAAAAAAACAAACACCCTTTAGCAGTTTTAAGCACAAAAGAAAAGACAATATAAGCACTAAATAAGCATAAAATAAGCTAAAAACTGGTACACCTAATCTATGCCACCTAATAAGCACTAAGGTATACTAAATAAGCTAAAATGGGATACCTAAATAAGCTAAAAATGGGCTGCAATGGGACTGCTGTTATGGACAGGAACAGTCAACAGGGGGGCAAGTTTTGGCTTGAAATTAAGCTACTTGATCTAATCTTAATCCTAAAAGGGGACCTAATCATGCAACTAGGGGTGGGGGGTTACCTAAAAATCTATTTGGGATCCTATGAAAAGCTTAGGATAGCTTATAAATAAGCTATGAACTAGCTGCTATGGGACTACTTGATTAATGAAATGGGTTTGGGGCAAATTTTAAGGCAATTTTAAGCTAAGTAATATGATCCTAAGTGCAAAATAAGTAAATACAATTGAAGATGGGTATGTAGAGATGTAAGAAAAATGATTTGGACAGGGTTTTGACCACAAATAAAATTTGGGAAGGGGGTCGCAACAAGCATTTCTTTATTCTGATTTGTGTGCAAAACAGTGAGACAGATGAGCTTTTGTGTTATCAAAACTTGACCAAACTTGTAAACTCAGTGTAACCATTCAAAACTCACTAACAAAACTTAAAAGGACTTTGACTTGTAAAGTCAAAACGGGTATAAACCAGTTTTTTTGACCTTAAATAAGCTTGAACCAAACACCCCTGTACAGGGCAGAAATTGATTTTTAGAAACTGAGAAGGTTTTAAAAACTGGTTTTAATCACTAACAAGGACTTCAAAATGAGTTTCGCACAATGAACAACAAATCTCAACTGCATAAACTGAAATGGGAAAAAAGCGAAAGGTAATTTGCATTAAAATTAAAAATTACAAGGAAACTTAAATGACAATTAAAGTAAATGACAAATAAATTAAATTGGTACTAGAACTCAAAAATTCTAGACATTTTGTACAATTACGCCTACATTCCTATTTATACTAAGATATGAAAGAGTCTTACGTGCTATCTGCTGTGAGTGGGAATGAGACTTGTACAACTTTGTGCTTCTTTGGAGTTCTCACGACCATTGATTTCATCTTGGGCACCAAGGGTACAATCTGAGCCATCCATTCTTGAAAACCAATGGGTGTTTGTGGGATTGCCAAGGTGGCATCTCACCCATGTGGGTGTGGGGTTTGCTGAGCTGGGGACCAGGTGAGAGTGAAAGGGGAAGAAGAAGACAAGGATGGTGTGGATGAGAGGGAATAAGTTTGGCCCAATTTGGTGGTTTTGGGTTGGGATTATTTCTGTTTTGGGTAAGAAGAAGGTGGGGTTGGGTAATATATTTGGGATAAATGGTTATAAAAGGGTAAAGTTTATTAGTTTGTGAAAATGTTTTAAAGAAAAAAAAGTAAAATTGGTTTTAAATAAAAATGTTTTTTATATAATTGTTTTTAAAATAAAAATTGGTTTTAAATAAAAATATTTGTTTTAATGAAAAACGTTTTAAGTTTGGTTTCGGGTTCAAGGGTGATTTGGTTAATTGGGTTTAGGGTTCGGTTTTGAATCTGATTCCCCAAGCTCACTCCCGAATATGTATCCCGGCTCAAAATGTAGAAATTCATCTTCGGTTCCGTCGGCAAAGCACGTTTTCCATTCCGAGCTCAATTCGTCCGTTTTTGCCCCTGTTTTGATCCTTTGTAACGAAATACATAAAAACACACTCCAAGGATATCTGCAGCATAATTGGTTATATTTCAGTGTTTTTAGACATTTTTGTGGGCTTAGATGGGTAAAAATGATGAGTGAATAAGCACTCATCAGTCCTCATGTCAAAATGATTTTTCAGAATTCAAACAAACTTCAAGGAAGCGAGTTGATTTGTATCTTGATGAAAATGTCGATTTTCAAAACAAAATCAAAGAGTTTCAAAATGTTGTGTATAAACATGGTGAGTCAATCACAACAATCAAAAAGTTCACTCTTAAGCCAAATCCAGATGGATATGGGCCAGATGTTGCAGATAATAAAACCACGTTTTTTACATAGAGCATTCAAGGCAAATCCAAAGTTGTATAGTATAAAATATATTCTTGATGAATCTATTATGCGTGTTGTTGAATATAATTGTGAAGAGGAACAAGATGCGGAAGAAGAGAGTCGATTAAAAATTAGTACCGTAAAATATATTCAACCATTTGAATACTCAAAAGGGCCTCATATTTCAAAATCTTTTGTTCCCCAGTAGGATAAAACTCAAACACCTTGAGTTATCACACTTATTAATGAGTCGTCTTCTCACGTTGCTCCCGTTAAACTCGTTGCACAAATTAATGGTCTTTTACCTTCTTTAAGTGAAATCACACCATTACCCGAACGATGTCGTATTCTCAAATATTTTGATACATTCATGTCAGACATTAATCTTTTGGAAAATGCAATTGAACGTAATTTTGAAATAAAAGCTGCTACTTTTCAATCGGCTTATGCCAAATAACAAAGAGAAATCTTTCAAAAACAGCTTTTACCACATGTTCATAATTTGCGTTAATGTGCAACATATTGGGAACGGGGACTTCAAAATGAAGTTGGACAAATGAAAACAATTTTCAACAAAACAGAAACATCGATTTTGAAAACCAAAAATAAAAATAAAAATTTTCAGAATCATGTTGATCGACTCTTGGAAGATATAATATGTGCTGATACTATATCAATTGTGTTGTATTATACTGCTACATCTGATTGTGATAATATTATTGCTGTTGATACTGTTGATAAGGAAAATGATAATGTGTCTCAAATCAAAACTTTGAAAGCTGAAAATGAACGTTTGTTAAATGAACTTTTTGAAGTAAAACGTCGTCTTAACTGGTGTCAAAATGATTGTATTGATCATGAAATTGCTTTACAAAACAAACTCAACAAGTCAAGTGAAAATATTTTGAACCAAAACTCGAATGACTGGATGATGAAAACGCGTCTTTGAAATGTCAAATTTTCAAATATGAACAAGAAATTGAAAAAGTCAAAAAGGAATATGGAACCATATTTGACTTGCTCAAACAGACATGTGCTAAAGCATCAAAAGATCATGACCAGTACATTGCTTACACCCGTGATATAATGAATAGAAATGGACGCTTGCGTTTAGAAAATCAGGAATTATAGAATACTATCATTGAGTTGAAACAGGAATTGGTGAAACTTAAGAAAGAAAAATCTAGTAACACATATGTTATTGCACCTGGAATGTTTAAAGTGTATACTAGAAAACCCACTGACAAAACATAAGATACTAATGTGATTCCTTCCACTTCTACATGAGTAGTTGCCTCTACTTCTAGCGTTAGCAATTCACAGCCAAGAGCACTCAACGGAAGAATAGGAATTTCCAACGTAAAACCGGAACAATAAAAGCCCAAGAAGTAGAAGATCATGCTAGGGCTTTGAATAAAACACATATTTCACCTGCTTTAGATATTGCGTTAGACAAATGTAATAGAAAAGGCAATGTAACGAATGTTGAATCTTTAAGTACTTTGAATGTTATGTTTAAAGCTTCTTGTGTATTTTGTCGCAACAGTATGTTTTCTGGTTGTCATGATAATTGTGTTACTAATCTATCTTGTCTCGCAATCGGAAATCTACAAATGGCATTACCTCTAGGCCCACTATTGCTTCTAAGTCCGTGCTAGGAAAACCGCCTATTGTAGTTTATGAGAATTTCATTGATGCACCCATAGCTCCATCATCACCTCCTAGGAAGATACCATCACCTAGTGCATTCACTAAGACAAAAGCACGTACTAGTTGGACTTGGCAGAGATGGTTACAAAGTACACCTTGTTTTAAATGGATACCTAAAATAATTAACATGTGTGCTACAAGCATCGTAGAACGGAACCCACTAACTCTACGGGTTCCACCTCTACCTCTATTCCACCTTCGTCGTCTGTGTGTATTGGAGGTGATACAAATCATTCTCTGTATTGTTGATAGCGGTTGTTCCCGGCACATGACAAGCAACATCAAACTTTTATCAAACTTTGTTGCAAAGTTCATTGGCACTGTCAGATTCGGGAATGATCACTTTGCTGCTATAATGGGCTATGGAGATTACATCAATGGGAACATCAAAATTAGAAGAGTTTACTATGTTGAAGGTCTTGGACACAAACTTTTCTCAGTCGGTCAATTTTGTGATGGTGATTTGGAAGTTGCATTTCAGGATAAAACTTGTTTCATTCGTGATCTACAAGGAAACGATCTCATGTCAGGAACCCATTCATCAAGCCTTTACACAATTTCAATGCAAGACACGGTCGCCTCATCTCCCATTTGTCTACTCTCTAAAGCAACATCAACAAAATCTTGGATGTGGCATAAGAGACTTTCACATTTGAACTTTAAAACCATAACTGATCTTGCAAGACACAAACTTGTTGAAGGTCTTCCAAGATTTCGGTATTCAAAAGACCACTTATGCTCAGCTTGTGAACAAGGAAAAGGCAATCGTGCACACTTTCCTTCGAAGGTTGAAAACAGTACTCAATACGTTCTTCACCTTCTACACATGGATTTATGTGGTCCGATGCGTGTGCAGACGATTAATGGCAAATGCTACATTCTCGTAATCGTTGATGACTACTCCAGATTCGATGTAAAGATCAAGCTCCACCAATGATCATCACCTTTCTCACGAAAATTCAAGTTCGGCTTCGTAACACGGTCAGACAAGTCAGAACAGACATAGGAACTGAATTCTTGAATCAAACTCTTCAGGAATATTATGAGAAAGTGGGAATTGAGCATCAAACATCCATTGTAAGAACACCTGAACAGAATGGAGTTGTCGAAAGACGAAACCGGACATTAGTGGAAGCTGTAAGAACGATGTTGATAAATGCTAAACTTCCAGATTACTTATGGCCAAAAGCTGTGTCAACTGCATGCTATACTCAGAACCGTTCAATGATCACAAAACGCCACAACAAAACACCTTATGAGCTTATCCATGACAAAAAACCGAACTTAAAACACTTTCATGTATTTGGTGCTCTTTGTTATCCAAATAATGATCGTGATGACTTTGGAAAGCTCAAAGCTAAAGCTGATATTGGATTCTTTATCGGATACTGTGAATAATCTAAAGGATACCAGATCTGGAATCGTCATACAAAAGAAATTATATAGACTATTCATGCTAATTTTGATGAGCTCACAGAGATGGCTTCTGAGCAAAACAGCTTAGAACCCGGACACAATCGTCTTAACTTCCCTGAATCATCAACTACCAAACCTTTCAACTCACTTGTCGTCAAATGGAAATGTTGTTTGCTCCTCTGTTTAATGAAGATTTTGATCAATGTACTCCAGATGTATCAACTGTTTCCACTGCTCAACCTGATAAAATTCTAATACCTGATACACCTAAAACCACAACAACTGTTGCTGATGCACCTCCGGTCGAATCTCCAACAACATCTGAACAAACCGCTTCAAATGACAATGACCCAGCTAATGATGCTCTAAACCACAAAGTACCTGCACCTACGGATTATGATGGAAATGCGTTTTTTAACCCTTTCAAGATCGAAGCGACCAATCGAGATGTTCTTGAATCTTCAACCAGCTATCACGGATCCACCTAATCGCACAATGTATATCAACACCAACCTTCAACACACCGATGGACCAAAGATCATCCTCTTGTTAATTATTGGCAACCTAAACCAACCAGTCGTAACCAGACAACGCCTTCACACCGACGGTGAAAACTGCATTTATGCACTCACCGTCAGTCATACCGAACCCAAAAACATTAAGGAAGCAATGAAGCATGACAACTGGATTGAATCCATGCAAGAAGAGCTGAACCAGTTCAAACATTTAGAAGTATGGGAATTGGTTGAAAGACCAACAGGAGTCTACGTCATTAGTCTAAAATGGATTTGGAAGAATATGGTAGATGTTGAAGGAACGGTTATTCGAAACAAATCACGTCTGGTGGCTAAGGGTTATAAACAGTAAGAAGGTATCTACTTCGAAGAATCGTTCGCACCAGTTGCTAGACTTAAGGTTGTACGGATTTTTCTAGCATTCGCGGCTCACATGAACATCACCGTCTACCAAATGGATGTCAAAACTGCATTTCTGAATGGAAAACTTAAGGAGACGGTTTATGTTAGCCAACCAGAAGGATTTGTTGATCCAGAGTTCCCTAATCATGTCTACAAATTGAACAAGGCTCTCTATGGTCTAAAAACAAGCCCCCTCGGACGTGGTATGATAAGTTGTCATCCTTCTTGCTTGCTCATAATTTTATCAAAGGATCGGTTGACCCCACACTGTTCATTTAATATCACAGGGCACACATTTTAATTGTTCAAATTTATGTGGATGACATCATTTTTGGTTCTAACCACAATAAGTACTCAAATGCTTTTTCAAAACTAATGAAAACAAATTTTGAAATGTCAATGATGGGTGAACTTACGTTCTTCTTAGGACTTCAAGTTCATCAATCACCCCGTGGTATTTTCCTCAGTCAGTCCAAATATGCTCTTGATATTTTGAAAAAACATGGTATGCAAACTTGTGACACCTATAACACACCAATAGCTCATACCAAGAACTGGATGCTGATTTACATGAGAAACTGGTTGACCCTACTAAATACCGTAGTATTATTAGGTCTTTCATGTATCTAACAGCCAGTAGACCCGACATTGTATTTGTTGTATATCTATGCTCCCGTTATCAGTCAAGACCTATTGAAAAATACCTCTCAGAGGCTAAAATAATCCTCCGATACATCAAGGGAACCATTAACTTGGGGATCTGGTATCGTAAGGATTCTGGTTTTGAACTAATAGCATTTTCAGATGCCGATCATGCAGGGTGTTTAGATACACGTAAGAGTACTTCTGGCGGTTTACAATTCCTTGGTGATAAACTGGTGTCATGGCAATCGAAATCGTTGTCATCAAATGAAGCAGAATATGTAGCCATGTCTGCGTGTTGTGCTCAAGTCATCTGGATGAGAACACAACTCATGGATTATGGTTATGTATTCGACAAGATTCCGGTGTACTATGACAACAAGAGTGCTATTGCGATCTCGTGCAACACGGTTCAACACTCAAAGTCAAAGCACATTGCTCTTCGCTACCATTTCATCAAAGAGCATGTGGAGAAGGGAACAGTGGAACTATACTTTGTAGGTACAGAACACCAATTGGCGGACCTTTTCACCAAAGCCTTGTCACCCGCAAGATTTGCTGACTTGGTTCATCGAATTGGAATGCAGTGTTTGACTCCAGAAGAGCTGGATAAATTTTTAAAACTATCTTGAAATGTCAAACACCAAAACCATTTTTGTAAATATCTATCAAAAACAAAATACAAAAATAGAAAATCATATAAAATCCAAAAATATTTTTTCTTTTTAATGTTTTATGAAAAACTAACATTGCAAGTATAGAATATCCATCAACACTTTGTTCTCATAAACATTTCACAACTTTTCCCAAACAAGTGTTGAGGGGGAGAATGTACATATTTTACAAGTTTCATAAATCTTTGTACTTGCATGTTACCAAAAAAATATGTTGTTTTACAAATGTGTTGGATAAGTATCATGGCCAAATACCCTCCTCGGATTCAAAATTTTTATAAAATTCATTAATTTAAAAGTCGAGGGGGTGTATTATAAAGTTTCTTGCCAAAATGATCTTTGTTTAACCTTATTGTGAGTTAATGGACTAAGTTTGAAATGATTTGAGGTTGGAGGACTAAATGTGTCATTTTTCAAAATAATTTTAACAAAGACAATATGAAAATGCATTCAATTCACTTCTGCAAGTGCATTCAATACATTATCAACCCAAATCTACGGCCCTAATCCATTCTTCAAATCCGTTCGTGATATTCAAAAGCTGTAAGTGCCAAAATGATTCAATGATTATTACAAACAAAGGTTTTTAATTTTATCATGATCCAACAGATAAATTTTTCTCAAATGGATTTCTAAAAGTCGTTCATATGAACGATTTGGTGTTTTTGATTAAACTTGTTTTGGTGGCAAAAGTTGGTTGTAAAACATTTAATATTGCATCTTGAACATGTTTTCATCAATTAATTGAACCCATAAACCTCAATTGATTGGATTTGAAATTAGCGTTCATACGACCCATTTGGGGGTTTTCTATTCTGATGTGTTTTGATATATGTTTGTGAACAAGAAAGTGTTGAGATGTGATAATAAACATGTTTGTAACATTTAATTAGACCAAAAACTTCAAAATCTTCAAAATCAATGTTTAGGGTTTGTGAACACGTTCAGGATGAATCTTTTGATTCTGTGGTCAAAAGTTGTTTAAATGTGTTTAGAAGCACTCATATGCACCTTAAGAACACTCGGGAACAAACGAATTTGAATCGGTTGGTTAGAATTCTTATTCGAAACTTTAGGGTTTAAGAACACTTTACGAATAAGGAATTCTGTGAATGTGTAACTGTTTAAATGCCATGATTGTGTTCTGAATGATGTTTGAACTGAATTGTAATCATTGAATTGATGTTTTGATTAACAGGAAGGATTATTCGTAAAGATTTCTAAGGTTTTTAAAGTTTACGAATAAAAAAAAATTCTTACCAATAAGAAACAAAATCTTACGAATAAGATGCGTCTACAGTGACTTACAAATTTCTTGGAAGAAATTCGTAAAACTGGAATGGTTTACGAATAAGGCCATATTCTTACGAATAAGGATTATTCTTACACGTAACTTTATTCTTACGAATAAGGAAAATGCGTTTCGAATAAGCACTATTCTTACGAATAAGCATTATTCGTAAACATAAGCATATTCTTACGAATAAGCATAATGCTTACGAATATGTCTTACGCGTAAGTTATTCTTATGAATAAGCATGCTTTTACGCATTAAACTTAATCTTACGAATAAGCATCCAACTTTACGAATAAGGACTCAAGTTACGAATAAGTTACTGTTTACCAATCTGCTAACTGTTACGAATAAGTCACAATCATGTGTTGTCTTAAATTTTACGAATAAGCATACAAAAGTTAAAATGTTGTGTTTAAGTGATAAATGAGTATGTAAACTTCAAAATTAACACGTTCACTTAACTTATCATCACAACTACATGAAAAAGGACAAATGTGACTTAGGACATGTAACAAAAATCTATGTCATAACATCAAACAAGGACTTAGAAAATGAATCAGACTAATGCTAACACACTGTGTCTTTCAAATGTGAAAATGGCCAATACATTCCCACCCGGATATGACAAAGTGATTGGCAAGAACAACCTCCGCGTTGACTTCAACAACTTCACTTGCTCTGAATCTTCTTGTAGAATTTCTGTGGACATCCTTCTTCATCATCCCTACATATTCATGCTTACTATGTCATCCTCAGTTCCCGACTTCTACATCCATCAGTTCTGGAATTCCATGGAGAAGATTGATGGAGAAGATGCGGTCAAGTGCACTTTACATACTCGTGAAGTCACATTCGCTTGATGATCTTCGTGTAATACTACTTCCGCTATCAATCCTCGGTGACTACGTCAGGATTCCTATAGAAACGGATATTCTGGATTTCTTGATTAACATTGGGTATGATGAATCTTCTAGCATAATCTCTACTCATTCCAGAGTTGATGTCAAATCCATTCCAAAGCCATGGAGGACTCTATAACTCATGATTGCCAAGTCTGTATCGGGAAGAGACAACGGTCATGAGCACCCCAAGCGGCCTCACCTGCAAACATTCTGGGGGAAGGTCAATGTTCAGCACATTGACTATGCTAGCCTCATATGGGAGGACATAATGCAGCATCTCAAGAAGGGAGGCACCAATATCCCTTTTGTCCGTTTCACCAAGCTGATCATTCACAATATCCTCAAGAAGCATGAGGAAATTCCGAAGAGACTTGATGACCCTAACAAGCACTCCGTGAAGAATGAGCCTACCCTGAAGTCAGTTAGGTTCCAGGGGTCCAACACTCGTAAACAAGGTGTTGAACTCCGTGCATGCCTTATTACTGAGAAGGTCAAAGAAGCTCCCTCACACAGAATTTTATCAGGAAGCTTTGAAAGCACAGCGTTTCGGGTTCTTGGATGAAGTCATTCAGACTCCAGCAGTTAAAACCAGAGCAAAGAAAGCTGGAGGTTCAGGTAGTACCACAAAGTCAAAGTCAAAGATCTCTAAAAAAGTGATAAAGAGGAAAATTGCCACTCAAGTTGTCAAGCCCGAACATTCTCCTAAGCCCGCATCACAACACGATGAGGACTCAGAGATAGAGTCAGATGAACGTGTGGTCGACAACGAAGTTCGTGTTGATGACTCTACCAAAGAGAAGGAGAAGCAGAAAAGTTCAACACTTACGGAACTTGAGGAGGATATTGATGCTTACACTTCTACTGATGATTTCAACAAGACTGATAAAGGGAAAAGACCTCTCACTAAAGAAGAACAACATGACTCAGACTTGGAGCATGATCTTGAGGAAGAAGAAAGACAATTTCAGAAAACACTTAAGTAGAAGAGGATGTAACATCAAGCCTCTACCTTTGCGGTTAATCAACCCGACGGGGTAGGAGGTTCTAGTTGTGGTGCTCCACCTACCGGAGAACCACCTCTTGTCACCCAAATCAAAAGCAATCCGGTTAATCAACCCGGTAAGGTTACGGGTGACACCACCATGTTAACCGTTTAGGAAGAGGAACAACAAGAAGACGAGGAGATGTATGATGTTGGAGGATACGATCATGATCGGGAGGAAAGGATTACCGATGATGATGTTCAAGAGGCTGTAGAGGAGATTAAGCGCAAAGAGGCTGAAGCAGAACCGGCTAGGGCTGAAGAGGAACGTCTAAAGAAGGAAACCAAAAATTATATTATCGATAACTCATCTCACAAACCTCAACCGTTTTCTAAAACACCACTTGACACCTCCTCCAAACCTGAATCAACATCACACTCATGACCTCCACCAACACATACAACAACCAATTCAACAACGAAATCAGTTAAGAAGAAAGCTGATACGTGGATGTCTCGTACTAAGTCCAAAATTCAAAAGGCGGTGAAACAGTCCCGGGCAAGAAAGCAAAACCGTTTACAAGAACAAGTTAACACATTGTCCGACTTGGTCACCGATCTTACTGTACAGATGTCCTCATTTCAAGATTCCAAAGATGCAATCCAGAAGTTTCGTGCGCGCTAGGGATATTCAGGGAGAAATGGATCAGCTAATCAATAACTACACTCAAAAATTTCTTTCCGAAAAACATTCCTGAAGTCACAAGAGAACTCTTCAAAATATAACTGCAACCATGATTAAGTACATGGTCAAGCAGATTATCACCACAACACTGGTGGTAATGGAAACAAAACCGGTCAAGCCCCCAGTCGTTTCCGAAGAAGACTTAATTGTTGAACTGGTCACAAAAATGGTTGCTAGAGCTGCTTCAATGAGCAAGGATGATGAAAAGCCCTACGATCTTCTAGTTGCACGACAACTGCATACACCTTGCAAGGAAGATGCGGGGAAAGACAAAAGATCGAGAAAAGATGATGATCAAGATCTGAACCCTAATGCCAAGAAACAAAATAAAACCGACGGATCATCATCATCCATGCCACCACCACCAAACAAGACTGCCACCACCTTCACACAACAAGCTTCTCGGAACCATCATCTGATAAGCCGAAGGACTCAGACATCACACCACCATTGGAGAAAACCGGTGATCACTTTACCTACACCGGTGGTGATGATTATGAGCAACCAGAGCCTCAACTGGAGCATCAACCCACACCTCAACCGTCGCCAAAATCAAGATCTGAATCATCATCAATGAAGAAAGGAAAGAAATCTACCTTTGTCTCCTAGTTAGACAATGATAACACAGAAGAGTATGAGTGGTTCGAAAACTTGGTCGAGGCACAACCACCTCGCGAAAAAGATCAAGAGCCCGTGGATGGTTGCACATTAAGCTTGAATATCACTTGGAAAACATTGCCCATTCAGTGTTAAACAACATTGATTGGCTCAATCCGGAGTCCAACATTGATCATTCAACGAAGGAACATGGACCATATTACACTGATTGGACCAAGCCACTCCCCACGATCGGCAGACCCGAACAACCCAAGATTCGGTTTAAGTTCTTCTTCAACAATGACCTTGAGTTTATTCAACACGGAAGCTCAATAAGCAAGAAGTATGCTACATCCTTAACTTTTAACATACCGGCTGCCTAATTCTCCACCAACAAGGCTATCGAAGAAGACGCCACCAATTTGTTTGTTGACAAAGTAGTGGAGTATGACAAAGATGATTTGTTTGGGATTCATCACTGGCAAGAAAGGCGAAGGCTTTTCTATAGAAGCAGCAGGCTCGACAAGTCAAACAAGGACGTGAAGCATGAACTAAGGATCGTTGCAATTATGTTTGTCTCTACGGCTTCAAAGTGGGATTACTCCTTTGATAAGGATTTAAAAGGTACACTATTGAGGGGTCATTTAAGCCCTTAATTGCCCACTTTTATATCCGTTACTGCTTAATTTCGTTCCTTTTCACTTTTTAGGTCTCTTAAAGGCAAAATGCTGGAATGATGCTTATTTGGACGAAAAGGCGTGAATATGTGAAGAAAATGGCTAAAGTCAAGATCAAGACATTCAAGCTGCTGGAAGTGCACCCGACGGTGTCAGACAAAGGCGCGCACGTCCCTCTAATTGCGACGGCTCAGGTGAAATTTCTATTTTGTACTGACGGTCGGGCTTTAAAGAGTAGGGTGTCACGACTCGGGCGGCCTAGATCCGGTCGACGGCCGAAGTTGAAGGTGACGGCGTCATAACCACAACGTGACGCCGTCCCAAAGTTGACTTGGTCAAGACGAAACCCTAATGGCGGCGATCTGACGGCGTCACAATTAAAGAGTGACGTCGTCGCAGTTGTAACTCTATATATAGAGTTCGATTTTCAGACTTTTAAGTAGGTAGATTTGTGGAGTAAAAACCTAAAATGATTTTGGTTTGTCTTGGGCAGTATATTAGGGTTCTCATACCCTATTTTACAACAAGATAAGTAATTTACTTCATTGATTTCATTATGTCTTCGATTGTATGTGTGTGTGCTTGCATGTTTATTGTCCGGCTAATTTACTTGTGTTTTTTCCTAGATCCATGAAACTTAGTTATTAATTATTGATTGGTTGTCTCTTATCTTAATTGTAATTGGCTTAGGATTGCAATAGGCCATCGTTGTGTTTTTAATACTCGAGTAATCTTTGTGAACATTAGTTTATAATCGCCTAGAGTAATTGTAGGCTAAAAATCCAAAGATAACCTTAGGGTTAGTTTATGAATCCTAGAGATTTTATCGGAAATAACCTTAAGGTATTGATGCAGGTTTTACTGACCAGGTTTTAATATTTATAAAGTCTCATTATACCTATGGTCTACCCTAGTGCACTAACGGGCAGTGTACCCGGTCGCGTGTAGTGTAGTAATCGGTAAAGCCGAGGTCGTCCCAAGAGCTATGTGTGTTGGATTATTACTAAGTCTAGGTGTCACAGATTAATAATAGTTTCGATAGGGATTTAATTAATTAAACTACTAAAACAGAATAAAGCAAATAAATGGAAAAGGAAATGGTAAAAGGGTAAATCAATAGAGGAGAGTGGTGCTAACTTAGTTAATCTTCCTAGCTAGTTATTTCTACGTCTACTTACTTCCAATTACTTTAGGTGGGGTCAAAGTCGAGAGGACATCATTTGGTCAATTCGCCCTAACCTATCAGTAAAGATGCCACCACAGAGAAGTCGGTGTCCCTCATAAGTCATGTTGTTCCTGGTCCCCTAAGCCAAGTCATTAAGTATTGCTACATGCTAGATTTATAATAGTGAGTGCCCGGCCGTTAGGAACTTAGACACTCACCCCCTAATTCTTAAGTTCATCCAAACGATAGGTGATCAGTTGGTCAAATCGCACAAGTAGAAAGGGTCGTCAGTTGGTCATATCTTACCCTTCCCGTCTCAGTCCGCTCACCTAGGGTCAGTTGGTCATATCTCCTAGGCAATTGGCCTCTACCGACATTCAAAACTACCGAACCAAGGGTGGCTACCAATAAACTATGCATGCATACACTTAGAAATAATTGTACGGAAGTAAAGTAAACGCAAACAAAACAATTAAGGAATCATAACTAGGCCAGCACCAAGAGGTGCTTAGTCGCTCATATTAATCATACAAACCAATTCAATATTCAAAGGTACGAAATACATGAATTGAAAGTAAAGAAAATATAAAATGCTAATGCTTATCGTAGGGGAGTGATTTCTCCCTTGGAGACAACTCTGTATGCTCCTCTAGACACGCTTTGAGCTTTTACCCACGTTCTCTGAGTGTTGTGTGTGGAATGGGATGATTAGAAATGCTAGAATTCGTAGGGTATTTATAGGCCAGATCTGGGTTACGGTGTAACTATAACAAGAGTTACGCCGTAACCTTCTATTTCATCGTATTTTGCACTAGATCTGCTGGTTACGGCGTAACCTTATAAGTGGTTACGCCGTAGTCTTCAATAAACTTGGTTACGCCGTAGTTGATGAGATAGTTACGGCGTAAATATCAGCGGCGTGGAACCTCATTTGACCTAATATACTTACGCCGTAGCCTTTGGGAAGAGTTACGCGTAACCTTCGATAAGTTGGTTTTCCGAGTCACGTAATAGTTACGGCGTAATGTGAGAGATGAGTTACGCCGTAACTTCTTCAAAGTAGCCTACTGTGATAAATCTTTTGATATTTCTCCAGTTCCGCGTCTCTTTAGCTCCAATGCTCGTAATTTATCTGAAAGTGGAAAACAAGCGTAAATCCATATAAATGATATAAATTGCAAGCATTATCGGGAGAAATTGACACTTAATAATCAGGACTATTTGATGTTATCAAATATCCCCCCACTTGAACTCTACTTGTCCTCAAGTAGACCTTATTAGAAAGATTCCTAAAAAGATATCTCTCATATCCTGGAAAATATAAGTTTACAAATCCCTTATGCTAGAATAAAACAAAGGCGAACACCTCACGAAATGGGAACAAAACACTCAAATCTCTCAACTATTCTAAGTGTCAATTTCGGGGTGATCACTCAATCGGACGATCATAGCATGTATTCTATCATAAGCTTGGCGGTTACACAAATCTCCACCACTAGAGTTAAGGGCTAAACAATTCTCGAAGGAAATATGGGTAGACACGACAAAGGTTAAGGGGTGACTCGTAATTACTAACATGTCACGGCGAAGTGGACAAAACCAGTGGTACATGACCAAATCCATGGCCAAGACACCAAAGATTGCTCGCTGCATCACCTAGACACGCTTCATGACTAAAGGGTAGGATAAGACATGGGACATATAATTGGTGTAAAATGAAAAACAAACATGTAGTCTAAATCTATAACCAAGTCATCACCACTTACCATCCGCCCAAAGTTCAAGCTTTGAAGTCAAGAAACCGGATCATGAAATATAAGATAGATGTGTCATTAGAGGACGTCGTGATGGGCACACTACCTTTTCTCCAACTGTTGGCATAACTACCAACTCCAATATTCAAATGTGACCGAGGTGGCCTCCTCGATACTAAATCTATAAAGCTCATAACATAGTGCTTATAACATTGCACTTTACAATAACTAAATCATAACAACTTTTTTTTTCAACATAACAATAATAACTAAACATAATATCCCCCCACTTGAGATGAACAATGGGAATTCGGAGGGTCTTCAATGATCTTTGGGAATGTTGTCGATGAAAGCGTGATTTCCGAACCTTTCCAATCGAACCTTGAACTTAGGCAAATGATGACTTCCCAATCACAAATAAAGACTACAGAGTAGGCTAAGGTGTAAAGGTGTAACGAAACAATATATTGGGTTGACAAGATGAAAGGAATGGCTCAGAGAGGTGTATCTAGGGGTATCTTGCACTAAAGGTGAGTGCAACAAAAGGGTTTCACAATGATAGGCTGTTTGGGTGATAATCCTATAATATTGCCTTCTAAAACTGAAAAGTCCAAATACATCGAGCTAACTCAACATACCTCGTCTATGGTCTCGAAATGATGCAAAGGCCAAGTTCTAAAGTTTACAAGCTACCGGCACGCTCATAATTTGGTGGATTTGGGGTAAAATATTGGAAACGGATAAGGCTAATCTCACCATATAATATCAAGGGTTGTACGTGCTCGGCTAAGGTCTAATCTAGTTAGGTTAAGAAAAACATGTCAAAATTTTTAAAATAGCATAATTTTTCGAAATAAACTTAAAAAAACGAGGGCAAAATAATGTTCAAGAGATAATTCTACTCCCGTCCCCCACTTGAATTGTACAAAGTCCCTTTTGTACTAAGCATTAAATAAAGGTGAAGAGAAAAGTAGAATTAGAGCGAGAACTTCCCCGAAATTTGCTCCATAAAGAAAGAAGGCCCACGAAAAAGAGGCGTGCCTTCAGATAAGCATCATGAACAAACTTCAATCCCTGAAATCACACTACTGACAAGCATAATTCTAAAAAGAAAAAAATGAAAAATGAAAAACAACCTAACTCACTTTCGTAGGAATCACGGTTGCATTTAGCATATGCAACAAGCCTTTTAAACCACTTGGTGTCCCAAGTGGACGAGTGAAGTCTCGTGAGGGTTTACAGGGAACACACCCACAAAGTTCATTTAAAATACTAATACAAGGTTATTGTGTTTTAAAATGAAAGAATTAAAGCAGAGGAAGATTATGTCGTAACTCTTTTGAGGGAGTTACCGTGAATCGCAAAACGACATAAAATTTGTAGAAGCGAGTGGTTACTGGCGTAACCGAGAGGTGGTATTACGCGTAATTAGTAATGCGTCAAGAATTCGATGCAAAAGTTGGTTACGACGTAATCACATAGATGAGTTACGCCGTAACTTCAGTCGAATCGACAAAGCTGCAGACAATTACTTCCTCGTTTCTGCAAAAATGGTTAGAAAACACAAAACCCTACAGAAATAGAAATAAAACAAAAGAAAGGGATAATTCGGGTTGTCTCCGAAAGAGCACTTTTCTTTATTTACGAGTCTTTAAGTTAGACTCAGAGCCGCGGGGCTTCTATGGGGGCTTTTAGACTTGGCCATCCTCCTCTATGTCATATTTCTTTGAAGAAGGCTGGTCCCAAACATGCGGAGAAACAAATCGAGTCATTGTGTATCTTTTCTGCAGAAAATTAGCTTGCGTCCACTCGCAACGAAATTTAGCCTCGTCTTCCAATTTTATTTTAACATACCCAAACTTTACTCGTAACCAATTTTCAAAGGAGATTCCCCTGTATCCTACTTCACTTCTCTTATCTTCGTCGAAACATGCCCATTCCTTGCGGTTGAGCCATTTAGGTTCAAGGAATTCTCCTCCATCACAGATCTTGCGGTTGGGGTTGCATGTAGGCATTGCCATAGTGTAGTTATCAGTCATGATAGCGGGTTCACAAAAATGTATGGTCCAATCAATTTCGGTGAACCATTCGCTAAAAAACATTATGCCCTTGTAACCATTTTTTTATAAGATTCTCGTCTTCCCAGCACCACCAAACTTCCGCAGCTTCTTTAATCATACGAATGAGGTACTTTCCTCCTCCATTGCATCGTTTTTGAAAAGGAGAGGTTTAAATTGGATACTGTGGTGATATAGTAGAGTTTAAATTGGATGAAACCTTATGCCTTAAACCAGATAAAATTGTTACGACTGAGGAATCACCATTCGATAGGGATTTAATTAATTAAACAACTAAAACAGAATAAAGCAAATAAATGGAAAAGGAAATGGTAAAAGGGTAAATCAATAGAGGAGAGTGGTGCTAACCTAGTTAATCCTCCTAGCTAGTTATGTCTACGTCTACTTACTTCCAATTACTTCAGGTGGGGTCAAAGTCGAGAGGACAGCATTTGGTCAATTCGACCTAACCTATCCGCAAAGATGCCACCACAGAGAAGTCGTGTCCCCTCATAAGTCCTGTTGTTCTGGTCCCCTAAGCCAAGTCATTAAGTACCGCTACATGCTAGATTTATAATAGTGAGTGCCCGGCCGTTAGGAACTTAGACACTCACCCCCTAATTCTTAAGTTCATCCAAACGATAGGTGATCAGTTGGTCAAATCGCACAAGTAAAAAGGGTCATCAGTTGGTCATATCTTACCCTTCCCGTCTCAGTTCGCTCACCTAGGGTCAGTTGGTCATATCTCCTAGGCAATTGGCCTCTACTGCCATTCAAAACTACCGAACCAAGGGTGGATACCAATAAACTATGCATGCATACACTTAGAAATAATTGTACGGAAGTAAAAGTAAACGCAAACAAAACAATTAAGGAATCATAACTAGGCCGGCACCAAGAGGTGCTTAGCCGCTCATATTAATCATACAAACCAATTCAATATTCAAAGTTACGAAATACATGAACCGAAAGTAAAGAAAAGATAAAATGCTAATGCTTATCGTAGGGGAGTGATTTCTCCTTGGAGACACTCGTATGCTCCTCTAGACCCGCCTTGAGCTTTTTCCCATGTTCTCTGAGTGTTGTGTGTGGAATGGGATGATTAGAAATGCTGGAATTAGGTGGGGTATTTATAGGCGGATCGGGTTACGGCATAACTAAAACAAGAGTTACGCCATAACCTTCTATTTCATCGTATTTTGCACTAGATCTGCTAGTTACGGCGTAACCTTATAAGTGGTTACGCCGTAGTCTTCAATAAACTTGGTTACGCCGTAGTTGATGAGATAGTTACGGCGTAAATATCAGCGACGTGGAACCTCATTTGACCTAATATAGTTACGTCATAGCCTTTGGGAAGAGTTACGCGTAACCTTCGATAAGATGGTTTTCGAGTCACGCAGAGTTACGTAATGTGAGAGATGAGTTACGCCGTAACTTCTTCAAAGTAGCATACTGTGATAAATCTTTTGATATTTCTCCAGTTCCGCGTCTCTTTAGCTCCAATGCTCGTAATTTATTTGAAAGTGGAAAACAATGGAAAACAAGCGTAAATCCATATAAATGATATAAATTACAAGCATTATCAGGGGAAATTGACTCTTAATAATCAGGACTATTTGATGTTATCAGGCATTCTCAAAGAGTTGGGGAGAAAAGCATACCCTACGACCTTAGAAGACACAATGCGTTAAGAATAAGGACGTGACAATTCAACCATCAATAAAAGATAACTAGGGAGTAATAGTATCTAGGTAGACACATTTTACTCATCATACGAGCACACATCAATTAGACATAGACTACCCCTTAGCCTAGATTAGATAATTAGATAAGTAGAGTAATTGGTAGAAGTACCACCCCCCAAATCCAATACCCCGATATCGTACCTTTCAATTTTCTAAAAAATATAAAAAAGATAAAAAATAATCTTCCTCAACCTCAACCTTAGCGTAGTAATTTCTCACTAGCATTCCTATTCCCCTAGAGAACGATATCAATCCCGAGGCTTACCCTAATACTACACTACAACGATTAGGTTCACTGCCTTTGACCCCGAACGCGCGTTGTACACGTATCAAATTTTTGGTGCCGCTGCCGGGGAATAGAATAGCTAGTTAGATTTCCACCTCGTTTAGGTTCCCTTGCTTGATTCCTATCAAGTAAGATTTTTTCTCATTTTTAGCTTCCTTGTAGTCTATCCCCTTTCTTTGTGTTTGTGTTCGTAAAACCCTTTTCATTTGTCGCTATGGCAAGTGAAGTTGCATTTGAATCATTAACAAATGAAGAACAATTGAATTACACAAATTGGATTGCATTTTATTGTTCTAATGAATTTGTGAGTGATCTTAGAGATATCCAAAAGGAGTCGGGTGTAAGGTTGGATGGATTTGATAAATTTTGTGCTTGTGTGGCTTCTATTCAACGATCATTGTTAGAATCAACTCCTTTTAGTGAGACCCTCTGGAAAAATTTTGAGAAAAGCCTCCTAAGTATAAACCATCATTGAATGATCTTAGGCACCATGATCAAAAAGACCTAGTTTTTAAGAACATGGAACCTAAACCCGAACAAGATTGTGAGATGGTTAGAGTTGAACTACCTAGTTGCATGTGTGGGATAGATTTCAAAACATATGACACGCATGAGGAATCCTTTAGGCAAATAGAACATAGTGATCAAATTTTTGAGAATGATTCTTATGAATCGGACCAAGAATTTGAAATGGCTAAAGAAGGATTTGAGATACTTAGGAGTGTATTTGGGTTAGATCATACTAAAACACATGATGAACATTTAGGAGATCTAGATATAATGGAGAATGAGGTGGAAACTCCAAGCCCACAAGCCCTACCATCACTTGAGGAACACACATCGCCTATAACTTACCCGGAAAAAGTAGAAGAGACTATAGGAACCCCGATTGATATAGAACCTTTGGACCAAATACCACTAGAGAATGTAGGTTTAGATGCTTGTTGTCATGACCTCTCGCTTAGTCCTAGGGAAGTTCTTAATTTTGATGAACTGGAGCCTCAACCAAAAACCTTACCCAATTTTCCGTCTTTAGATTTGAATCTAGGAATTGAATTAGGCCCCAATCCACCCATCAAAATAAATAGTCCGGGTAGTTGCTTGATAAAAGTAGTGGACTCTAGGCCATGTAGAGTGGAAGCTAATATAAGAGTAACCCATGACCTTACACACTCACATCACCCATTCATGGTTGATAATAAAAAACATTGTGGGTTTAAACCGGGTTTATTAGGTCAAGATAGATCCTTAACTAAGAATCTCTTGAAGTTGATAGAAGATGATCCATTTCTAGGAGAAAGACTTGATTCACCCGCTACACCCATAGAAATAGGTAAGGTTATAATGAATGGAGCACACCCCTTTGAGCATATAAATCACCCATCACCCTCTCCTCACGTAGCAAATTTCCACCCTAAGGGTGTGTATCGCTACTATCACCCGCACTTAAGCTTAAGTGTAGAAAAAACTTCTCCTTTATCCGTTAAATAAGGGTAGAGTCAAGCTCGTGACTCGAACAAAAACAAGCGCATCTTAGGAGGCAACCCATGTGTTTTTCTTTTTCTTTTTTTATTTCTGTGTCATATATCTTTTCATTATTGTATGTTCTCATGTTTGAATTTGTGAAAATGCTTTATTTTGTCTTTAACCTCGTCTTAATTACATATAAAGGTATTTTACAAAAAGGATAAGTGTAGGGAGGATTACACACGTTTTTAAAAGAACGTGAACATGAGAACTACAATTATTGAAAATGATATATATGTGTTTGTTAGAGTCAAATGCTTGTATCGAGTCTTAATGGAAGTTTTGTAGGAATTTTTCCAGATTTTAAAGGTGTAATTTTTCCAGAATTTTTCCGAAAAACGAAATGACGGCTGTCAGATAACGACGGCGTCAGATTGCAACCGATGGCGTCGAGGAGCGAAAACAACTTATCTAACTTTCACTCATTTTCGCTACTTACAAATTTTTGAATTTCTCGGTCTTAATTTTCCGAAAACACAGAAACATCCATTCCACAAGCATTATATCCTAGTATAGTAGAGTCATATATAGTTTTCCCGCCGATTTTACTCGAAGGTTTCATCTATTTTCTTAAAGTGTGCAGGTTTTATTTATCAAGAAGAAGAAACATAAGATTGAATGGAGCTTTTCACGCATACATTCTTCTTGAAGAAGAATTTAACCACTACTTCACACGGATCCTACCGAGCTAATCAGGGGAGTATTAGTTTCTTTCGCTTTTAATTACCTTCCATTATCATAACTTTGATACTTTCGGGAAACATTGGGGAAATGTTCAGTTTAAGTGTAGGGAGGGAGAATAAAAAGGGAACTTTGAAACTATGCTTATCCTTGAGTATTTGTCTTGTCCTATTTCATTTGTGTAATAAACCATGAGAAATATCGGTTAGGGTAATCTTGGCACCAAATTTAAAAATTTTCATGACATTCAAGAGTGGGCCATTAGTCTTAATAAAGCGTCTCATGGATAGGAAGTTATATGACTAGCACAAAAACCCTTTACCACTCAAATTCCACCTCAAAAATGTGAGGTTCGCCCCTAGATTTGTAGGAATTAAAGCATTCATCTTTAATGCTTCAAGAGTGTACCGGTAGTATAATAGATTCTAGAACTTGTTTTGTTATGCATCCCGAGATCGCTAGTGAGACTACACTTGTGTAGTTAGGAATAACTAAATGATAAGAGGCATTAGGAAAACCCTTGTTTGATACCCGTATTATAATTACTTCTTCCACATCGGTTGAGTAATTCCCCCACACCCTTGCGTTCTACTCATCTTTAGTATATGATACCCCTAGTTAACCCCTCAGAGCCTATCCTTTTCGCGGTTCTCTTGATGTTTCGGTTTTTTGGAATATCAATGAAGAGCATTATTTACAATCCACCTGATAAGGATTTAAAGGTACACTTTTGAGGGGTCATTTAAGCCCTTAATCGACTACTTTTATATCCGTTACTGCTTAATTTCGTTCCTTTTCACTTTTTAGGTCTCTTGAAGGCAAAATGCTGGAATGGTGATTATTTGGACGAAAAGGCGTGAATGTGTGAAGAAAATGGCTAAAGTCAAGATCAAGACACTCAAGCTGCTGGAAGTGCACCCAACGACGTCACAAACAAAGGCTTATCCGTCCCTTTATTTGCGATGGCTCGGGTGAAATTGCTATTTTGCACTTGACGTCAGCTTTGAAGAGTAGGCGTCCGCGATTGACGGCCTAGATCCGGATTCGACGGCGTCAAAAGTTGAAGCTGACGGCGTCACAACCAAAACGTGACGCCGTCCCAAATTGACTTGGCCAAGACAAAACCCTAATGGCGGTGATCCGATGGCGTCACAATTAAAGAGTGACGCCGTCGCAGTTGTAACTCTATATATAGAATTCGATTTTAAGACATTTAGAAAAGGGTAGAATTGTGGAATAAAAACCTAAAACTATTTTGGTTTGTCTTGGGCAGTATCTTAGGGTTCTCATACCCTATTTTACATCAAGATAAGTAATTTACTTCATTGATTTCATTATGTCTTCGATTGTATGTGTGTATGCTTGCATGTTTACCATGTCCAGCTAATTTACTTGTGTGTTTGCCTAGATCCATGAAACCTAGTTATTGAATACTGATTGGTTGTCTCTTATCTTAATTGTAATTGGCTTAGGATTGCAATAGGCCATCGTTGTGTTTTTAATGCTTGAGTAATCTTTGTGAACATTAGTTTATAACCGCCTAGAGTTATTGTAGGCTAAAAATCTAAAGATAACCTTAGAGTTAGTTTATAAATCCTAGAGATTTTGTAGGCAATAACCTTAAGGTATTCTCAAAGATTTAGGGAGAAAATCAATACCTACGACCTTAGAAAACACAACGCATTAAGAATAAGGACGTGACAATTCAACTTTCAATAAAAGATAACTAGGGAATAATAGTATCTAGGTAAACACATTTTTTAATCATCATACGAGCACACATCAATTAAACATAGACTACCCCTTAGCTTAGTTAAATAGATAATTAGAATAGTAGAGTAATCGGTAGAAGTACCACCCCCCAAATCCAATACCCTGAGATCGTACCTTTCAATTTTCTAAACAATATAAAAAAGATAAAAAATTATCTTCCTCAACCCCAACCTTAGAGTAGTAATTTCTCACTAGCATTCCTATTCTCCTAGAGAATGATATCAATCTCGAGGCTTACCCTAATACTACACTACAACGATTAGGCTCACTGCCTAGGTGGTTGAAAAACTTGCTCGAAGAAAAGGAAGTTTCCTTTGGCCCCGAACGCGCGTTGTACGTGTATCAAGTTTTTGGCGCCGCTGCCGGGGAATAAAATAGCTAGTTAGGAGTCTACCTCGTTTAGGTTTCCTTGCTTGATTCCTATCAAGTGAGCTTTTTTTTCTCAATTTTAGCTTCCTCGTATTCTATCCCCCTTCTTCGTGACCGTTGTTAGTAATCCTATCACTTTTCATCATGAAAGGTGATAACCCACCAAACAACAACCTACCACTTGATACAACCTTTGCCAACCAACTTCGAGCTCGTATTGTTAGTGAAATTTGAGAGCTTAAGAAATTGAATAGAATAATTGAAAGTGCACTTCAGGAAGCCCTTAAGGAATCTACTAGTACTTTAGATAGTAATTCAACCTCAAGTGATTCGGATGATGAATTAGAAGAAGGAGATTATAAGGTATTAGAAGTTATGGAAGGTAGTAAGGAGGAGGAGGAACTTAGGGAGTATTTCGATTCATACCCTAATGGAAAGGAAACCGCATATCACTATAACATAGTTAACTTCCCGCGACCACCTTTTGAGCCTTGCATAAAAAGTGGTGACCCTAAAAACATTAAGATACCGTGCATGATTGGATACTTATATAGGGATCACACTTACATTGACTATAAGGCGCCCATGAATATAATGTCTAGGCTCTACTACAATTGGATCATGAGCGAGAAGTTAGGACCTATGAGGGACCACTTTTACCCTAGGAAAGTGAGTAACTATGTTGGGAGGGTCAAAGGATTGCATGTCTTCGTAGGTAACTTCACATATAGGTGTGATTTCATGATCTTGGAAAATGTTAAGGGCATCATTGATGGGTTTTTAGGAGATGTGATACTTGGGAGACCATTTATTGAGGAATCTAAGATGGTTTATGATCAAGAGGAAGGAATAGCCAAGTTCTCAGACGGGACCGAATGTGTTAAGTATATAATGCCCTACAAAAATAAGAAGTTTGAGGGTATTGACGATCTAGATGTAGACAACATTCCGGCCTTTGAAGTAGATTGGGAGAACAAGGTTTACTATACCGCTTGTCTAGATTTAGGCCCTGAGTATATTCGTAATGAGAGAAGAGTTAAGGAAATCGAATGGGATTCTAAAATAAAGGGAAAGTAGGTGCACGACTTCAGTCTAGCTACAAGACTCATAAATAAAGAAAAGTGCTTCGTGGGAGGCAACCCATGCTTAATTGTTTGCTTGTTTGTGTGTCATATATCTTTTCATTGATTATTTATTCTCATGTTTGAATTTGTGAAAATGCTTTATTTTGTCTTTAACCTCGTCATAATTACATATAAAGGTATTTTACAAAAAGGATAAGTGTAGGGAAGATGACACACGTTTTCAAAAGAACATGAACATGAGAATTACGATTATTCAAAATATATATATATTTGTGTTTGTTAGAGTCAAATGCTTGTATCGAGTCATAATGGATGTTTTGCAGGAATATTTCCAGATTCTAAAGATGTAATTTTTCCATATTTTTTCCAGAAAAAACGCAGCAGACCGTTCTGTCAGATAAACGACAAAGTCGGGATTGCAACCGATGGCGTCGGGGAGGAGCGTAAAATGCTTATCTTATTTTCTCTCGTTTTCTGTGCTACTTATAAATTTTTGGAATTTCTCAGGTCTTAATTTTCCAGAAAATCTGCAAACATCCATTCCACAAGCATTATATCCTAGTTTAGTAGAGTCATATATAGTTTTACCATCGATTTTACGCAAAGGTTTCATCTATTTTCTTAAAATGTGCATGTTTTATTTATCAAGAAGAAGAAACATAAGATTGAAAGGAGCTTCTCACACATACATTCTTCTTGAAGAAGAATTTAACCACTACTTCACACGGATCCTACCGAGCTAATCAGGGGAGTATTAGTTTCTTTCGCTTTTAATTACCTTCCATTATCATAACTTTGATACTTTCGGGGAACATTGGGGACAATGTTCAGTTTAAGTGTAGGGAGGGAGAATAAAACGGGAACTTTGAAACTATGCTTATCCTTGATAATTTGTCTTGTCTAATTTTATTTGTGTAATAAACCATGAGAAATATCGGTTAGGGTAATCTTGGCACCAAATTTAAAAATTTTCATGACATTAAGGAGTGGGCCATTAGTCTTAATAAAGCGTCTCATGGATAGAAAGTTATATGACTAGCACAAAAACCCTTTACCACTCAAATTCCACCCCAAAAATGCGAGGTTCACCCCTAGATTTGTAGGAATTAAAGCATTCATCTTTAATGCTTCGAGAGTGTACCGGTAGTATAATAGATTCTAGAACTTGTTTTGTGATGCATCCCGAGATTGCTAGTGAGACTACACTTGTGTAGTTAGGAATAACTAAATGATAAGAGGCATTAGGATAACCCTTGTTTGATACCCGTATTATAATTACTTCTTCCACATCGGTTAAGTAATTCCCCCACACCCTTGTGTTGTTCTCATCTTTAGTACACGATACCCCTAGTTAACCCCTCAGAGCCTATCCTTTTCGCGGTTCTAGTGATGTTTCAGTTTTCCGGAATATCAATGAAGAGCATTGTTTACAATCCACCCCCAAATGTACACCCAAATCGCCTTAGCCTACCTTGTATGCACTCACTTTTAGTGCATTATTGTTATCATATTAAACCCTTAGTTCAATTATCTAGTTACTTGCATAAGTTGCTAAGTCGAGTCATATCCTTTGTATACAGTTTTGGGACGATTGGGACTCATGGGAAAAGTTAAATTTTATAGAGTGACGGGAAAGAACGTTAAATTCAAATTTTCTTGATTTAGGTAATAATATACTCCAAGTGTTTTGATCTTTTCAAATCGGGTCAAATTAGTGTTAGAGTAATAAAAACTCAAGTGTATGGATGTGCCTATAAATCCCTTATATTTTGATGTTATCGTAGAGGATGGTAGAGTAAAAGTGTGTGGAAAAACAAAAAAAGACCTACCATCCTACATCTATCTTTAAATTTATGTTTGTGTGTTTTAAAGTTATCTAGAGTTTAGAGTGTCGAGTCTTTGCTTAGCAACGCCATTCTTATCATGCTTGTAACATAAATATTTTTGACTTGCCACCACTAAATCGCATATCCAACAAAACCCTTTATTTTCCCTACTGTAAACCAAACGTTACAACCCTTTAAAAGACCTCTTAGATAGTTTTTACTAGGTGCTTACGCCAAAGCGATGGAGGTTTGATCTAGTCTCAAGCCTATGGTAATCTATGTACTAGGACAGGTTAATGAGTATTTATCTTCCATTTACAATTTGATATATTTCATATACACCCGAGAGATGAGAGTATCCAAACACCACTTGTGAGGTGCTAGTATGTAATTTCCGTGCTTGTTATGACTTTGTGGGGCTTATACTTATTGTGAGTTATTCTAAACCAATGCATCATGCCCCCTAACTTATAAATTGATTGGCCAAAAGCACATTTGCTTGAGGACAAGCAAATACCAAGTGTAGGGATATTTGATAAGGATTTAAAAGGTACACTTTTGAGGGGTCATTTAAGCCCTTAATCGCCCACTTTTATATCCGTTACTGCTTAATTTCGTTCCCTTTCACTTTTTAGGTCTCTTGAAGGCAAAATGCTGGAATGATGCTTATTTAGACGAAAAGGCGTGAATATGTGAAGAAAATGGCTAAAGTCAAGATCAAGACACTCAGGCTGCTGGAAGTGCACCCGACGGCGTCACAAACAAAGAGCGACGCCGTCCCTCTATTTGCGATGGCTCAGAAGTGAAATTGCTATTTTGCACGGCCGGGCTTTGAAGAGTAGGGCGTCCGCGACTCAGGCGGCCTAGATCCAGATTCAGACGGCGTCAGAAGTTGAAGCTGATGGCGTCACAACCAAAACATGACGCCGTCCCAAAGTTGACTTGGACAAGACGAAACCCTAATGGCGGCGATCCGACGGCGTCACAATTAAAGAGTGACGCCGTCGCAGTTGTAACTCTATATATAGAATTCGATTTTTAGACTTTTAAGTAGGTAGATTTGTGGAGTAAAACCTAAAACGATTTTGGTTTGTCTTGGGCAATATCTTAGGGTTCTCATACCTTATTTTACAAAAAGATAAATAATTTACTTCATTGATTTCATTATGTCTTCGATTGTATGTGTGTATGCTTGCATGTTTACCATGTCCGGCTAATTTACTTGTGTGTTTGCCTAGATCCATGAAACCTAGTTATTGAATATGGATTAGTTGTCTCTTATCTTAATTTTAATTGGCTTTGGATTGCAATAGGCCATCGTTGTGTTTTTAATGCTTGAGTAATCTTTGTGAACATGAGTTTATAATCGCCTAGAGTTATTGTAGGCTAAATACCCAAATATAACCTTAGAGTTAGTTTATAAATCCTAGAGATTTTGTAGGCAATAACCTTAAGGTATTCTCAAAGAGTTAGGGAGAAAAGCATACCCTACGACATTAGAAGACACAACGCGTTAAGAATAAGGACGTGCCAATTCAACCATCAATAAAAGATAACAAGGGAGTAATAGTATCTAGGTAAACACATTTTTTAATCATCATACGAGCATACATCAACTAGACATAGACTACCCCTTAGCTTAGTTAATTAGATAATTAGAATAGTTGAGTAATTGGTAGAAGTACCACCCCCCAAATCCAATACCCTGAGATCGTACCTTTCAATTTTCTAAAAAAATATAAAAAAGATAAAAAAATAATCTTCCTCAAGCCCAACCTTAGCGTAGTAATTTCTCACTAGCATTCCTATTCTCCTAGAGAACGATATCAATCCCGAGGCTTACCCTAATACTACACTACAACGATTAGGTTCACTGCCTAGGTGGTTGAAAAACTTGCTCGAAGAAAAGGACGTTTCCTTTGACCCCGAACGCGCGTTGTACGCGTATCACCACCCCCAAATGTACACCCAAATCGCCTTATGCTACCTTGTATGCACTCACATTTAGTGCATTATTGTTATCATACTTAACCCTTAGTTCAATTATCTAGTTACTTGCATGGTTGCTAAGTCGAGTCATATCTTTTGTACACAGTTTTGGGACGATTGGGACTCATGGGTAAAGTTAAATTTTATGGAGTGACGGGAAGGAACGAAATTCAAATTCCCTTTATATACGTAATAATGTACTCCAAGTGTTTTGATCTATTCAATTCGGGTCAAATTAGTGTTAGAGTAATAAAAACTCAAGTGTAGGGATGCGCCTATAAATCCTTTATATTTTGATGTTATCGTAGAGGATGGTAGAGTAAAAGTGTATGAAAAAAAAATGAAAAAAAAAATTCTGGCTACCATCCTACATCTATCTTTATATTTATGTTTGTTTGTTTCAAGTTATCTAGAGTTTAGAGAGTCGAGTCTTGGCTTAGCAACGCCATTCTTCTCATGCTTGTAACATAAAGATTTTTGACTTGCCCCCACTAAATCGCCTATCCAACCAAACCCTTTGTTTCTCTACCGTAAGCCTAACGTTACAATCCTTTAAAAGACCTCTTAGATAGTTTTTCCTAGGTGCTTACGCTAAAGCGGTGGAGGTTTGATCTAGTCTCAAGTCTATGGTAATTTATGTACTAGGACCGGTTAATGAGTGTTTATCTTTGTGGAAAACTAGAAGGGGGGGGGGTTGAATAGTTTTGCCGATTTTAAGTTAGTTTCAAAAAAATTAGATTCGTTAATATGTGAGATCTTATGGATGTAAAGAAAGTATAGATCTAATGATAAAGCAAGTAAATAAAGTAAAGCGAAGGGAAAGAAAAGACACAACCGATGTATAGTGGTTCGGCTACAAGGACACCTTCCTTGCCCTACTCCACTCCCCGAGTCACCTACTCGAGAGTTCAAGCACTATGTCAACAAACTCCTTCACTTGGCGGAGAAGCCTTCACAACGTTGCTTACACTTTTTCCAGTACAAAGCTAGATACCAAGTCCGTAGCACGGTGGACCAAACCAACACGACTATTACACAACAAATATGTGAAATATAAAATACAAGATCTTCATCTGAAATCTTGCGAGTGACAAATCAATCAAGGACCCCTTGCTTGGATGACTTGTAGAATGCTCGTGATCTCGCCTTAGAGAAGGACCTATATGAGGATCACAATAGAAAGAAAGAAGAACAACTCTCTAGATCAAGTGATCTATATGTTAGAAGAGAATGAGAGTGTTTGAGAGATTTAGTAAGAAGTGGGGTGAGTTAGAATGAAGAAATGGCTCTCTATTTATAGGCAAAATCTTCCACTGTTCCCCGGATCCCACGGATCCCTTCCACTTGGGATCCGTCTAGTGTAATCCAAGGGATCCGTGGAACGCTCCTCTTTGTCCATGGGTTTTTTGATTATGGGTCATGGGTTATGGGTTGGTCCATGGGTTTTCTTTAGATTCAATGTATCTAAGTATACATTGTATCTAGCCAACTTGGGTATGGGTTAAGATCCATGGGTTATGGTTTTTACCCATCCTAATAAACTATTACAACAAATGTTTAATTACTACATTTTTGTATTTAAATGGCTATATGTAAATGCTTTACAAAAATAACATGTATCCTTATAATTATACTTAAGATAACATTATACTTGTTATCAACAAAACACAAAGAGATCGCAAAATATTAATAAACGTTTTTACGGTTTATTTGTATTAACAATCTTCCATTTCCAATTTGATATATTTCATATACACCCGAGAGATGAGAGTATCCAAACACCACTTGTGAGGTGCTAGTATGTAATTTCCGTGCTTGTTATGAATTTTGCGGGGCTTATACTTGTTGTGAATTGTTCTAAACCAATGCTTCATGCCACCTAACTTATAAATTGATTGGCCAAAAGCACATTTGCTTGAGGACAAGCAAATACTAAGTGTAGGGATATTTGATAAGGATTTAAAATGTACACTTTTAAGGGGTCATTTAAGCCCTTAATCGTCAACTTTTATATCCGTTCTTATCGCTTAATTTCGTTCCTTTTCACTTTTTAGGTCTCTTAAAGGCAAAATGCTGGAATGATGCTTATTTGGACGAAAAGACGTGAATATGTGAAGAAAATGGCTAAAGTCAAGATCAAGACACTCTCAAGCTGCTGAAGTGCACTGACGGGCGTCACAGACAAAGCGGCGCCGCGGTCCCTCTAATTGCAACGGCTCGGGGAGTGAAATTGTTATTTTGTACCTAACGGCAAGCTTTAAAGAGTAGAGGCGTCCACGACTCGGGCGGCCTAGATCCGGATTCAGACTGGCCGAGTTGAAGTTGACGGCGCCGGTTGAAGTTGACGGCGTCACAACCACAACGTGACGCCGTCCCAAAGTTGACTTGGTCAAGACGAAACCCTAATGGCGGCGATCTGACGGCGTCACAATTAAAGAGTGACGTCGTCGCAGTTGTAACTCTATATATAGAATTCGATTTTTAGACTTTTAAGTTGGTAGATTTGTGGAGTAAAACCTAAAACGATTTTGGTTTGTCTTGGGCAGCATCTTAGGGCTCTCATACCTTATTTTACAACAAGATAAGTAATGTACTTCATTGATTTTATTATGTCTTCGATTGTATGTGTGTATGCTTGCATGTTTACCATGTCCGGCTAATTTACTTGTGTGTTTGCGTAGATCCATGAAACTTAGTTATTAATTATTGATTGGTTGTCTCTTATCTTAATTGTAATTAGCTTAGGATTGCAATAGGCCATCGTTGTGTTTTTAACGCTTGAGTAATCTTTGTGAACATTAGTTTATAATCGCCTAGAGTAATTGTAGGCTAAAAATCTAAAGATAACCTTAGAGTTAGTTTATGAATCATAGAAATTTTGTAGGCAATAACCTTAAAGTATTCTCAAAGATTTAGGGAGAAAAGCATACCCTACGACCTTAGAAGACACAATGCGTTAAGAATAAGAACGTGACAATTCAACCATCAATAAAAGATAAATAGGGAGTAATAGTATCTAGGTAGACACATTTTTACTCATCATACGAGCACACATCAATTAGAAATAGACTGCCCCTTAGCCTAGATTAGATAATTAGATAAGTAAAGTAATTGGTAGAAGTACCACCCCCAAATCCAATACACCGAGATCGTACCTTTCAATTTTCTAAAAAATATAAAAAAGATAAAAAATAATCTTCCTCAACCTCAACCTTAGCGTAGTAATTTGTCACTAACATTCCTATTCCCCTAGAGAACGATATCAATCCCGAGGCTTACCCTAATAGTACACTACAACGATTAGGTTCACTGCCTAGGTGGTTGAAAAACTTGCTTGAAGAAAAGGAAGTTTCCTTTGACCCCGTACGCGCGTTGTACGCGTATCATCCTTCTTGAACATGATCGTGGTAAAACGATAAGATGAAAAGGAGTATGAGTTCTCCGAAGCTTACTTTCCTGGCTTGTCTCTCAATGACATTGAAGACATGTATCTACTCAAGGTACAAGGAAGGATGCGTCAGTTTTCGACGGATATCCAGTTAAAGTACATCACTACACTCCTTGTACTCATCCGAAGCAAGATCATCCAAGAACGTGTTGAAGATCTCCAGCTCGATGTCGAAAGTTACCAGAGCAACTCAACCTTACAACACCACTTCTACACTTCAACGAAGTCAACCGAGAACCACAATACAAACTCTTCCATAAACCAAAATTTGGGTTCGTCTACAGAAGTGAGAATCACCGCAATTGCTTCATGGCGTTCGATGAGATCCACAAGTTACGTGATGATACTTTAAAGATGGTTCGAGATGTCTTGGCTTATCGTTTGAAGGATCTTGACTTGGGTAAAGGTAAAAGATGGAATTCTCAGGATCAACGAGATGTTCGAAGGTTTATCAAGAGGATCGACGAAAGGTTGATGCACCGTGATCGGTGAGGATTTGGAAAGCTATGTAGGTGGAAGACCTGGCTTTCCTATTCTGACGTTCCAATGTCCTCAGTAGTTGGTTAGTGTTGTGTATAACATTTGGTATTCTTGAATATTCTTATCTGTTATGTTGTTTGATATATATTTTGGTTTGTACTCATATAACAGTGTACAACCCGTACTTGTAAGGAAAGGACCCTATGGTACGCTTCAGTGCCACAATCCTCATATAAGGAGCGAAAGCTTCTTAATTTTGAGTAAAATCAATCAAACTTTCAATATTTTCATAATTTTGCTCAAAAGAACAAGTATTCCCTCCCGTATTTCAAAGCCTCAAAAATTAATATTACTTGTTGAGGGGGAGTATTTGCAAACAAATTTGTTCAAACAAAAAGTTCTTGTGGAAATCTTCCCGCAAAACTCAAAATGGTCATATTTTAAACTAATATTTCATCAAAAACGACATCAATATGCCATTTTTGAGGGGGAGAAAAATACATGTGATCAAAATATGTTGAAAAGTAAACGGAATCTCAAAGTGCTAAGACTTAACTCATGAACTGACGAGCTTTGAAATGTCAGAAATCGAAAAGACTTGTCTTCAAGACGTGTCTTGGTAGATTATACCAATTCGATAAACTCTTGATAGACATGAACTTTGACAGGTTTGACAACCTTTTCCAGGTTTTTTCACATCTTCAAGGTAGTTATTAGAGCTAGTTGTCACCTAAAAGCAGACAATGGAACTCTTTAACTATACAACGTAACTGTGTCTCGCGAAGAATTGTCTATCAGGAGTCGATCAATTCAAAAGTGCGCGCTCTACCCTCACTGTGCAGATTTCTTTCAAAACTCATAAGCACGCGTGTGAGGGGAGTATTTATGAAAATACAAAACTCTCAAAGTGTTACAAAACATGTCTCTATTCATAAACGCTTTGAGAGATTTTCAAGTGAATGGTTTTTTATGGCAACATAGGATAGTCATGGAGTTATAAGGTGACTAAGGTTAGGAAAATACGTCCTATGATCCGCCAGAGCCGGAGGGATCTACCCAAGGACACCACCAATAGTTAGAAATTAGAAGTCCTTAGGTATGATTGAAAAAAAAGGATATGAAAAACGGAGAAAGAAGGAGTTGAAGAATTAAAAAGAAAAGTTAAAGAAAAGGGTAGAAAAGAAATAGCCCTCCATATGATTCAACATAGGAAGACACCGGCTCAACTCATGTGCTACCTTGGATGTCACAAAGATGACACCGTATTGAAGACAAAGTCGTCATGGACCCGAAGTGGACGACCGCACCAAACCTTCTAAGCCACTCAAGTTCTCTCAAAAGAGCTTGTTTCATTCTCACAGGGAACCCTACATAATCTCCCTAGTCTCCGCATAGGAAAACCAAAGCTCACTAATCGAGTCTAGAGCCACGAGATTCATTAAAAGATCTCTTAGGAACACTTGATTCTTCATCACTTGTTGTTCAACAATAAGGACACGAGTGACACATTCTAGAGTCCTACGTAGATCTTAGTAATCTGTCGAGAACATTTATGAGGGGATTCACAATTTTGATCCTCAATGATTGAATGGAAACTCCTGCCAGGGTGGGTCAACATCAAACAGCCCTGACAGCAGGTCACTTCGGTAACCCTTTGTGGGTTACGCTTAGTGTGTCTCAAACGGTCTACAGTCGTGAGGTGATGCTTCGGTGTACCTCAACGACTTACCTAATTTGTAGATATACTTCGGTATATCGTGTTAGCCTACTTAAGGGCCTCCAATTCAGGAACAGCCTTTATAAGAATTAGAGATGTGTTTTCACACTATGCTGTTAACACCCTCGACATTCGAACTTGTAAGTGCTGGAAATCCCGCTAAAGAGATTCCTTTCATGAATTGAGTCCTGAAGATGTGGGTCATTACTTGAACATATTCAATGTAATGCCAACTGTCCCTTATGGGATTTAGACGGCTGATTTGCCCGACCAAGGTGAATGGAATCAAGACATTCATCAGTAAAACAATCGTAGTGGTCAATTCTTTAAGAAAAGTCCACCATGATGGATTGGTATTTTTCACTAACATATTCATGCAGGTACTGATGATTGTTACTTGGAGGAAAGACCGCAGCATCTCCCCATGCTCATACCAACAACATCACACATGAAAGTTCTCATCAAATCAAAAGCAACACAAAGTTAAAGATGATTCTTCGTCAAAATCAAAGAATCTACAAAGTTTAAAGACTCGAGAACTTCATCTTACTTGGAATTCAAAGTCAAAAGAAGTGTGAGCATGGTGGAGAAAGACGTGGAGATACCTAAACCAAAGAAGTTGACGAATGGCGAAAACAACATATGATCACCCCAACCACAAAGGACTATGAACAAAGAATACAAAAGACGTCAAGCTGATAAAGTCAAAGAATTCAAAGCATGTCTACTCACAAGAAAGAAGAATGCTAGAAAGACGTCAAGCAACCATATCTATTTGATGACCAACCCTTAGGGGGAGATTGTTGGGATTACGTGTAACTATTATTCAAGTGTCGGTCATTAGTATTGTAATAGGTTGCTAATTAGGCTTATATGTTTGTATTAAGTGCTAGGCTTATGTAGTAAGCCCATGAGCCTATGCTTAGGCCCAAACGAATAAGGAAGGGACTAGCATTGTTGCCCTAGCTCCCTTGCCTATAAATACTATGTAAACCCTCTTAGGAGGGTGTTGGTTCTTCTCATTTTATGCATAATCGTTTACTATCCTTGTGTGTGTGAAGTTCTGACCTATCTCTCATTTCTCTCTTTCTATTTTACATCTTAACATACTTGTGTGTTCATAATATGGTGACCTAACAGTAAGTTACGCCATTAGCTACAAACAAAATCTCGCGTGCTTTTCCTTATTTGAGATCGTTAAATAAAAGGGATTACTGTAAAACGTTGATGTCGTTGTTCTACCCAGAAACACCAAAGAAAGCATGGCATAGCCGTAAGTCTTGTGACGCAACAACTTCTGGCAAAATGAATGTATTCAGACCATGATCACGTTTGCAATATGACCCTCTAAATGCGTTCGGACAACCAAACCACTCTCAATCTTTATGATCAAGGCTTCTTAACATCCCATGAAACCCGTGTGTTTCTTCGTGAAGCTGATAAAGCTTTACAACATCAGTTATAGTGGGTTTCCTGAAATACTCTGGTCCAAAAATTTCCATAACAGAATTACAAAAATGATCAAGAGATAGGCGAGAAGTTTTCTCACCTATTTGCATATATTCGTCTAAAGCATTAAGAACCGTGTCGTATGACAATTAACGAATTGCGGCGGTGCACTTCATCAACGGGAAAATGCCTTCTCTTCCGGTACAGTCAATATTATTACGAAAGAATGGAGAATGAATAGTTGATGAGTGTCTAAATACTCATCATTTTGTTCCCATTTAAAATACAAAAACTGCCAAAAACACTTTGAAAAGCCATATAAATGTTACAAATATCATTGAAATGTGTTTTTATGTGACTCAGGTACAAAAAGATTGAAAACAAAAAACAAGTAAAAAATGATCAAAGTTCACAAAATTGTCATTTTCAGTCCTTGGAGTTTCACAAATTGGCAAAACTAGTCCTTGAAGGTTTAAAATGGAATAAAAGTCAAATTTAGTCCTTGGATAATCAAACATGTTCAAAATAGTCCCTGGATAAAAGTTTTCTACAAATGGCAACTTTTACCCCTCAAGTTTCAAAATTGGCAAAAATAGTCCTTGGGTATTTAAAAATGGAAACTTATCAAATTATACCCTTATACTATTCACATGTTACAATTTAACCCCTTTTGATAACTTTTGGGAAATTACAAAAATAACCCTTCAAAAATTCATAAATTACATTTTTGGTCCTTGTGTTAATGCTACACCAAACCGGACCCTTGTGTTTATTAACCCAAAACAAAAAGCCCAAACCCAATCCCTTTGAACCTGGCCAAACTCACCCTTGAACCCCTCTTAATACCGTGACCCCCCTAATTTGAACCCCTTCCCATATTAATAAAAACGCGGTCAAACTTCGGTCAAACCCACTCTCTCCCAAACCACCTTCCCTGTTCCCTTCCTCACCCACACCTGCAAACCACAAACCACCATGTTTTTTTCACCACCTTTCCACCTCACCACCTACACTACTCTCCAGCTCATCCCCCCTCCTCTCATATACCCACTATGCATTAAATGCATCCCTCCCACTCTTCCACTGAGAAGTACTCACAACCCCTGGTTTTTGCTTTCCAACTCACCCCTAGCTCCAAACTACTCCCCCTTGTCCCCATCCACCTCCACAACACACCAAGGCTCCTTAATTGTTCTATAAGCGCCTCTAGCCACGTGTTGTCATTTTGGCCAAAACAGTTTAAAGGATAGGATGAGTTTGACTGCATCAATGGCTAAGATTTGAAGTGGGAAAGTATCAGAGTCATGTGGGGAGTCTAAGAGGTCAATAAATATCAAGAGGAAGCATAAGGAGAAGAATATCATAGAATCATAGTTTATTGTCATTTTACTTAATTATCATTTTATTGCTTATCTTTATTACATGTCATTTAAATGCTTTCAGGATCTTATTACTCTTTGACAATTTGTAATAAACCTATTTACAGTACCCTTTTCAATCTATCTTTAAATTCCATGTTATGCTTAATTGCACTTTAAATTCTTGTCATTTAAATTATTGTTGACTATAGTTGATTATTGGACTCACTAGCTCATATAAGCTCCTGACAAAGCTTATAAGCTTTTAGAAACATTAAAACAAAATTTTTAGTCATTAAAAAAATACCAAAAAGAAATCAAGAAAATAGAAAACAAATAAAAATCGTGTTGTGCAAGAAGAAGCCGAGCAAGGTTAATTCTGGAATGCCTTGGGTATTAGAAGCTTATTGGTAAGCCTTTAGGTGTGATCTAAGTCCTTGGTTCTCGCCACTTGGATTCCATTTTGTAAGCTTTTTGTTCCATTTTGGCATTTTACTGTTTAAGTTATTTATTTGCTTAAAACTTTATGTTTTATGTTTCGTGGTGTTGTTAAGTTAAGTTTATTGCTTAAAGTTACTAGTTTGTTCATTAGATTCATGGTTGCTTAAAACTGAAATCATACAGTTGAAATACAATATTTGACACATATATGCTTCATGTTGTTATTGTTGATGTTTTGTGCCTCTATGATCTCATATAATCATGATATAGTTTCTGGATGCAGTTTCATGGTTTAACTTATTGGTTTATAACATTAATCACATTACAAGTATGAAAAAGGGTTGTTTGGATCAAGCTGTTTATCTGAGTTGCACTGAGTTATTGTTGTTGTTTGTGGTTGTTATCTGTTACACTAAGTCCTATTAGACCTTTTAAGTCATAAAATACAGTCCTTATTAGTGTAATAGTCAAAATAGCTTTTAATTTTCAATAATTTGTTGTCTGTTAGGATTTATAGGTTTAAACTCATCATATTAGTGTATAAGTTGTTTATCTTGCTTAATTTAGTTTCACATAAGCTTATTATAGCCTATTCAGTAGATTAGAAAGGATCAAAGTTCATATAAGTCAACTTGTTAGTGTAAGTCAAATTTTCAGCTTAGTAATTTTTGAATAAACTAGATAATTTTTTATAGGACTTAATATTAGCTTTCAAGATTTGTGCTTTTAGGTTTATAATATTTAGCTGCTCATCTTCATCATAGTATTTTTCATAATTTTTAGTTAGTTTGTTAAACTACTTATTTATTGGCTTCTTTTAAGCTATTTTTCAAAAAAAAAAAAAAAAAACTCCCCTGTGCTAGAGGAGTTGGTGTTATCTGCTTGATTTCACAAGCTCACACAGAGCTTATTTGTGGGACCCAGGGCTTGACCCTTAGCTAAATAACTTGAACAACCAACCTTCAAATGAAGGTTTACAAAGGGTATTTATAGGAGGGAAGCTAGGGCAACACTCCTAGTTCCCTTCCTTTCCTTATTGGGCTAGGCCTAGGCTTATGGGCCTTCTACATAAGCCTAAGGCTAATAACAAACATAAAGGCCAAAATAAGCTAACTATTACATATGAGTAACTAACACTTGAATAAGGTTTAGGAGTGATTCCAACATCTCATAGCTGTCTCTTTATTCCAGTGCTTATTTTCCACTTTGAAGCTTATTTAATAGAGCTGCTAGTGGCTTTTTGTTTGTCCCATTTCTGTACAACTGAATACTCAGTGTATTACAAGCTTTTTCTCAAGCCTTCCAAAAGCTCATTAGTGGGCCCCAGTGTGAGATTCTTGGCTTTTTGGGAACCTCAATAAGCCAGCTTATTACATCTAAGCTTGCTTTTGACCTCGATCCTCTTGCCCTAGCTAAATTTGGCCTACAAAATCCTTGCAGGCCTGTTTGGTTGATAGGGTTTAGTGGAAGTGCTTATTGGCTTATCCTAAGCTTATCAGTGATACTCTTTGTAATTTCTTACTCATTTCCATTCCTTTTAACTTATTTTCATCTTATTTCACCTTTGTTTCTTTTTGTTTAGCTTATTTGGCCACTTATTTGAGCTTAAACCATCAAATTGAGCCAAAAGCTCAACTGTTAAGCTCATAAGCTTCCAATCTGCTTATTTTTAAGATTTAAATTTCTTGTTTTCATTAAAGTTTCATAATCTCAGTAGTTTAATAGGTTTTTAAAGTAAAATTTAGAAAATCATCATTTTAAAATAGTGATAGCGTTTATTTAATATAATTTAGCTTTTTAATTTTCTTTTCAGCTTATTATTAAGCACTTATATGTTTTTATATTTTTTTTAAGTTTCTGTCATATTAAAGTATTTTTAGGAATTTTCTCAGATTTTTCCTTTGTCATCTAATATTTTTAATAATTAATAATAGTTTAATTAATAATTAATTAATATTAAAGTATTAAATAGTAAAATTAATTTTTATTGAGTAAAACCATGTTTTTATATTTTTCCTAGCTTTGTTAACTTAATTAGAACCTATAAAAATTAATCTTATAATTTTCCCTTTTTATTTTCTAATTTTAATCCTTTACTTAGTTTAATTAGATTTGAATTATTAATTAAGTTTTTAATTTATAAAACCTTCGCTAAAAGACAAAAATATTTGTTTTTAATTTTTATAAATCTTTTAAGTTGTTCTAGATTTTTAGAAAATAAATTTGTAATTTTCTTAGTTAGTTTTGTATTATAAATCCTTTTTAGATTAATTAAACTAAATTTTAAATAAGTTTAAAATAGTTTTGATTAATTAATTAATATTAAATTAATATAATATTAGTAAAATATTTTATTTTTAGATTTTAATTTTCTTTAAGTTTAAAAAGTTTTAAAATTTTCATTTTATACCCTTTAGTTTTAAACTTGTCATTTTAAGTCCTTGTAGTTTTTAAATTTACATTTTTATTTACTTGCTATACACGTTTGTTTAATCTAATTGTTGTGCTTTATAGTCGTAGTATTCAAATACAATTCCAAAAAATCAGTAGTGTAATTATCAACCAAAATCCTTACAGATCATTATCCTTAGTGATCATTCTACTTCTAACGAACGTTTACACGCCATTCAACCTCCGTGGGACTTAACGACCCGGGAATCCACTAAATTCCAAGGGAAATTGTATTGAGTCCATAATAGTTGACTTTTGTTGACTAAAATCTTTGGTCAATATTTCTTGACTGTTTGGGCTGAACCAATAGTTATCTCCCGAACTATCTAGTTGAAAAGAGGACGATTCATTCGGAAGCTCTTTCAGAATGATGCATCGTACATTGGATTCTCACTAAAATAGGTGGCAACTAAACGGTCATGAGCACCATAATGATCTCACGTTACCATGTTTTTCGTCGATCGATTTGCTCATTGTAAAGTTTTAATAAACGACACCACTCTTCTAATAAAATTCAAGTCTCGGCTAACAATTTCTTGTTCTTCTTCTGAGTCAATGAAGAAGAATGTTTCGAAATTCCTTTGGATAATGAAGAATGAAATATATGTTGTTTGAGTAAAAATATGAGAAGATGTGTATTAATTTTGAGATATTTATAGTTAAAAAAATAGGGCAATGTATTTTATTATTATTTTTTTTCAACCAACCTATACATTATTAAATAGGCCCACCAATTTTTCAACCACACAAAAGGCGAGCCCGTAATCCCCCCAAGTGTTGTATCAGGTTACGCATGGGCCTAAGGCCCCCAAAATACATAGGCCCCCATATTTCATATAATACTAATACTGATTGCTTAAAAAAAAAAAAAAAAAAAAAAAAGGTACGGCAAAAAAATAAAAGGGGGGAAAAGATAAAACACTTCCGCGGCTCAAGAAAGGGGGGAAAAAAATTGCATCGAAGATTTCAACCGGTTTCAAAGTCATCATTCAATTTTTGTGATGAAATCGAAGAGACTCCATTCAATTTGGTATATCTATTCTTATAATCTCCTCTCATTCTCATATCCTATTCAATAATCTTCTTATGCTCTCCATCTAAATTTATTAATTTATGCTCTATTATCCAAATCTAATTGCTAATATCAATCATCTGTTATTGTTAAACAGTGGATTTGTCACCACTGTTCGGTCACCACCAAACCATCCACTACCACCACGCGTGGTCAACCAGTAAGCGGCACCAATGCGAGACGCAAAGCAGTGGTCAACTGGTGCCGCGGCATGCGTGTCTGCATCAAGTATTTACTTTTCGCCATTTATGAATCTGGATTTGTTAATTAATTTTTATTGTGACTTTGATTAAACTATTTTATAAGTTTTATTTTTTAATTGTCAATGTTGTCAATTGAAAAAGATTTATCTTATGAACTTGAGTTAGAAGATTTGATTAGAGCATCAGGTGTCATAACGAGCCTTAGCTGCCGTCGCGCTTTCACCTCAGCCACATCAGCATCCCATTTTTCCACAACTAACCACAACAAACCTCCTCCTCACTCATAACAAACCTCAACCTCTTCATTTGGGGCCCACCATCATCACCTTATTTTTTTTATTCAATTTCCAAATAAACTAAATTCATTTAATTAAAAATAAAAATACAATTTATACTAAAAAAAGTTATAAATTAAAAAAAACCTGTTCTTCTTGTTCCCTTCCTTCTTCCCAAAATACACACACACTACACACACACAAACACACTGTACCTTCTTCTTCTTCCTCGTGCTTCTTCTTCCTCCTTGATTACACACACTAAAACACACACTAACAAACACACACACAAATAAACGGATACAAATTAAATATCAAACGGTACTTTGCCTTTTGTCAGAACCTTAGCTTCGTCGTCCCCACGATTTCAAAGTTCACGGCGGCCGACGACGAGCCACCCCGGTGTGGCGGCGAGCCACGGCGGGGCTCCACGTCACCCACGGCGAGCCACAACATCTCCCACACCGGATGCTCTTAAAGAGTTTGCTTCTAAAAAAGCTAGAAAAGTAAACTTTATATAAATATTTTATTGTTTTGTACACTTACAAAAGTAGATAAAAAAAATTTTAACTCCGCCATTTATAAACTTTTTAGTTTATTTTTGCCGGTCCCAAGCCCGGATAAAGGAGGAGGGTTTTTCATTGCGATGGTTTTATTGTGATCATTTGTAGCATGTTAGTAACACAGCAGGTTAGTAACACTTACTATTATAAATCACAAGATGTTAAATCTCACCTAGCGTGTTTCCAGCAGTTTGCAGCCAGGTTTCAAAGAGTTTCCAAAGAACGCAATGTGTTTCCAGCAGGTTTGCATATCGTGATTTACAATTTTTTTTTTAAAGCTAATTGATATTAGGCCCCCAAAATTGACCCCGCCTTAGGCCCCTAAAATGCTTGAGCCGCCACTGGGCGAGCCACTCACCTTTCCTGCCTTGTTTTGCCTCTCCTCGCGCATGAGCTTATCTGGGTGTTTTGGGTTTCATTCGTGAGGTGAGGCTCACTTAGTGAGGCCTCACGCCCGTAACTTTTTGTCTAAGATACTTACTTATTAATTTTAAAGTTAACTACATGTCCTTGTTGTTCGATTCCACTTTTACATTTGTTCAAAAGTTCAAAATGCATAGTTTGGTTCCATGTTCCATTTAACTTAAGTTAGCCGAAGTTGTCGTTAACGTTAGTCCTTTATAACGTCGTTTGCAACGTAAGTCCTTTATACCAAAGATCTTGCAACATTTGCAACGCTAGTCCTTTCGTTAGTTAGTCCTTTAAAAAAATTCTAAAAAAAATTCGAAAAATTTAGAAAAAATTATAATTTTTTCTAAAATAAAATTCAAAAAATTTCAAATATATTCTAAAAGAAAACTTTTTCCTCCGAAAAAATTTCAAAAATAAACTTTTTTAAAAATAACTTTTTTTCCTAAAAAATTTCGAAATATATTCTAAAAACTTTTTTTCCTAATAAAATTCTAAAATATATTCTAAAAAACTTTTTTCCTAAAAATTTCAAAATATATTCTAAATTTTTTTTTAAATGTATATACATTGAAAAAATTTCAAATATATTCTAAAAGAAAACTTTTTTTTTTTCCTAAAAAAATTTAAAAGAAACTTTATTTTAAAAACTTTTTTTTTTTTTTCCGAAAAAATTTCAAATCTATTCTAAAAACTTTTTTTCCAAAAAATTCCAAAATATATTCTTAAAAAAAATTTCGAAAAAAAATTTCAAATATATTCTAAAAAACTTTTTTAAAAATGTATATACATTGAAAAACGCTTTTTAAAATGTATATACATTGAAAAAAATTTCGAAATATATTCTAGAAAAAATGTATATACATTTAAAAAAACGTTTTTTCAATGTATATACATTTTAAAAAAAATTAGAATATATTTTGAAATTTTTTTCGGAAAAAAAAGTTTTTTTTTAGAATATATATTTAGAATTTTTTCGAAAAAGTTTTTTAGAATATATTTCAATTTTTTCTCAAAAAAATTTCGGAAAAAAAAAGTTATTTTTAGAATTTTTGGAAAAAAGTTTTCTTTAAGAATATATTTCAAATTTTTTCATTTTATTTTAGAAAAAAATTATAATTTTTTTCTAAATTTTTATTTCAATTTTTTTAGAATTTTTTAAAGGACTAACTAACCTAAAGGACTAACGCTGCAAATGTTGCAAAAGATCTTTGGTATAAAGGACTAACGCTAAACGACCGCTATAAAGGACTAACGCTAGCAAACTTTAACTAATCAACTAACTTCGCTAGAAAAATGGACCAAAAGTGAAACCAAACTATGCATTTTGGACTAAAATCGCAACTTTTTGAACAAATGGACCAAAAGTGGAATCCAAGTACAACCACAAGGACCAAAAATGTAGTTAACTCTTAATTTTAATTTAATGTTGTATTTATTAGACATACATAAGTTCAACATGAACTCTTAACTCTTTACTCAACCATGAGCCAATAGTTGTATCGTCTTAACTTTTATTGGAGATCAGCCTAAAGTCAGAAACATATCTTAATACTGGCTATGATATTAAACAATGTTTAACATTATCTATATCTATACTACATAAAATGAAAAAACAGTCAAAGTGAAAAAGTGGAAAAGTGAAAAAATTTAATGGTCAAATGAGAGAGAAATATATTTGTGTAATTAATACTCTTATTAAAACACCCCATTACTTAAAAATACAATAATTTATTCACATCAGTAACCAATTAAAAGCATATCTACCAAATTAAAAAAAACCTATTAAAACACCCCTTATTAAAAAGTACAATAAAATTTTCACAATGTACAATTTAAACAAGCTACAACATAATTCTAAATATAAAATAATTAAACACACTAATTAATGTTATTTTTAAAACACCCTAAAATAAAAAGTACATGTTATTATACACATTATACAAATTAATAAACACACAAAGCTTCATACAAGCTAACAAGTTGATGGTACATATAGTTTTTTGAAAATCGGACCTGACTAACGGTTCAACCGGAAACCGGTGTCGCAAACGGTTCGGCTAACCAATAATGTACCATCCGAAACTAATCCTAGAGGACCCGTTAAAACCGATACAACCGGTGAATCAGTCTCATCGAGATCTATTTCCTGATCGTCATTGCAGCAATTTCGCTGCAACGCTACGGGTATTCTCGCTATATTATATAGAAAGGAAAACCAAAAGTAAAAGTAAAAATTTGAAACTATTAACACATATCAAAACCGGGTTGACCCAAGACGCTTCAAACCCTGTGGGTTGACCGCGTTTAATTTGACCCGCTTTTAACCCAACCCGTCATATTGACTCGGTTTAAATCGACCCGCTTTTCGACGAACGTTCAACCGGTTGAACCACCCTCGAACCGGTTTCAAAACGCTATGTTTAATCCCCAAATCTTCAAACTTTTATTATTTTTCGTTTAAAACCCATAAACTTTTTTTTAACACAACACGACCGTCGCTATATAAATATATTATCTATAAGTTTTTCTTCAAAAACGATTATAATGTTTTACAATTATGAGAAAATATGTACCGTTAGTACACATTTAACTTTTCAATAGGCTAAATACGCCATTTTCAAAAAGATGGGCTAAATGTGCCCAAATATTTTACAAAATAGCTAAAATTAGCCAATTTTTATTTTATTTTGGGCTAATCGTATTCACGCTAATTTTGGTCACCATTAATCCCATCCTTGTTAGTTTTACGCAAGTAACGCGTGTGTTGTTAGTTTTTATTTCATAACCTGATGTAATGTTTACTTTCATTTTCATTAAATGTTTTTATATGTTGTTTGATAGATGTTAATTTTGTTCTGACTTTAATTATCGATTGACAACCGTTTGCAATTGCATTTTCATCGGTTCACGTTCTATTTTAAACGCTACACAAAACACTTACCACAATATCACAAATCATTAATTATCTGACGCTAAAAACAATGCCGCTAAAATGCGCATACTGCCTATGATACAATAACCATGTAAAACAAAATATCTGCACGTGAAACCACGATTGTATATAATGGAATCTTTGTAGGCTTTGCAATTTGATAGGGTTTTATGTCCTTAATTAGGAATTACGAAACCATGTGTTTTGATTTATATCAAGCACTAAGTATAATGATTGTTTGATGAACGGTTGACGGTGTCAAGTGAGTACGACAAAAAGGTAAAAAAGTGCTAGCATATCTATAAAGAAATTAGTAGAGTCCGTAGTAATGCATGCCAATATAATATAGAACGTGTTCGTAAAGTTACTTTAGTTGCATTCACATCTTAAATGAAACATATATTTAAATAGCAGTTTCAAATGGAGATCGACAATCCAAAACTATTCTTTATTAGATTAGTTTTGAACGTGTATATAAAACTAAAAATATATGATTTGTGCTTAGTTTATATTATGAATGTTACAAAAATGTTTATTGGTTTATGGATATATTTAATATGTGTATGACCGGATTCGAACTCGAAACCACGGGATTACACACTTTACGTATGAGATTCGATGTTTAAATAATTAAAATAAAATATTATGTTTAATTATTAAATTCACAATAAACGACTAAACGAGCGATAAGTACTGATCGGAAGTGACTATCGGTCGTTAAATGTCAACGGGATACGAAAAAAAGTAAACAAGCCAAGAGACGGTTTTAGAAACCCTCTTTAGGGATTGTTTTTGGCCAAAACTATGGAATCCCACATCGAAAACCATAGTAAACTTGACATGTACTATAAGGCTATAAATACATTCCCTTGTATTCATCCTTTGGTACACTAGATTTCAATAGAGGGCCAAACGTCTTCTTTTCTTCCCTTTGTCTCTGGTCGACGAGTGAATCCCCATTGTAAGGGATTTACGAGTGACCTTGAGCATAACAAAGATGTTTGGTTATTCTATTGTGATCAAGAACTAGCATTCGCATCGAATCGCTAATAGTACGTGTGTATAAAAACGGTGTAACACACTATTGTTACATCAATTGGTTTGAATTGAAAAACGGTAAGGGTCAATTCGTTAAACCACATAAACCCTAATTATGGTTCTTGAATTGAAGAGATCTAGCCAATTGCAAGAGGTATGTTACGCTTATTTTCGTTAATTAATTGCTATTATATTCTAAGTCTTCCGCTGTGTACTCTGTGATGTCTACATGTTATTATTTGTATATCATGTATCATAACCTCAACAGTGGCATCACGAGCCTTGTATAACAAGTAATTATCATGAAACACATAAAACAAATAAACATGATTGTGTTATTAATTGTATGTGTAGATCTAGGGTTTGCAAAACCTAAACCCTAATTTTGGGGGGCGTTTTTGGTGCCCTAATTAGGGTTTTGTAAACTTTGTTTTAATTGGATTAGAAACCCTAGGTTGCATGCAATTTTATGTGTATTAAATTGCGTAACTCTGTTTAATTGCATTAATTGTTAAGTGTGATTTATATACATGATAAATACATGCATGTTTTGTCATGGATCTGCTTTTATTGTATGATTTACTTGGTTAAGTGATATACATTAAAAATTTAGATAGATCTAAAATTGGGGAAGACCTCAATTATTATTATTTAACCAATTATGTGCTATGTGGTATGTGTTTGATTTCGACTCACGCAATCGATGAATCGATGCATGTGGCTCACTTTGTACATTGCTGAAAACGGGTGAGAGTCTTAATTAAACATATACATATTGACAGATCTAGAATTGATTTTAATAGGATTTATCAAAAGGTTTGCATGTGGCTATTTGATATGCATGACTTATTATTATGTTATGCATTCATTGTTTATTTGTTTATTTTTTTTAAATACTTGCTTGTTTGATATGTGTAACAAGGGTATTTTTTATAAGAAAAATAAACTGACCTAAATAATGGTGAAACATGTTTTTTTAAGCATAGTAATCGTAATCGTTTAATTGATTATTTTTGCACAAAGTAGTTAGAACGTACTCACCCATTAATGACAAACTGTGTGATGGGTATAAGGTTGGTACGCATTAAATTGTGACCTTAAAGATGAGGGTATGTAATATGCTTCGCGCTGACCTAATTCTCCGCTCGTTTGTGCGTCTTAATGGAGCTACCAAGTATTCCTATATGTGTGCATAAAATCTTAAGGGTGATTTACTTTAAATTCTACGCGCCACTTTTGTGGCAATTATCCGAATAACTTGGGTCTTAGGACTCATGCAAAGAAGAGGATATAGTGGTAATTAAAGGTAATTCTTTAATTGGTTTACCAATACCTCGATTAAAGTTTGATGATGAAAAGCTTAAACATTAAAACAAGGATATAACTGTTTTAATAAAACCTCATGCTACGAGGATGAATGCATGACATCTTTGTACATATTTGATTTGACACCAAAATCAAATCTATTACCCTTAATTTAAGTTGTATGCCATCCAATGAAACGGAAACACCTGAGATTATCTTTTATTTGCGTGAGAACGTGATTTAGATCGTAATCAAAGGGTAAAATATCCACGTGACGTGAGAACGGGCATGGATGATTTTGCAGTTTCTTAAGTTGGACAATTTAATTGAGCTTTGTAGTGAGAACTGACAACTCAAGGCATAAGATGGGGATAAAACATGTTTACATGGCAATTGAAATTGGCTAGATGTAAATCCCATAAATCTAGGAGTTGCAATTTAAAAATTGGCAATTGAGGTTCGACTCGTACCATCTTGAATAATTTCATTACTAGCAGATCAACTGATGTGATGAAACTATGTCAATTTGGATCCTAGTTTTCAGTGAAAATTAATTGGTTATATGCTTATGAACCACGGGTAATTAATTTTCTTGAAAAGGTTAATTATCGAAAATACTAAAATTGAATTTTGTAATTCTTTTGAATGTATAAATGCAACATTTAACCGTAAACAAGGTTTAGTCTTTGATCAGTAAATTGATCCATTCTACTTTCAAATAAATGTTTGATCGAGAATAATTTACCGAAAAGACAAACGAAGTCTCTTTTCCATGGGAGAAGCATGAGACTCAATCATATTCCTTTTCATGAATGAGAAAGGTATAATAGGAACGTTTGAATTGTCTAAATTCTAATGTAACTCATAGCAATGAATTGCACATCATATTTCCATAAATATTTCATTACTCGCATTTGGTGAATGAATCCTTTTGTAACAAACATGAATGTTGGTTAACTGGAAAACATGTATATGAGTTACAAAATTAGAAGCTAGACAAATTATCGCGAAAATTGGTAAAAGGCAAACTAGCATATTTTATCTAGTTGTTTTGTTTTAGCCTTTAAAGGTGCTACATACCAAGATGGATATGGTAGGCTGTTAAGGAAGAAATTGCATACCCAATTTTTCAAGTTAATAACATTGATGGATAACCCGTCATTTACAGAGTAGAATACACCTTTTAGTACCTAAGTAATGATTACGTATGGTTCTTCAAAGGTGTAGGAAAGTAAAAAGCAAGCAAGTTGCTTTCATCGGTTATGCAACACTTACAATGTTGTCGATTCATGGGAGCATTTGTGTTGCATTTTTGAATAAGAAGTTGTTTTATTGATTTCTAATTCAGTGGGAGCTACAAGCCTTATTTCCTGTGTAGTAACCCTGATTATCTTCAAAGATAATTACTTTCCAATTGTAGGCACTTATGTTTTTTTTTAAGGAGAGTCATGTATGCTTTCCTTACTAATCAATATAGTCCTACATCTACTTGTTATATCTATGACACAAATCATATTAATCAAATAAACGAACGTGTATCGTGTTGTTTATATGCTACATGATGTTGTTCCATGCACAAGTGAGAGAAATCTTATTGTGTGCAAGGTACAACACATATTAATATGATTTAAATGGATTCTCTTGACCTAGAAGGTAAGAAAGTAACGCTCCAATAGGAATTATACATTTAAATGTATGATTGCCCTATTAAGAACATGTGTCAAGATGATAACAAAGACTACTTTATCTTAAATATTTATGTCATTCAATATTTAAGAAACACTTGTTGTTAAAATTTATGTTACGTGAGAACGTGAACTAGATTATAGCTCAAGGTAAAATATCCACGTGTCTTGAGAACGAGCATGGATGATTTTGCAGTTTCTTACGTTGAACATTTCATGAAATGACATAATTAAATGAAGTAATCTAATACTACTTTGAATTTAAGTATTCGTTGAATGACTTAAATATATGTAGTAAATATTAACTTGAAATATTAATTGAAACCCGAGGTGGTGTTCATAATTACTTTAATAATAAATGTTTATGATTTTGTAAAGTCACAAACATGAAGTCTGTTAATACAAGACTTACAGTATAAAGTAAGACGTTAACTTGCTATGTTTTAAGACATATGCATGAAGTCAATGAGTTGATCAATGACTTATAACGTATAGTGGGATTATAACTGATATGTCTTTTGACTTGATCAAGAATACTTGTGTTATAATGCATGTAATTGACTTGGTAATTCTATTGTACCATTAAGTTTTACTTTGTTGGTAAATAGGTAAGCCAAAGAGTAAATGGTTATCTTAAATATTGTTAGATTTTCTTACAATATTAATTCTAAGGAAATACCATAGTTTTATGGTATGTTCAGTTAGAAGAATCAAAATCTATTGGCATGTTTGATTCAAGATAACTATAGTTTCTTCCACATGTTATCAAGGTTAGTAGATTGAGTATAGATGAATATACTCAATAAGACTCCAACCTAGAAGATTGATAAGACGCCATTTGTTTATGGAATGTGATGAATCACATTAAGTCTTATAAATGAAGTTCTGAATTTGTTAAACTACTTGTAAAGTGAGTTGTAACAAATGAATGTTAGGAACTGTTAATGTTTTTTTGTAATATCCCAAAAGAGAACAATGTATTGTTGCTCTACTTGCTAAACTATTTAAAGGTAATCTTTAAATTTTTAAAGGCAAGTGGGAGTTTTGTTTAGATCTTGAAAGATTAAATTACAAAATACATAATCTTCTAAAATACACTAGCAAATATCATGATGAGGCTAAACATGTAAATGATAGACCTTAATATGATGGAATTGTCATTCATAGATCTGTAAGGATATCCCAGATATTTAATATGCTGAGGGATATGAGTTACAGGATCATGGTAAGCCTATTAATCATAATGATAAATTTACCAAATGTTGAATTGTGGTAAATCAATCATACTATAAATGTAGAGATGCTGTCCATAAAGATAATCAACTTTATATACTTGGTTTATCTTAATGAGTTTTTTCAAAGGATGAAAACCCTAGTGGTTTAAATCTTTGTGTAGAAATCATATGGACAATATTGTACACGTATTTAATGTATGTCTAGTGATAATAATATTAATCATACTTAAGCAATTAACTATGATTGAATATTCTTTTCTAGATACATTAAATAGAAGTATAAAGATTATAATTGTCATACTTAGTTTCATTGATATGAAATTTTGACAATGAATATCAAAACTCTTTGTTGTGGAATTACTTTTGCGAGGACGATCAGTAATACAAAGGAGTTTTTATGAATTCAAATAATCCTTGAATATGTACAAACTGCAAGAATCCATGAATGGATATATGCATGCATCTAGGAGATGATTCTTATGTTTAATATTAAATCCATGTTTGATTTAATAATTAAAATAAGATAGCTCATAAGTATTCCTAAAAGCTAGTGGGAGTATTGTTTTTATTTTCTTAAATCTTATATGTTGTATGGGCAACTACATTCCACCTAAATTAAGTTTTAGTTGGGAATGAAACTTTGTTTGTAGGATTTGGAAATAAGTTATACAACCTTGGAATATATGTTTATTATTATAAACATATGCGGTAAATAAATGAGTCTAATAGAACATGATGAATACATATCTTTGACAAGATAAAATATGAATGAGATCTTAAAGTCTAACTTGAAGATTCATTTTGTACATCATGTTGTGTATAAGGTTGTTGTATCATGCTTGATTACAAGATGATTTAACAACATTGTAATATTTATGTTTGGTTTTAGAATTGCATTCCTACCGAGAGTTGCTCCCATTCTATACAACAATTGTTATGTAATTGTTATAGTCAACAAACTTGAAGTTTGAATGGCACCAAACAAATAATATTTAAAGTTTACAGATGTTTAAAGAGCATATTGTTGTATACAATAATGCTAGTATAATTGAGATGACACTCAATTCTAGTCACGGTATCGTTGATGATAACTATGTTGACTAGTTATGCTCAACTAAGAGCATAGTTGCATTATACATTAAAGAATAGAGAATACTTTAAAACTTTAAAGTTTTGAAAGATGATTGTCATAAAAGGTGGTTCAGGTTGTCACGCACCTTATGGAATGATATGACAATATCAAGATATGTGTAAACACATACAAGAAATTCAATTATTGAATTCTTGAAATAAGTATTCTCAAAATTCCTATAGATCAAAGTTAGTTGAAATTATGCCCTGTCAACAAATATGATTATCATGACTTGAGGCAAAAATTCATTAACTGAGTATTATCATGCATTGATCTATTTAGTATTTAGATAAAGGATGTTAAACAATTATTATTTATAATGAATTAAAGTACGCATTACGCTTAATTTCATTTATAATATTGTGTCCTGTATTTGCATGTTTAAATCCTTGAATAGCTTAAGTTATTCTAAATAGTCCGTTGTCGATCAATAACATGGGAATGATATTGAATCAAGACAAATCTGAGTATTAGTTAGAATATATTTGAAAGTATATTGATGCGTAGCATGACTAATTTCAGATGATATTCAATGGATTGAGTATAGGACTTATCCCAACCACATGATGGTACTTTATGGATCTTAGTTATTAAGTACATCATGAATATTTATCCTCTGACTTGAGATACCAGAGAAATGTCATGGATGTAGTGCATTTCTGTGAGACAATCTAACGCTATAACGTAATCGGTAGTTATAAGGGTTGTTTTCAAAAGTGTTGCGAAATTTATGAATTCTGCTCGTAGTCAAAACGGGATTTGTTTCCTTCAAATTTATTTGAAGTATAATACTGCTGGGCCCCTCGTAGGATTGTTAAGATGTTTGCATGACCATGCCCAAGGTCTTCTTCAGAAGAATTGGTAATCTTGATCAATCAAAAATAAAGCGAGAAACAGAATAGTTAGTTAAGAAATGAGTGAGATCCATATTCTTATTAACATGGTATTAGAAACAAAAGGATAAGTATGATGATGAATCATCAAAAAGGTTTTTCCAGAAACCATACTGAAGTTGTTCGGGGTCATTGGCGTGTTGCTAGATGCTAACCAATGTCATTACGCATATTAAGATATCTCCAAGTGGGAGCTATTGGTTTATGGATATATTTAATATGTGTATGACCGATTCAACTCGAGACCACGGATTGCACACTTTACGTATGAGATTCGATGTTTAAATAATTAAAATAAAATATTATGTTTAATTATTAAATTCACAATAAACGACTAAACGAGCGATAAGTACCTGACGTGGTGACTATCGGTCGTTAAATGTCAACGGATACTTAAGAAAAGTAAACAAGCCAAGAGACGGTTTTAGGAACCCTCTTTTGGGATTGTTTTTGGTCGAAACTATGGAATCCCACATCGGAAACCATAGTGAACTTGACATGTACTATAAGGCTATAAATACATTCCCTTATATTCATCCTTTGGTACACTAGATTTCAATAGAGGGCCAAACTTCTTCTTTTCTTCCCTTTTGTCTTGGTCGACGAGTGAATCCCCATTGTAAGGGATTTACGAGTGACCTTGAGCATAACAAAGATGTTTGGTTATTCTATTGTGATCAAGAACTAGCATTCGCATAGAATCGCTAATAGTATGCGGTGTACAAAAACGTGGTGTAACACACTATTGTTACATCAATTGGTTTGAATTGAATAACGGTAAGGGTCAATTGTCTAAACCACATAAACCCTAATTAAGGTTCTTGAATTGAAGAGATCTAGCCAATTGCAAGAGGTATGTTACGTTTTATTTTCAGTTAATTAATTGCTATTATATTCTAAGTCTTCCGTTGTGTACTATGTGATGTCTACATGTTATTATTTGTATATCATGTATCATAACCTCAACAATGTTCCCTATTCATGGGGGAGGATTGGAATCCGGTTAGTCGTAAGGAACCGACTTAGAGGTTGGGGACTTTATACCATTCTAAAAACACGGGACTCTTTAGAGTCCGATTTTACAAAGAAACCTTTAAAGTCCGATTTTACAAAGAAACCGGACTCCTTAAGGAAGACTCTAATTATATTTTATTAATAGGGCATAACCTATATTATATCCTAATCCAAGTTGCATTGTCGTATAGAAAATAAAGCTTTAGCCATGACTAATCGTGCATTCAGTCTTAGGGGGTGTTTCTTTTTTATGTTAATGAGTCTTAATGGGGAGATAGTGGTGGGGCCACATATATAATGTGTTTCTTTTTCTGTTAAATGGTCTATATGAGAGAAGAAAGAGAAATATCCTCCCCATTAAAACCCATTAACAGAAAGGGACCCACCCACTTAATCAAGAAAAAAAAAAAAAAACAAGCCCTTAGCCAGTTATGAAACTATCCAACAATTTATAAGATTAATGGCAATACACCGTTTCCTTACAACCCATGCTTTTTAGCCCACTTCAGTTGAGTAAGTGACGCATCTTATTTTGTTTGATAACTGTTTCGAAATGTAGTTGATGATTTAATAATTGTTTTAGAAACGAGTTGATGGTTGAATACTAAGCATGTGTAATGAGAATGAAATTAGGATATACCCCTTCGATTTCTTTACACTGTGTTCTCAAGTTGGTTTTATAAAGGAAAGGGAAAGTAATGAAAGAAAACAAAAAATTTATCATGTTTTTTAGTTTTTTTTTTAAAGGAAAAGAAAGTAAAAGTGAAGAAATTTTAGGCTATTTGGAAGTAAAGTGTTTCCTCCCAAAAGTGAGAGAAAATTGTTTACTTTACATATATTACTTCCATTTTCTTTATGAACAAAAATTAAGAACACACCGTTAATCTTAAATGTTCATGAATACAACACCATACAACGTACAAGTACAATTAACGGTAATAAAAGTAGTCTAGGGGTGTTAGTCGGGTCGGGTTAGTCGGGTTCAGGTCAATTCAGGTCGGGTTAAAGTCGGGTCAAGGCTAAAAATAACTAGGGTTATTAGTCAGGATCGGATCAACTCATGTCGAGTCAATTCGAGTTTGGATCAACCTAAATATAAGTAAAATAGTCATAAAGTTGTCTATTGATTCAAATTTATACAGATAATTTTTAAATATATATATATATATATATATATATATATATATATATATATATATATATATAAAAGAATTAAAAACTCTTATTTGAGTCAACATGGTCGACTCGAACCCAAGTCACCAAACATTTTTAACCCGTTACCTCGACTTTATTTGATATTCGCGTTACTCGAGTTGACCCGAATAAACAGAATTCAATTTTTGACCCGAGTAACTTGACTCAAATAAATTTAGTCGGTTCGGGTCGGATAAGGTTTTTTTACACCCCTACTTGTGTATATGTCATGTTTGATATGAATTTACCAAATTATATAGTACATTCATTCTAATTATTGTCCGCCGAAAAGCACACATTTAAAGATATTTGACTAGGTGTGAGCGCGGTTCCGGAACCGCACAGAACCTAACCGGAACCGCGGGAACCGAGAACCGAAAAATGGATCGTCGAGGAACCGAGAACCGGACCGAGTAACATGTCTCGGTTCCGGTTCGGTTCGGTTCTTTACGGGTCTAACCGATTGGAACCAAAATTTTTCAGAGAAATGCATCTCTTTTCTCCTTGGATCATCGTGACACTCTGATCTCTCCCACCGGAGCTCATGTCATATATCTTTCTCTCTAGCTCTAGATTATGTATTATGGGGTGCATGACAAAATATGTCTCTAATAAAAAAAGCACATGTGTGTGTAAAATTTGATTAAAAGAAGTCTTGTTTTACTTATAGTTTCTTAGGGTGCGCTTGGTTCAAAATGGGGAATGTGAAAGGGAAAGGGAAAGGCAATGGGAATGCAAAGGGAAAGCAAAGGAATGGAATGGAGATTATCATTATCTTTGATAGTGCTTGGCATGAGAAAAATACATTAACCTCCAAAGTGGTGGTGGTGGTGGTGGTGGCTGATAGTGGTGGTGGTGGTGGTTGCTGGTGGTGGTGGTGGCTGCTTTTGGTGGTGATGGTGGTGGTGATGGCTGGTGGTGGTGGTAGTTGGTGGTGGTGGTGGTTGGTGGTGGTGGTGGTGGCTGCTAGTGGTGTTGGCTGCTAATGGTGTTGGTTGCTAATGGTGGTGGCTGCTGGTGGTGGTGGTGGATGCTGGTGGTGGTGGTGGCTGGTGGTGGTGGTGGTGGTGGCTGCTAATGGTGGTGGCAGGTGGTGGTGGTGGCTGGTGGCGGTGGTGGTGGCTGGTGGTGGTGGTGGTGGCTACTGCTTGTTGTGGCTGCTGCTGCTGGTGGGTAATCATTACCATACCTCCCAATTTACTGGGTAATGCCCCATTACCCAATACTAAACAATGATTGCATTCCCTAGTTCTAACCAGGCATATTTAATCATTACCTTTGTCATTCCCCACCCCCCATTACTCCCAACCAAGCACCCCCTTAGATCTAGTTTTAGATGTATAAAATATTTTTATTTTCAAAAGTTCTAAAAAATAAGAAAAATAGATACGATAAAAATTAGCATACAAATGGCTGGAGCTCCATGTTGTATATCTTTAATTTTGTACACGATAACTGATCATACAAATATTGTTTGTTATAAAGTTAAGAAATGGTAATATGTCGATGACCTTTGACTGGTATGTACAACCAACGTTTAACATATAAATCTTTTAGATCTTGATTAATTGTTACATAAATTTGTTCTTGGTGATAGATAACTTCTAGGATCATACGTTAAATTTAAAGAGAACCAACATATTCTTATAAAGTAGGCGGTTCTTCGGTTCCGGCACCAATACCCGCGGTTTCAGACCGAACCGAACCGAGAACCGCAATTTCCAATTATGAAGAACCGAGAACCGGACCGCGGTTCTAAAATTCGGTTCGGTTCCATTTCGGTTCTCGGTTCCGATCGGTTCTCGGTCCATTTGCTCACCCCCTATATTTGACTGTTAATTAGTGTTTACATAAAATTGTGTAAATATAAAATTAGATTAACGGTAAATATGTTAAACTTAAACATTCCATTATTCCAATATGATCTCACTTGAATTTTATTTGATATAAATGCAAATTTTGGTACAATGCATGTGAATGGTTACATCAATATGATCACATCAGATAACTTTCATGAATTGTTTTCAGTGCGCCACCTAATGGTACGTACATAAAAGGAACCTTGTTAAAAATTAACTTTTTACTCGAGTTAAGTTAGTCAAAAATCAAGGCAACCCTTACGTGTAAATCATCAAATATGTGTGCCGTGTGCATATCATATACTCCCTCTGAAAATACTGTCTACTTATGATTTAATTTGGATGATCACGTTAATGAAATAAAAAGTATAACTTAAACTTTTGATGCTACGTTCCTATATGTCCGTTAAAATTTAAGTTAAGTGGTTTACTAACGTACATGCACATGCAAATGCACATTTACTTATATCTTTTTGAAAAATATATAAGTTTTAAAAAGAGTTTGGTGATTATGGGACGTAAACCAACTTTATTTACCATTCACGTGATTGTCATAACCGGATTTCTATTAATATTACATGAATGACTTTTCGAAATAAAGATTGTTCAACCAAAAATAGAAGATACTATTTACGATTGAATGATGATATATGTAATAATATATAAAGCTATAAACCAATATAAAAAAAATGGTTTTTGGCGGAACCATTTAAAGCCCGTGTACCTTTTTGGAAAACACTATTACAAAACACTATTACTTACACAAAACACTATTACTTACGCAAAGCTATAAACCAATGTACCTTTTTGGTTTATATAAAGCTATAAACCAATGTACGCAAAGCTTTAGGGTCGAATTACAAAACACTATTACTTACGGAGTATCTTTTGCTTTATGATATTGTAAACACTAGACACTATCGACACGCAAAAATATCAATACTTTCATATTATGGAAAAGTTATCGATCATAAGGTCATCTAGAGATATGCTTCAGAAAGCATTCTGTCACTTAAGTTTGAGAGATAAATTAGTAAACAAAAATAACAAATGTGCTTAACTGCAATAAAAGACCTTATTTTATCGTAGATAAAAATAAAACTAGCTTAACAACTGGATAGGAAAATGATCATGGGCTCATGTTGAAACCCATAAAGTGGACCAACGTATTTCAGCCTAATATATATAAGGCACAAGAATTCAATGCATGGGCCAAACACGCAATCTTGCAAGTTGCAACGTTTTGGACTTTTGGTTGTCTGGTTTATGAGTTCGATTTTATTTTTGCACGTTTTGGTTTTAAATATTCGGCAAACAAAGATCATTACAATGTGTGCGATCGAATCTATTATGTTTAGACCACTTTTGCGACGACTCACAAAATGAAAAAACTTCAAAGTCTGACTTTGACTTTCAATGAGGCATTTTGGTTTACGCTTGAACGTGGGCCCCACACATTTAGCGATAACAGCCCTTCTAACAACAATATAGCTCGCCAAAAACTTATAGCGACAACACAAGTCGTCGAACTATATATCAATTAAATAATACTTATTGCAGATTAAGTAAATTATTTTATTGGAAATGAATTAAAAAATAACTAAATAAATATTTTTTAATTGATATATAATACTTATTTCAGATTAAATAAAAATTTGGGCAAATCATCAAAAAATGTAGTTAACTTATCATTTTTTTTTCCATGTAGATGTAGATTCTTTTTCATTCTAAATCATCAATCTATCGTTAGTCCTTTCTGTGTACCCGTTACCAAAAAAACTTGCATCGTTAGTCCTTTATACTAACGACCATTATTAAATAACTTAAAATTTGGTTATCTTACGCTAAACTTGCGTCCTGCGTCCTTTATACTAACGATCGTTAAAAAATAACTTAAAATTTGGTTTTTTTACATTTCCGTCCATTTTTCACGTTTCGAAGTACGTTTTACACGCTGTTCGTTTTAACGCGCCGTCTGTTTTTCACGTTTTTATCCGTTTTTTCAAGTTTTCATCCGTTTTTACACGTGTAAAACGTATGAAAACGTGAAAAAACTGACAAAAACGTGTTAAAACGAACGAAAACGTGTAAAAACGGACGGAAATGTGAAAAAACGGACGAAAACATAAGAAAACCATATTTTAAGTTGTTTTTTAACGATCGTTAGTATAAAGGACCAACGATGCAAGTTTAGCGTAAGATAACCAAATTTTAAGTTATTTATTAACGATCGTTAGCATAAAGGACTAACGATGCAGTTTTTTTTGGTAACGGGTACACAGAAAGGACTAACGATAGATGTTTATTGACAGAATGAGAAAAAAAAAAAGGAATGCTACATACAATGAGAAAAAGTGGCAAGTTAACTACATTTTTGGGTGATTTGCCCTAAAAATTTTATTACTAGTAGAAAATAATACTTATATCTATTTAAATAAATTATTTTTGTTAACAAAATTTGTGACCGCCATCTGTGACGTTGTCACCAGAAGTGCCCCGAAAGTGCAAAATTAAATCGACTTGCGACGGGTTAGTGTATGGAGATGGGTATCGTGACGCCGTCACAACCCCATTTTGACGTCTTCACCACTTGAACCTGACGCCATCACACATATGCGATGGAAAATAAACCCTCAATCGATCGACGGGCTGACGACGTCACAACTATAAGGTGACTCTATCACAACTATAAGGTGACACTATCACAAACATAAAAACTATATATACTCTTGCATTGTTTTATATTTTCTTGTGGAATTTTTGGGAGACAAACCCTAGACGATTCTCAAGTCTTTTTCAGAGCTTTTAGCCTCAAGAACTCATATGTATTGAAGAGATATCTTATCTGATTAATTAATCAATTACGTTTATCATTGTTTGTTTGATTATGTCTTGCACTTGTTCTCCAATTGCTATGCAGCCTATACTAGGCTAGAAAACTTAGTATTTACTTAAGATTCGCATGAAACTTGCTTAGTTTATAATTTGTGCTTCTTATGGTAATGGCTATGTAACCCTCTTTATTTAAGTGATGAATTAATAAGTATTGTTATTGGAATATGATAAGGATTTAAAATGTACACTTTTGAGGGGTCATTTAAGCCCTTAATCGACCACTTTTATATCCGTTACTGCTTAATTTCGTTCCATTTCACTTTTTAGGTCTCTTGAAGGCAAAATGCTGGAATTATTTCTTTAATTGGACGAAAAGGCGTGAATATGTGAATAAAATGGCTAAAGTCAAGATCAAGACACTCAAGCTGCTGGAAGTGCAGAACTGACGGCGTCACAGACAAAGGCGGGCGTCCCTCTATTTGCGACGGCTCGTGAGGTGAAATTGCTATTTTGCATCTGACGGCGTCACGCTTGAAGAGTAGGTGTCACGACTCGGGCGACCTAGATCCAGTGACCGGCATCGAATCGAAGTCGACGGCGTCACAACCACAACGTGACGCCGTCCCAAAGTTGAATTGGCCAAGACGAAACCCTAATGGCGGCGATCCGACGACGTCACAATTAAAAGGTGACATCGTCGCAGTTGTAACTCTATATATAGAATTCGATTTTCAGACTTTTTAAGAGGTAGATTTGTGGAATAAAAACCTAAAACGATTTTGGTTTGTCTTGGGCAGTATCTTAGGGTTCTCATACCCTATTTTACAACAAGATAAGTTATTTACTTCATTGATTTCATTATGTCTTCGATTGTATGTGTGTATGCTTGCATGTTTACCATGTCCGACTAATTTACTTGTGTGTTTTCTTAGATCTATGAAACCTAGTTATTAAATATTTATTGGTTGTCTCTTATCTTAATTGAAATTGGCTTAGGATTGCAATAGGCCATCGTTGTGTTTTTAATACTTGAGTAATCTTTGTGAACCTTAGTTTATGATCACCTAAAGTAATTGTAGGCTAAAAATCCAAAGATAACATTAGAGTTGGTTTATGAATCCTAGAGATTTTGTAGGCGATAACCTTAAGGTATCCTCAAATAGTTAGGGAGAAAAGCATACCTTACGACCTTAGAAGACACAACGCGTTAAGAATAAGGACGTGACAATTGAACCATCAATAAAAGATAACTAGGGAGTAATAGTATCTAGGTAGACACATTTTTAATCATCATACGAGCACACATCAATAGACATAGACTACCCCTTAGCTTAGTTAATTAGATTAGATAAGTAGAGTAGTTGGTAGAAGTACCACCCCCCAAATCCAATACCCCGAGACTGTACCTTTCAATTTTCTAAAAAAATATAAAAAAAGATAAAAAATAATTTTCCTCAACCCCAACCTTAGCGTAGTAATTTCTCACTAGAATTCCTATTCCCCTAGAGAACGATATCAATCCCAAGGCTTACCCTAATACTACACTACAACGATTAGGTTCACTGACTAGGTGGTTGAAAAACTTGCTCGAATAAAAGGAAGTTTCCTTTGACCCCGAACGCGCGTTGTACGCGTATCAAGTTTTTGGTGCCGCTGCTGGGGAATAGAATAGCTAGTTAGATCTCTATCTCGTTTAGGTTCCCTTGCTTGATTCCCATAAAGTGAGATTTTTTTCTCAATTTTAGCTTCCTCGTCGTCTATCCCCCTTCTTCGTAACCTTTGTTCGTAATCCTATCACTTTTCATCATGGAAGGTGATAATCAACCACCACTCATTAACCCACCACCAAATGACCCACCATTGAGCTCCCCGATCAAGCTCAAACTATGGCCCTTCGATCCGACACCATCCGGTTGGTGCAAAACGGATGTGCATCCCATGGATTTCGTTCCGAAGATCCTAATCAGCATCTTAAGGATTTCCTTAAAATCGTCGATTCCATCGATCTCGATGCTACTACTCTGGGAGACCATGCTTCGTCTCTTCCAATTCTCTCTACGGGACCAAGCTAGTAATGGCTTGGCAACTTCCGCCGGCTCCATCTCAAGTTGGGATGATCTCACTTCTCGTTTCTTGCTCAATTTTTCCCAACCGGGAGGAGAACTACTAAGCTTAGGAATGAAATCTTGATGTTCCAACAACGTCAAGGTGAATCTCTACGAAGCATGGACTCGATTCAAGGACTTGCTCCACAAAGTCCCTCATCACGGCATTGATCTTTGGCTTCAAGTCCAAATCTTTTATGATCATGTCAACCTCTCAACTAAGCAATCCATCGACCAAGCGGCCGGTGGCAAACTTAGTGATCTCACCGTGGAAGAATCGTGGGGTACAATAGAGGACCTTGCTCTCTACGACAACGAAAGTTGGAATGACCCCTGTGAGTTGCCCAAAACCGTAAAGGCAATCTCCTTGCCTCCTATTGACTCACAACCTTCCGACCGTAGGATGCTCGAGCTTGAAGATCAAGTCAAATTCCTAATGAGCTCTTACAAAAATCCTAAGTCTTCGCATCAAGTGAACAAAATCACTCTACCTTGTGAGTTGTGTAGTGGTCCCCACGACACTCGTGATTGCACAAGACTCCTTGAACAAGCTTTTGCGGACTCAGCCTACGCCCACTACCCGGAGTGGGAGAGAAGTGGTACACTTTCAAGCCCGAACAAAACAACTTAGGAAACTCCTACAACCCCTCATGGAGGAATCACCCTCTAACCTTAAGTGGAACCAAAACTCAAACCCACCTCAAAGCTCATCTAGTCCACCTAATAGGTTCAACCCTCCAAATACCGGGAACTCCGCTAGTCTTGAGGCAAATGTGTCGAGATTCATGTCAACTCAAGAAACTCGATTGACTAAGCTTGAAGCCGATTTCAAGCAACGACAAGGCGAGATGACAAACAAGCTCGACGCCCTCTTAAAAGCCTTCAATGACCGGAAATTGAGCACTACCAAGTGACACTATAAAGAACCCAAATGTGAATTCGATTTCATCGACTTCATGTTCTTGCTCACCTTGGGAAAGTGAATATCCATGCCCTTCACACCCGAAAGTTCATCTGGTTAACGCCATCAACACGGGTTCCAAGCAATCCCTCATGAAGTACCAAGGACCCAAACCATTGGTCCAACCAACTCTTGAGAAACCTGTCAACCAAGAACCCAAACCTAATCTAGAGGAGGAGTACAAGGAACTCCACCAAGAAAAACCGGTTCTTAAAGTCTTGGCTCATGCACCTTATTACAATACTTTGAAAGAAAAATATGAGCAAGAACTAAAGCTAGGAGAACGTGGGTCCGCATTCGTGCAAAATAAGTTACCTAAGAAGTTAGATGATCCCGGGCTATTCATTCTTCCTTGTAGGCTTGGAAACTCCAAACCTTTCGACACTTTAGCCGACTTAGGATCGAGCATCAATCTTCTTCCGTTGTCACTCCATAGAAGCCTTAACCTAGGTAAGATAGAGCCAACGGAAACCATCTTAGGTCTAGCGGACGGTAGTATTGCATATCCGGTAGGGATAATAAAAGACATGGTAGTGCACGTAGGTGAATTGACCCTTTTGGTGGATTTCCATGTGCTAGACATGAATAAGGATCCGACATGCCCGTTGTTAGTAGGAAGGGGATTCTTAGCTACCGCTAGTTCCATCATTGATTGTAAGATGTCTAAAATAGTGGTAGGAGAAGGGAGTGTTAGGTCAATTTACGATGTCAAGAAGCATATCTACTACAAAAAGGAAGAAATTCCCTACGAGATCATGTTAGATAGAACGCCATCTAGATATGGGCCTTGGATTAATAAAGATTTCATAGGTCCCCAACGACCTTTCTATCTAGAAGAGGCCTTTGTTAGTAATTCAACTTTCCATGACCAAGAATTGGCTAGGGATATAGAAGTGGACCCGTTCGAGGACGCCTTCGTATTTAGGAAGATGACCGAGTTCCTTGGAAGCTTGCTGATTAGCTCCCAAACGGTCAAGTTTAATCACACAAGCTGACCACTTGTGAATGGCCAACCGTAACAAACTTAAAACAGTCTGGAAGCAAATGCAATTAAGATCAGAGGAATATAGTGGATTCCTGGGTCGTTAAGTCCCACGGAGGATGAATGGTGTTTTAACACGCAGATGTCGAATAATCACTAAGGATAGTGATCAGTAAGGATTTTGAGTTATTTATACCTAAAGAGAAAGTTTTGTAAATTACAGGGGCTTAAATGCAAATTAAAGAAAATTAAAAAGCTAAAATATATTAAATAAACGCTATCACTATTTTTACAATGATGTTTTTGTGATTTATAAAATAAAATAACTTAAATAAACTATTTTAGTTAAAACGTAAACTTAATTTATCTAAAAACGTAACTTAAAATGAAACGCGCGTTATTTATAAAAATTACAAAGTCGCAAGCAAAAACGTAAAATTTATGAAATAAAAAGACCTACAAGTGTAAAACAATTTTCTTACTGCGTACTATATGATAAAAGAAAATTTTAGAAAAAGATTTATATTTTTTGATTTTTATATTTTTTATTATGAATTTAATACGATTTTACACTAATTAAATGATTAAAAATACTAAAACTATTAAGAAAAATCTAAAACTTTTTATAAAATACTTTATACTAATACAAAGTTAAGAAAAATAAAAAAGTTGAAAAACTTGTTTTAATAAGCTAGAAATAAGCTAACTAGTTCGAATAAGCTAATAATGGAAACAAGGCTTATGTATTAGATAATGTAAAGAAAAACAGAAAAAGACCCAAGGGTGAGTGGTAGTGTGTGTGTGTGGTGGTCATGGGTGGCGGGTTCAATCCCAAAGAATCGCTTTTTGCAAACTATTTTATTTTTTTATTTTTATTTTTGAAACTGATTAAGCTAATGATAATAAGCACTTTTTATAACTACAACTTTTTCTAAAAACCACTAATAAGCTCAGTTTGAGCTTATTATCTTAACAGTTAACAAGAAATGGAAATAAGCACTAGAATTAAGCCAAATGGCTAATTAAGCTATTAAATAAGTAAATGTGGACTAAAAATAAACTGAACAACTGTTAATAAGCTAATTTAGCAACTGAATAAGCACAATTATTAAGAAATAAGCACTAAACACTTACAAATAAGCACTAAAATGCTTTAACAGGTACTATATGGTTTTCTAGGTACTTTTGAGCTTATTTTTAAGCACTAAGATAAGTTAGAAAATGAAAACAAGATCTGAACTAATAAGTTGACCAACTTCAGCTTTCCAAAAGCTAAAACTCTCAACCGTGGGATCTACTAGAGAGCTTATAGTGAGCTTGAGAAAAAACCTAAAACCACTGAGTGATAACTTAATGTATGCTGAGAATTTTTTTTGGACAAACAAAAAGCTATGTGCAGCCTAATCAAATAAGCTACAATTTGAAAAACTAAGCTTGGATCTTTGAAATGGCTTGGTTGGCTTTCCAAAGAACTAAAATTCACAAGGTTTGAGCAACTAACAAGCTCTGTGTGAGCTTATGAAAGTGGCCATGAAACTGTGTACAGGGCAAGCTTTTGAAATAGGGTCTCAAATCATGAAACTCAATATTTAATCCTATATAAAATAATCTATTTTATTCAAAAATGACCAAATGGAAAATTTTGACTTTCTAAATTACACTATCAAGTTGACTTTTATGAGTTTTGGATTGATCTCAATCACTGATTATGTTGTATTAAGGTGGATTAAGACTGATTTGATCAACAATGACAACTTATGAACACAAAACCATGATCATAGAACTTTAAAATCAAACAGACAAGATACAAGATGAGATTAAAGATTATTTTGACTTTTGATCTAATAAGCACTGGTTTTCTTTGTTTCTTTGAGTTATTATGAACCAATGAAACACAGAACAACAATAAGCAATAACACAAACACTCTTTAACTCAGTTAAACAAGCTAATACAAACAGTCCTTATTGAGACTGTTTTGATGTTTTTCAAAGCAAAACACAGATTTGGACCATGCTATTGATTACAGACTTAATATTATCACTTACTAAGACTAAATAGACACTAAACAACAGCAATAACAACATACAACTAAGAGATTACACATATGCTATTTTAACTGTAAAAATAAGATTTTTGCTAACTATAAATTTAAAAGAACAAACAACTGGTTTAAAGGTTTAATTATACTTAAATATGACTAATAAACATGAACATAAAGAGATTTAAACTAATGAGCACCCCAAACAGTGAAATGCCAAAATGTATTAAAAGGCTTACAAATTGGATCCAAGCACAAACTGAGAACTGAGGCTCAAAGACACACCCTAAAGCTTCCCAAGAAGCACTAAACCAAGGCCATCCACAATCAACCCTGCTCCATCTTCTTGACAACCTTCACCATGGATTTTTTATTTTTAACTAATTTATTTGTATTTTTGATGATTTTTGCTTTTTGCTTCTATACTAAGTTTTAAAGTCTCTAAAAGCTTTAATAAGCTTTCTAGGAGCTTAAGTGATATTACTCAGTCCATATTAACAACTAACAACAATATTAGAACTTATTGAAATTTTGAACAAGAATAAAATTTTGCATAAACAGGAAGTAAGACTTAAACTTGAAATTGATGTTCACAAAAGTTTAATTGCAATACTCAAAACTTGAATTACAAAGCTTTAAAGCTAAATCATACACTGAAATTTAAAATTAAGCTAAAAACGACATAAGAAATTAAAAGTACTCTAGATATTCTTTTCTTTTGCACCAAGCTCCTTTTTATTGATCTCATTCGACCGCCGACACCTCGAGCAAATCCCACCTCACTTGAACCGTTGGATTCATCCAAATCATCATATTCGACAAATGGCAATTTTGGAGCCAAATTGTCTTTGAGGTGTTTTCCAATTAATGCCTCTTGGACTATGTGGAAGTGTTAAGGGGTTGTTAAACAACTGTATAAGTGAGGTGGAGTGTTGAAAAGTGGAAAACCATCACTGGTATTGGATTTACTGAGACGCGATGAAGGGGATGAACAAATGAAGTAGTGGTTTTGGCGTTGACTATATTTGACCGTGATATTAATATGAAGGGGTTCACAATTGGAGGGGGTCAAGGCTAAATGGCAGGGGGTTCTTTTGGGCTTTGGCAGGGGTCTAAATATAAAAGGAGGGCCATTTGGCTTGTTATATTACAAGGACCATTTGTGTAAATCTGCCAAACTTGAGGACTGATCTTGCCAATATTCCAAAGTTATCATAAGGACCAATCCTGCCAAATGTGAATAGTATAAGGACCATTTTTGATAATTTTCCATTTTTAAGTATCCAAGGACCTTATTTGACAATTTTCAAAGTTTAGGGACCTAAGCTGTAATTTTGCCAAAGATTTATTCAAGGGCTTGTTTTGACAACTTTATGAATCCCTAAGGACTTAAAATGATATTTTTCTTTATTTTGCTTTACCAGGGACTGTTTTTGACAATTTTTGAAACTTGAGGGACTAAAGCGCCAATGTAAAACTTGATCGTTTTTCACCGGATTTTGATATTTTTGCATTTAAAACACATAAAACACTTGTTTGTGATATTTGTATCATTTTGATGCATTTTACGAGTGTTTTCGGATGTTTTGGCATTAACTGATATAAAAAATGATAGTATTTAGACCTTTCTCAACACCGCGCTAATCTTGTCATGAATAAGGTGAAAGTGAGAGTGAGAAACCAAGCATAATTGGAATTGGGATGAACCACGTAATGATGGAAATGGAATGGCACATTAGGATGACAATCTATGACCAGATGGAGAAAATTTTGAAAAAGGCATACAAACTAAAAAGCATTACCACTAGGAACTTAAATGATAAGTTTGATCCTTATGACATTCTCAAGGATAAGCTTACTTACATATAGGTAATAGCGTGGGGCACGACTTGAGTCTAGCTACAAGACTCATAAATAAAGAAAAGCGCTACGTGGGAGGCAACCCATGCTTAATTGTTTGCTTGTTTGTGTGTCATATATCTTTTTCATTGATTGTTTATTCTCATGTTTGAATTTGTGAAAATGCTTTTATTTGTCTTTAACCTCGTCTTAATTACATATAAAGGTATTTTACAAAAGGATAAGTGTAGGGAAGATTACACGTTTTAAGAAACGTGAACATAGAAATTCGATTATTAAGCGATATATATGTGTGTTTGTTAGAGTCAAATGCTTGTATCGAGTCATAATGGATGTTTTGCAGGAATTTTTCCAGATTCTAAAGATGAAATTTTTCCATAATTTTTCCAGAAAAATGCAGCAGGCGGTTTCAGCCGGGATACTGGCGGAGGCTTCGGGGAAGAGGGAGACAAACCACTTATCTTACACTTTATCTCGTTTTACGTGCTACCATAAATTTTTTAGAATTTCTCAGGTCTTAATTTTCGGAAAACTTGTAAACATCCATTGCACAAGCATTATATCCTAGTTTAGTAGAGTCATATATAGTTTTACACGCCGATTTTCTTGCTTGAAGGTTTAGATCGTTTTCTTAAGTGTGGGGTTTTATTTATCAAGAAAAGAAACATAAGATTAGATGGAGCTTTTCATATATATTCTTCGAAGAAGAATTTAACCACTACTTCACACGGATCCTACCGAGCTAGTCAGGGGAGTATTAGTTTCTTTAAACTTTAATTACCTTCCATTATCATAACTTTTGATACTTTAGGGAACATTGGGGAAATGTTCGGTTTAAATGTAGGAGGAGAATAAGCGGGGAACTTGAAACTATGCTTATTCTTGATTATTTGTCTTGTCAATTTCATTTGTGTAATAAACCATGAGAAAATGTCGGTTAGGGTAATTTGGCACCAAATTTAAAATTTTTCATGACATGTAGGAGTGGGCCATTAGTCTTAATAAAAGCGTCTCATGGATAGGAAGTTATATGACTAGCACAAAAACCCTTACCACTTAAATTCCACCAAAAAATGTAGGTTAAGCCCCTAGATTTGTAGGAATTAAAGCATTCACCTTTAATGCTTCGAGAGTGTATTGGTAGTATAATAGATTCTAGAACTTGTTTTATGATGCATCCCGAGATCACTAGTGAGACTACACTTGTGTAGTTAGAAATAACTAAATGATAAGAGTCAATAGGATAACCTTTGTTTGATACCCGTATTATAATTACTTCTTCCACATCGGTTGAGTAATTCCCCCACACCCTTGCGATTTACTCATCTTTAGTACCGCGATACCCTAGTTAACCCTCCAGGCCTATCCTTTTTCTCGGTTCGTGATGTTTGAGGTTTTAGGGAATATCAATGAAAACATGTTCATAATCCACCCCCAAATGTACACCCAAATCACCTTAGCCTACCTTGTATGCACTCACTTTTAGTGCATTATTATTATCATACTAAACCATTAGTTCAATTATCTAGTTACTTGCATAAGTTTCTAAGTGAGTCATATCCTTTGTATACGGTTTTGGGGCGATTGGGACTCATGGGTAAGTTAAATTTTATGGAGTGTGAGGAAAGAGCGTTAAAATTCAAATTCCCTTTATTTCACGTAATAATGTACTCCAAGTGTTTTTGACCTTTTTCAATTGGGTCAAATTAGTGTTAGAGTAATAAAAAAAACTCAAAGTGTAGGGATGTCGCATTATAAATCCATATACTTTGATGTTTATCAAGGAGGATGCTAGAGTAAGTGTATGAAAAAATATTTGAAAAACAAAACAAAAATGAAAAAAAAAAGCGGGCTACCATCCTACATCTATCTTTATATTTATGTTTTGTTTTAAAGTTATCAGAGTTTAGAGTGTAGTCTTGGCTTATAGCCATTCTTCTCATGCTTGTAACATAAAGATTTTGACTTACCACCACTAATCGCCTATCAACCAACTGTTTCCTACGTAAGCAATGTTACAACCCTTTAAAAGACCTCTGTTGGGATTAAGGTAAACTCTGAGGTCTACTTAGAAGATTAGCGAAGATTGCGAAGAAGAATGGATTCTGCTGAAGTTATACTTGTGAAGTGCTAAAGAATATTGTGTTCTTTGAAAGTGCGAACCACGTAGGAGAGATAAGCTCATTATAGAGTAAAAGTCGGCCCGTTATTAAAGATAGGTTGGCCGTATTATGTAAGCTTAATCGAGAATAAACAATATGATGAACAAAACAATATGATTAGTTGCATGCTTGTCTAGATGCATGCTTGGTCTATGTTAGTAATAGGAGCGTACATTGTAGCAGCTCATTTTAGGGTTTCTTGCCTATATAAGAAACCATTATAGTTTGTAATAGATAAGTTTTTTTAGAGAATCTTTCAAGTCTTGTAAAACATCTGAAACATAGAGTTTCAATAATAAAAGATCCATAGAGGATCAAAGCGTTCTTAGTTATTATAACTTGTATTTATTTTCCGCTACAATACCAAGTTGTAGAGATCTTCTATTAGTTTGCTTGTGATTACATTGGCAACACTAACGATCTCCGAGTGCTTAAAGATCTATCAAGGTCTTTGTGTTCAACAAGTGGTATCAGAGCCTCGGGAAGTCTCTACCATACTAAGAACCATTCATACCCTCATACAACCATTCATACCGTCACCATGCACGGATCGATAATGGCCGAAGTCACCAACACAAACAACACCAACACCACTTCCATGCAACAGCTCAGTCTCTCAAACAGTAATGGTAAATTTCCTTATTTGAAAAGGGAAGAGTATGAACTTTGGACTATGAAGATGGAAATCTGGATTTCCAATATTGATTGGAATCTGTGGGAGGTTGTGAAGAAAGGAAATAGTCTAAAGAAATGATTCTGGCGAGGGGATGGGAAGTTTATCATGGCTCCACCAAAACTGCGAAGAGGTGCTGGCTATGCGAGAGAGCATAAAGTAAAACTATTACGCTTCAAGCCATACGAAGATCATCTATGTGATTTTCATCATATGGATGATCACGAAGGACATATGGATGGCTCTCAAAGCAAGGTTCGGTGGAAATGAAGAATCAAAGAGAATGAGGAAGTCCATGCTAAGACAACAATTCGGGACTTTAATATCTCTGAAGAAGAAGGTATTCACAAGGGATACGACAGGTTCCATAGGACTTTGAGTCAGCTAAACCGGTGAATAAAACTGATAATGATGACTGCAACTCAAAGTTCCTTCGATCCTTGCCTCCATCATGGTTGCATGTAAGTATAGCCCTCAAGGCTAAAGGTGGGTTGGACATGCTCACCTTTGATGAGGTACATAGCGACTCGAACTCTTGAACCTGATGTAAGAACTCCCTACCGTACATCTTCTCGGCCATGCGACTTTTGTTGGGACATCTCACTCCAACATGATGGTATCTGCTCCTAGTTCCAACTATTTTCCATCATCTCCTAGTTCCAACTACTTTCCATCATCTGCTCTCTCCCCTCCACCACATAACACTCGTCCCACGCCACCATCTTCTCAATCTAAGACTAGTAGTGTGATGGAGGATGTTCTTCATTCATTTGTTGTTGACTATGATACTCAGCAGTATCTTGCATATGAAGACTTTGATCAGTTGGACCCACGTGAAATGGAGGAGATGGCGAAAATGCGAGGTGGCATTACTGTCGATGGACATCAAAAGGTTTGAAGAGAAGTCTGGAAGGAAGTTTGCTTTCAAAGGAAAGGAACCAGCTCGCTTTGATAGGAGAAAAGTCAAGTGTTTCACTTGCCACCAAATGGAGCATTTCTCAAGGGAATGCAGAGGAGAAAAGTGGAGATGGAGCAAACTACCTCTCTATCAGAGCAATGAAAGTTGGAGCTTTGCAGCTCTCCTCACCATGGATGAACAGGTCAACTGGACGCACATGAACACGTGAATGAGGAAATGATTACGATAAGCTTGGATTCTTGGCAAGGTGTACTTGGATGAAAGGCATGATCGGTTGCCTTGATGGGACTATCTCAAGTACACAACTGTATATTTGGTTGTAGTCTAAGATACAATGAACTTAAAGAAGAGTATGATGCTATGAAACCTAAGTTTGATGAATGCTATGTTGAAAATGAAGCTCATAAACTAGCATTAAAAGCAGTAGAAAGACAAAAGGTATGGTTTCAAAAGAATCAAATAGCTTATGAAGAAAAGATAAAGGTGTTACAGTTTGATCTTGAAGTTGCCAATAATTATTTAAAATGCGAGAAAGCTAAGGATGAAGTGTCTCGAAAACCTAGAGCTTAAAGAAAAGGTAGCTGAGGAAATAGCTAGGAATAAACAATGGTTAATTTCAGGTGATAATCTGGCTAGAGAACTATATAACAGATCAATCTGTAACCTACTGGCTTAGGATTAGGCTTTCAAAAATATGTAGGAGTAGAAGCTAGGTATGATGGTCGTAAATCCACACCAGTGGGGTTAGCTAACTTTGTAAAAGAGGGTAATATGAATGCTGTCCCTGGACCTATTAGAGGTGAATTTATGCCACGCACACTGTCCATCACTTTTGACTTTGATGGATCACATCATCTATATGGCAAAAGTCAAAGACTTGCGGACACCCGATACCTCATCTAATGACTTTGTCTCTTGCTGCGGTGACAATTCATCGGATCAAGGGTCTAATTCCTATGAAAGCTGTGATTCAAATGAGAAGTCGTGACCTTTCCAAGCACTGAGCCTACACCCAAGCATGCACCCCGGTCTACTTACAAGCCTTCTAAGGAAGCTGAGGAATCAACTTCCAAGACAGTTTCTTAGAAGACTTGTCTTTTAAATCTTTGAATAATCAGTCTGTTAACAACAATTCCTTGAATGTTTCTAATTTAAGTACTTCTTCATGTAATCAAACATCTCCTATTTGAATAAATCTTCCAAGAAGAAGACATGTTTTGTATGTGGAAGTAAATTTCATTTGATTAAGGATTATGATTTTTATGAGCAAAGATTGGGTGCATGTGCTACTCACCAGAAACACAAATCTAAATGGACCAATGTTGCTAATATTCCACTTTATGTCCCACAAGCATCTATCTACTGACTCTCATTGGAGAGGTTCACACCAGAACCTTATGTGCAACCAACTAGCCCATACTTTAAACATGGTTATTGGCCTACATATGTTGACTCTATGTATGCGGGGATGGGATATGGGAGCACTGCTGTGAAGCCCTCAGCAGGTTGTTCTTGGACTAACAAGGGACCCAATTATCAATGGAGGACCAAGAACAATGGTGGATCCTCTAATTACTCTTGTCCTAAACACTGTGATCCACATTAAGGCAGGTTCAAGTCAGTAATGACTTGAACCTCCATCGTATTCTAACAGTTTGTATATATTTTGTTGTTGTTTGTAGGATCATCACCTTAAGCATAAGAATATTGGTATTGTTGATAGTGGTTGTTCGAAGCATGTGCGGGAACAGGGATATGATGCACAATTTTGTCCCTATAGAAGGAGGAGGCAATGTGAATTTTGGAGGAAGTGACGGTAGTATCACAGGAAAGGCACCATAAAGACACCTCATCTAGATTTTGAAAATGTGTACTATGTTAAGGAACTTCAGCATTTCAACTTGTTCTCTGTTTCACAAATCTGTGACACTAAGAACAAAGTCCTCTTCACTGAGAATGAATGTCTTGTGCTGTCTAAAGACTTCAAACTCCCCGAAGAAACTTCAATTCTACTGAAAGTTCCTCGCACTCACAACTTATACACATTCAACCTTAATGAAGTTCAACCTGATGGTGACCTCACATGTTTGGTGGCTAAAGCATCACTTGATGAATCCACAAAATGGCATAGGAGGATGGCGCATGTGAATTTCAAGACCATTAACAAACTCTCTAAAATGAGTCTTGTTGAAGGTCTTCCCACCAAAGTTTTTACCAATGATCATAATTGTGTCGCTTGCAATAAAGGAAAACAACATAGAGCCTCTTACAAAGCTATCAATGCTATGAGCATCATTCTGAACCTCTTCGTTGCTTCACATGGATCTGTTTGGTCCAACTCAAGTCAGAAGCATTGATCATAAGTATTTCTGTTTGGTGATCACTGATGGCTATAGCAGATTTTGTTGGGTTTTCTTTCTCAGAACCACAGATGAAACATCTCAGTCTTGTTGAATTCATCACTCTTGTTGAAAATCAGGTTGAACAAAAGGTCAAAGGTATTCGATTGTGATAATGGGACAGAGTTTAAAAATCTTGTTCTTATAGAACTCTGTGGGTCAAAAGGCATTAAAAGGGACTATAGTAATCCAAGAACCCCACAACAAAATGGGGTGGCTGAAAGAAAGAATAGGACCTTAATAGAGGCTGCTAGATCAATGCTTGCAGACTCTAAAGCCTACTATGTTCGAATTCTGAAGGTTTTGCTTTGCTTGCTATGTGCTAAACAAGGTGTCCATTACTAGACCACAACTCAAAACCCCATATGAACTTCTCTTTGGGAAGGTTCTTGTCATTCACTACCTAAAACCTTTTGGTTGTCAAGTGACCATTCTGAACACAAGTGATCCATTGGGAAAGTTTGATGAGAAGGCTGATGATGGTTATATTGTGGGCTATTCTACTCATAGTAAGGCATACAGGGTGTACAACTTGCAAGCCAAGAAAATAGAGGAGACGTTGAACCTGAGATTTTTGGAAGATAAGCCTAATGTTCAAGGACAAGGTCATTCATGGTACTTTGATCTTGACTACTTAATCGATTATCATTACCACAGACATCGGCTAACCAAAATGCAGGTCCTCAAGTGTCTCCAACTAACAATGCAGGTCCCCTAGATGATGGCTCTAAAAATGAGTTTGAAGATGATGAGCAACCCATACTTGTACCTTCTTTCTCCCCTAACAATATTGCGGTACCACCTCCAAGGATACTGCTGATTCGAGTGATGAAGATGACTCTCATTATGCTGAGGACCTTGCTCGGCTCCAAACTCAAGAATTTGCGCTAAGCTTGAAGCGAAACCTGAATGGAGAGGTTGCTAATGAAGGAGTCGGTGGAAACCATGTTTCTGCTGAAGTTGATTCTGTCACACCTACCTTCCCCAATCTGCTGAAGGCTATGCTGTTCCTTCTCAAGTATCTTGGACTTTGGTGAACCCTATACACGCTTTCCAAAACCTTGGATCTTGGAAATCATCAACCCAAAGCTGGCATCTTCACCTCACCCTCGTATGATCTTTGAATTTGAGCCAACCATCACTAATCTTGACTCATCCATTGAAGTCAACCCCACCACTACTCAGAGGATCAACATTGCTCATCCTCAATCCAACATCATAGGTGATCTTCTGGCACCGGTTAGAACTAGAAGGGCTATCACCAGTCCTCAGTTTGGACAGATTGCTTTTCTCTCTTATGTCTCCAACCAGCAAAGAGACAATCACACAGATCTCAAGCATTGTCTGTTTGCTTGTTTTCTCTCTCAAGTGGAACCAACTAGTGTTTCTCAAGATCTCAACGATTCAAGGCTGGGAAGCAATGCAAGAAGAAATGCAACAATTTCACAATCAGCAGGTTTGGATTTTGGTTCCACTCCATGATGGCAAATATGCCATTGGGACAAAATGGGTTTTGAAGAATAAGAGAGATGCTAGGGGTGTTGTGATCAAAAACAAAGCAAGGTTGGTAGCTCAAGGCTTCAGACAAGAAGAAGGGATTGATTATGATGAAGTGTTTGCACTGCGTTGCCCGAGTTGAAGCAATTCGCATTTTCTTGGCATATGCTTCATACATGGGTTTCATGGTGTATCAAATGGATGTCAAGGGTGCTTTTCTGTATGGTGAGATTGAAGAGGAGGTCTATGTCACTCAACCCAAGGGATTTGAAGACCATGATCACCCAAATCATGTCTACAAGGTGGTTAAAGCTCTTTATGGCACATCGTGCACCTAGAGCTTGGTATGCTCGCTTTCATCGTTCTGTTTGAAGCATGGCTATAGAAGAGGTGCTATTGATAAAACTCTGTTCCTCAAGAAGAATTACTCGGACATCATTCGGTGCAAGTGTATGTGGACGACATTATTTTTGGTTCCACAAACGAAGCTTGGTGCTGGGAATTCGAGGAACTTATGAAGGGTGAATTTCAAATGAGTGCTATGGGAGAGCTTACTTTCTTTTGGGTCTCCGTGTTCAGAAACAGGATGGCATCTTTATCAGTCAAGATAAATATGTAAGGGACATTTTGAAGAAGTTTGGTATGGAAGGTGTTAGGACTGCCACAACACCTTATGAAGCTCCAAAGGCTAAAGCAAATAATGAACCAGATCTACACGTGAATGTTCATCATGCAGGTCCATGATTGGTTCATTGATGTATTTGACAACTTCAAGACGATATTACATTTGCTTTGTGAGTGTTTGTTCTCGACATCAAGTCACTCCACTTGCTTCCCATCTCAATCTTTGTCAAGAAGATCTTTAAGTACCTCAAAGGCCAACCTCTTTTAGGCCTTTGGTACCCAAAAGAATCTCCTTTCAAGTTGGAAGCATATAGTGACAGTGATTATCCTGGTGCAAATCTGGATAGAAGATCCTGGCTGGGGCTGCCAATTTCTTGGCAAGAGGTTGATTTCTTGGCAATGCAAGAAACAAACCATCGTGGCCACCTCAACTACTGAAGCGAGTACGTTCTGCTGCAAACTGCTGTGGACAAGTCCTTTGGATTCAGAACCAATTGCTGGACTATGGGTACAACTTTATGAACACTACAATTCATATAGATAATCAAAGTACCATCTGCATAGTAAAAATCCAGCTTTTCACAGTCGAACGAAACACATTGAAATCAGGCACCACTTTATAAGAGATGCTTATGAAAAACATTTGATAAAAGTGGCTAAAATCCATCCTGATGATAATGTGGCACTTGTTAACAAAGCGTTTGATGGACCAAGGTTTCAACACCTCGTGGTCAATATTGGAATGTTAAACCCTTGACTGCATAGTTTGAGGGGAGGCATAGGCCTCAGGGGAGGCATATGCCTCAGGGGAGGATTTTGTGCAAACTCTGCATTATTTTTGTATATTAGTTTGTATTCTAACACTAACTACTAATATTTCTCTAGTTTGTTTGTTTTTGTTGTTGTGTATGTTGTTGTGTCTGTTTTGCGGTTGTCAGACTGCATTTTGTCTGTTCCTTATCTGGATTGCAGTGTATATATCCCATGATCAAGATCAAAGTCATCAAGTGTGGTTCATTAGTAAATGGTCAGATAGCTGAAAGGGTGTTACTTGTTTCTTCTGATATCAAATCTTGAAGCATACAATTTAATTCCACTGAAGTTATAATACTGAAGAAAAGAAATTGAAGTCAAATTGTTCTTTCATTCATTCAAGAAAGCAGTTTACGACTTACGACTTACATAAAGTCAACCTACTACTATGCATCTACAAGATACGAGCTGTACACTTAAGCTAATCCTAATCTAGTGTATATCTCTCATTCCGAAATCTAAGTGAATGTTGGATATGCATTAGATGCTGGCTTTGCTTTCGTAGGTCTTGCGTAACCGCCCATTCCGTTTAACCGGGCGGTTGGATATGCATGACCAACTCGATGAAGATGCTAAGGACCAAAATGGGAGGATGGATTGATGCAAACGATTGATGATGACGATGACCACGCATGATGACGTAGAGAACTAACGTGTCCTGTGTGCTTCATCTATTCATTTCAACCAAAATGCAATCGATCCACCCTCCTTAAGCCCTTCTACTATACGATGTGTGTTTATGCACCAAAAGATGGCGCAGTGAGACCAAGAACCACCTCTCTATCTTTGGGGAGTGGCGGATTCCTGGCACGAGGTCTTTGTGGAGACCAAGATGCTGGAGGTTGGGAGTAAGTCGTTCCCTCCTTATAGGAGTCATCAGAATCATCAGCAGATTCACTTGGATTCACTACACTGTCATCTTCTGAAGAAGGGAGAAAGGGCGATTTATTTGGTCGTGGATAGGGTTGAGGAAAGTTATACAGCCATGGGTTTGATTCACCACTTGATGATGATGAAGAGGATGATGAAGATGAGGAAGTGAGATCTATGATCTCAGGTCTGGTATTCATGGTGCAATTTAGTTGATTGGGGTTATTTTGGCTTCTAGGGTTTGTGGTAATTATTGGAGGATCTTGATGAAGAGAAGGGTTACATTGGGATCATTTTATAGACGGGTTCGAGGTTCAATGAATTTAATGCAAGTGGGTGGCACAGTAATTCTAGAAACTTACCGAAGATATTCTTATCTTTGATGCATTCTGCTGAAGCTATAACTTCAGCAGATTGATCATGTGTTTCTGCCGAAGTGTTATTTTGGGTTGGGTCAAAGATGCAATACACATCTGCAAAGGTCAACCAAACGGTCCATTTTTCTTTGACTATAATTTGGGCAAAAACACTTCATCCACCATTACTCGCTTCAGAACAAACCAATTCCCTCTCATTCCACTTTCACAAACACTCACCATTTCAAGAATCATAATCCTAAACACTCATATTCCTCATGGCTCTTGAATTTAAACATGATCACAACAAAGTTGCATTTCTGGGAAATGGCAAGGGATATGAATTGTACGAACCAATGGTGGAATTTCTGAAAAGGTCCAAAATTTATTATGCTCTAAATCATTCTCCAAATGAGATATATGAGTCACTGATCACTCAATTTTGGGAAACTGCTGAGAAGAGGAGCGAGACAGAGATTAGGGCTGTGATTGATGAAACATAGTACATTGTGACCGAGGACCTGATCAGGAGGAAGCTTCACCTAGAAGATGCTGAAGGAGTATTTCACTCTAATCAGGAAGATGTGCTTAATGGGCTAAGGGCTATTGGGTATCGAGGAACAAGAACAGATATGTGGCTAAAGAAGGAACTCTGCCCAAAATGGAGGTTCCTGGTTCACACACTGCTCCAATGCATGAGCAACAAGACTGGAGGATGGGACCAGTTCTCTACACAACTGGGCTATGGTATTGTGTGTCTTTCACAAGGGGTAACTTTCAATTTTTCTAAGTATATTTTTGAAAACTTGGTTGAAAATATTCAAAAGACAAAGGGAAAATTTTTAATGTACCCTAGGTTTCTTCAAATGATTTTAGACACCTCTACCCAGGCCCAATCTTTCTATCCCATAGGTACTTTAACTGCTAAATTGTTTGCTACAATGAAAACCCACTTTCAAGGGGAACATCATCCCTTGCTAGCAGCCATGTTGCCCCAAGGTAATGAGGGTGCTGATGAGGAGAATGTGGCTCATAATCCTCCTTCCTCACCTGTTGCTACTGATGGTAATCCATTGGTTCACATTGATGAGGGCCCATCTTCAACTGTTGAAGCAACTCATGTTGCTCCAGTCCAACCTCCATGTCCCAGTCCTCCACCCACTCTAGCTACTCATGTTGAGTCAGATCTCAATAGACCACCCACACCAAGTCCTGTGAGAAATCCTCTCGATGAAGATCTTCCTCACATTGAGCATGACCAGGTTACTTCTGAAAGGTCCAATGAGGCTCCTCTTACCACAGAGCAATCTGGCGGTGGGCTGAGGACCCCATTACACTCTCATCTGTGTATGCTCTTGTCAACAGGTATGCTGCAGAGGTTAATAGTCTGAAAAAGGAGCTTGCAGAGACCAAGTCTTCTCTTGGGGGTAAGATTGAAGAACTGCGAAATCAGGTCAAGGTCTTAGAGCACAAACTTAAAGGGGCCTCCAAAAGGAAACTTGTGGTTTCCTCTGATGAAGAACAAGAAGGTCCTCATTTTGAGTCTCTGGACATGTTGGCTGCTGTTTCTCTCAATGATCCTTTATCATTAGCCGCCACTTCCTCAAAGAAGAAGGAGCCTGTCCTTTACAAAAGAAGGAAGAGATCTTATTTTCATAAGGTTCCTTCTGAAGCTTCAAAGGAACCTGGGGTTGATAAGGATGCATCTGGCGATGTACTTATGGAGGATGTATCTTCAGATCCTAATCAATCTGCATCAGTTCAAGAACCAACAGACCTTTACCCCTCAGCAGATCTGTCTGACATTGCTGCTATGACCACTCCAGTTGATGATCAGCATCAACATGTTGACCTAGGTACTACTACAGAGGTACCTGTCATTGATTTAACTGAAGAAGAGTGTGCCAAGATGCCTGATGATAAAGGGAAAAATGTCATCACTAAAGATGAGCTTGGTCCCACTGGTGAGTGAGGTGGAAAGACTAGGTCAAGCAAGTAGATTGGCTGAGTTTGAGAAGTCAAAGGAAAGTGTAGCATTGGCTAAACAACTTGAAACAGAGGAATTTTCATCGTTAACTCCTGAGAGAAGAAAAGAACTCGATGAACTGAGGGTTCACATGCCTGCTGAACACTGGGATATTCTAACTCAGCAAGTCATTTCAAGACCTTCTCTAGCTCAAAGCATACTAGGTGGTGATTTCCTCAGTGACAACTATGTGGAGCGAATGATGGCTCAGGGAAGACAAAGGAGGCAAGAAGCAATTGCACAAAAGAGGGCCATCCAAGCTCAGAAGGCCAAAGACAAACCCCCTACTAAAGATGAAATAAGAAGGGTGGTGAAGAACCAATGCTCAATGTACAACTTTGGGTTAACAATGAAACAAGTCAAGGCCTTTCCCGATCATGTCCGTATCGCAAATATAACCAAATCATGAAGGAAAGATCATCATCCTCAGCACCTTCTACCAACTTTAAAAGGATTTCAGAGAATGAAGCTGCTCCAGAAGCCAAAAGACTCAAGGCTGATGATGCTCCAACCAAGGAATCCTCTTCAGTCATTCCTGCTGAAGCAACTTCTGAAGTTGCTTCCTCTACTGTCAAGGGTCAATCTGCTGAACCATCTTCCATTTCTCCTGAAGCACCTGAAGCATCAACTCCCTCTCCCTCAGTGGCACCTGTTTTCACACTGGAAGATTCTCGAAGTAAAGGAAGGCGATCTCACGAAACTAAAACAGAGAGGGCTATAAATATATTCCACAGGATGAATGCACTTCGCGCTCCAACCAAGTCTCAATCTACCGGTTCAAGCCCTACTACAAATGCACAAGATGAAAATGCTCACTCTAGGGATATCTATCAGCCTGGGAGGAGGAAGAAGAGAATGGCCAAACGATCTCATTTGGATCTTGAAGCTGATGACTCCACTTTCATTATAGAAGGGTCACTGCTGATTTTCCGATGGAAATTCAGATGAGGTGTTAGAGTGGAAATTAAAGGATGATGAGATGAATGTTCTTCTTCGAAGGGACTCCACTTCAATGGAATTCACCTTTCTAAAGGAAATTCTACACTTGGTAGACAGGCGGACTTACTTTCTCTGTTCACTCAAGTTACCACCTATTATTGCAACAAGGAACCACAAGGTTCTGGGATGTTCTTACCAAGAGATCTTCAAGTTCTGTTAAACTCCCACATTCCCAATAGCAAAGCATCTTCCATTTGGGAAAACTCACATCGGTGGAAGCTTACATCCTGGAGATTCTATCCTCTCCCCCGTGTGCATGTGCTTGAGACTAAGGGTGGAATCACTGTATGCATGTTGTCTGAAAGAAAGTATCCTTTGCCTAAAAGACTTATGGAAAAGATGCTGAGTCAGAAGTTGGAAATTCCTCCAGATCCCGTGGGAAATGAAAGACAGTCTGCTTTAACACTGGTGGGATTGATCAAAACTCAACTCCAACAACTGCAATAGGCCTATTCTTCATCCATATCAGGACACTTGGTACTCTCTGCACCTTTTTGGAATCCAAGAATTGGCTAGCCCACATGTATATGGCATGTGGTAAAGGCAACTGACTCCATATTTGGTGCTCAATTCACCAATACTAAGAATTGACTAGTCCTGAGCAAACGGCTACAGGTAAAGACAAGTCAAACCCGTTGATATGGTTGCTGGTTTGCCAATAAATCAGATGGTTATCAATGTACCATAGTTTTCGAACTCAAACATGTGGCTACTCCAGTAGTAATGGCTATTGGTAAAGAGACATCAAACCCATTAATTTCAATGATTCACCTCTCACAGGAGTTAACACACCTGGAAGTGATGAGAATAGTCTGAAACTTATATGTTTTGATGTACATGATGTCATATGTTGCTGCAAAGATCTGGCGTATCACAGTTCAGTCATCATAGAGATGTTCCTCTTGTTAATCTTTGTTGCTGATATTCGAACACAATCCTCAACAATTTTACAGATCTATCAAGGAAACTGGAACTTAACCTTGTCAAATTCCAGTTTAGGGGAGGATTGTTGGGAATTAAGGTAAACTACTGATTCTGCCGAAGATTCTGCCGAAGATTCTGCCGAAGAAGAATGGATTCTGCTGAAGTTATACTTCAGCAGAAGTGCTAAAGCAGATATTGTGTTGCTGCTGAAAGTGCGAACCACGTAGGAGAGATAAGCTCAGTATAGAGTAAAAGTCAGCGCCGTATTAAAGATAGGTTGGCGCCGTATTATGTAGAGCTTAATCAGAATAAACAATATGATGAACAAAACAATATGATTAGTTGCATGCTTGTCTAGATGCATGCTTGGTCTATGTTAGTATTAGGAGCGTACATTGTAAACGCTCATTTTAGGGTTTCTTGCCTATATAAGGAACCATTATAGTTTGTAATAGATAAGTTTTTCGAAAGACTTTCAAGTCTTGTAAAATATCTGAAACATAGAGTTTCAATAATCAAAGATCCATAGAGGATCAAAAGCGTTCTTAGTTTTTATAACTTGTATTTATTTTCCGCTACAATACCAAGTTGTAGAGATCTTCTATTAGTTTGCTTGTGATTACATTGGCAACACTAACGATCTCCGAGTGCTTAAAGATCTATCAAGGTCTTTGTATTCAACAACCTCTTAGATAGTTTTTCCTAGGTGCTTACGCCAAAGCGGTGAAGGTTTGATCTAGTCTCAAGCCTATGGTAATCTATGTATTAGGACCGGTTAATGAGTGTTTATCTTCCATTTCCAATTTGATATATTTCATATACACCCGAGAGATGAGAGTATCCAAACACCACTTGTGAGGTGCTAGTATGTAATTTCCATGCTTGTTATAACTTTTGCGGGGCTTATACTTGTTGTAAATTGTTCTAAACCAATGCTTCATGCTCCATAACTTATAAATTGATTGGCCAAAAGCACATTTGCTTGAGGACAAGCAAATACTAAGTGTAGGGATATTTGATAAGGATTTAAAAGGTACACTTTTGAGGGGTTATTTAAGCCCTTAATCGATCACTTTTATATCCGTTACTGCTTAATTTCGTTCCTTTTAACTTTTTAGGTCTCTTGAAGGCAAAATGCTGGAATGATGCTTATTTGGACGAAAAGGCGTGAATATGTGAAGAAAATGGCTAAAGTCAAGATCAAGACACTCAAGCTGTTGGAAGTGCACCCGACGGCGTCACGGACAAAGGGCGATGCCGTCCCTCTATTTGCGACATCTCAGAAGTGAAATTGCTATTTTGCACCTGACGGCATCAGGCTTTGAAGAGTAGGGCATCACGACTCAAACGGCCTTGATCCAGATTCAGACGGCGTCACAACCACAACGTGACGCCGTCCCAAAGTTGAATTGGCCAAGACGAAACCCTAATGGCGGCGATCCGACGGCGTCACAATTAAAAGGTGACGTCGTCGCAGTTGTAACTCTATATCTATAATTTGATTTTCAGACTTTTTAAGAGGTAGATTTGAGGAGTAAAAACTTAAAACGATTTTGGTTTGTCTTGGGCAGAGTCTTAGGGTTCTCATACCCTATTTTACAACAAGATAAGTTATTTACTTCATTGATTTCATTATGTCTTCGATTGTATGTGTGTATGCTTGCATGTTTGCTTAGATCTATGAAACCTAGTTATTGAATATTGATTGGTTGTCTCTTATCTTAATTGTAATTGGCTTAGGATTGCAATAGGCCATCGTTGTGTTTTTAATGCTTGAGTAATATTTGTTAACCTTAGTTTATGATCACCTAGAGTAATTATAGGCTAAAAAACCAAAGATAACCTTAGAGTTGGTTTATGAATCCTAGAGATTTTGTAGGCGATAACCTTAAGGTATCCTCAAAGAGTTAGGGAGAAAAGCATACCCTACGACCTTAGAAGACACAAAGCGTTAAGAATAAGGACGTGACAATTCAACCATCAATAAAAGATAACTAGGGAGTAATAGTATCTAGGTAGACACATTTTTAATCATCATACGAGCACATATCAATAGACATAGACTATCCCTTAGCTTAGTTAATTAGATTAGATAAGTAGAGTAATTGGTAGAAGTACCATCCCCCAAATCCAATACCCCGAGACCGTAGCTTTCAATTTTCTAAAAAAATATAAAAAAAGATAAAAAATAATTTTCCTCAACCCCAACCTTGGCGTAGTAATTTCTCACTAGCATTCCTATTCCCCTAGAGAAAGATATCAATCCCGAGGCTTACCCTAATACTACACTACAACGATTAGGTTCACTGCCTAGGTGGTTGAAAAACTTGCTCGAAGAAAAGGAAGTTTCCTTTGACCCCGAACGCGCGTTGTACGCGTATCAGAATAATCTTCTAGGATTCAAGTGATGATTATGATGGTGCTTTTTGTTAATAAGCTTGGATTATGATGAGGTAATAAGCTTGGATGATGATGAGGACATATTGGTAAACCTAGCTTTTGAGCTAAGGTAAGTAAATTGGATATGACATGACATTATATTGATTTATTCATATATGTGTTATATGAAAGATGATATTGAATGTTTAGGAGGCATTTGGCTTAGTGAGCTTGGTTTAAGAATAGATTAAGGCTTGCTTGGCAAGACTAGCCAAAGTTGTGGTTAAGTCCTTTGTGATTTATGTAAGGTATGCAAGAATTATGTTTTGATTGAATGATATGTGTATTAGGTGTGACGTGCAAGTATTGGTGAAATCAGACTTATGGAATAACGTGATGTGAATGATGCTTATGTAATTAATGATGTATAATTATTCCACCCAATTCCCCCGTTTTTGGCCAAAATTTTTCTTTGGAGTAAGTGTTTTTCACTTACTCAGCAAATGGTAATCAGTCCACCATGTCTAACACACAAAAGGATTGGCTAATCCAGGAGCAAACGGCTCTTGGTAAAGATATATCAAATCCGTTTATGGCTTGCAATTTGCCCAAAATTGTATGGTGTTCAGCTCACCATATCTTTAATTAGTGAAGAGTTGGCTAGCCCGCAAGTTTATGGTTTGTGGTAAAGGCAGTTGGAAATCCATAATTGGTAATCTACTCACCAAAGATAATATTTATAATTTATCTAAGAGTTGGCTAGTCCAGAAGCAAACGGCTTCTGGTAAAGACAAATCAAAACCGTTTACAGCTGGTGATTTGCTCAAAATCATTTGGTTATCATTGTACCAAGGTTCTTGCTTGAACTGAAACAACTGGCTACTCCAGAAGTAATGGCTTTTGGTAAAGAGATGAAATCCATTAATTTTTCTCAAAACATTGCTAGGGACTAGCAATATCTTAGTGTGGGGATTGATGAGTGTCTAAATACTCATCATTTTTATACTGTCTAGACTGCAAAAACATCTGAAAACACTTAGAAATGCATCAAAATGATGAAAATATCACAAACAAGTGTTTTATGTGTTTTAAATGCAAAAATATCAAAATCTGGTGAAAAACATATCATGTTTGCATAATTGGCAGTTTTAGTCCCCCAAGTTTAAAAAGTTGTCAAAAACAGTCCCTGGTAAATCAAAATAAAGAAAAATGTTATTCAAGGTCCCTGAAATATTCTAAGTTGTCAAAAATGGTCCTTGAATAAATCTTTGACAAAATTACAACTTTAGTCCTTCAAGTTTGAAAAATGACAAAAATGGTCCTTGGACATTTAAAAAATGGAAAATAATCATCATTGGTCCTTGTACTATTCATATATGGCAGGATTGGTCCTTATGATAACTTTGGAATATTGGCAAGATCAGTCCTCAAGTTTGGCAGAATTACAAAATTAGTCCTTGTAATATTAAACAAACCATTAGGACCCTTTTGTATTTAGAACCCAGCCAAAACCAAAAAGAACCCCTGTCAATACCCTTGACCCCCCAATTTTGGACCCCCCCCTATATTAATACTTGGTCAAATAAGGTCAACGCGCGCCCAAACAGCGTTTACTGTGCATCTCCCTCACCAACACTGCAATTTCAAAACCGCCATGGTTTCTTCCACTTGACACCCCACCTCTCCACCTCACCTTATCCTCCCAGCTGTATACCAACCCCCCTCCACCTCTACATACACCAA
>OU343220.1:254374227-254467028 GCA_910596185.1 Chrysanthemum makinoi
AAACAACGAGGATAATCGATTGTCGCCATGAGAATTAAAACATAGAGGTTAAAGAAATAGAATTAAACGGTTTCATGGAGGTTAAAGTTAAGAGTAGAATCAAAAGGTAATTTTAGGGGAGAAATAGAATCATACAGATAAAGAGGAGAATGAGAAGAGTATTTTGTATTTTGAATAAGAAAATATAAACATATACGATGGATGGTATTTAACAAAGAGTGAATATCCAAATCATCATTAATCGCTGGGACGAAGATTATCGCCACAAGATACCAAGCAATGCCAATTTGATGCGTCTTCAATGCCTAAGTTTTCACCCAAACCGACCACTTATGAACGTCAATCGTGAGAAACAAAAACTACTGAAACGAACTCAATGAAGATCTCGGGGAGTATATAGTGGTTTCCCCGTCATATATAAGTCCCAAATGAAGTTTGCAATGGATCACCAAACGATAGTGATCGAGAGATTCGGAATCTAAGCAGAGATTTGGATTATTTAAAACTACGTAAAAAGGACATAAAATACAAGGCTAAAATGTAAATTAAAGAAATTTAAAAAGATAAAATCTATTAAATAAACGCTATCACTATTTGAAAATTGAACGTTAAAACTTAAAACTTAAAACTTACGTTTAAATAAAATTACAAACGTATAAAAATAAAAAATGAGATCTAAGTAATAAAAAGACCTAAAAATATGAAAATGACATTTTTTACAAAACCTAATGATAAAATAAAATTTATAGAAAAGAAAATTATTTTTTATAACTATTTAATTAATTATTATTAATTAAAAACTATTTTTAACTATTAATAATAACCTAAAATACAAGAAAATATGAAATAAAGCTAGAAAAATAAAATTATGACTTAGAAAAATCTAAAATAACAAAATAGAATTTTCAAAACTAATTTTATATTTTTCTGATTATTTTTGTATTTTCTAGGAATTAAAACTATTAAAAACTAATTAAATTATTTAAAAATACAAATTTAACTAAGAAAAATCTAGAAAAATATTTTTTTGTCTTTTATATTTATCTTAACTTAAGAAAAATGAAAAATTATTTTTTGAAACTTTTCTTAATTATTTGTATTAAATGCTATTTAAAAATGCTAAAAAAACCATTAAAATCAAGGAAAATAGCAAACTGACTTGGAAAAATCTGAAAATTTCAGGAAAACTCTAAAATAATATTAGGAAGCTAGGAAAAATAGAAAAACAGGTGCATGTGTGGAGGAATTAGAACCGATGGCACAAGTGCTTATTGAAATAAGCACTTGAATAAGCTAAGAAGCATCAAAGAGCACCAAACTGAAACAAAGGCTAAAATATGCTAAAAGAACCTAAAAGCAACAAGAAACAACAAGCCTTGACCTCTGATTTGCAAGTTGCTAAGATTTGGCTAGTTGAAAGCAATAAGCTAAAAACAAGAATCGAAAAGGGTCTACTAAATTTAATAATAAGCATCTGAATAAGCTAAAACTTAAAAGCAACAAATGTAACCTAAACTAGACCTGGGTGAGAGCTTATAAACCAAATTACAGTATGCAGCTCAAATGAGTTTTCCCAAGCCTGTAAAACCTGGGCAACTTCGGTGATTCAAGGCCTCGCACAGGCACTTAGTCTCATTACAAGCTCTTAAAGGCTAAACAAAAATTACAAAAATATAAAAATCACAACCATAAACTAGACCAAGTGAACTTTTAAAGCCACAAGTCTAACGATTTTGACCTAGAGATGAGTCCACTAAAAATCTTCCTAGCTTGGGTCAAAACTGATTTTGTGCATTGACTTTGAAGAAATCTAAAAGTTGACTAAATGGAACTTTGGGCTCAATTTAAGACTGATTAGGGATCTAATATGATGAAATAAAGTTACTACAATCTATCTCTGCGTATTTAACATTCAAAATGAACTTTGATCTTGTAAAACTCAACAGATAAGGTCTTAAGACAGCTTAAAAGGCAATTTTGACTTATGAAAATGCAAAAGTACAAGTTATGACTCAAATGAGTTCAAAGGAGCTAAGCAAACATGAAACAACAGAACCTATAACCTGCAATGACCTTAAAGACATAGTGCAAGAATTCCAAAACACCCTATAATCAATCCTGCAAATTTAATAAAGCTAACTAGTGAACAAAGTTTGAGATATTAATCAAACTGAGCTTATATGAACTAAATACAACTATATAAACAAGTTTGCACTAATGGTGGCTACAGATACACGTATAAGCATACTATGCAATACCAAAGAAAAAATGGAAATGAGATTTGAACTCACAAGGTCCACCGCATGCAGCTAAAACCAAATCCCAATACCACTATACTAAACCATTTCCAACCCAAATCCAAGTCATCAACCAAATTCATCACCATTTCCAAATCAATCTCAACAGTTGACTTTTGTTGACCATGGACCAATATTGCTTGAAATGATTCAAAAACTTTTCAAAAGCTATAAATAACTTAAGTTAACTTGGTTGAATGAGCAAATAAGCTAATTGAGCTAAATATAAGAACATGAGTTTGAAAATTCCAACAAGAATCACAAGCACATAAATTTTAACCAAACCTTGAAATGGATTCTTAAAACTGATTACAATGATAAAGTAACTTTAATTTTGATCATAGAAACAAAAGATTACCTATTTTAAGCTAAACTAATACATGGATAAGAAAAACGACATTAAGAAAAATTAAAACTAAAATCTACTACTTTACTCTTCCTCATGCTTCCTTTTATACTCCAAGTGTCTTCCTCTCTCTGAATATATCCCGAAGATTAATCTCCACCATTGGATGAAAAATATGATTCATATGACTCCACTCTATGAAATGGATATTTTAATGGGGTTGAGTAAAGGGCTAGAGGATCATTTAATGATTCTTGTTTTGTGTTGATGGAGGGACAAGAGAGTGGATAAAGTAGAGGGACGGGAAGGTTGAAGCAGGGCTATTGCAGCGGAAAGGCTGGAAGGAAGAAAATGGCGCCAAGGCCAAGTTTGACGGTGTGTGGTTGACCGGGTCTAATATTAAGTGGGGGGTCAAATCAAAGTGGGTCCAAAAGGTTTAAGTAAGGTGGTCAAAAGGGTATTAGGCTTAATAAATGACAAGGACCTAATGTGCCAAATTCAAAATCAGGGACCATTTCTCGCCAATTCTGCAAAGTTTCTCCAAGGACTAAAATGACAATCTCAAAAGTACAAGGACCAAACTTGATATTTTCCACTTCCGGGCCATTTTGCCAAATTTCAAACTTGAAGGACTAAACTTGTAATTTTCTCAAACTTTTTATATTTTTCACCAAAGGACTAAATTTGACAAGTTATGATTTTAAAAGGACCTTTGGTGACTTTTCTTTTGAAATTTTGACTCAGGGACAATTTTTGACAATTTTAGAAACCGGGGACTGAAACGCCAATTATGCAAACTTAGCTCATTTTTCATCTGATTTTAAACATTTTGCATCTCAAACATATAAAATGCAATTTTGGAATATTTTCAGTATTTTGATGCATTTCGAGCATTTTAAACGCTTTAGTTCAGATAGACTCAAAAATGATGAGTATTTACACACTCATCAATCCCCACACTAAACTATTGCTAGTCCCTAGCAATCTTTTGAGAAAAACTTAATGTATTTGAATCTCTTTACCAAAAGCCATTACTTCTGGAGTATCCAAATGTTTCAGTTCAAGTAAGAACCATGGTACACCGATAACCATGATTTTGAGCAAAACCACCACCAACGGATTTGATTTGTTCTTACCGTAAGCCGTTTGCTTCGGACTAGCCAACTCTTAGATAAATTATCAACATTATCTTTGGTGAGCTGATTATCAATTATGGTTTTCCATGCCTTTACCACAGCCATAAACTTGCGGGCTAGCCAACTCTTCACTTTTAAGGATATGGTGAACTGAATACCATACAATTTTGGGCAAATTGCAAGCCGTCAACGGTTTTGAGATATCTTTACCAAGAGCCGTTTGCTCTTGGATTAGCCAATCCTTTAGTTTATTAGACATGGCGGATCGATAACCAAATGAGTAAAAGGTAAAACACTTACTCCAAAAAATTTAGGCCAAAAATGGGGAATTAGGCGTATAATTACATGATAATTCGTGAGAATTCCCCCCCCACTTAGAAATGAATATTGCCCTCAATATTCAAAGTACCGGCGGTTATGCCAAACCGAGAACGAAAAGGAAATACTACTACCATTATTTAACAAGATTTTTTTTTAAATATGGGGCAACCCCCACAGGGTGGTAGAAAATAGAAAGAAGTCGAAATACGGGTGAAAACCCATATGCGTGCTCTCGTTTTGATTACCGAAGTCGCTAGCTTGACTCGACCTTAATTAATTTGTTCATGGGAAGCAAAGTGAAGAAACAATCTCCATCTGACTTTCACCAAGATGTTTGGACAAACATTTGAAGCTCGAAAGTTCCACCGATGAGAGATATTCCTGTTCAAGATAATGGTACATGGAAATGCCGGATCAAAGATAATGTCTTCATTCCGAAGGAGTGAAGAACAGAAGTGACGAATATATGAAGAAAAGAAAGAAAATCATGATAGAAATCATGACTAACTCTTCATCCTCAATAGGAGAATTCATAGTTTCATGAATCTCATCAGTTAAGCTTGCTTGATCAAGACATATTATGAGAGTGTCTAGATCAAAGTAGAAATTATCATACTCCGGCGGAGATATGATATGAGTGAGTTCATCCAAAACTCCATGGAGGTGAATGAATCATACTCGAATTGATATGAGTGGGTTCACCGGTGAACTCCTCCAATGTACATGATTCATAATCGGGGAGAGAATTATGAGAATGAAAAGTGGTATGCCGCAACTAATCTTCTCCCATATTATCAAAACAGAAGGCTTTCATTTCCGGAATAGAATCATCGGAAAGAATGTCACCAATTAATGGGATGAGATGAAATAGGTTTTCTCTTTGAAAGCCTCGATTTTAGAAATGAGAAGACGACATTCAAGTATGTTGCACTAAGTGCTTCATTTTGATTTCGTCGTAACGTCATCATTCTTCTTCTAAGCTAACAAGCTCGTAAGGTGAATCTTCCACATAAATGATGTCCCGCAAGATAACGAATCATCATCATCGAATCGAGAACATCTCAACACATCATTTTGGGAGACAAGAGGAGGAGGGATATCACACACATGATCAAGAATTCCCTGTGACTTTCTGGGATTGGGACAAGGTTCTCAACACTAGACTTTATGAATTCGTCCGATTCCTTTTCAGAACGTGTCGAGATGCTCGTCCCCCATGTTCGAGAGAGGAGTGTGAATTCGGGTGTGATAGCAGCTTGTTTGAGATGGAATCTCAATCTGGGATATCAACCGACCGAGGGAGTTGAGAAATATTATCTTTAAAAGGATAAAAACTCTCCTCGTCATCATCATATATAGAGCAGCTTGAGAAATTGGGAACGCCTTAGAGCCGCATGCTCTAGGATTAATAATTCTTCCCTAGATTTAGGGCCTCTCGCTCTTCTCGCTCACTAGTAATTCTCCCATGGTCTTTTCACCACTCACTTGATTCTTAAAGTTACTAATCATATCATCAAGTGTCTTCATTGTGGTTTCAAAATCTTGGGAGATTTCTTGAGACAACGGCTCAGGTGGAGTTTGAACCGTATGGTTCTGTGGAGGTTGGAAATTATCAAACTCGTGAGAGTCATGATTGTTACAAGGAATGGATTCCCTACTTGACAATCGAGCTTAAATGGGACCTCCACGCTCTCACAACAAAAATCTTGAGTCCGGATGGTGAATCATATGGATTTTGGTTATAACCAAAGTTCGAGCATCACCGGAAACTGCTCATAGACAAACGGTTTCCGGATTGACACTCAAATCCCAGGACCTCCACAAAATTCACAAGCAGTAATGTTGATCATATGAAGATAAGTCCGTGGTGGGTAATTGAAAAATTTGAGGGGTCGTTAAATGAGTTCGGATTAGGATCATAATCAAATGAATTCCTCTAACCACAAAACAAACAACTCCCGTTATGAATATCATTACCACATTGTACACATGTACACCAACGATGTGGTGAACCAAAAGAGGTTCACCCAACCGCACACAAGGAATAAACGATTCCATTTGAGAGTTATGAGAAGGAATCGGTTCATTCAAAGTATCAACAAAACCAACATGGTGATCCGAATGACTATCAAGTCTCGAAGAACATATTGAAAAATCAGAGGTGGACAAGGGCGTGCTCGAGAGCTAGCAATTTCCACCACTTCCGCTATGGTCTCCGTTCTTGAATGGGTTCATCTTGTGGCGGATGGTCGGAAAACTTGGAGAATCATCGAGAGTTATCGATAATCGCACCAATAACAATATTTGCTTGCACCCATCCTTCCACATCGCTTGCATAAACAATCCGGATTCGGACAATGAGTGATCCTCTTCCATACGGCTTTGCAAAGGAAACAACGAGGATAATCGATTGTCGCCATGAGAATTAAACATGTAGAGGGTTAAAGAAATAGAATTAAACGGTTTTAAGGTTAAAGAAGAGTAATCAAACGATTTGAGGGGTAAGAGAAATAGAATCATACGGATAAGAGGAATGAGAAGAGTATTTTGTATTTTGAATAAGAAAATATAAACATATACAGATGGATGGTATGAACAAAGAGTGAATATCCAAATCACTAATCTGCTATACGTAAGATTATCAGACAGCCCCCAGCAATGGCTAAAATTTGATGCGTCTCAATGTTTTCTCACCCAAACCAACCACTTGTGAATGGGGTCAATCAAGAAACTAAAAACGCTCAGAAACGAACTCAATGAAGATCCGGGAGTATAGGGTTTCGGTTTATGTCCCGAAGTCGGTGCAATGGATCACCAAACGATAAGGATCGAGAGATTTGAAAAGAGAGATTTGGAATATTTAAAACTAACGAAAAAGGACATAAACTACAAGGGCTAAAATGTAATTAAAGAAATTTAAAAAATAAAATCTATTAAATAAACGCTATCACTATTTGGAAAATGATGAACGTTTAAAACTTAAAACTTAAAACTTACGCTAAAAATTACGTAAACGCATAAAAAAAAAAGTGAGATCTAAGAAATAAAAGACCTAAAAATATGAAAATGACATTTTTACAAACCTAATGATAAAATAAAATTTATAGAAAAAAGAAAATTATTTTTATGACTATTAAATTAATTATTATTAATTAAAAACTATTTTTAACTATTTAATAATAACCTAAAATACAAGATAATATGAAATAAAGCTAGAAAAATAAAATTATGACTTAGAAAAATCTAAAATATCAAAATAGAATTTTCAAAACTATTTTTGTGATTTTCTGATTATTTTGTATTTCTTCTAGAATTAAAAACTATTAAAAACTAATTAAATTATTTAAAAATACAAATTTAACTAAGAAAAATCTGGAAAAATATTTTTGTCTTTTTATATTTATCTTAACTTAAGAAAAATGAAAAATTATTTTTTTAAACTTTTCTTAATTTTGTATTAAAATGCTATTTAAAAATGCTTAAAAACTAATTAAAATCAAGGAAAATAGCAACCGACTTGGAAAAATCAAAATTTCAGGAAAACTCTAAAATAATATTAGGAAGCTAGGAAAAATAGAAAAACAGGTGCATGTGTGGAGGAATTAGGAATCGATGGCACAAGTGCTTAGAAATAAGCACTTGGAATAAGCTAATGAGCACCAAGGGCCACCAAACTGAAACAAAGGCTAAAATATGCTAAAAGAACCTAAAAGCAACAAGAAACAACAAGCCTTGACCTCTGATTTGCAATTTGCTAAGATTTGGCTAGTTGAGCAATAAGCTAAAAACAAGAATCGAGTAGGTCTACTTGTAAATTTAATAATAAGCACTGAATAAGCTAAAAACTTAAAAGCAACAATCCCAACTAGACTCGGGTGAGAGCTTATAAACCAAATTACAGACCTATGCAAGCTCAAATGAGCTTTTTCCCAAGCCCGTAAAACCTCGGCAATCCTCGGTGGCATCAGCAGACAGGCACTTAGTCTCATTTTCACAAGCTCTTTAAAGGCTAAACAAAAAATTACAAAAATATGCAAAAATCACAACCATAAACTAGACCAAGTGAACTTTTTAAAGCCACAAGTCTTACTGATTTTGACCTAGAGATGAGTCCACTAAAAATCTTCCTAGCTTGGTCAAACCGGATTTTGTGCAATTTGACTTTGAAGAACCTAAAGTTGACTAAATGGAACTTTGGGCTCAATTTAAGGACTGATTAGGATCTAATATGATGAAATAAAGTTACTACAATCTATCTCTATGTATTTAACATTCAAAATGAACTTTTGATCTTGTAAAACTCAAATGATAGGTCTTAAGACAAAAGGCAATTTTGACTTATGAGCAAATGCAGGCACAAGTTATGACTCAAATGAGTTCAAAGGAGCTAAGCAAACATGAAACAACAGGAACCTATAATCGCAATGACCTTAAAGACAGATAGTGCACAATTCCAAACACCCTATAATCAACGCTATGCAAATTTAATAAAGCTAACTAGTGAATGTGCTTGAGATATTAATCAAACTGAGCTTACATGAACTAAATACAACTATATAAACAAGTTTGCACTAATGGCTGCTACGATACACTGCACAAGCATGCTACCATGCAATCGAAGAAAATGGAAATGAGATTTGAACTCACAAGTAGTGCATGCCGCAAGCTAAAACCAAATCCCAATACCACTATACTAAACCATTTCCAACCCAATCCAAGCCTGCATCAACCAAATTCATCACCATTTCCAAATCAATCTCAATGCTTGACTTTTGTTGACCATGGACCAATATTGCTTGAAATGATTCAAAAACTTTTCAAAAGCTATAAATAACTTAAGTTAACTTGGTTGAATGAGCAAATAATAATTGGAGCTTAAATATAAGAACATGAGTTTGAAAATTCCAACAGAATCACAAGCACATAACCAAACCTTGAAATGGATTCTTAAAACTCATTACAATGATAGTAACTTTAATTTTGATCATAGAAACAAAAGATTACCTATTTTAAGCTAAACTAATACATGGATAAGAAAAACGACATTAAGAAAATTAAAACTAAAATCTACTACTTTACTTCTCTCCTCATGCTTCCTTTTATACTCCAAGTGTCTTCCCTCTCTTCCGAATATATCCCAAAGATTAATCTCCACCATTGGATGAAAAATATGATCTGGCCATTGACTCCACCATGGAAATGGATATTTTGACATTGGGGGTTGAGTAAAGGCTAGAGGGATCATTTAATGATTCTTGTTTTGTGTTGATGGAGGGACAAGGAGAGTGGATAAGTGAGGAGGGGGATGGAAAGTTGAAGTATGGCTAACAGCAGCAAGTGGGGCGGGAAGAAAATGGCCGCGGCCAAGTTTGACCGGTGTGGTTGGACCGGGTCTAATATGAGGGGGTCAAAATCGGGTCCAAAAGGTTGTGGCAGTCAAAAAGGGTATTAGGTTTAATAATGACAAGGACCTAATGTGCAATTCAAAAATCAAGGGACCATTTCTCGCCATCCCAAAGCTCCAAGGACTAAACTGAAAATCTCAAAAAGTACAAGGACCAAACTTGATATTTTCCAATTTCAGCCATTTTTGCCAAATTTCAAACATGAAGGACTAAACTTGTAATTTTCTCAAACTTTTTATATTTTTCACCAAAGGACTAAATTTGACAAGTTATGATTTTAAAAGGACCTTTGGTGACTTTTCTGTTGAAATTTTGACTCAGGGACTATTTTTGACAATTTTAGAAACTTAGGGACTAAACCGCCAATTATGCAAACTTTGCTCATTTTTCATCTGATTTTAAACATTTTGCATCCGAAACATATAAAATGCAATTTTGGAATATTTTTCAGATTTTGATGCATTTCGAGCATTTTAAACGTTTTGCGCAGATAGATTCCAAAATGATGAGTATTTACACACTCATCAATCACTCGATCTATCATGGGATACCGAGACTACATTAATGGGAACATCGAAGCAGGTTTATTATGTGGAAGGCCTCGGCCACAACCTTCGCAGAGGGTCGGCTTCGTGATGGAGATTTGGAGGTTGCTTTCAGGGAGAAAACTTGTTTCATTCGTGATCTACAAGGAAACGATCTTATGTCTGGCTCGCGTAACTCAAGTCTTTACACTATCTCTATGCAAAACATGGTTGCTTCTTCTCCCATCTGCTTACTTTCAAAGGCAACATCAACAAAATCTGGCTATGGCACCGCCGCTCTCACATCTAAGCTTTCAAACCATCACCAACCTTGCTCGACACAAACTAGTTGAAGGACTCCCACTTTCGGATTCCAAAGATCACCTTTGTCACTTTTGTGAACAAGGCAAAAGCACTCGTGCTCATTTTCCTTCAAAGGTGGAAACACCTCGATGTGCTTCATCTTCTTCACATGGATTTGTGCGCCCAATGCGGTGTAAACGACATGGCAAACGCTACATCTTAGTAATTGTTAATGACTATTCACGGACTTGGGTCTACTTTCTTGAAGCAAAGATCAAGCTCCACGATGATCATCACCTTTCTCACGAAAATACAAGTTCGCCTACGTAACACCGTTCAATTTAACAGTATGAGGCAATCAATTTGTTAACCAAACCCTTGAATTCTATAAGAAAGGGGAATTCAAAGATCAAACATCTATTGCACGTACACCGCAACAAAACGGAGTTGTCGAAAGACTAAAACTAACGTTAGTGGAAGCTCAAGAACAATGTTAATCAATGCTAAACTTCATTACTTATGGGCGTAATATCTATCGCATGCTATACTCAAAACCGCTCTATGATTACAAAACGCCACAACAAAACACCTTCGAAGCTCGTCCATACCGTAAAATCAATCTAAAACACTCTTCATGTATTGGATCTTTGCTATCCGAATAATGATCGTGATGACTTTGGGAAGCTCAAAGCCAAAGCTGGCATTGGAGTCTTTATCGATACTGTGATCAAAAGGTTTCAATTGGAATCGCCGTACAAAACGGTGTGATGGAAACGATTCATGCTCATTTTGATGAACTTACCGAGATGGCTTCGAGTATAATGACTGGAACCCGACAAAACCGCTTAAACTTCCCCAAACCCCATCATCGAACAAAGCCCCCGCTTACTCGTCAACAAATGGAAAGGTTATTTGTTCACTGCTCAATGACGATATTGATGAACGTGCTCCAGGTGTATCCGCTGTTTCCGCTGCTCAACCTGATAATACTTGATATGTTCTTAAACACATATCTTTTGTTTATCAAAACTGAACCAAAATAACCAAGAAAGAGCCGTTAATGCTTAATATTTATGTTTTGTATGTGCAGGTACCTGTATGACAAAATGCATAAAAAGAAAGCCAAAACCAAGAAAAACCGAGCACGAGAAAGAAGAATGCTAAAAGCCGAGGCTGGAAAAGAATTTGCAAGTTTGGACAATCAATTCTCAAAATGGCAGTTTTAGTCCCTGAAGATTCAGAATTTTCATGTTTAGTCCTTGGAATTTTCAAAGTTACAAAATCAGCCCTTGGTTTATTAAAGAATGACAAGAATGATACTTCAAAGACATTTTCAATTTACGTGTGTCCCGGAATTTCAGAGGTTACATCTTTAGTCCTTATGGTTGCTCATGAATTTATCATTAGTCCAAAATCCTAACCCATATAACCAAACCCTTGGCCCAAGTTTAATCCCAAGCCCAATTAACCATCCTCCATACCCGGCCCAAAGATTTTACCCAACCCGTGTGACATCAAATATACCCTGCACGTTTCCACCCTTTAACCCTAGTCAAATTTATTTAAACCCTCAAACTATCCAAAATAAACTAAAATAATATCACGCGCCAAAATCTCACCCCCAATTTCACCCAAACCCAGGAACGAAGAATCCTAAAATACCCTTCGGTCAATTAAGCCAAATTAGTACAATTAAAGGGACATTCTCGTATTTCTTCGACACAACATGACATGTGCCCGCCATGTCACTATCTGTACACACTCAAATGATGCTCTCATTGGTGGATGAAACGTGGAAGCAACAATCCAAGGGTTGAGATCATTTGGGATTCGAAGAGGGATGATCAATGGCTGTAAACTCTCCAAAGAAGCACATATTTGCCATATTCCAGATCCTTCCATGAGGCCTTAGCTCGCCTATATAAGGCCTTCTTATTTCACTTGTAATTGGATGTAGAATTTAAGTAGTAGTTGTAGCTTATAATTGTTTTAAATATTTTCATTTCTGTTTTCAATCTCACTTTGTATTCAGTTTCAATTAATAAAAGTACTTTTAGCTTAAATTCTCATTTAATTTCAAATTATTGTTTAAGTGTTTAGAATAGCTTTGACATGTTTCATTTAATCATTTTAGCTTATATTTTATCAATTTCGCCTTATTATCTCTATTAAGCAAAAAAAAAAAAAAAAGAAAAATATTTCAAAAATAAAAAAAATTCTCAAATCTGCTCATAAGCTGCAATCAACTTATGTTTATGTTTCCATAAGCTCTCTTAAGCTCATCTATAGCTTAATCAGAGCTAGTTTAGACTACTTACCTTCTACAAACAAATTACTCTCAAAATCAAAAAATCACAACAAAGTCGCAAGGAAGCTTTAAATGGTTTTGAATATGGAATTGGGTGTTGCGAGCTTGGATTGGGTGAATTTAAGTAGTTTAGTGTAGATTGGGTATGGTATGAGTTGCTCTATAAGCGGACCAAAAGTGTTTAATTTCATTCCATTTACTTAACCTGTTGAGTGAACTTGTTTTCCATTATTGATATAGCTATTTTGCAACAGAGATCTTTGTTAGTCAGTTAATTGAGTAGTAGAATTTAGTTAGATAATTGTTTGATCTATAGTTAGGATTCATATAGAATTAGTATAATTGCTTGTTAATTGGTGTTTATTAAGATTTGCTTGTTTGGAATTGCAAGTGCTTAATAGTGGTTAGTTTCAGTTTACTAAGTCTCATAGGTTATAACTCAATAAATTTCTACTCATTTTCACAATAAATCGGAAGTCAATATCTGTAAATCTGATTTAGCAGTTAGATAAGTTAGAATAGTGGTAGCATTTGCTAGCTTGTAGCTTTAGGATCATTATAGGATTGCTGAATTAGGTTCAATTATAACTTACTACATCATTTATCATTAGTAGGATTGAATCATACCTCAAATAAGTCAAAACTCATTTGTGTTTAAAAGTCAAAAGTATTCAAAACAGTTTTCATCAAACATTGTGGATTTTAATAGCTTCATTTGATTCATAACAAGTGAAATTTGGATTAAACAACTTCAAATTGGTCTAGTTTCTTAATCAATTTGTGAAATTTTTAGAAATAGTTATAAGCACTTGATAAGCTCTTCTTAGAGTGCTTTTTGCCCTGTTCTTATCAGATAACCGATTGAGAACCAGGCGGATTACAGACTGCACGTGTCTCATTATACCTGTTAGGATCTGAGATTTTGTTTAGTGGTTCTTAGGTTGGTGGTCTTGAGGTCCACAAATTGGTTTTCGTTTTCTTATGGATAAGCTGTTTTTAGCTTAAAGTAGGTTGTTGTTTGGCTTTAGTGGTTAACTAGTATCAAACTTTTATAGATTGCTTATTTGAGGTTAGGAATAGTTGCAATTAGTTGATTTAGAGTAGTTATAGTATAGACTAGCTTCTGTAATCATTTGGAGTTCTAACATAGCTTATAGCTTATTACAAGTGCTTATATGCAAATCAGTTTCACTGCAGCTCCAATTTCTTGCACATTAGTTATAGTTTTGATATTTTTCATAGATTTAGAATAATATTTTAGACTTTTCCTGAATTTTTCATAATTTTTAGTTACTGTTTACTATATTTCTTGATTTAAAACAGTTTTTAAGGCATTTTAAATAGCTTTTATTACAAAATAAATCAGAAAAAGTTCCAAAAAATAATTTTTCAATTTTCCTAGATTAAGAAAAATATAAAAACCCAAAAAAATATTTTTCCAAATTTTTCCTAGTTTAATTTATAATTTTTAGAATTTAAATTAGTTTAAATTAGTTTTTAATTCAAATAAATTCCGAAAAAATCTTAAAAATAGTTTTAATTCTTAGTTAATTTTCTAATATCATTTTAGTATAAAGTAATTTTAGATTATTTTTAGGACTTAGAATAGACGTGAGTTGCTTTTATTTACTTTTCTTTTAATACGCTTTAGTATAATTGCGTATTTAGGATTTCCGTAGTGTAATTTCCCTTATTGTTTTCCTCCCTTTCCGTAGTTTTAATATAATCATAAATCCAAAATATCGAGCATTTTAATAACAAACCAATAACGACGTTGCCCATTCACACCTCGTTGGGAAACGACTCCGATTTCCAATCCGTATCACTATCACTCACGGGTTTTTATTCATTATCCTTTTTCCTAAAGGGATTTTAAATCATTACTTGTGGTTATTTTTGATATCGATATTGTGGTTTTATCCATACACACACACCCCTAATCCTCAACGAATCAAATTTGCGCCACGCCGGGGAGGTTGTGTCGCGACAATATCGTTAAAGGTTTGACAGTGACTCGAGATCCTTCCTTTGTGAAGTTACTATTTTTTATAAAATCAAAAAAGTAAAAAAATATTTTCCTTTTTCTTTTATATATATATATATCATATTAAAAATACAAAAAGATTTTTCTCTTTTGTTTTTGAGCTAAATATAATACATCAATTATATAACATTCTCAACGGAGGTGTTATCATTAGTAAGTTCCCGAACCAAAGATCAAAAACTTGCCTTTGTGTCGCTTGTGAGTCGATTTATTTCTATTTGATAAACAAACGGTGGGTATAAGGACGGCCGACATTAAATCGGCTGAAAAGAAGGGTTTTAATAAGCCGCACTCTAAAAGCTTCTCCGCCGCTTGCGCTTTGTATTATAGAAGTGATTTATTCACTTGGGATTATTGGTTAAGTTCACTGTGTTTTCGAATACCGCTCGTTTTAATTGCCTTGGTTTTGAAAGTGCATGCGCACTCGTTCTAATAACTACAGACCGATACGTGAAACTGCTACATACGAGAAGCGGAATAGGACGTGCTCCATTAGTCGAACCCGAGATTCGAACTAATCCGACTACCATCGTCGAAATGGCGGAGGACAACCGATCTATGCTAGAGCAACTCAAGCAACCCACCGAGGGTTATGGAGAAGCCATCGTCGTCCCGGCAATCGCTGCCGATAACTTTGAGCTTAAACACGGATTGATAAATTTGGTTTCGTCAAGCCAATTTTACTGATTTGAGAGGGACGATCCTCACTCATATCCGATCGATTCAACAAGCTCACGCTCACGATCAAGTACCGTAACGCTCCTAAGAGGCTATCAAGCTACTACTCTTCCCATTTTCACTTGAGGGGGCCACCCGGATTTGGCTCGAAAAACTACCCCCTCGATTGATAACCACATGGGAGAATTTAGTGTCAAAATTGTGAACGATTCTTCCCCACCGTCTAAAACAACAAGCCTTAAAAATGAAATAACGAAATTCACACAAAGATTTGATGAATCATTTAGTGAGGCATGGGACCGATTCAAAGATTTGCTTAGGCAATGTCCCCATCATGGTTTTACAGAATTACACCAACTTGATACATTCTATAACGGTTTGAATGAGACTGATCAAGACTCTCTCAATGCCGCTGCGGGTGGTAATTTGTTGACCCGATCAACGAGATGTTGTCGATTATTGAGAACAAATCTAAAGTTCGTACCTCACGTAGCAAATCGGGTTGTCGAGTGAGTGTTACACCATCGCCCTCGCCTTAACGAAAATACGTCTAGCACCGATGCTAAGATTGATAAGCTTACGGATATGATTCAGGCTTTGGTTAAGATTAAGACCGCTAAGGTTAATTCTTCTCCACCCGCTCAAGTCAAAGCGGTGGAAACGACTTGTACTACTTGTGGTGGCCGGCATGCCTACTACAATTGTACCGCCACCGATGGAAATCCTTTCGATGCTAATGCCGTAACCGAAGGTAACCAATACCGTCCTCAAGTTGAACCAAACCCTCTTGTTAGTAATCAAATGGGACCTCCGAGATTTTCTCAATCGAACAATCAGACTCGTTTTAATCCGAATCAAGTTCGTGGACCAAATGTTCAAAACCAATTCAAAGCCCCACCGAATCAATACCCGAATCCAGGAGTCAATTACAATCAAGGATATCAAGCTTCAAGCTATCAAGCTCCACCTTTGCCCTCTAATGAATTCTCGAATTACGTTCAGAACAATAATGCTACCATCCAAACCATGAAAACCCAGATTTCAAGTTTGAGAAACGAGTTTCAATCTTCGTTAACTAGACAAAGCAATGAGTTTAAGAACGAAATTCGACTTCGGAACAACAAGATGGATGCTTCGCAGAATAAACTTGAGAATATGTTGAATGCTGTTTTGTGCCAAATAAGTCAACCCTCGAGTCCGGCTTCCCAAACACAATTCCAAACCGAAGGGAGAAATGAAATCTATAAACATTCGAGATGATGGGCCCTCGATGACTACTTCCTCTCCAGGAGTGTAGACGAGAGACCGGTGACAAAGGACCCGGTAATTCCTCTTGATAATGGAAAAGCCAAATACGTCCAACCTCTGGTTTCCAAGTTCCTTCTATCTCTGTCAAAATGCCGAGTTCTAACCTTACACCGTGTAAATTGTTCAATACGGTTGACAAAATGAAAGTTGTTTCCGGAACCAAGTTCAAACTTACGATGATTGATCAAAGTGCTGAAAAGATTTATGAAGAGAAATTGGAACAAATTTCAAAGATTTCAATTGAGCCTACACCGTCTAATTCTTCCTCGAACCAAGCTCCCAAGAAGCTTGGTGATCCCTGAAATTTCCTTCCTTGCTCCTTAAATGATATTAAGGAATGTAATGCCTTAACCGATTCAGGTGCAAGCATAAGTCTCATGCCTCTTGCGATATATCATGAGCTTGGTTTAAAGACTCTTATACCGACTCGTATGACTATCGAATTAGCTAATCGAACAATTGCTCACACAGTTGGTGTAGTCAATGATGTTATGGTATGCAGTGGATAAATTCCATTTTCCGTGGATTTCACGTAGTTGATATAGATGTTGACCGAGTCCCTCTCACTTTAGGAAGACCATTCTTGAGAACCGCGAAAGTCCTTGTGGATCATTACCAAGGAACGTTAACGACTAGAAAAGGAAATGAAAAAATAGTGTTTTATGCCGAAAAAACGTCAAAACCTCCACCCGATGATCATTCGATTCATAGCATCGGTGTGATTGATTTTTCTCAAGAAAGTGGCGATCCCATTTTACCGTCTAATCCGATTATGACCGACTCTTTCCCGTCTCTCACTACGAAAAGTGACTCCATTTGGGAAGAGATCGAGGCCTTTCTTAATGATGATTCAGTTCCCGTTGAGATTGATGATGCTACTTTTGACCCGGAGGGGGACATCCTTTTACTCGAGAAATTGTTATATAATGAACCGTCTTCCTTACCTCCTCGGATGATCCAATGATGTAGAAAGTTGAACCTAAAACGCCTCAATTGATCTTTCAAGGTTTCACGATTAAGAGTATGTGAAAATACAATCTGAAAAAAAAGAAAAAAGAGTCTACAACGGTAGTGGTGGAAACTGCTAGCTCTAAGAGCACACCACTTGTCCCACCTCCGATTTCTAATAAAATCAACATTTCTTTGAGTGGTAATCCCACCTTCTTACAAATCATGGAACCTTCTTTGAGACATCTTTTGATCCGAATCTTTAAAACATTCATGAATCCCTTGTTTGAATTCGATTCTGAATATACTCTAAATTTTGAAAATCAACTCTTTGACGAAGAAAGTGAGAAGTTCACCGATGAACTTGCTCCTACCAACTGGATTTTTTCTGAGGATGAAGAAGAATACAATGATCCGTTTTTTCCGAAGAAAGATAAGGAAGTGAAGTTGTCGACAGATGAACTTGTTGATCCTGAGGTCCAATATTATTTAGCCGAGAGTGATTCCTCTCCTCGTGAGGATTTTCACATAGATGACACTTTGATTTCCTTCCTCTCCGAGGACAAGATTTTTAACCCTGGGATACTCATCGGAGAGGACATACATATCACAAATGTCATTCGAGATAAGGATCCTCTCTTGGATGCCTTCGTTGATGAGCCTTTGAGTCACACCTTTCTATACCATGAGCTCCCGACTTCTTTGGAGTATTCTCTTATCGATCATTCATCCCTTCGTCCGCCCGCAAAACCACCGGATGATGGATCGATCTTTCATATGCCTTATGTGAGTTTGGGAGGAGTCATTCCTTATGAGCTTGAGCCCGACATTTTCTTTCCCTCCCAACCCACCCAGTCTCATTCTTTCGGGAATGAGGACACCATTTTTGACCCTGGTATCTCTACCATTTTCTTCCCCAAGGACAAATGAATTCGGGGACGAGTCAGGCTAGCGACTCGTTTAAGAAAAACAGTAGCGCTTCGTGGGAGGCACCCCATGCTTATCCTTCTATCTTCTTTTTATTTTCTAATAAGTGACGTGAAGGGGTTAGCCTCTTCGATTTCTCGTGTTTGATTGTTTGTGATGTTGTGTTTAGGATTTCGCCGATATGAAGACTCTCGTGCTCAAAGTTTGTCATTTTCTCTACTCGAGTTTCATGATCGTTGCTGATGGAAATCCGATATCCGAAATCTTATCGACTAACGTTTATCTTTTAGCATACTTAATAAACGGCTTTTAGATTTTCGTTGATACCCTTGTTTTAAACATTGAGGACAATGTTTCGTTCTAGTCTGGGGTAGGGTAATCTTCGATTTGATTTGACCGCACTTGCTTATTTTTGTCGTGTACTCTCGCAACCCCGTTTTTCCTTAGAAAATGAAAAAATTGTGCTATATATGAGAAAAATTAAAAATTTTTAAGCTTTTGTTAAGTCTTTTTGATTGAAAAATTTGCTAGTCTCTTAGACAAGAAGCTATAAAATGCGAATTCGAGCTCACAAGGCCAAGGATTTGCAAGTTTCCCTGAGTGATTTTAAATATGCATTACTTAATTTCATTTAGACAAAGCATTTGCTAAATTAATATATGTTTTGACACCTTGTTGACTTTCCGCTGGTGAGGGTAGGAATAGAATTCTGACTTGACCGGGCGTGTTGAGCCCTAGCTTGTTCCCTTAACCATAGATAATTTAATTATCGGCTAAGCATCCGCGGATCTCATTATTTGGGATTTTAAATTTGCTGAGATCGAGAAATGATAGAGTTACTTATGAGTTTAGATGCTAAGCGTGGAGTAGTTGGTTCTCTTTAGAGCCTATCGAAGGTACTTATGGTTTTTTGTTCCCACAAAATTGTTTCACCCCATATCTGCTAATAATAATTAGAGATGTTGAGTTTTTGGCGATAGTTAGTTCTTTATTCTTCTTTAGAGAATCCTTGCCCATGAGAGTTGGGTACACATCGAGGTACTGTCAGTGTTGCGGTGTAATAGACAACTGATTCCTGATAGTTTGCTGCTATTGTTATAAAAGCCGTAGGGTTTGGAGTTTGGCACAAAAATTAACATGAAATAAAACCCAAATGTTTTAAAATTAAAAAATCCAAAGCTATAAAAGTTGTCATAGACTTCTATAAAGGCAGAGGAAAATCCAAAGTCATAATAAGACTTCTGATAAAGCGGTAATCCCGTTGAGTTAGTAGTTTAAAAGACCAAGGGCCTAAATTGCAAAAATGCAAATGTGCTGAAATAGTGTTAAGCCAAACTTCAGATCCGGGAGATGTCTAAATAAAGCTTCTGTCTCTGGACTCGTAGATGAGTTGTCTCGGTCGCCATAAAAAGGATATTCTCCCTAAATCGTGTGAAATTGGGACCTTGATGTGGACCTCATTCTTATGTGCAGTGGTTTTCGAGGGAAGATGGATAACTAATTAGCGACTTAGCTTTGTATCTTTATCAGAATAAAAGTTATTGAAACGAGGAATTTGAAGAAATTTATTTCTCACAAAAATAAAAAAATCTAGAGGAAAATAGGAAAATGGGAGCAAAAGGTAATTACACAAGTAACTTCCATGGGTAGTGTTAGCATCTAGAGTCATATTTAACAATGATTTTGATTTTACGCTTAGTTTGGGGACTTGTGAAAAATCAGGGACGATGTATTCTATCCGTATGGTCACTTCACGCAGGGTTGTGTTTCCTACTCGTGATCCTAACGTTATCGTTTGAAAAATGTTGAAGTTATTGATCGACATGAAAGTTCAGCAAACCGTCACTCATAACCGGAATGTGCTTAATCGTAATATCTATACAAGTGTATTAAAAGGTAAACGGGGCGTTTTTAGAATTAAGGCTTTCTTAATCTCTTTTGAGGAATCTTTGCTACTTCTTCATAGGTTTAGTAGAAAGAGATTGAAATCCTTGGTTTTAGAAGTGTGAGTTGATTGCATTGCGTGGGGAAACGACAATGGTCTCGTCTGGGGTATTTTGATATGTGCTTAAACACATATCTTTTGTTTATCAAAAACTGACCCAAAATAACTAAAAAAGAGCCGTTAATGCTTAATATTTGCGTTTTTCTTGAGTTTTTGTATGTGCAGGTACGGGTATGACAAAACAGACAAAAGAAAGCCAAAACCGAAGAAAACCGAGCACGAGAGAAAGAAGAATGCTAAAAGCCGAGGCTGGAAAAGGAATTTGCAAGTTTGGACAATCAATTCTCAAAATGGCAGTTTTAGTCCCTGAAGATTCAGAATTTTCATGTTTAGTCCTTGGAATTTTCAAAGTTACAAAATCAGCCCTTGGTTTATTAAAGAATGACAAGAATGATCCTTCAAAGACATTTTCAGAATTTACAGTGTGGTCCCTGGAATTTCAGAGGTTACATCTTTAGTCCTTATGGTTGCTCATGAATTTATCATTAGTCCAAAATCCTAACCCATATAACCAAACCCTTGGCCCAAGTTTAATCCCAAGCCCAATTAACCATCCTCCATACCCGGTCCAGCATTTTACCCAACCCGTGACATCAAATATACCCGGTACCCGTTTCCACCCTTTAACCCTAGTCAAATTGACTTAAACCCGGTCAAACAATCCAAAATAAACTAAAATAATATCACGCGCCAAAATCTCACCCCAATTTCACCCAAACCCAGGAACGAAGAACCCTAAAATACCCTTCGGTCAATTAAGCCAAATTAGTACAATTAAAGGGACATTCTCGTACTTTCTGACACAACATGACATGTGCCCAGTGCCATGTCAGCTATCCGTGTGCCACACCTCAAATGTTGCTCTCTCATTGGTGGATGAAACGTGGAAGCAACAATCCAAGGGTTGAGATCATTTTGGATTCGAAGAGGGATGATCAATGGCTGTAAACTCTCCAAAGAAGCACATATTTGCCATATTCCGGATCCTTCCATGAGGCCTTAGCTCGCCTATATAAGGCCTTCTTATTGCACTTGTAATTGGATGTAGAATTTAAGTAGTAGTTGTAGCTTATAATTGTTTTAAATATTTTCATTTCTGTTTTCAATCTCACTTTGTATTCAGTTTCAATTAATAAAAGTACTTTTAGCCTAAATTCTCATTTAATTTCAAATTATTGTTTAAGTGTTTAGAATAGCTTATTACTGTTTCATTTAATCATTTTAGCTTATATTTTATCAATTTCAGCTTATTCTCTCTATTAAGCAAAAATAAAAAAAAATAAGAAAAATATTTCAAAAAATAAAAAAAATTCTCAAATATGCTCATAAGCTGCAATCAACTTATGTTTATGTTTCCATAAGCTCTCTTAAGCTCATCTATAGCTTAATCAGAGCTAGTTTAGACTACTACTCAGTTCTACAAACAAATTACTCTCAAAATAAAAAAAAATCAGTCAACAAAAGTCAACTGGAAGCTTTAAATGGTTTTGAATATGGAATTGGGTGTTGCAGAGCTTGGATTGGGTTGGATTTAAGTAGTTTAGTGTAGATTGGGTATTGTATGAGTTGCTCTATAAGCTGGACCAAAAGTGAGTTCAATTTCATTCCATTTACTTCAACTGTTGAGCTGAATTTGTTTTCCATTATTGATATAGCTATTTTTGCAACAGTAGATCTTTGTTAGCTGTTAATTGAGTAGTAGAATTTAGTTAGATAATTGTTTGATCTATAGTTAGGATTCATATAGAATTAGTATAACTGCTTGTTAATTGGTGTTTGGATTAAGCTGTTGTTTGGAATTGCAGTGCTTAATAGTGGTTAGTTTCAGTTTACTAAGTCTCAATAGGTTATAACTCAATAAATTTTGTCACTCATTTGCACAATAAATCAGTGGAAGTCAATATCTGTGTAAATCTGTAGCTTTAGCAGTTAGATAAGTTAGAATAGTGGTAGCATTTGCTAGCTTGTAGCTTTAGGATCATATAGGATTGCTAAATTAGGTTCAATTATAACTTACTACATCATTTATCATTATTAGGATTGAATCATACCTCAAATAAGTCAAAACTCAATTATGTGTTTAAAAGTCAAAAGTATTCAAACAGGTTTTCATCAAACATTGTGGATTTTTAATAGCTTCATTTCTGTTTCATAACAAGTGAAATTTTGGATTAAACAACTTCAGCTGGTCTAGTTTCTTAATCTGAATTTTGTGAAATTTTTAGAAATAGTTATAAGCACTTGATAAGCTCTTCTTTAGAGCTGTTTTGCCCTGTTCCTTATCAGCATAACTGATTGAGAACCAGGATGGATTACAGACCTTGCACAGGTCTCATTATAGCTTGTTAGGATCTGAGATTTTGTTTAGTGGTTCTTAGGTTGGTGGTCTTGAGGTCCACAAATCTGGTTTTAAGTTTGGCTTATTGGATAAGCAGTTGCTATAGCTTAAAGTAAGAGGGTTAGGGTTGTTTGGCTTTAGTGGTTAACTAGTATCAAACTTTTATAGATTGCTTATTTGAGGTTAGGAATAGTTGAAATTAGTTTATTTAGAGTAGTTATAGTATAGACTAGCTTCTGTAATCATTTGGAGTTCTAACATAGCTTATAGCTTATTACAAGTGCTTATATGCAAATCAGTTTCACTGCAGCTCCAATTTCTTGCACATTAGTTATAGTTTTGATATTTTTCATAGATTTAGAATAATAGTTTAGACTTTTCCTGAATTTTTCATAATTTTTAGGTACTGTTTACTATTTTTCTTGATTTAAAACAGTTTTTAAGACATTTTAAATAGCTTTTGTTACAAAATAAATCAGAAAAAGTTCCAAAAAATAATTTTTCAATTTTCCTAGATTAAGAAAAATATAAAAAGCCAAAAAAATATTTTTCCAAATTTTTCCTAGTTTAATTTATAATTTTTAGAATTTAAATTAGTTTAAATTAGTTTTTAATTCAAATAAATTCCAGAAAAATCTTAAAAAATAGTTTTAATTCTTAGTTAATTTTCTAATATCATTTTTAGTTAGAAAGTAATTTTAGATTATTTTTAGGACTTAGAATAGACGTAGTTGCTTTTTATTTACTTTTCTTTTAATAACGCTTTTAGTATAATTACGTATTTAGGATTTCCGTAGTGTAATTTCCCTTTATTGTTTTCCCTTTCCCGTAGTTTTAATATAATCATAAATCCAAAACATCGAGCATTTTAATAACAAACCAATAACGACGTTGCCCATTCACACCTCGTTGGGAAACGACTCGGATTTCCAAATCCGTATCACTATCACTCACGGGTTTTTATTCATTATCCTTTTTCCTAAAGGGATTTTAAATCATTACTTGTGGTTATTTTTTATATCGATATTGTGGTTTTATCCATACACACACACCCCTAAACCTCAACGAATCAATACTCTTATACCTGATACACCTACTACAACAACCTACAAGGTGCAGGATACACCTACACCATTGACTCCACCACAACATTGAACAAATCGCCCAACAATGATGAAGCGCGATGATATTCAATGTAGTACCCCACCGCAGATTTTGATCCAAATGCGTTCTTCAACCCGATTGCTAATGAGATCTGCGCACCGATGTCGCGGAATCTTCAACAAACCATTTGAATCCTCAGAATCGCACAATGTATACCAACATCAACCCTCCACACATAGATGGACAAAAGACCATCCTCTAGAAAATATTATTGGCAACCCGATCAACCGTCGTTAAGACAACGCTCTTCACTCGAGATGGTGAACATTGCATTTATGCACTCACCGTCTCGCCTAATCAACCTAAAAACATCAAAGACGCAATGACAAAAGACAACCTGGATTGAATCCATGCAAGAAGAACTCAACCAATTCAAACGTCTTGAAGTATGGGAACCGGTTGAAAGACCAACAGGAGTCTACGTCATTGGTCTCAAATGGATTTGGAAAAAAAATTGGATGCTGAAGGAAATGTTATCCGAAATAAGTCACGCCCGGGTCGCTAAGGGTTATCGCCGAAGAGGAATAGACTTTGAAGAATCTTTTGCTCGCCGCCGTCTTGAGGTCGTTCGGATATTTCTCGATGCTCATATGAATATGACGGTCTATCGATGGATGTCAAAACTGCGCTCTCAATGGACAACTTAAAGAAACGGTTTATGTCACCAACCGTGGATGGATTCGTTGATCCTAACGTTTCGAATCATGTCTACAAACTGAACAAAGCTCGATGGTCTCAAACAAGCTCCTGCATGGTACGATAAGCTATCATCCTTCCTCATTGCTAATAATTTCACCAAAGGTTCGGTTGACCCAACTCTTTTTATACAATATCACGGGGCACATATCTTAATTGTTCAAATTTACGTGGATGACATCATTTTTGGGTCTACACATAAAAGTTTTCAATCGCTTTTGCAAAACTAATGAAGAAAAATTTTGAAATGTCCATGATGGGTGAACTCATGTTCTTTCTGACCAAGTTCATCAATCACCCCGTGGTATTTTCTGAGTCCAAATATGCCCTTGAATTGTTAAACAAATTTGGAATGAAAACTCGGACACCTATGCCACACCAATGGCTCATACCAAGAAGCTAGACGCTGATTTACATGGGCAAATGGTGGACCCTACAAAATACCGTAGTATTATTGGGTCTCTCATGTATCTAACAGCTAGCGGACCTGATATTGTCTTTGCCGTATATCTTTGCTCTCGCTATCGGTCGCGACCAATCTGAAACCCACCTCTCTCGAGGCTAAAAGAATCCTCCATACATAAAGGGAACCATTAACTTGGGGATCGGTATCCGGATTCGGGTTTTGAACTAATCGCTTTTCGACACCACGCAGGATGCTTAGACTCACGGAAAAGTACTTCAGGAGCTTTACAATTTCTTGGTGATAAACTCGTGTCATGGCAATCAAAGAAGCAGGATTGTACATCATGCTATCATCAACCAAAGCGTAATATGTAGCCATGTCGGCGCGTGTTGTGCTCAAGTCATCCGATGAGAACACAACTCAAAGACTATGGTTACGTATTTGACAAATCCCGATGTATTGCGACAATCGGAGTGCCATTGCGATCTCATGCAACTCGGCCAAAGACTCGAAATCTAAGCACATCGATCTTCGATATCATTTCATCAAGGATCACGTGGAACAGAGTACTATTGAATTATACTTGGGTACGTAATACCAATTGGCGATCTTCTCACCAAAGCCTTGCCTCCCCTAGGTTTAATGAGTTGGTCCACCGGATTGGTATGAGGTGTTTGACTCAAGAGGAATTGGATGAACTCCTAAAACAGTCTTAAAAACCTATCAAACACCAAAATCTCTTTTGTAAATATTTTTCAAAAACAAAATACAAAAATATAAAACCCGATAAAACAACAAAAATATTCTTCTAATCTAATTTTCCTTCAACATGGCAAGTACGTTCCTCAACACTCTAATCTTTCAAAATTCAAAGATTTTTTCGATCAAGTGTTGAGGGGGAGAAAATTAATACTTAACTGTTTCAAAACATCTGTGTACTTGCATGTTATCATATCCCGGTTGTTTCATTTATCAATGGTGGTAAATGTTTCTGGTTCAATGACACTCCTCGGACTAAAAATTATAACCTTTCATTATTCTTAAGTCGAGGGGAGTGTCACAAAGTTTCTTTCTTAAAATCTTTGTTTGGTAACCAAAATGGAAGTTAAATGGCTTTGTATGAAAATGGAAAAGGTGGAGGGACCATAAATGTCAAAATGTTAAAGTTATTTTTAATAAAAACACTCTCCACCTAACAATCTCTTCACATTTATTACTCTTAACTTAAACATCCTACGCCTAGAATTCATTCAAGAAACTGCTTTAGATCATCGTTTTGTAAGTGTTTTCATGATCTTAACAGTAATACAAGCTAAGGTTTTGAATTTCTAGTAAATCCTAAGGCTAAAACTTTTGTTACGCGTGATTATGTGTTCTACGATAAGTATGAACACACAATCATTGTGTGTGTGTTTGTGGTTAAATGGATAGTGTCAAAACGCTCCTAATACATAAATGATAACATTTTAACCATCAAAACCCACCCAGAAACACGAATTGATGATTTTTGAAAACTAGGGTTCTTGAGTCGATTTGGGTGTTTACAAATGTGAAGAGTTTTGGTCAAAAAGATTGTTGTGTGATGGTCATATCATGTTGAATTAATGATTTCCAGGCCCTATAACTACCTAGAAACACTAATTTAATCGAATTAGGAATTAGGGTTTAATGTTCTTGAGTTTGGGTATTTTTGATTCACCACGATTTAGATATTATAACTTGGTTTATAGACTCTCACAACATCTTAGAACTACCAGAAATTGTTTGGTGCAAATCCCATGGCTAGAAAGTTTATGCGTAATTCATAACCCTTAGGGTTTTGACCTACGTGTATGACTTTCTACGCATAACTGTTTAACGAATGTTCATGCCATGATTTGTTGTTAAAATGAATTTTGTGTTAATATTGATGATTTGATGAATTTATTTCAGGCTTGCTACGCTTAATATTATAGAATCAAGGTCATTTGAATCTCACGATAAGGATTACCCTACGCCAGAGTCAGTTATGCGTAAGAATAATCCTACGCATAACTATTACGCGTAAGGTTCTACAATGGGACTACGCATATCTTGTGAAGGATATGCGTAAACAATGACCTCTACGCATAAGGTCTACTCTTACGAGTAAGCCTTACGCGTAAGGTATATATACGCCTACGCGTAAGCTCTAAGCATAAGGTCCCCTTTTCCTACGCGTAACATTTCTTACGCCGAAGTTAGGATCCCACGCATAAGCTCGGCCTACACGTATGTAACTACCGTTACGCTAACTTTGCCAATTACTACGCCTATGCCTTGATTGACCTTCATTATGAACTGTTACGTGTACAAACTTGTTAATAAACTTATCATAACGTCACAAATCCATTAATGTCACTAATAAACTTAAACGTTTGATATGTTGTGAACAATAAGTGATAACATAAACTTTAAAACTTAAAGTTAACTAACTCACGAAACATTTCACGACGTCATTGGACTATTGGACAAACAAGTGACTTAGGACTCGTAACAATCATTGACACTTACATTCAATAACTAGACAATAAGACCTTCGTTGACTAACATTATGTCTTTCGATATGTTGGTTCTTTTGGCTAATGTTATTTCGATCATGCCTACATGGTGAACAAATGAATGTGGATGCATCGAAGTTCTTACAATTGTGATATTTTTCCGAGAGGGTTATCCGAGAAAGATTGGAAAGAACAACCTTAGGGTTGACTTTTATACCCTCACATGCTCTTTAATCTTCTTGTCTCATTGCAATGGATATTCTCGTGAATCATCCCTACCGTAACATGCTCTCACACTCGCCACAGCCCAGAGGTCTACATTCAACAATTCGGGATTCTATGCAGAGGATCAGCTCGGGTCAAAGTGTGAATGTGACACTTAATCACAAACAAGTCACTATCACTCCCGCGACTTACGGATGTTCTCATCATTCCCGAATCGCTCCAACCGACTTCTTTGCTACCCCTCAAGAGACACCGAAATTTTGATAGATATTGGTTATGATGAAGCTTCAGGAATCATTACTAAGCACTCTCACGTGGAGCTCAAGAATATTCCTCAACCATGGAGAACACTCTACATGATCATCACCAAATCGGTCTCGTCGTGGATAAATGGCTATGAGCATCCCAAGCTCATGGAACTCAAATTTTTGGTCGTTGATCAACAAGAAGGACATTGAAATCGAAGCACCGATATGGGAGGACATGATGCTATTTCACAAGAAGCTTGGCTCCAAGATTCCCTATGTCAGATACTCCAAACTGTTGATCCGAGAGCTCTTGGACTTCATCCCGATATCCCCATGAGGCTCAATGACCCGATAATCACGACATATTGATCGAACCCATACTATCGTCAGAATCAAAGAATCGTCAACAAAGAAATGGTACGGTATTACCGATCACCTTCGACTACCGAAATCAAAAAGCTTGAAACATACAAAAGGTATCGGTTAGCCGTAAAAGAAGGCAAAGTTGGTCATCTGGATGAAAAATCTTCGGTACACCTACTGGGAGGACCGTAAGAGGCAAAGGCGGAAGTGTCACAAGTACAGATATTTATAGGAAGCTTCCCAAAAGGAATCCTCCTCATAAAAGGATTGTTCCGTAAGGAATTCTGAACCTATTCCTACACCGAACCAAAAGAAAGCTTATGGACGAGGACTCGGAGGCTACAATCGATGAAGAGACTTTCCACTGAATACCTCCTTTCACAGTAACACTCTTTCCTAAACCTTCAAGTCCACCACCGACGCAGAAAAGGGAAGACTCTGTTTTGTACCTTATGATGAAAGCTCTGAGAGTGATGAAGAGCCACCGGAAAATGTATACAAGAAGACGATCAAATTACTTAGACACCAACACGGTCAAGAATTTGCTAAAGACCAAATGGGTGGTCCCGGAGGATCAAGTGGTGCCGCTTCACTCTGAACCATCTCCTCGATGCGTTAATCAACCCGATAAGGGAGCTGGTGCCACCACTCTTGTGCAACAACAAAAGCCTGTGGAAGATACTATCGAATTTGAGTTTGAGGAACCGGAAACTGAAGTCCTAAAAGATAAAGATGTTGATTATGATACGCTTTCTTCCGGCATCGCTGAAGAAGCCACCTCGATCTTGGATTTCTCATCTCATAAAAGAATTATGAATGCCGCTGTCAAAAAGTCGAGGAAAGAAAGAGGTGCTCAACAAGAAGTTGAATTTCTTTTGTCGATCACATACAAAGATCTGTATGACGAGAATGAAAAGATGCAAGGAGAAAGGAAGTTTGTTCAAGAATTCATGAAAAATCACCGTCAAGAGGAATTGAACGAAATGATCGAAGGATACACTAAAAGTACCTTCTCGAGTACGCCTAAAGTCACAAAGGAGTTGTTCACCAAACAACTTTATCCAAATCTTATGCAGATCGCCAAGCAAACTATTCGATCAACGCCCTTAACCGTCACAATCAATCCAACCGATCCGATAGTTTTCTCAAATAATGAATTGGTGGCTAAGCTTGTAACACAAATGTCGTTACGATCAGCAATGTTCACTCGAAGAAGAAAATTGTTTCAAGCATCATTGGACTACCAACTTCAAGAAGCTTGTAGATTGAAGTCGAAAAGTCTAAACGCCCTAGAGACGATGAAGATAAGGATAAGGATAAAGACTCGCACCTAAACGTCGGAAGCGATCTGGTGAATCTTCTTTGATGCAACCTCCTCCCCAACGGCCTCCTGTTCAACAAAAATCTCCTCCTCGTTCTTCTACCGAAAAACCTCGTGATCATTCCGAAGTTACCACCCCGACTCGAAAACCGGTGATCACTTTGAGTATACGGGTGGTGACGATGAAGAGGTCCTTGAGCCCCTACAACAACCCTCCTCTCCCAAACAAGTTCGAAACCGTAATCATCATCTAGGCCTTCGAAAAAGAAGAAGAAGAAGACGTCTCTAACTGACGTCATATCATGGCTAGATGACGATAAAACAGAGGAATTTGAATGGTTTGCTACTCTTGTGAACAACACTCCCTACCTCAAGAAGGTCGATTTGGTAGACGGTTCTACATTGGAGCATGCTAAAATTCTGCAAGAAAAGTTCCATGTGATGAAAATGACGAAATCGAGTTGAAGCGAATCAAGAATGAAGCGTTTCAACTTCTAAAAGACAGCTCTGAAAGTGCCCTCGAGGTCGAATATCACCTTGAAAACATTGCTCGAGCTATGTCTAACAACATGGATTGGCTCAACCCCGAAGCAAACATTGACTTCACACAAAGGGACAACCCTCCATACTACACCGATTGGACCAAACCTCTACCAACAATTGGCCAACTAGCTGAACCAAGGATTCCTTTAAGATATTTCTTCAACAAAGACTTGGAATTTCTTCTACACGGTGGCGATGATTCAAGAAAATACGCTACATCGTTGACACTTCCATTCCCAGAGTTGCCTACTCAAAACTGCATAGCCATTGAGGAACGTGCCAATCACTTGTTCTCCAACACAGTGGAAGCATACAATCGAGATGCATTGTATGGGATTCATCATGGCCGAACGCCAACGAATCTACTACGGCTGCCGGTTCGAAGTCTCAACATGCCGTGTACGTTCTAAGGATATCGTTGCCATCATACACGTTGACCTTTCGTCTAAGTGGGACTACACTTTCCTAAAGAAGATCGTAGTCAAACGACAAGATGAACGGGACTATGCTTTCTCTGTCGACTTTGAGAATTTGTCTCTCAATGACATCGAAGACATGTACCTTGCCAAAGTATGTGGTCGCATGAGACAATTCTCAACCGGCAAGTACAACGCGAATTTATCAAGTCACTTCTCATCTTCATAAGACGCATTGTCATCAAGGAACGTGTAGAAGATCTCCGGTTGGTTGAATCTTATCGACGCTGTCAACTTCACTCCTCCAAAGCTTGATCTTCCTGATATCAACCAGCTATCTCAATAAACACTCATCAGCAAAGAAACCTTTCTAGCGTTGTTTACCGTCAGAGTGAACTTCAAAGAAACTCAAGCTTAATGGGTAGCGAACTCCACAAGTTCGGGGATCATACTTTGAAGCTGGTTAGGGATGGATTGGCATACAGGAAGGATATACGCCAGAAAATTGGGTCTCTAAGCTACTGGAATTCTCGTGAAAGGAGGGATGTGAGACGGATCATCACAATGATTGATGAACGGTTGTTTCAAGGGATCTACCGACGATTGGAGAGTTATGTCGGTGGTCGACCCGGATTAACATAACCGGCTTTCAACGCCCGCGTGCACTCCCCGGGAACATCACGCACTTCCGGTACCCCTTGAATTGTTTCCTTCCTATAATTTTGGATGTTTGATTGATTATGTATATGGCTTGTGCACACATAACAGTGTACAACCCGTACTTGTAAATAAAGGACATTGTGGTACGCTTCAGGCCACAATCCTTATAAAAGGAGCGAAAGCTTCTTACTTTTGAGTAAAACCTATCAAACCTTTCATTTTTCAAGGTTTTGCTCAAAAGAACAAGTACTTTCCCTTATGATTTTCAAAACCTCAACCGTTTATATCACTCGTTGAGAGGGAGTACTTGACTTAAAACTTTGTTCACAAATTGTTCACAATGGTCATTCTTCCCACAACACTCGAAATGGTCATATTTATTCTCAACTTTTCAAAAATAACATTTTATATGCCATTTTGAGGGGGAGAAAATACGTGATAAGAAATATGTTGTGTTAATGCAAATGAATCTTTGTGCTATAAGACTTAACCCATGAATTGACGAGATCTTAAGTGTTAGTAACTCGAAAAGACTTGTCCTGACGGGTAATAATTTCAAGCTAGTTCGCTAGTGATGTAAACGTGTCTCGCAAAGGACTTGTCTGAGTAGAATGTACCATTCGAGAAACTCTTGGTAGACATGAACTCCGACGGGTTTGACAACCTTTCGAGGATTGTCTACACCTTCAAGGTAGTTATTAGAGATAGTTGTCACCTAAAAGCTGACAATGCAACTCTTTAACTATGCCACGTAACCGTGTCTCATGGGGATTGTCTATCTTGAGTGAATCAATTCAAAATGTGCGCTTTTTCCTCATGTGCATTTTAACCGTTAAAACTCTTAAGCACATGTGGAGGGGGAGTATTTATGCAAAATCATATCTCAACAGTGGTACTCAAATGTTTTTCATTCACAAACACTCTGAGAGATTTTTCACAACAATGGTTTTAATGGCAACATAGGTTAGTCATGGAGTTATAAGGTGACTAAGGTTAGAATAACTGTCCCTATGATCCGCCAGAGTCGGAGGGATCTACCCAAGGACACCACAAATAGTTAGTATTTAGAAGTCCTTAGGTATGATTATAAAAAGGAGAAAATGAGAATTTGAGAAAGAAGGAGTTGAAGAATTAAAAAGAAATGCAAAGAAAAGGGTGAAAAGAAATAGCCCTCCAGATTATTCAACTTAGGCAGAAAAGCAACCGGTTCAATTCATATGCTACCGGGTTGTCACTTAGTGACGGTATTGAAGATTAAAAGTCGTCATGGACCCAGTGACGCATGCACTAAACCTTCTTATCCACTCAAGTTTCTCTTAACGGAAGCTTGTTTCATTCTCACAAGGAACCCTACGTAAAATTATTGGCTCTTAGAGATCGCCTTGGTATTGAAGAAGGAGACCCTCTCCCTAGTCTCCGCCAGAAAACTAAAACGCACTATTGAGTCTAGAGCCACGAGATTCATCAAAAGATCTCTTAGGTACACTTGACATTTCATCACTTGACATTCAACAATAAGAATTTCTGTGATACATTATCGAGTCCTTCACGATCTTAGCAACTGCCGAGAACATTTATGAGAGGTTCACATTTATGATCCTCAGTGATTGAATGGAAACTCCCGCCAGTGGTCAACATTAAATGCCTCGAGCAGGTCGCTTCGCAACTCCCCGATTGGCGCTTAGTGGTCTCAAACGGTCTACGGAGGTGATGCTTCGTGTACCTCAATGACTCATCCAATCGTAGGTGTACTTCGTACATCGTGTTATCTCACTTGTGGGACTCCGATTCCAGAACGGCCTTTGTAAGAATTAGAGTTGTGTTTTCACACTATGCTGTTAACACTCTCGAAGTTCAAACATGTAAGTGTCGGAATCCGCTTATTACTAACCGTTTTAATGTTTTCTTCTTATGGAAGCTCTGGAGCAGAATGATCGTGCAAATTCTTCACATGCTCATGCCAACATTATCACTAATGAAAGTTCTATCCAAAAGCAACACAAAAACGAATAATGATTCTTCATCTAATCAAAGAATCTACAAAGTTAAAGACTTAAGGAACTTCATCAAGATCAATTCCAACGCCAAAGAGCGGTGAGCATGTTGAAGAATGACGGAGACACTCAGCAAGTGCGAAGTGCACTGAGGCGACTTCATGCGCACTACAACATACTATCACTTTCATCACAAAGAACAATGATCAAAGAACAAAGTTAAAGATGACGTCAAAGCATAACCGTTCAACGTAAACTATCTCTCTCTACACCGGGAGATTGTTCAAATCAAGGCAATTCTTCTCACAAGAAAGAAGAATGTCGTGGACGACGCCAAAGCTACTATTACATCAACGCCTTAACCATTTTTTCATCACCAACACTTGAGTGTTTGTTACTCATATGTAATAACACTTGAGGGGGAGATTTTTGGAATCACTCCTAAACCTTATTCAAGTGTTAGTTACTTATATGTAATAGTTAGCTTATCATGGCCTTTATGTTTGTTATTAGCCTTAAGCTTATGTAGAAGGCCCATGAGCTTAGGCCCAAGCCCATAGGAGAAAGGGAAGGAGTAGGAGTGTTGCCCTAGCTCCTTGCCTATAAATACCTTATGTAAACCTTCATTTGAAGGTTGGTTGTTCAAGTTTTTCTTTCACTACACTCTATGCCTAAACCGTCTTTACTCATACGTGTGTGTGTGTGTGTATAACTTGTTCAATCGCCTCTCTATCTTTCATATAAGCTTGTGTGGTAAACCTTGTGACCTAACAATTGGTTTATTGTACTAATAGGTTTATTCAATATGGGTTGTCGAAGTGTGTTGTAATACTTGGTGTGTAGGGTGTTGGTTCCTCCATTGTATAGCCTTGTACTGGATAAAGTTTAGGCGACGTAAGTTTGGTTATACCTTGTGTGAAGAACCCGGTATTTAGCTTTGTACTGGATAAAGTGTAAGTGACATTGTGAAGGCTTCTCCGCCACATAAAGGAGCTTGTGGTGTGTAGTGATTAGAAACTCTCGAGTTGGGTACTCGGGGAGTGGAGTAGGGAAAGGAAGGTGTCCTTGTAGTCGAACCATCATAAATACTTGTGTTGTGGTTGTTTATCTCTTTATCTATCTTGTAGCATAGTTTATATATTCGCATAACTATCAATATCCAACACACACTCGAAATAGATTGACATAAGTCAATCTAAATACTTTAAAACGAAGTTTTAATCGGTAAAACTATTCAACCCCCCCCCCCCTTCTAGTTTTCTACAATTGGCATCATAGCTTCGTTACCAAGTTTCTTAGAGTATATTGCACTTTTAAAATTTGAAACGATCCCTGAATATTTGAAAACTACAAAGAAGGAAAATCCTTGGTTTACAAAAATAAATAAAACTATTTTAAAGATATTGATAGTTTGATTAATATGTTTTTCAATACTTGTTTCTATTAAACAGATACATAACTTAAATTTTCTTCTAAGTATCTTCATGATAGGAAACTTTGAATACCTCTCAATTCAAGGTAAGATCGAAGTTAACACACTGTAAAAATATCTTTCTAAAAAGCTTTTTAAAAGGGTGTCAGAAAGCTTATGAAGATAGTTCTTGAAAAACTTAAAGGATTCTTTTAAAAGAAAAGGTATATTTCTTCTCCTTGATAAACCTTTGTCTTGACACATGTTCTTCTTGTACTTCTCTCTGCTTATATGTGTCACTGTGGTTACAAGTATATCTGTTACTATTTCTTGTATATTATATATATATATATATATATATATATATATATATATATATATATATATATATATATATATATATATATATATATATATATATAGTATATATATATATATATATATATATATATATATATATATATATATATATATATATATATATATATATATATATATATATATATATATATATATATATATGTATATGTATATAAATATAGTAGTATAGTATTTTCAAGAATCATACTTGACCTTAAAATACTTCGGTGTGTTTAAAACACATGATATCTAAAAACTCCATGTTTATTTTATACTAATATCAAACCAAAACATTCAAAAAAATCCTTCCTCACAATCTCCCATACCACTCGAACTGTATGCTACAATAATCCATCACCTCAATCCCTTATTTTATCTAATCTCTCTCACTCTAATCCCATTCACAATTCAAATTTCAAATTAACTCTCATCTTCTAAAAATGTTCCCAAAACAAAGAAGATAACCTTTGCAAAAATGTGTAGCATCGTTCTCATGATCATCATCACTTCTCTTATCGCGCTCATCTACCCAATGATCATGTTTCACGCGTGGAGTATTGTATTTTGTGCTAGGCGTCTATGTTTTTATTGTCTATCCAATCCTTTGTATTGCTTTATGCATTGAAATAAACGGAATATAATATATTTTTCGTTTTCTTCATCTCATGTTTTATTCTCATGTCTATTAACATTTCTCATAAATGCAAATCCGCATTTTCCTTGAATCATGTCAAAGAAATATGATCATTTAGAAATATGGACCAATAAAAAATTTAAAATAACTAGGATCAAAATCTCACGTCGAATTATCAATCATAATCAAACTGTGCAGCCGGATCCCTTTTACAAAGGATCCGAGGAAACCGGCATATCAGCAAATAGATTATATGATTGATGATCACTATACACTTCTAGTTTACCCTTTTTTCTCAAACTCGACCTCAACTCCATCACCACTCTTCCTGGAGCTAATTCACCACTGTTCTGTGTAAACCAATCACTTTTGTAAGTAATATTTTCATTACATTATAATTATAAATAGATTCAATTTCTAAATTTTGATTCTAATGGGTTTATCACAATTAAGCCATCTTTGATATCACATTTTAAAATTTGGACATTAAGATAACTAACCTAGTTAGTAATTTCACTCTTCACAAAAAGAATTCTCAAAACCATCATAAAAAGATCATTATCTAAAAACATGATTAACATTGTTAATACAAATTAAAAGGATGTGTTTAAACTCATAATGCTAGCATTCTATGAAGTCAAGAGACAAGAGTTTATAACCCAATATGTGATAATCAGCAAAAATCATTTGATTGAAAATCTTAATTCAACAAGGATCACTTTTCTTATGTCATTACATTACGGCTTTTTATTTTAGGTTCAAACATGCCTAAGTCAACTCAACAAGACCACCATGCCACCGCCTACTACATCCCAATGCATCATCGAAAAGAAGGTCTTTCTCCCAACGACCGGAAATAATTCAAGATGCTGCAAAAACGTATTTTCCATGAAGGACGTGTTGTTGAGCAATCATTTCTTGATGAGACCGACATTCCCTAAGTTCTCAAGAATCAACTTTGATTGTCTTCTTGAAATCAACGAACAAATTTGTCCAGTTTTTGTGAGTGTTCGAATCATTCATAATGATGACAGAGAATCTCTCTCTTTTATCATCCACAATCAAACCATTGTCCTACCTCTCACCATCTTTGTCGAAATCCTTCAGATTCTGTGTCAAGGTATTTGCATGTACTCAAATGATTGGTCCCTTTCCAAGCTCAATGATATGTTGACTCTCACACGTCTACCACACTCCTCTTCATGACCCCATCACAGTGAGAAACGCTGTCTTCTTTGAAAGAGCCTCACCAACTCGTCTCACTCGAAACGCCTATTGAGAATTATATTTAAGTTGATATGACAAAATACATGAAAGATAAAGGACTATTGAAGACAAAGTAAAGACAAGGGACCTATTTGTTATAAAAGTATTTATTATCTAGTCCCTAGTAGTATTAGTAACTCTAACTCTCTAGTTTATAAAGAGAGGCGGGGAATAGGGTTTTAGTATCTAGAAAACATAGAACTCTCCCAATGGGAGTCTAGACACACAAGAGAAAGCGTATGTATGTTAGTTAATTAGTCTATGTATTAGTTTTATTATAGTGAATAAAAGAAATGGTTACACAATACACTTGGATTTAAATGGATACCTAAAATCATTAATATGTGTGTTTCTACTATAACTGCTTCGGAACCCTCTAACTCTTCGGGTTCCACATCTATTTCTATTCCATCTATGTCGTCTGTGTGTAATGCAGGTGATACAGATCATCCTTTCGATTGTTGATAGCGGATGTTCCCGACACATGACATGCACTCTTAAACTGTTATCAAACTTTGTTGCAAAGTTTATTGGCACTATCAGATTCGGGAATGATCACTTCACAGCTATCATGGGCAACGGAGATTACATCAATGGTAACATCGAAATTAGCAGGGTTTATTATGTGGATGGTCTCGGTCACAATCTCTTCTCAGTTGGTCAATTCTGTGATGGAGATTTGGAAGTTGCTTTTCGGGAGAAAACTTGTTTCATTCGTGATCTACAAGGAAATGATCTTATGTCTGGCACCCGCAATTCAAGTCTTTATACAAACTCAATGCAAGACATGATTGCTTCATCTCCCATCTGTCTACTTTCTAAGGCTACATCTACAAAATCCTGGCTATGGCACTGTCGTCTATCACATTTAAACTTTCAAACCATAACCAATCTTGCACGGTACAAACTTGTTGAAGGTCTACCAAGATTTCGGTATTCTAAAGATCACCTATGCCCAGCTTGTGAACAAGGGAAAAGCACTCATGCTTACTTTTCTTCAAAGGTGGAACACAGCTCACAAAGATGTGCTTCATCTTCTTCACATGGATTTGTGTGGCCCGATGCGCGTGCAGACGATTAATGGCAAACGCTACATATTGGTAATTGTAGATGTCTACTCAAGATGAATTTGGGTTTATTTTCTTCGAAGTAAAGATGAAGCTCCACAGATGATCATCACCTTTCTCACGAAAATTCAAGTTCAGCTCCGGAACACAGTCAGACAAATCAGAACACACAAATGAACTGAATTTGTGAATCAAACTCTTCATGCATATTATGAGAAAGTGGGAATTGTGCATCAAACATCAATTGCACGAACACCAGAACAAAACGGAGTTGTTGAAAGACGAAACCGTACGTTAGTGGAAGCTACAAGAACGATGTTAATCAATGCCAAACTTCTAGATTAATTGTGGGCTGAAGCCGTGTCAACTACATGCTACATTCAGAATCGATAAATGATTACCAAACGCCACAACAAAACACCTTATGAGCTTATCCACAACCGTAAACCGAATCTCAAACTCTTTCATGTATTTGGATCCCTTTGTTATCCGAATAATGATTGTGATGACTTTGGTAAGCTCAAAGCCAAAGCTGACATTGGAGTCTTTGTTGGATATTGTGAAAATTCTAATGGTTACCGGATCTGGAATCGTCGTACAAGGGAGATTATGGAAATGATTCATGCAAATTTCGATGAGCTTACTGAGTAGGCTTTTGAGCATAACAGCTTGGAACCCGGACATAACCGTCTTAACTTCCCCCAAACCCCATCATCAGCTGAACCAAGCCTACAGCTTACTCGTCAACAAATGGAACAGCTATTTGCTCCTCTGTTTAGTGATGACATTGATCAACGTGCTCCAGATGTGTCAACTGTTTCCGCTGCTCAACTTGATACACCTGAAATAACAACTGTTGAAGAAGCACCTCCAATTGACTCTACTACAACAGCCGAACAAACCGCATCCAATGACGCTGAACCACCTGATGATTTTTTGAACAAAGAAGTACCACAACCTGCAGATTTTGATCCAAATGCGTTCTTTAATCCGTTTGCTAATGAAACTGCCACTTCTGATGTTGCGGAATCATCTAAAAGCCATTTGAATCCTCCAAATTTACACAATGTATATCGACATCAACCCTCCACACATCGTTGGACTAAAGACCATCCTCTTGTAAACATTATTGGGAACCCGAATCAACCAGTCGTAACTAGACAACGCCTTCAGACTGACGGTGAACACTTCATTTATGCACTTACCGTTTGTCAATCTGAACCCAAAAACATTAAAGAAGCAATGACTTACGACAACTGGATAGAATCCATGCAAGAAGAACTCAATCAGTTTAAACATCTTGAAGTATGGGAATTGGTTGAAAAACCAACAGGGGTCTATGTTATTGGTCTGAAATGGATTTGGAAAAACAAGTTGGATGTTGAAGGTACGGTTATCCGAAATAAGTCACGTCTGGTGGCGAAGGGCTATAAACAAGAAGAAGGGATCGACTACAAGGAATCATTCGCACCAGTTGCTAGACTCGAGGCTATACGGATTTTTCTGGCATTTGCGGCTCACATGAACATCACGGTCTTTCAGATGGATGTCAAAACCGCTTTTCTAAATGGTAAACTGAAGGAAATGGTCTATGTTAGTCAGCCAGAAGGATTTGTTGATCCAGAGTTCCCAAATAACGTCTACAAACTGAACAAGGCTCTCTACGGTCTCAAACAAGCCCCTCGGGCGTGGTATAATAAGTTATCATCCTTTCTTATTGCCAATAATTTCACTAAAGGATCGGTCGACCCAACACTTTTCATACAATATCACGGGGCACACATTTTAATTGTTCAAATTTATGTGGATGACATCATTTTTGGGTCAACACATCTAAAGTACTCAAACGCTTTTTCAAAACTAAAGGAAAAACATTTTGAAATGTCCATGATGGGTGAACTTACATTCTTTCTTGGATTGCAAGTTCATCAATCACCCCGTGGTATTTTCCTAAGTCAGTTCAAATATGCCCTTGAAATTATAAATAAACATGGAATGCAAACCTGTGACACCTATGCCACACCAATGGCACATACCAAGAAACTGGATGTTGATTTGCATGGGAAATTGGTTGAACTTACCAAATACCGAAGTATTATTGGGTCTCTCATGTATCTAACAGCTAGTAGGCCTGACATTGTATTTGATGTATCTTCGATATCATTTCATCAAGGAGCATGTGGAAAAGTGTACAGTTGAATTATACTTTGTGGGTACTGAATACCAACTGGCAGATCTTCTCACCAAAGCCTTGGCTCCTGCTAGGTTTACTGAGTTGGTCCACCAGATTGGTATGCGGTGTTTGACTCCAGAAGAACTGGATGAACTTTTAAAACAATCTTAAAACCATTCAAACACCAAAACCTCTTTTGTAAATATTTTTAAAAACAAAATACAAAAATATAAAATCTGATAAAATTCAAAAGTATTCTCCTATCTAATTTCTTTCAAACATGTCAAGTACAATTCTTCCGTCAACACGTCACTCTTTCAAAATTCAGTATTTTCTCGGTAAGTGTTGAGGGGGAGAAAGTAAATATTTTTATGTCTCTTAAAACCTTGTACTTGCATGTTACCTTATTCCGGTTGTTTCTTTGTTAATGGTGGTCACATTTCTGGTTTATTGACACTCCCCGGACTAAAATTTATAAAATTTCATTATTTCTTAAGTCGAGGGGGAGTGTCATCAAGTTTCTTTCCAAAACAATTCATGAATTATGTAACCAAAATAGAAGTTATGGGCGTTGGATGAAAATGGTTAAGTTGGAGGGACCAAAGTTGTCAAAAGCTCAAACTAATTCTTAACATAACCTCTCCACCAACCTTACTTTCACATTTAATTCTCACATTTCTCAACTACCAAATCCTATGCCTAATATTTCATCTTCCAATCCAAGTTTTAATCCTCAATTGTGTAAGTGTTTTTATGATCTTGGTGTTGTTATAAAAAATCGTTTTTAATCTCATTAACATCCAACGGTTAATTTTTAATTTTGGGATGATTTGGTGTTCTACGCGTATGCGTATGAACACTAAATCATCATTGGGTGTTTTTGATGATTATTTTTGTGTCAAAATGTTTAAAATCATATGTTATAAACTTTTTCAATACCAAAATCCACCCAGAAAACGTTTTCAAACATTAGGGTTTAAGCGTGGATTTAGGGGTTTTCTTGTGTGAAAGTTTTTGGACAATTAGATGGTTTAAATAAGTTTGTGACATGCTTAATTGATCAATTCCACACTTAAATCTTACCCAGAAACATGTATTGCGCATAATTGAGAGTTAGGGTTTATACTTGTATGAAATTGGGTAGTTTTGATTTGTGTGGTTTTAGATGTTAAAACTTGTTGGAAACATATCCTTAGGCCTCTAAGTTATCCCAGAATCAATATGGTGCTCATCCTATGGCTAGATTTCTTACTCGTAATATTTGAGTGATTAGGGTTTAAGTGTTACGATTATGTGAATCTTACGCGTAACTGTGTATGATTGTGTGTCCATGTGAAAATTGAAAAGGATTGAATAATGAGTTAATGAAAGTGTTATGATGAATTTGTTTCAGGTTTTACGTGCGAATTATTCAGAATCAAGGTTAACCATGGAGTTCTATGCATAAGGATCATCTTACGCGTAGAATGTTACATGTAAGAGTAATCTTACGCGTAACCTTTACGCGTAAGGTTCTACAAAAGGACTACGCGTATCCTGTGAAGGATATGCGTAAACAGTGAGTCTTACGCATAAGGTTCACTCTTACGAGTAAACATTACGCGTAAGCTCCCACATACGCTTACGCGTAAGCTCTATTCCTAAGGATATCTTCTCCTACGCGTAACATTTCTTACGCGTAAGTCAAGATCCTATGCATAAGCTTATACCTACGCATATGGTCTACTGTTTACGCATAAGCTTGCAAATCCTATGCCTAAGCCTAATTTTTAACCAAAATTGTGAATTGTTACCCGTACAAACTTGTAAATAAATAAATCGTTACGTCACGAAACCAAAATGTCATTAATAAGCTTAAATGGTTAATAAGTTGTGAAAATAAGTGAAAAATTGGACTTTAAAACTCAAAGTTAATCAACTCACAAAACTTTTCACGACTACTTTGGACTATTGGACAAAGAAGTGACATTGGACTCGTAACATTCATTAACATATCATATTCAGTAATTAGACAATAAAATCAACTTTTGACTAACGTAATGTCTTTTGATATGTTGGTTGTTTTCTCTAAATATCTTTCAGATCACGATATGGACGTCCAAATGGAAAATTATGATGCACCAAATGTTCTATCAATGGAAGACATCTTCCCCAACGGTTACACAATGAAGATTGGGAAGAACAACCTCAGAGTTGATTTTGACAAATTCACTTGCTCTGAGTCTTCTTGTCAGATTGCGGTGGATATTCTGAAGACTCACCCTTACCAGAACATGCTCACAAATTCTGCTACTGTGCCGGAGATCTATGTTCACCAATTCTGGCACATGAGACAAAAGTGTAGGATCGTTATATTTATTGTGTTGATGATTCGGGTGGTCTTGGATGATCAAAATACATGTTAGCCATATTTTAGAGAGAGAAAGTAGAGAGGGTGTTCTTGGTAGAGAGTTGGTTTACAAAAGTTGTAAGGTTAGATTGCCAAGCCACACCCCTTCCATGGATGGAAGGGGTATTTATACTTACAAATTACATGACCTCCTATCGGCCTGTGGATCAGGTATACAGTGGGTAAAGACCCGTCCTTCCTCCACGGTGTTGCACTAAACTAATCTAAGCTACAAACTAACTAATAAACTACTAAGTAACGTAAATAACAACAAGTCTACGAGCTAACTTATGCTAGATAAAATTTGGGGTGACCGACTCTTCACTATGGAATTTTCTAATTCCTAACAATCTCCCCCTAAGGGAGGTCACCCCATGTTTTACATTTCGAATCCTAGCATTCTATTCTTGACTTTGCTCTTGAGCTCGTAGACTTCAATTCTTCAATTCCGCTATCTTTGTGCATAAGAAGTGACTCTTCATAGTCCGCATATTTTGTACTTTTAGTGGAGGCCTTTAACTGATCCACATCTTTGATGATCTTCGAGCTTTCATTGAGATCATCAGCCACAGCAAATCTCTGGATCACCCTTTTTGTGTTGCCATCATGTGAAGTTGTGACTTTCGGACCGACATGCTCACACTTTCAGGATCATGACATCTTTCCATCAGAGTAGCGGAAGCCTTACTGACTCATGATATTTGCAACAGCACAGCAGGAACATAGTATAGAAATATCAGAGCCAGGTTGTGTAGATTAGCACCAGTCATGATTTTTTCAAATTAAGTGTGGATGCTGTGAGCATGCAGCTTTGGATTGACTCCTCAATTCTGATCAGCTGCAACCGTCCAAATGTACCTGCAAACAAAAGTAAGTAATAAAACACACGAAAGTGTCTTTGATAACTTTCGTTGAATTGAGGTACACGGCCACGGTTCCCCGTTGATCAATACAAGTACTGCTGTGATCGTAGGATTCCTAAGAATCTCCTTGACAGGTTTTGCAACTGCTCTAGCCGTTCTCAAACCGGAGCGTCTCAAAGAAGACAACATGGAGTGAGTGAACCAAATGAATTGAGATTCACTGATTGATGAGAAATTGATTTGAAAACAATCGCGTATTGCTTAGAAGAAAGAGTTTTGCAATATGACGAAGGTTTTATGAGAAAGATCAATTTTCAATCAAAATACTTTTATTATTTAAAAGAGTACACATTCGAAGTGCGAGAGAAATGAAGATTTGCACATCGAACGGTTTTTCCAAAAGTATTTTTTCAATCAGAGATACTTTTTGTGTTTGAAAACATAAGTACACATTCAATGTGCTAGAGAAAAGAAGATTTGCACACCGAACGGTTTTTCCAAAAGTATTCGTCAATTCCATTCATGGACCAAGGTTGATTCACGAGTGAATCGCCCCATCGTTTCTATCCAGTTGTCACATGGTTGATCTATAGAATAGATCTCACATGCCACCTACCAGGAGCTTGTTTGATGTTGGCTCCAGAAGGCTTTCCATCTTCATTGTGAATATGTATGCATATCACTCGGATGTTCTGGCAATACCACAAGGATAATGCGTAGGACTCTTAATATATACTTACTTTCCACATTGAGTGAAACAGCAAGTCTTCAAGAATTTAGTGTCCTAATGAGATATTGTGGATGATCTCTTGGCTCTAGACTCAATCGTGCACATTTGGTTCCTATGCCGGAGACTAGGGAGAGGGTCTCCTTCTTCAATATCAACAATCTCTAAGAGAAAGTCGATAGATAATGTCGGTTCCCCGTGAGAATGAAACAAGCCCTTTTAAGAGGAACTTGAGTAGCTTGGGAAGTTTAGTGCAGTGCGTCACTGGGTCCATGACGTCTTGTCTTCAATACCAGTGTTACCTTAGTAAACACCAGTAGCATATGTATTGAACCCGGTTTATGCCCTAAGGTTGAATTATTGGAGGGCTATTTCTTTTCACCCTTTTTCATATTCATTTCTTTTTCATTCTTCAACCCCTTCAGTGCTTACCGAGACTTCATAACTAGAACCTTGTTGGGTTTATTCCAGTACTAGCTCTGTCTCAGTCTGCACTCTTCCCATATCTCACTTTTCTCCTTTTTTCAATATACCTAAGGACTCTACACTATCTAGTGGATTGTCCCTGGGTAGATCCCTCCGGTTCTGGCGGATCGTGGGAACGAATACCTAACCAAACCATCCTTATAACACCATGCATAAAGTAAATTGGTCATTTTTTGGTACAGTTCATTCTTCCTTGAAACCAATTGAAAAATCATTTGGAAAAACAATCAAGGTACTTGTGATACGAGATCAAAGCATTTTGTACCTTAATAGTTTTGATCATTTAGAAAACCTCCCCCTCAACATGTGCATATGATTTAGAAATTGTTTATCACATGGAGGCAAGAGGACTTTGAAATATTTTCTTTGATCACAATTTTCATAGAAAAAGCCATTTGATTTTCTTTGGTAAATTCTCCCCTCAATATGTGCATAGGATTTTTGAAATCATTTTTATCACATAGAGGCAAGAGTTAATTTGAAGCACATCCACAATCACAAGCCATTAAGAAACCATTTTAAAACACAATCAAGGTACTTTATAAATTACTTTAAAAAGCTTTCGTACCTCGATAGTATGTTTGCTCCCCCTCAATATGTGCTTCGAGATTTGAAAGCGTTTAGCACATATGAGAGAGCAGCCTGCACAATTGAATCAAAAACGAAAAACGATCACCTTTTATCAAATTTCATTATTAAATCACAAATTCTCCCCCGATCAAAAATATCAAACCGTTTGAGATTTTGGATCCCAAGTGATTTAATTAGGTTTAGAAAACATGGGAGAAAATGTGGCCTTGTTTAAATACTCATATGGTTTTTGGATAAATCCTCATCCTCAACATCTGCATTGTGTATTTGAAATCGTTTAGCACATGGAGGCAGGAGTGCCTTTGAAGGACTAAAACCAATTCCATTAAAAAAGATTTGAGATTTAAATCACGATCTCTCCCACGATAAAAAATATCAAACCATTTGAGATTTGTGATCCCATCTGATTTAAATCATTTAGAAATTTTTAGGGAAAGACGTGGCAAAATTGAATTTTGAAAAATGACTGATAAGGAACAGTTTAAGACATTAAAGATTGTTAGTGTCAGGTATGATTGTTTTAAGAGATCTTTGAGTAAAATAAAACAATTTCACAATCAAACAAGAACAGAAAAAATTTCATTTTGAAAGATCTTGATTCTAAAGAAAAATCATACCATGACATAACATTAAATCTTTAGATCACCACATTTTAACGTACAAACCGGAACTTTCGTGAAGAAATATAGTTTGAAAATATTATATTTTATAAATCACTCTCCCCCTCAATCGATGACCGTGGTCGATGATTGAGTGACTTAGGTTTTGATAAAAAGAAGTCCGGTGATTTTCAAAATTTAGTCCAATTTATTTTCAAAACAATATTTTCCATTTTCAAAACAATTTAATCAAATTATTCAAAATTGTTTAAAAATGGTATCCTGCACAAAGATAGATTAGTGGTTGAGAAGCTTCCGTTGTTGTTGCTGTAGGGTTTGGAAGAAAAACCATTTGCAGATGCAGTGAGACTTCTTCTAACGTTGCATTTTGAATGCCAACTGAGGTTAAATTAAGCACCGTTTCTTCAATCACTTAGAAGAAAACCATATGCTGATGCAGTGAGACCTCTTACGTTGCATTTATGCCAACTGTCCATGGAAGTCCAATTAAGCTCCGTTTCTTCATTTGTCGACCCAAGATATAGTTGCCCTTTCCTTTCGGCATCCAATCATCTTAAGTTGTGGGATCCGGATCGGGAACATTCTTTTATACCAATATACCTGCATACGTTAGTGAACACACATACAAATATATGGTGGTCGACATCACCCAAACAACAATCGACTAATAAAAGTCAATGCAACATATCAATCAGTTCGTATAAAGCATGGGAACAATGTGTTTCATCAAACTCTAATCATCTAAACCTAACAATCACATCCTAGAAACCTAGTCCTTCAACATAGGCAATTGTATTTTACAGATAAGCACGTAGGATGATTAAGATAATCTCGTTAGATGATACAGATTTGAAAACATTCTCCCCCTCAATCAATGACTTAAATTTCTGAAAAATTTAAAAGCGCTGAAGTCATTGATTGAGTTTTCAATTATAACGAAAACTCTGAAACTGATTGAATTTCAAGCAACTCATTTACCACCATTTTTTAAAACAGCAAATATTTTTCTGAAGAATTTTAGATGGAAAAACATTTGTGTAGGAACAGCAGTCCTTCGACATACTTTCCTTGTTTTGTTTTTAGGATAAGTGCACGAAATATTTTGAAAATAGGTTTAGCGCAGCACTTTCCTTTCTTTTGAAGAGCGGGTTGCTATCAGAAACAATAGCAAGCCATAGTTTTAAGCACGGGTTACAGTCTGACGTAACTGCAAGCCAATTTTTTTTTATTTGTGACATGTTTAAGAAAAGAATATTTACACCTCCTGCTCGAACTTCATCTAAAGTCCCGTGTCATTATTGAATGACATTTCTAAGACCGTAGATGTTATCGATACCAGAAGACATGTCATAGAAAAACATATTTTTGGTCTTTTTCAAATTTTCTGATTTTTTTTTATGGGTTTTTGATGGTTTTATAATTTTCTATTTTCTTTTTGCTGGTTTTATAATTTTGTATTTGGTTTTTCTGATAAATATATTTACAAGGATAGAATAGATGATATAGTTAAAGAAGATGATGATACGAGTACCGAGATAAGGATATCGAACAGCCCCGTTGTAGAAGATAGAAGTCATCATCCCTAAAACTTTAACCACCAAAGCTTCCAAGACTCTTGAATCGAAGAGAGAGATTGAGCCACTTGAAAGTGAGACTTTGGCAGCTTCCCTCCAAACCGAAAATCCATGTGATGGCGGATTCGAGCTCTATTTCAAGCTTTCCTTGAGCCAGTGCAGAGAAGCACACCATTATCATAAATCCCACTGCTCCTTTTAAGACCGATATTCGAAATTCTCCATTCGGGGTTATATCATCCAATAGAACATCAACAACGTTTCATCCCACACTTAAATAATATTCTCAAATTTCTTTTCCACTGAGGTCTGAAGCAATCCATTCCAAACAGGTGTCAAGAGAACAATTCCCCCAAGTAGTTGAATTGAAGCAGTCAGTTTCTTTGTATAATGCTCAAGAACTCTCCGGAACACACATCATGAGGGGAATGAAAACACCTTCCCATGTTCACATTTTTCTTCCCGGATGATCGTGTATGAAGCTCAAGAACCCGAAGTACACCAATATCCAAGAACTCTCCCGAATACACATCATGCCCGGAAGGAAAACACCTCCCCAAGGTTTGTGGTAAACAATGGCTTTCTTCCCTAATGATCGTGTATGAAGCTCAAGGACCCGAAGTACACACATTCCCCAAAGAGAGAACAACCGATAACATTGAAGGAGCAGGCTGAATCACTGATTATCTCTGCGGATGACAATCTCTGCGGATGTTAACTCCAGAATAAGTGATTATATCTATGAATCACTGATTAAGCCCTCAAGTGAGACAGCTGAGCACCCCTAATGTACACAATTCTGTCTCCCCTGATGATTGCGATAACATCGAGATCATCACACACCAGTGTACCTCTTTTATCTTCAGAAACTTTCATTTACATCACTTCCCCCACGTCGTTGGAATACTAACACTAAACGCCTTGATGAGTAAAACCTTGAGTTTCTCTACGGTAATAACATTTGTCTTCCCGGGATATCTTCAATTACTTAGAAGTATTAAGTTCATCAAGTTTACTCGCGTTTAGGTATGTGTCTCCTTCCCCCTTGTTGGTTTTGATACTTCAGTAATCAAAGCAACTCATTGTGCTAACCCGTGTACTAGAAATCATTTGAGAAGAACATCATTAGCTCATATGTATCGTGAGAATCAACTTGCTGAAGCAGAATGTGAGCAAGTCTAATTGGGGATTAAATCTGACTTTTCACTCTCCCCCAATTAGTGCTCTCCCCTAAACCGACAATCTGTTTGATAACAGCCCAGATTAAGAAGAAGTCTTTAGATCGTTAAATGCAACTCTTCTTTAGTCTTCTAACATGTAGCAGAAAATGTAGAACAGACTGTAGACTCGACCTTCTTCAAGATTGTCTAGTTGGGGATTAGATAGTTTGTAGGGAATTATAAGTTTGAGTTGATAAAGACAAAAAGAATGAAACAAGAGGGACTTAATATGACAAGAAGGAAACCTACTAAAAGATGGAAGGACTTGCTTGCAATGGAAGTTTTATTATTTAGTCCTTACCCTCTAGTATATAAAGAGGACATAGGTGTAGGTTTTAATTAAGTCTTCCAAGATGTAGACGTCTAGTAAAGGTGTGTGTGTGTCCTAGGCGTATGTTCATGTAAACGCCTAGGTTATTAGTTTAGTTAGTAGACATGTTCCTATAAACGTCTAAGATTAGTTAGTGTTAGTGATTAAAAACCTTGTTCAATAACAAAGTATTGTTTTGATTATTCCGCTGCTTATTATCTTTGTTATTGATCCCTAGCTGAGATTTTAAACGATCTTATCAATTGGTATCAGAGCGGGGAGCTCTTGATATAGGGATTACAAGGTTTTTGTGTCGATGAAAAAGGTTTGTTATTGTCGACTGACGCAGATTTAAATTTTTTTTATGGTGCGTTATTGAAGATCAGATTATTAATTGATGTTGCGTCAGAGGTTATTAATTTGATTGGCTATGTCAACAGTCGACTAGTGCATGGTATTACAAATTGGTTGATACAAGATATTGTTATAATGGATTGGAAGATGACTGGACCCACGATTTTTTTATTTGTTTGATTTGGACTGCTATGGATCACGTGTACCTGAATATTAGTATGAGACATGGTACTGGTCAAATTGGATGTGTTTTTCTTGGTCAATGATTCTCGAATACTGATTGGTCTGATCACGCATACAGTTGTTATTGTTGTTATTCCATCGTGATTGGTTAAGTACTATGAGTCTCAAGTGGGGTCACCGTATTTTATTCGGATTCAATATTGTTGATGAATAAAAAGCGCTGGTACTGATCATATGTTTGAAAGTATTGTTGGAGTTTTATTTTTAAAGTACTGTGATTCATCTATAAAAGTACTGTTTGGTATTCAACGTACTGCAGATACAAGACCGAAAGTACTGCTATTACGCAAAGTACTGCTTGCTCGAAGGTACTGCTACTCTTGTTAATGAAAGTACTGCTTGGACGCAAAGTACTGCTCTTTGATTTGCGAATGTTTAGCAACAGTTCAGCAACAGAATTTGTGTCGCTAACTGATTTGGGAGAAAGGAGTAATCATGATAGTGACATATTAGCGACAGTTTACTGACAGAAAAAAGTGTTGCTAATAGGACTGATTTGGAATTAAGGGGAAGTCGAGCATATTGTCATGGTTTTTGGACGACACACACAGGTTATTGTTCACACACACAAAGAGTTTGGTTATTTGTTCTTAAAGGATTTAAAAGGCTCGTATTTGATTCATTGAATAATTGATTACGAAGAGGATTATTTATCACTTATTTGAAGGTGAAGTGGAATTACTTGGTTTGTGTTCTTATTATATAAGACTTGCAAAATCTAGTTTTCATAGGTCAAGAGGGTGGATGGATGAAGACCTAGTAAACTATCACTTAAAGGAGTTACATTGTAGTGCTCAGTGTCTCATACTAGTTGAGGATTCTTGTCAAGGGATTGCGGTCTACTTATATTTGATTGGTATAAGTATGGAGTTCCGTGGATAGTACAAGATTTAAGACACAAGTTTGGGAAATTCTACTTCTTCATCAAATTCGTTATACTTGGTTTTCTTCCCAAGTAATCATTACATAAAGCCTACAGATTTTGAAGAATCAGTTGATCTACATGCAACACTCAAGGGGAAGTGTTTGATTTTTACTACTATTGATCATTATTACTACTGCTAGTTGGAGTTTTCTACTGTTTTGGATCCATTTTTCCTATGATGCGTAATGGTGGGCAATTTGAAGCATTGGAAGTCTTAGACTGGAAGTATGATATTGGTTCGTAGTGGTCATGATCATTATTTGCATACGTTCCCTATTTAGATAATAACAAAAAGGGGAAGAGATGTTTGAGTGGCATGGCATGGATTAAGGGGAAGACAAAGGAAGACATACTTGTTTCATTCATGGTGACATCCCTGATCTCAATTTCTCTACTTCGTCTAGGGAAGTTAGTTCAAGAATGGTTTTGTCATTATCAACTAGGGGAAGATTGTAGGGAATTATAAGTTTGAGTTGATAAAGACAAAAAGAATGAAACAAGAGGGACTTAATATGACAAGAAGGAAACCTACTAAAAGATGGAAGGACTTGCTTGCAATGGAAATTTTATTATTTAGTCCTTATCCTCTAGTATATAAAGAGGACATAGGTGTAGGTTTTAATTAAGTCTTCCAAGATGTAGACGTCTAGTAAAGGTGTGTGTGTGTCCTAGGCGTATGTTCATATAAACGCCTAGGTTATTAGTTTAGTTAGTAGACGTGTTCCTATAAACGTCTAAGATTAGTTAGTGTTAGTGATTAAAAACCTTGTTCAATAACAAAGTATTGTTTTGATTATTCCGCTGCTTATTATCTTTGTTATTGATCCCTAGCTGAGCTTTTAAACGATCTTATCATAGTTAACATCTTCGACTCACCAAAACACAAGAACATCACCAAAAAGCATCCCAATTAACTTACATCTTGCAAATCCCCTTAATTAAGATCCCTCCCAATCAAACAAGAACAGAAAGATGTTCATCAAGGAAATCAGCAATCAGCCCGCAGCGAACACACGAAATGGTAACACCAAGCAAACAATCACATCAAACAAGAACAGAAGGTTGTTCGGAATCATCATGTTGATGTGCACGTAAAGCATTAACCAGAAGCACTTTTTCAATAAAGTCATATCAGCTTGTGAAGATGTCAACTAACGGCTCTTAGAAGAAACACCATGTAAAGATGACCCGATAAGAAGAAGCTCGGTTCTTACATGAGTTTGGAGCCGTTTGACCATTTATTCTCATATATCGATCAACCATACAGAATTATCATACTTCTTCTGCCCCTCAAGAATTGCACACGGAGATGCCATTCTTGATTAAGCAAGTGAATATCTTCAACAATGTAGTCTATTCACACTTCTCCCCCGCAAAATTAGCACAGGATGTCGCCATTGTCATTAGAGTTGAGCAAGTGGAATAAGAAAACAATCAACAGTAGCCCGGTTCACTTGATAATTGAAAGCACATTGAAAAAGTATGAAGCATGTTGATGAGAATGGTCATAATGAGAAGATTTCTCTTCTTCTGAAGATAATGCGCACTGAAGCGTACACATTTCTTTTCTTTTAGAGAACGAGGCATGAATTGTTGTGTTCATATGTCATAATCTCTCTCTTTTCATCATCTCTTTTGGCAAAACATGTAATCAACCCCATTATCATTCTGTAGGCTCTTTGTCGTAACAACTGATAGAGAGAACTCAATATGATTAATTTGACCCTGAAGTAAACTAACCCGAACTCGTGACTTAAACTTGCACAAATGTAACAAAGAGCGGTGCCGATTTCCATTAGCATCTCTAAGTACTCTCTATGTACTCTATACTCTTTAACCAACCAACCATCAAGTATAAGACGTACATTACCTCTTGAAAATCCACAATTTAATGTGACACTGAGCACTACAACGTAACTCCTTAAAGTAATAGTTATTTTGTAGTGGTATGAGCCCAATTCCCCCAAGTGGTAAAAGAAAAGGTAAAAGACACCCAACAATAACTAGATTTCCATGTCTTCTTTTTTGATAATAAGCTCGAACAAGGATCATGAAGAATCTTCATCCATCCATCCCCGATACCTTCAGATACTAAGTACACTCGCCCGTGATATTTCACTTCAACCTCAAATAAATAATAGTGAATTAACTCCGTTGTCATATCTTCTGATTAAAAACTCAAATCTAGCCTCCTTTGACGTTTTAAGTAAACTCTGATAATGGTTTCATCCTGACCATGGTTAAAAGCACGTCACCCCGTAAAACCATGTAATAACCAAACTGCCATGACGATAATCCAAACACACATCCAATTCATAAAATACACCCTTTTATCCCTTCTTCGAAGCAGAAACCGTAACACCAGCATCAAATCAGATCCCGAAATACACTTTCCATTTCTTTAGAATGGTTCCGTCAGTACGGGATTTTACAACTCTATGGTTTAAACCGAGAAATAGTTTCTTTCGCGGGATTTTACAAAACCAAGAATAAACCGTAAGATAGATACAGAAATGCACTTTACTAATACCAGGATGTTTCCATTGTCACGGGATTTTACAAGTCTATGATTTAAACCGAGAGATAGGTTCTTTCGCGGGATTTTACAAAATCAAGACAAAACCGTAAACAATGTTAGCTTGAATGTGTTATGACAACTTTGGTTTCAGTGAATATATGTTTTAGGGGAATATGCAGCGGTTCATCAGCGGTTCAATAATCAACATCAACAAAATCATCAACCATCCAATCAACACTTTGGTAAACACAACATTCACGCATTCTGTCGGCTATTGTAGTGACCACTTGGAGAAGTGAACCCGATATACTAAACTTGATCATGAAGTAGAATTCCCCAGATTTGTTACTTAAACTTATACTCATCCTTGTGAAAAAGAAACGGTGTACCCAATGTACAAAACCTCTTGACATATCCACAACTGCGTGAGACACCGAAGTGATAGCAACGTAGTGGGTTAAGCAAGAGAGAATCACAAACATAACTAAATAGTCAAGCCTTTATCACACTCTATCAATGCCCAAACAAGTCATCTTCGCGGAAGGGTAGAAAGAAAGAAGACAAAATAAGTGAACGCGCCCGGAAAACCTCACTTCAAATTCAAATAAGAGATATCGTCCAAACAACCCTATAGTAAACTTTGTTCAAACATCAATGCCGTGACATAATAACCTTCATGATAATGTATAACCAAAGTATCAACCAGTATACCGAATCTCATTATCTCATCAACTCATATCGTCAAATCTCAATATCTTATCATATGATCAAATCTCATCATCTTCAAATCTTACATAAGTCAAATCTCGAGAAGCCCATCTGACCCAATCATGTGTGCAAACCAAACTTGGTTACTTGTAAAAAATCAAGGCCCAGTCTATGAAAAACAATCCAATCGTCCAATTAGAGCCTGTAAAGTAATAAACTCAATACCAAATTAGTAACACCGGTCAAGAAGATCAAGCCCAAGTGAGGTCACCACCTTCAATAAATCATTTCACAAATATCAAGCTCAAGTCGTGATCAAATGTATCTTTCAGTGAAAATTTAATGCCAAGATACCATTCATTAACCAAGATAAAATTTATATCATAAACATTGTAACAAAAGTCAATTGGATAACACATTGGAGATGATGAAAGATTCGGTCCACTGTATCAAACCATCATAAAAATAATACTGTCCACATTTCATTTTAAACGTATATGTCAACCCAGTCTACCTTTCTATAAGCCCAGTCTACGAATATGTCAGCTCGATTAAGTATCAACACCATGAAGCCCAAATCCAATATCCTTAAACCTGATCCAAGGTCAAGTAGTATCCGGTTGTGTATAAAACGTGTCATATCCTAAATATTAGGTCATAATCTCAACCCTAATCTCACATTCAGAAACACGCCTCCCTCATCTTATCTCAGTTCTGCTTCTCAACCATCCACCCTAGTCACATACAAATAGCATCTCCTTTCTATTATACTTACATCAAAACGCAGCATCATCAAACGATTTACTCACATAACAGACCTAGAAAAAGGGCATTCGTTCAATGATATGGCCTCGCCACAGGGATGGCAGAGCCGGAACAAGATCTTGAAACGACTTAGCCACAGGGATGGCGAGTTTGATTGGGTTTCGAGATCAAGCAACAATCATAAGGTAGGTTCAATCTTGTATTTGACTCATGACCGAATCTCTTCTTCTCTAATTTTCTTAGACATTCATGAATCAAAAGGAAAGTGGTAACATAATTGTTATAAACTTCCTTTTACATTCGGATTAGGACATGGTCTCAGGTAAGCATCAAGTTATTGAAGGCATTTTCATTCAAGTTGAGACCCCTCTTAATTTTTAATTTTTTTTTCTTTTAACCGAACATGGAGGAGGGATGAAATCAGTTAATGGTTTTCTTCTTCCTTCAAATATTTAGATATTGTTGGATCGATGATGGATTATCACGTGTGTACAATCTTCAATAGTCGAAAATTTATTGAGATGCACATGTTGAATCTGAATTTTTTTTTAATATGACAATCACATCGAAACCAAGCATAGATAATAACCAAATTATTATTCATCTATCTTTCATGTTTCGCAAACAAATATGAAGCAAGGCTTCACAATGATCAATGATGACGGTTTCAATCGTTCATGAACTTTCATAAGTCTTGACTTGACATTAAATAGTAGAAACGAAATGAAACAATTCTGAGATCGAGTGGTTTTATGAGATTGAGTCTTGATTCTTGATTGAATTTAGTAGGATAGAATGAAGATTGATGTTGGATTTGTATTTGTTATTGGTTTTCAAGTATCGTGGTATTGTTATGGTCGAGGTCTAGTTTATGTATATCCATACATGCTTACTTCTTCTTCATCTCTTTCTGCTGCAAGTCGCTAGCCAAATTTTCAAAACCAAGTCGCTACGACTTTTTCCAAACCAAGTCGCTACGACTTTTTCCAAACCAAGTCGCTACGACTTTTTCCAAACCAAGTCGCCACGACTTTTTCCAAACCAAGTCGCTACGACTTGTTAAATAACAAGTCGCTAGGTCAAATGTGTTTTTCAAGTCGCTAGCAAGATTTGACCAAGTCGCTATAGCAGCTACAAGGCACAACTCGCTACGACTTGTAAATATAAGTCGCTAAGCAGATTTCTTATACAACTCGCCACACCAAGTCGCTAAAATTTAAGGTACAATGTATTTGGACGTTTTTGACAAGTTGCTAAGAAGAACTTGACCAAGTCGCTATGAAGAGTAACCCAGAAAAAGTGACAAGAAAACTGCTTCTTTTGACCCAAGAATATGACCAGATGACCATGTTTTAAACCATTTAAGACATTTAGTTAGTTAAGAACCATGAGACTGGAACCCATTTAAAACCAGTTAAAATCAGATGAAACCAGGACTGATCTAAGACATGTTAAAAACGTCAAGGTGTTCTCATTAAAACCATGAAAATCAGATGATAACCTTCAAACAAGTTTTGAAATCAGTTTTGACCACAAGAGCTAAATTCAAAAGTGATGAAAACAGTTAATAAACTTCACGCACGTTTAGAAATCAGTAAGACCAAAAAAACAATTCAAAACATTAACACCATAACACCATATTCAAGGAACAACATCTACAATCACCAACAACACATCAAGTCAAACAAACCGCATACAAAACCATGAATCGAACCACGAGAATCAACACAAACAACAAAACCTAGGCTCTGATGCCAATTGTAGGATCGTTATATTTATTATGTTGATGATTCGGGTGGTCTTGGATGATCAAAATACATGTTAGCCATATTTTAGAGAGAGAAAGTAGAGAGGGTGTTCTTGGTAGAGAGTTGGTTTACAAAAGTTGTAAGGTTAGATTGCCAAGCCACACCCCTTCCATGGATGGAAGGGGTATTTATACTTACAAATTACACGACCTCCTATCGGCCTGTGGATCAGGTATACAGTGGGTAAAGACCCGTCCTTCCTCCACGTTGTTGCACTAAACTAATCTACGCTACAAACTAACTAATAAACTACTAAGTAACGTAAATAACAACAAGTCTACGAGCTAACTTATGCTAGATAAAATTTGGGGTGACCGACTCTTCACTATGGAATTTTCTAATTCCTAACAAAAAGTTCAAAGGTTAAAGTACTGTGATGGTAATGCTTAACCATAAACAAGTCACCATCACTCCTGCAGATTTAAGGGCTAATCTTCTTCTTCCAACCATCGAGCCTACTGAGTTCTCTGCTACTCCTACGAAAGAGGTCGTTCTCCAATTCATAATTGACATCGGCTATGATGAAGCTGCTGGAGTTATCACAAAACACTCCTCAGTAGATCTTAAGAATATTCCTCAACCATGGAGAACACTGTACATTATGATTGCTAAATCCGTTTCTAGACATGACAGTGGCTATGAGCATCCGAAGCTCATGGAACTTCAAATCTTTTGGGGCATCTGATCTGGGATGACATGATGATTTACCTGAAAAGGCCTGGCTCCAAGATCCTTTATGTCAGATACACAAAATTGTTGATCAAAAGGATTCTTGAAACCAATCCAGATATTCCCTAAAGACTTGAAGACCCCAACCATCACTCCGTGCTACTTGAACCTACACTCAACATGGTTAGATTCAAAGAATCAACCACGAAGAAACAGTGTGTAGTGTTTCCAGATTATCTTCTTACTGATGTTATCAAAGGACTTCAATCGTACAAACGATATCTGGTAGTAGTTGAAGAAGGCAAAGTAGGTTTCATTGATGTTAAGTCTTCTGGTACACCTATCAGGAATACCAGGAGAGGCAGTGCTGGAAGTATTGCGAGCACTGAGAGTACGAGAAGGTACCCAAAGAGAACTCATACACTTAAAAAGAGAGTTCCTCTTACTGAAGCCATCCCAATTCCCAAACCAGAACCAAAACTAATGGACGAGGACTCAGAAGACACTAAAACAGATGAAGAGATTATCTACTCGGAATCTGCAACAGATGATACTCTAACAGTCACAAAACCTCTCAGTCCCAAGTCTGACAAAGGGAAAACTCCAGTGCTTGAGCAAGAAGAAGAGAGCTCAGAAGAAGAACCACTGGATGAAGACAGAGACTACAGAAACATGCTTAAGAACCTCAGACTCCAACATGTTGCTAAAGAGTTCGAACATCAACAAACTCGTGGCCCCGAAGGGTCAAGTGGTGGTGCACTAACTACACCAGTTTCCGATGCGGTTAATCAACCCGATAAGGGAACTGGTACCACCACCTACGAACAACAACAAAAGAAACTATAGGATTCTATCATCTATGACTTTGAGGAACCAGAAATGGAGAAGTCTGATAAAATTCCTGATGAAGATGTTGAGGCTGCAGCTAAAGAAAAAGCAGAAAAAGAAGCTCAAGCTCAAGCAGATGAAGAGGAAAGGATCAAGGATGAAGAAAAGGCTCAAGCGGAAAAGGAAGCAAATGATTACATTCTAGACAGTCCCGTACGTAGCAAGGAACAAACTTCTGAGCCACCTAAGGACCCTGAGTCTCCTCATGTATCATCATCGTCAGATTCATCTTCCCACTCAACTCCACCACCATCCAAAGACGCTACAACCAGATCTGCATCCAGATCGATAAAGAAACTAACCGACACTTGGGCATCACGAGCAAAAAAAAAGATTGTTAAAGCTGTTAAGCAGGTAAGGAAGAAAAACGTAGTCAACAAGAAACTCAATCAACTCGCTGACAGAGTCAATCTTCTTCAAAAAGTGATAAATGAGTTTTCGGATGAAAGGGAACAACAGCAACAATTTCTGAATAGAGATATCCAAGGGGAAATAGAGAAGACGATCAGAGAATACACTCACAAGTTTCTCATCGACACTGTCCCTGGAGTGACAAGAGAGATGTTCACCAAACAACTATATCCAGGTCTCATTCAATTGGTCAAGCAAACAATGCAATCTACTCCGGTAGCAATGTAAATCAATCCAATTGAGCCTAAGGTTGTCTCTGATGCCGAGTTGATCTCCAAGCTTGTGCTACAAATGTCTAAACAATCTGCAATGTTTACTTCTGACGAAGCTAAACTTTTTGAGGCATTGTTGGGTTTTCAACTCAAAACTTCATGCAAAGAGGCAGCTGAAAAGGCTAAGCATCCTAGAGACGATGATGATGCGGATAAGGACTCTGAGGCAAAACGAAAGAAGAAAAATGACGATTCATCCTCTATGCCTCCACCACCCCCAAGGACCTCCACCCAAAGAAATTCTCCACAACGGTCTCCTGCTACTGATAAACCTCAGGATTCTGAGTCACCACCACATACAGAGAAAACCGGTGATCATTTTGAATACACTGGTGGTGACGATGACGAAATTCTTGAGCCCCAACAACAACCCACTTCTTCTACAACAACAAAGAAACCAGAATCATCGTCCAAGCCAAAGAAGAAGAAGACAAAGACCAATGTTGTGTCATGGCTAGACGAAGATGACACCGAAGAATATGACTGGTTCTCTAAACTTGTTGATGCTACTCCTCAATTATCAGAAGGTCAAGAAATGGTAGATGGTCGCACAATAGAGCATGTGAAGTTTATACAGGAAAATTCAAAGTGAAGAAAATGACCAAAGCAGAGTTGAAGCGAATCAAGAATGAAGCATTTCAACTACTTAAAGACAGCTCAGACAGTGCAATCGAGGTCGAATACCATCTCGACAACATTGCGCGAACCATGTCTAATAACATTAACTGGCTCAATCTTGAATCAAACATTGACTTCACCAGACAAGATAAAGCTCCATACTACAATGACTGGACCAAACCTCTACCTACCATTGGCCGACCGGATCAACCCAAGATTCCATACCGCTATTTCTTCAACAACGACCTAGAGTGTCTTCTACACGGTAGCGATGTCTCCAAGAAATACGCTACATCACTCACACTCCCTTTCCCGGAAGCAATATACTCTAACAATCCAGCCATCGAGGAAGAAGCCACACACATGTTTACTGAAAAAGTGGAAAAGTATGACCTCGATGCACTGTATGGGATTCATGATTGGCTAAAACGACGAAGAATCTACTACAAAAGCTGCCAGGTTCTGAAGTCGAAAAAGGAAGTGTTCAGTGAAAAACGGATCGTTGCAATTCAGCATGTTACTCTTTCGTCAAAATGGGACTACACATTCCTTAAGAAAATAGTGGTCAAACGATAAGACGAAGAGGAATATGACTTTTGTGAAGTGGATTTTTTGAGATTGTCGCTAAATGACATTGAAGATATGTATCTGGCCAAGGTACAAGGAAGAATGCGACATTTCAATGAACATCAATGCACATCAAGTCCTTGCTAATCTTGTGATCAAGAATGTGTAGAAGACATTCAAGTTGCGTGGAATAAGTATCAAAAGTGTTAATCTCACAAAACCATATTGACCTTGCATAAACCAACTTTCTCGGACTTAAGAAACCATTTGTATTGTCTGAACTACACCACAATTGCTTCGTGGCGTGCAAGGAGCTACACAAATTTTGTGATCATACGTCGAAGAAGGTTCGGGATGGTTTGGCTTATCGGTTAAAAGAGATTCATCAAGGTATTGGGTCGCAGAAGAGATGGAATTCGAGGGATAGGAGGGATGTAGAGAAGATCATCACGCGGATTGATGAAAGGTTGTTTAGGCGGGATCAGATCAGAACATTGGAGAGTTTAGTTGGTGGTTGTCCAAGCATATCTCTCCCAGGCTACCATCGTCCAGAACGCATTCCTGGAGTTATTGTTGGAATACCTGATACTCCTGGTACCCCTTGATTTGTTTCTCTTATCATTATTTGGATGTGTGATTTATATCTGACAATGGCTTGTGCACACATAACAGTGCACAACCCGTACTTGTAATGAAATGACCCTGTGGTATGCTTCAGTGCCACAATCCTATAAAAGGAGCGAAAGCTTCTTACTTTTGAGTAAAACTATCAAAACTTTCATTTTCAAAGTTTTGCTCAAAAGAATAAGTACTTCCCCTTATGATTTTTCAAAACCTCAAAAGTTAATATCACTTGTTGAGGGGGAGTATTTGTTTTAAAACTTTGTTCACAAAATTGTTCTTCGTGGTAATCTTCCCACAAAACTCGAAATGGACATATTCGATATCAAATTTTAGTAACTCGAAAAGACTTGTCCGGGACGGGTAATAATTTCAAGCTAGTTTGCTAGTGATGTAAACGTGTCTCGCAAAGGACTTGTCTTAGTAGAATGTACCATTCGAGAAACTCTTGATAGACATGAACTTTGACGGGTTTGACAACCTTTCGAGGTTTGTTCACACCTTCAAGGTAGTCATTAGAGCTAGTTGTCACCTAAAAATTGACAATGCAACTCTTTCACTATGCAACGTAACCGTGTCTCGCGAGGAATTGTATATCTTAAGTTGATCAATTCAAAAGTGCGCGCTCTTCTCTCACCGTGCAGATTTCTGTCAAAATACTTAAGCACGTGTGGAGGGGGAGTATTTCTGCAAAATTCTAAACTCTCAACAGTGGTACTAAAAGCTTTTATTCATAACCACTGTGAGATATTTTTCAAGAGAAATTGGTTTTATGATAACATAGGTTAGTCATGGAGTTATAAGGTGACTAAGGTTAGGAATAACCATCCTATGATCCGCCAGAGCCAGAGGGATCTACCCAAGGACACCACCAATAGTTAGAATTTGAAGTCCTTAGGTATGACTGTAAAAAAGGAGAAAATGAGAATCGGAGAAAGAAGGAATTGAAGAATTAAAAAGAAAAGTAAAGAAAAGGGTGAAAAGAAATAGCCCTCTAGATTATTCAACTTAGGGCAGACACCGGGTTCGATTCATATGCTACTGGTTGTCACTTGATGACACCGGTATTGAAGATTAAAGTCGTCATGGACCCAGTGACTCATGCACTAAACCTTCTTAGCCACTCAAGTTTCTCTCTACAGAAGCTTGTTTCATTCTCACATGGAACCCTACGAAAACTATCGGCTTTCTCTTAGAGATTGCTGGTATTGAAGCTAGGATACCTTCTCCCTAGTCTCCGCTCAGGAAAACCAAAGCGCACTATTGAGTCTAGAGCCACGAGATTCATCAAAAGATCTCTTAGGTACACTTGACATTTCATCACTTGTCGTTCAACAATAAGGACACAAGTGATGCATTATTGAGTCCTACACAGATCTTAGCAATCTGTCGAGAACATTTATGAGAGGTTCACAAATGTGATCCTCAGTGATTGAATGGAAACTCCTGCCAAGGTCAACATCAAACACTGCGGCGGAGTCACTTCGGTAACTCCTTATGGGTTACGCTTAGTGTGTCTCAAACGGTCTACAGTCATCGGGTGATGCTTCGGTGTACCTCAGCGACTCATCTGAACTGTAGGTGTACTTCGGTACATCGCGTTATCTCACTTGTGGGACTCTAGTTCAGGAACAGCCTTTGTGAGAATTAGAGTCGTGTTTTCACACTATGCTGTTAACACACTCGAAGTTCAAACTCGTAATCGCTGGATTATTTCTAACCCATGTTTTATGTTTTCTTCTTATGGATGCTCGCGGGTGGAAAAGATCATGCAGATTCTCCACATGCTCATACCAACATCAACAATAATTGAAGTTCTCTCAAAAGGCAACACAAAGTCAGAATGATTCTTCGTGAAAGGCAAAGAATCAACAAAGTTTAAAGACTAAGAGAACTACATCAGTACTGAAATCTAACGTTAAAGAGCGTGTGAGCATGTTGGAGAAAGACGTGGAGACACTGGAGCAACGAAGCAGACCTAATGCAGATAACCACAACATACTATCACTACCACCACAAAGAACAAAGAAAATGAAGACGTCAAAGCAGAATACTTCAAAAGTAACAAGATCCCTACACTGGGGAGATTGTTCGAATCAAGACAATTCTTCTCACAAGAAAGAAGAATGTCAGAAGACGTCAAAGCAACTATTACATCAGCACCTACAACGTTTTTCACTCTAATCATTAATCACGAACAATTAGGGGGACATTGTTGGAATCATTCCTAAACTAGATTACAAGTGTTAGTAATTAATATTGTAATAGTTAGCTTAATTAGGCTTTTATGTTAGTACTTAAGGCAATGCTTATATAGAAAGCCTATAAGCCTTGGCTCAAGCCCAATAAGGAAAGGAAGGGATCTTGTATGTTGCCCTAGCTCCCTCCCTATAAATAATCTTGTAACTCTCATTTGAGGGTTGGTTGTTCACTTTCCCGTTTATCCTAAGCTTATTATTTCACATAGTCATTCGTATAAGTGTGTGTGTGTTCATCCGATCCTTCTTCACCTTATTTCTTCATATTGATGCTTGTGTTACATAAATGGGAACCTAACATCATGATTGATATCATTGTCAACATGTTCAAACCTTAGTTCATGAACTACGTGATGCAGTATGTTTCATGTTCTACCATCTCCTTGAACATCTAGATGACATCAACAAACCTACCCAACCATAGAAACCTTGAAGTACAAGTTTAAGTTTTCTTCGTCCTCTAGTATTAGGACTAGACTATGCTATTAGGATTCCTTTTCATTTTCTTTTTCTTTTTAAGATCATTTTCTTAGTTTTAGAGAATTGACCCATGAGTGTATCACTTCTCTTGTTTTATTGAATGAATCTACTTGATTATGTGCCTCTTGGTTATGTGAACATATTGCTGTGATTATAAATTGTTTCCTTGGAATTTCATACCATATATTTGTCTTTTATTGCTCCTAACAAAGTGCAGGTACCCGGATCCCTTAGTTTATACCCGGCGGATCCTTTCTAAAAAGGATCTGGCGGATCAGGGCACTTAGAAGACATAAAGAGCAATAATTTAGCTCATTTGCAGAAAATAATACACCATATACATGTTTTCTAACCTTTGTTTTGTAAATTTTCAAACTTCACTTGGATTGATTGACGCTCTCAATAAGGAGGAGCTTTTGTCAAAGCAAAAACACTGCAAAATTTTGCAATACTATCGCATTAGCCTTCCTAATTACTTGACGCCATCACCAAGGGGGAGCACTCGTCAAGGGGGAGCTAATATGCACTATCTTACATTTTTCATCTCTTTAAAACTTCTTTCTTTTCCACCTCTTTCTAAAATTCTCTAAATTTCTTTCTCTCCTACCTTTTCATGTTAGTTTATTTTCGACACTCTTTTTGTTTCGACAAAAAGGGGGAGAAAAGAGTAAAAACCAAATTCAAAATTTTATGAATTTTATTTTTTACTTAAATAACTTTATGTTTTGTCATCAACTGAAAGGGTGAGATTGTTAATAAAAATAAACCTTAAAAATCTTTATTTATATTTTACGATCTTTTATGTTTTATCGATAACAATCGTAAAATCATTTTAACGAAATAAATAAAATACATAAAGCTTTGAGCAAATAGTTTACTGACATATTTTACTAAACATATATACCATTAAACATGTTTAGTTAAATAGTTTATATAAAACCAAAACCATTTTTATAAAACACTTACAAGTAACTTAGGTTACTTACATTTTATAAAAATACATACAAGATCAAATATATCTTGTAATATATATGTGTTGGGTAAACAATGATCCATAACCCATGCCCATGACCCATGACCCATGTGCATTTACATCATGCATGACATCATGTTGGGTTAAACCCATGATCCATGACCCATGACTCATTGTCTATATACATTGTATCTAGTTGGGTACCCATGACCCAAAGTCCATGACCCATGGTGCATTACCCATAACCCATAACCCGGTTTGTAACCCAAGATCTGGACTATTTTCATCAGACAGCCGGATCCCTGGCTTTACACTAGCTGGATCCTTTTGGAAAGGGATCCGATGGATCCGGGTGAACAGTAGGCAGAAATGCCTATAAATAGTGAGTCATTTCTTCTTTGTTGCTCACCTCTTTTAGACATATTTTCTCTCTATGTTCTAAACTCTCTAACCTCAGATCTAAGGATCTTTTATGTAGCTTTTCTCTTTGTGCTTCTCTAGGTTCCTTTCAAAGGCGAGATCACGACCTCTTGAAGGCTTGCAAGCTCAAGGTCATGAGTTGCTAAGCTTTGTCTCCATCAAGACCACTGAAGTGAATCCTCTTGATGTTTCTTCTCTTCCTCCATTAGTGTGTTGTGTAGTTGAAGGTGTTGGTGTCTTGTACTAATAGGTGTATTCGATATGGGTTGTCGAAGTGTGTTGTAATACTTGGTGTGTAGGGTGTTGGTTCCTCCATTGTAATGGAACCCGGTATCTAGCCTTGTGCCGGATAAAGTGTAGGCGACGTAGGTTTGGTTCTACCTTGGGTGAAGAACCCGATATTTAGATTTGTACCGGATAAAGTGTAAGCGACGTTGTGAAGGCTTCTCCACCACATAAAGGAGCTTGTGGTGTGTAGTGATTACAAACTCTTGAGTTGGGTACTCGGGGAGTGGAGTAGGGCAAGGAAGGTGTCCTTGTAGCCGAACCACTATAAATACTTGTGTTGTAGTTGTGTATCTCTTTCTCTATCTTGTATCATAGTTTATGTATTCGCATAACTATCAATATCCAAGACACACTCGAAATAGATTGATATAAGTCGATCTAAATACTTTAAAAAGGAGTTCTAATCGGTAAAATTATTCAACCCCCCATTCTAGTTTTCTACATACCGTTTACACTAACTATATATTTATTCAAGCAAATTTATCACTATTCGTGACTTGGGTAGTGCATAAGGAAACCTAATGCACATTTATCTAATTGTAGTTGTTACTCGATAGTATATAGTAATAGAATTATAAGCCTATGGACATAGTATATGCCGACATGAATATGTTCATACTTTTTTTATTCATCTGGGATTGTAGTGATGGGTATTATATATTTTGCGTAGGAATTGTTATAATATTTAATTGGCATCAGATACAATACTATCTGTATATCTTCATTTAAACATCGTATTGCCAAAAAGAAAAAAAATTTGGCACTTTGAGCTGAATTTAGACTAGCTTTTGTGTTCATTTATATATTTGGCAAAGGAGGGTAGCCTTATTGATGTAAAACGAGTAAAAGGATTGTAGGGTGTTTTGGGTGAAGCAGGTTTCGTAGTTTCCTGCCGGCTATAATGTAAATATTCCATATTTATTTGATTCTAAAACCATATTATTCTAAACAAAATGATGATCTAAATTTTTCCAAACAAAACCCTTCAGGATATTCAAAGCAAGTGAATACATCTTTAACAAGTTTCATGTCTAGATAGTTATATATAATTTACCAGATCCAATAAGTAACAACTCATATTGACCCGTTCAATTCTGAGCATCTAATGGATGTCAACTTTTTGTTTAGAATAGGTGTATCCTGATCCGGCTAGAATCGTTGCAATTGGTCGAAAATAGGAATAATTTTGGCTGATCTTAAAAATAAAAATTGTGCTCCATATCCTGAAAACTGGAGGTATTAAGTTTTTTTTAATATAATTAATTGGATAGTTCTATTATTTTATCTTTTTTTTTTCATGAATGTATTTAAGAACTCACATATCAAAATCACGAGATGCCAAGGCATTTGCACCTTTGTATTAGGAGGGAATTGTCAAAGAGACCTGAGTAGTCAATACTGTAAGAATGGAATATGATTTTTTTAATCTATTTTTTGTAAATATATTCTCTTTCACCTTGAAGTATAAATATTTTACCCATGATTTCCATGTTCTTACGTTAAGGAGAGATTTTTTTTCATTAGTGGGTTTGATGTATTCTTTTAAAGGTAGTGGTTGTTGCTTTCAGTATGGTAACATGGTGTTAAATGTAAAAAAATGTGGATAAACTAATCTTGATTGAGTTGGATGTTAATCATGCTTAACTTACTGCTGCATCAACATAGTTTGTATGTTGACTGTTGGTAATAGGAATGTGGTGCGACAGTCAATAAACAGAAACCAGGGTTTCTTATTTCTTTGCATATGAGTAAGCTTGGTCTTCATAACTTATGATCTAGGGTTTTTGTTATTTTTGGTAAGATGCAAATCTTTCCAAATTTACGCAAAACAATGCTGGAAACTTTTAGTTTCCAAAAAGGATCATAAGGAAACAAGATTACTTAAAAAGCAAGAAAATTTATCCTAGATTCCCAAAACCCTAAGAGGATGGATTTTATGAATCCTAACTATCTGGGATGATAAAATTTGACAAAACATAAATCCTGGGGTCCAAACAAGAAAGTTTCCAAAATTGGTAAGTATATCAGCTTTAACTTATTTGGAATCTATGATTACCATATATGGAAACTAGGGTTTAAAGTATTTAAAATGCATAACGTGGGTTTTAGGAAACTAAATTTATTATTTAAAACACCATAATAATTTGTTTTCTTAAAAGTACAAAACTTGGTGACTTAGAGTTCCTTGTAACCTAAGTCACATGCTTTTAAAATTTAGAGTGAAAATAAACACCCTAATTAGGGTTACAAATTTTAAAAAGCTTAAACTTTTCTGACCGTGTAATACTTAACAATAAGGTAAGAGTCGTCATTCCTGAATAATGACAGGTTGCATTAGTATGCAATGGAGCAGCTGAAACTCGTGGTTTGCATGTACTTTAGGATGGGCTCTATATACGGTACATGTGTATATATAGTATGTCCTAGCAAACCATAGCTTAAGTATTTTCACCCGAATTTATTTTAATTAAGTACTTTCTTGCTTTCAATAAATGTTAATCATCCACAAGCGTGGGCCAATGATCTAAACTGCGTGATTGTTATGTAGTTTGAAATCAGTTTATATTTTTCTGTTTTTTGGGTTTAAGAGAGGCCTGCGTGCCAATTTTAAATCCCTTTTGTATATTTTTTAAAAGTAAAATGGGTCTTTAATTTAAATATAAACCAAGACAGAAGTGACGCAATGAGGCCCAATTACGGTAGACGAATCCATGGAGCACGAAGTACGAGGAGAACCAGTGGGAGCATGGAAGATTGACTGTCCACCAGGACGAAACGGAGATCATCACGGGTGATGTTGCGAAGACACAAAATGTTAAAAAAGCCTTCTTGTCTTGTGTCACGTTTTAACCCTTAGGATTGACTCAGAGTTGATTCCCGAAGTGGTTCTGGGGCAATGTTTTGAAAGGCTCAAGGCGCACTAAGGTGCAAAGGGCTTATGGAAGCCTTGAGGCGAGGCGCAAATTACGGTGTGGGATTCAAGAATATGAGACACAGTGAATTGAATAAAATTTTAAAAGTTTTGCGTGACAACTTATGTATTAATGATGACTTAAAAAATACTAAAATACTATATATATCAAAACAAATCTCAGATTCAAACCCAAAATATCAACCAACGTATCAAGATGACAACATGATGACATTTCATTATCTCATGCTCGAAATTGAAGGAGAGGTCTGTATCCGCATGTATAGACACTTGAATTTAATGATAAAACTCTCAAATTGTCAAATTTAGTTAGTTTCTAGGTTAGGTTTCACTAACATATGAGGTCGATGAATGTTAAATTTGAAGAAAAGGTTCAAAATTCGTCACCACTCCTAGGCGCGCTAGGCCCAAGGCTCTAAAGCCCAAGGCGTCGCACCTTTTTTTAGCCGTATGCATGTGTGGAGACTCGATCCAAAAAATTCCCTAGAGCTTGATCCTTGAGCCAAGGCGCGCCTCCAGCGCACTTTTTAAAACTATACCCTCGGGATCAACATATATAATGGGTCGGCTATTGATGTGGATATTGTAAACACATGAAGTATTACAATCTCATACCTAACTGTTGTAGTGTAGTATAGGTAAGTCCGGGGGGATTGATCATTCTCTAGGAGAATAGTGAGGTAGGCTTGAAGTGTACGTCGAATTAAGTCTAGGGGTTGATGGAAGATTATTTTTGGTCTTTTATGTTTATATTAAAGCATGTAAAATCTCGGGGTCTAGAAGAGTTTGATTTTTTAAACTAATATTTAAACTAAATTAAACTAAACTAAATATACGGAAAATTAAAGTTGGTGAACTTCTTATATGAGTAAAGTGTATTTACTTAAAACTTCATTAATCCCTAGTTATCTTTTATTGTTTAGTCAAATTGTCACGTCCTTGTTTAATTAGAGCGTTGTATTCCTTAATATCAATCGATGGTTGGTTATTCCCTAACTCCTATGAATTCCGTCTAAATGGGTGGTGCCTAAGAATTTCGTGCCCATCTTTTGCGTTGAAACTAAGAATTCACGTATTAAATACAACGAACATCAAGTTAATATAATAACTATGCGTTTAATCGTACGTTCAAGCTAGTATAAATTGACCTAGCCAGTTTTCCTACTTCTAATGCAAAATAGACTAATCAAACAAGAGACGACATACAATAATCAATAACTAGGTTTCATGCAATCGTAAGAAAATACTAATAGATCTAGCCTAGCATGATAATGAAAAGAGAAGAAATTAAATAAATCAAACAATAACACGTAGACATGATTGAATAATTAATTGAAGAACTTATCTTTCACCAAACATGAAGACATCCATGGCCAAAAGGCCTACAAAACTGTAGAAAATCATTCTAGGGTTTATACTCTAATGTTACCGACTCTAAAAAGTAATACGCAAATATATATATATATAGGATTACATCTATGATGATGTCACTTGTTAATTATGACGCCATCAGCTAGCCATCATTAGGGTTTCAAATCTTGCACCGACTTAATGTGACGATGACAGGTTGTCATTCTGTGACGCCGTCGCTTTTCAGGATTTTGGTCATGACGCCGTCAGCTCAAGACCGTCTCCATCTCCTGAATCGTCACTTGTAATTTTTGAAACTTCATGATCTTCGATTTCTTCAAGTGACAACGTCACTTAGTGCTTGTGACGCCGTCACAAACCCTTTTCTGTGACATTTTTCCTGATGTTGTTGTTTTCTTCATTTTTTTGTCCAATCGAGTCCAAAAACGTACCATTTTCCTCATTTTCTTCTCAAGTACCTAAAACTTAACTAGAAATGATTTAGGGTAATAAATGATCAAATATGTATGGATTTAGAGGCTTAATGACCCCTTAAAAACGTAAAAAATTACACCTCATTAAATATCCCTACACTTGGGATTTCCTTGTCCTTAAGCGAATATGTTTTTACCCTAATAAATTTACAAGTTTAAGGGCATTTAGCATTGGTTAAATATAATTTACAACCTAACTCATTCTACAACAGTCATAACAAGCACGAAAATTATATACTAGCACCTCACATAAAGTGTTTTGATTCTCTCATCTCTCGGATGTATAAGTGATATAACATTATGGAAATGAACAAATAAACACTCTCTACATGTCACAGCACATAAATTAGAATAGGCTTGATAAAGGATCAAATCTCCACCACTTTGGCGTAATAACCTTGTTGGAATCACTCCTAAACTATATTTCAAGTGTTTGTAATTAACATGTAATAGGTTGCTTAATTAGGATTTTATGTTTGTATTAATGGCAAGGCTTATATAGAAAGCCCATAAGCCTTGGTGTTGATCCCAGTTGAGAAAACGATCCTTATAGAAACTGACTTAACAATAACTTGTTAAATACTACGCGGAATATAATATTTAACCTTAAGAAAAAGAACAGTAATAACACTTAAACACCTCAATTATATTAATAACGAATACTCTAAACAGTATTAGGGTTTTACAACCTTGAAGTGTATCGACCTTAGATATATGAAAACACACGTATATCTAATCTAACCTAGGACCTCCTTTTATAGACTAAGGAGTCCTTTACAAGATACAATACGTAACCTACAAGATAAATATCTTTTCCATATTTATCTAATACAAATATTAAACCGACTAAACAGACGATAAGCGGTGGTTACAATACATTAGCCGTGGTTATACAATACTACTAGCCGTGGTTTAACTCTAGCAGTGGATTCCTTCTTCTGGCCGTGGTTTCATTTGCACTAGCAGTGGTTCCATACTTAGTATAATTCTTCTCAGTAGAACCTAAAACCCAACAATCCTCCTCTAAACTTGATAAATTCAAATAGAATTGTCAAGTTTCCTTAAAGATCAAAGAATCTAACTTGGAGGATGTATCCAAACACTTACCAGAATGTAAGAACATCTCAAATTTGCTTTTCAGTTTAAACTCAGTGTAAAATCCACGCTTTAGACATATCGGACTTCCTCTTGAGTCTTCCTTGAGGTTTATCCTTAATGCCAAAGGACCTTGTATGCGCAATCTTTTCAATCCTCGAAGCAGAGTTTATCAATAATAGGATGTGTAGCCTTTGTTCCTTGTGGAGTAAGTTTGGCATCCAACATTTTTCTGGCCACTTTCTTTGATATTGGATAATCCTATCAGCAAACATAAAGAACTTCTCTTTTGTAGATACGCAGCATGAACTTTGCAATATGAATACTGACCACTCAACCACCTCACAGTCTTCCAAAATTCATCATAAGGATTAGGCTGACACAAATTCTTTATAGAAGTCCATACAAATTTAGCTAACTCTCCAGTTGGACCAAACTTTCCATACCTAAATTCCATTACCTTCCAAAGTTGTTCCAGATCACCTTTAGTCATACAGTCCAATAACAATCCAAAATTGAGATATGTACTTTTCTACCCATTAGCTCTTGTAATCTCAATTACTTTTTACCATTCTCTATGATGATCTGCCAATCTTCAATAGGATGAATTGCTCTTACTGGAGTAGGATTAATAGGTGCAGGTTTATTACACTCTAGCAAATACTTTTATGTTCTTTCTTTCTTCTCCATCTCTACATCCACCTTTTGTCATTTTGAACTAGATTCCTCCTTAGAATGTTTCTTCTTTAACCACTCAACTTCTTTATCGAATCTTAGGATTGAAATCCTCATTTATTTTCATACATCACTGCTAAATCTCTTCAATCCTCTCATATGTACACTTTCTTAAATCTTCACATATCTGAGTCCATGTTTCGATAATCTTCATCATTAAATTTCTCATTTGACTCTTTTTATGAGGTTTCTTCCTTTTAACTTGCTTTCTCTCTTGACTTAACCCTTGCCCTTGCGATGACACCTTAGCCCTCATCAATAGATCATGATTGCCCATTCTTGAGTAGAATACTGTCTTTATCACTTGAGAGGCTTCAAGAACAAATGATGATCATTCCATTCGCTATCAATTTTGAGTAGCTTCTTCTCTTTCTTTTCTTTTCTTGAAGCTTCTTCTTCTTTAGCTAGCAATCTTTCACCAAACTCCTTATCATAAGCAATCGCTCTGTGCCTATTCTTAAACTTTTATTTAGGGCTCAACAATACCTTTCCCTTTCCAGTATGTCACGGGTTGAACCATCTTATTCTTCAAAAGGCTCACCAATTGTCAAACTTTTACTTAGGGTTTAGTTCAATTGGGTTTAAGAAATAATGAGCAGTGCAATTGTAGGTGTAGGATTGGATGAGGTTTGACTTAAGTTTATCAGGGTACAAGTAGCTTCCTTCTCAACTTCTTTAGGTTTGGGTGGTGAAATAGCAGTGGTTGTGACTATTGTGGATGCGGTTGTTAAAGCTATGGATGTGTTTAAAGTAGCAGTAGATATGGTTACCTTAGAAGAAGTTGCAGCAGTGGATACAATTGATCTAGCCGTGGTTTCAGCAACACTAGCAATGATTGTTTTCTGAACCACTTCCTTCTCTTTTTCTTCTACTACACTCTTCAAAATTTCAAGAACTGCTTCATTTCCATCTTTATCAGACACCATGTAATTACCTCCTTGATCACCACTATCTAAATTATTCATTGTCACATCCTCCCCTGTTTCTATGCACTCACTCCTCCACTTTTTGGATGCATCCTCCAAACCATGAACACCTGAGGAGCTAGCCTTCTTTTGAACCTTTCTGATTCTCCTCAAAGTAGCAATCCCTGGCCTTCTAACTTTTTTCAAAACAAAGACCTGTCGCAATCTTCTAATATGTCTTCGAAATACTCGCAAACTCTTGAAGACGGTGATAGTTTCCTCCATCTTGGGTACATTTATCCGTCAATTCATTAAATCGTTCGAATATCCTCCCCTTCAACTTTATGTTAACTTGTCGAGAGTGGTTCATTAGAAAAGTCATCATGTACTGTGTAGGATCCGTCAATTCAATATCATGTTCAAACTACCCTCATCACCGAGCTATGTAACTTTGCTCTAGAGGGAAGGTCGTTGGGTAAAGAAAACATGGCATCAGACCTAGCCTGATCATCTATGTACCCTGAATTAGCCACTTAGCTAGGGATTCCTCCACTTGTGGCAAGTTCCAAGGAACTCTCCACATTAGGAGTTGCCAAAGGTTGGGTCTTATTGATGATTCCACTATCACGGCGTATCTAAGCATAGTCAATGAGCCGACCCTTCTAGTCATTTCATGTAGGATCGTAATATTTATTGTGTTGATGATTCGGGTGGTCTTGGATGATGGAAATACAAGTATGCCATGTTTAGAGAGAGAAAGTAAAGAGATGGGTATTTTCTTGGTAGAGACTTGCTTCACAAATATAAGGTTAGATTGAGAAAAGCACCACCCCTTCCAAGGATGGAAGGGGTATTTATAGTTACAAACATAACGTCCTCTATCGGATTTGTGGATCAGGGTATCTGATGGGTGAGATTACGTCCTTCCTCCACGGTGTTGCACTAAACTAATAAACTACTAAATAACGTAACAAAAAATATGTCTACGAGCTAACTTATGCTAGATAATATTTGGGGTGACCGACTCTTCACTATGGAATTTATAATTCCTAACATGTCACCTCCACTCCTTGTGACAACCTCATTAGCTACACCACTAACACCAGCCTGAGGTAGCTTGGTGCTTCCTTCTCCCTCTTAGTAAATAGAATAGTTGTTCGGCTGATGGTTTGGGTTGGGATGATTCTGATTGTTGTGCTGATGGTTTTATTTGTGGTAGCAAGGGTTTCATTGTGGTAGCAGAGGTTTTGACATCAGGTGGGTTGGGAGGTTGTGGTTCGGTTACATCATCAAATTCAGGGAATATCGAAGCCAAGGTATCATATTAGGAAACAAAGGGGTAACTCTTCTTGGCAATTGGGACTCACGATGCCTCATGTGTGCAAATACTTTAGGAAGCATATAATGAACCTCATACATCCTATGATGATCAATAGGTTCTGTCGACTATCCACAATCAATTGCACAAACCTAGGGTACATATAATATACCTTCTCCCTAATATTCTTCAAAAATCCATCATAAATCATCCTAGACCAATTAAACTCCCTCCCTTCAGAAAGACAAATAATTTTTGTTGCAATTTTAGAGGGAAACTCATCAAACCCTGTGGTCTTACAACTCACACACATCAACAAAGTGTGGATCAAAAACTTCCATTGAGGGGAAAACATACCTTTAAGAAATTTAATCTTATCTCCCCTTCTTTCATAACCTAACCTTTCTAAACCTTCAAAAATATTATCATTAGAAAGATTAACAATTCCAGCAGCATCCTCTAGCTCCAAAACACCTATAATTACATCCTCATTGACCAAAATCTCATTTTCATCCACTACAGTCCTAAGTACCTCTAACCCATCTCTCTCCTGTATCTCAGCATTCCACCAAAATTGATGTACATAGGTTTGAAGGCTTGTGGGTACTGATTAATGCAAAGTGGATAGGACTATGGTTAAGGAAATCAATCATTCCATGAAAGCCTTTTGAGTGATTGTTCCTGATCAAATATGCAACTAGGTTATGGGTTTTTGGAATACAACGACGGCATTGTGATTAAGGATGTGATACGATGTGGGATTGTGAATTAAGCAGTTGGGAGTGGTTAGGGTTTGTGTTAAGTGCCAATTGGAAGTGATTTAAAGATCAATTAAATGATCATGGCGGTGATTTGGGGAAATAAATCGTTATAAGCCAAAGTTACAAAATAGCCCCTCAAGTATCCATCATTGTGACAAAACACTAGCGATTGGATTGAAACCACTAGCATGGGTTGAAATGCTCTAGCGATTGGATACAACAATCAGCTCCAATCTTTTGACTAAGACTTCAGCAACCAAATCTAAGCCAAAAATAGTGATATTAAGCATTAGTATGAAGGATTACAAAAGATTAACACATTTTTTTTTAATCAATCACAGCAACAACTCCAAAAATCTCCAAATTATACATAAGTCATTCATACCTGCACATCACAAACACAAACCAAACACTTGAAACATTGTTAAGATTAGCGATTGGTTAGAAAATAACTAGAAGTGGTTTCATAAAATTATGTTTGTGAATGGCTAGAATAATTCTAAACACCGGTCAAAATTCGACTCCAAGTCATTAATCAGTCCACCAAAGTCAAAGACTTTATCCCTCTCAACAACTCATACCTTCCCCACATTAACCACACTGATTTCATATTTACTCTATTTAAGACCATCTTACTCACATACCACATATATTACTCACATTCCCAAAATTCTCTTACTAAAAACACTTGCAAAAACCATCTCACCAAAAATCATAAGTAACTCAAACCCCATCAATCTTTCAATAGACAGCTCTTCTTCTGACAGTGTATGGGAGGAGTTTCTGAAAACAGGTAGGGTTGATGAGGAAGTTTCATCAAAGAAAAGAGCTCACTCTGATTCTTCTAAAGGTGGTTGGAACAACTACTTTCCACCAAGGAAAACATCCCTCTCATGTGTGAAGACAAACCCTTCAGCTGCTGGACCTCCTTCCATCCAACCAAGGCCACAAAATGCTATCATGAAGGAATCCAGTTCAGACTTAAGTTCCATGCCAAGTTATGTGTCTCCATATGAAGGAACAGATGATGAAACTTCTTTAAGAGTCTTGGTTGTGCCTCCCATTGCTGAGATTCCTCCACGGGAAGATCTTCGACACTACCTCACGCAAGCATTGTTCTTGTATGGCGCCTCCACTGAGGGTCCATCATCATCACCACCACCCACGAGAGAGGGTGATTGGACTTGCATGCCCCAAAGTGTGGCATGTGATTGGAGGGCCAAGAGTGCAGAAGGAGATGCCAGAGTGGGCCATTGTCAGGAAGCCATAGCTGGATGTGGTTGGTGATTGTGAAGCTTAAGTCTCTTGTTTAGTTGTTGTCTTGTGTCAGTAGTCCTGGTTGTTGTCTTATGTATGCTGGTAGTCTGAATGGGAGTGGTGTATCCCCTGCATCCTAGGATGCAGATTAATAATGAATAAAAGACTACTTTCTTTTAGTATCATGTCTACTTTCTGATTCTTTTATCTGCAAAAATGTTAGTGGAAACAAAATACCAGCGGTGGATAGAAATAAACTACCGGTACTAAGATTTTATAATACTTGAGTACAAACTTATTTACAAACTTTTACAAAACAAAATTGAGATTTAGAGATTTATCATTTCCAATGACTACAAGATCTTTGAAACCTCCCGCATCAAAAGCTTTAGGTGAGAAGATCGGTGACATTGAAATCGATTATGGATTTTTACCATTTGAATCAACCTTTTCTCATTACAATCTCTAATAAAAAGATGCCTTATCTCAATATGTTTAGTTCTAGAATGCAAAACATGATTTTAATTAGCCATATTGTATTGTTATTATCAATGTAAATCTTAGTATGCATGAAATTGTACCTAAAGTCCAACAATTGATTCGAATCAAGCACTTGACCCAAACAACTCATGGTAGCCACATACTTTCAGCTTGATTTGTAGAATGGCCACAATTGTTTGCTTTTTTACCTTTGCGATGAGATTAGTCGCTTCCCAAACTGACATCCTCCAGTAGTAGACTTCCTATCAAACTAGCTCCAGCATAATCATTTATGCAGTAGGCCACCAAATCAAATCTTGGATCCTTAGAATACCAAAGGCCCTATTCAGGATGACCCTTAAGATATCTAAAAATTCTCTTCATAACATTCAAGTGTGTTGTGTTTGGTGTGACTTGGAATCTTACACACACTCACGAGAACATAATATTTGGCCTAGATGCGGTGAGATACATCAAAGATCGATCATGGATCTATCGACTTCAAATCAACTTTGGGACATCCATCATGCAGTGTAGAGTGGTTTGGTCTCCATTGAACTAGCACTCTTCACATCCTGAAACCCAAACTTCTTCAAAACATCTACTACATACTTGTCTTGACTAATGAAAATACCATCAGTCCTTTGTTGAACCTGTAGGCCCAAAAAGAAAGTGATTTCACCTATAGATATCATCTGAAACTTATCATGCATAAGTTTCTCAAAATCTTTGCATAGCTCCTTATTGGTTGAGCCAAAGATGATGTCATGAACATAAACCTGAACTAGCAATATATCATCCTTTAGCTTCTTTATGAACAAAGTCTTATCAATCAGTCCCTCGAACCATTGTCCATCAAATAAGTAGAAGGCATTCATACCATGCCCTGGAGCTTGATACAAATCATACATAGCCTTTTTTCACCTGTATACCTTATCGGATGATCGGGATCTTCAAACCAGGAGGTTGACATACATACACCTCCTCATCAATAGTACCATCTGAGAAAGGCACTTTTAACATCTATTTGATACACAACAAAGTTTTGAAAGAAGCATATGCAAAAACAATCTTATAGCTTCAATTCATACAACAGTGCAAATAGTTCATCATAATCAAACCTTCAGTTTGTGTGTACCCTGAGCAACCAACCTTGATTTAATTTACCACTATACCTCTTTCATCCCTATTTACGAACACCCATTTAGTTCCAATAGCCATTTTTCCATTTGGAAGGTCAACCAATGTCCACACCTCTTGAAGCTTAAACGCGCAGCTCCTCTTACATTGATTCAACCTATCCTTCTTTTGATAAAGCTTCTTCAACTCTCTTGGGCTTCTTTTGAGACAGAAAGCAAGCAAATAAACAATTCTGCAGATCTTTATGACTGTTTCTTTTGTGAAGTGATCCATTAAAGAAACCTTATTGAAAAGTTTATTGTTCAAAAACTCTGCTTCTTGTTTGAGTGAAGTATTGAGATCTCAAGAATTTTCTTTTTGGGATGATTCTTATGCACTCTGTAGTAGGAATTTGATCTCTGTGATGGTATTGTCCAAAATATGTAAAATCTGTATCATTGAAATAGTCATCCGATTCTCATCATCGGTTGGAGTATCCTTTCTTCAAAATTAGGCATGCAGTTAGTTGGATACTCATCTTCACCAAATGGCCAAACTTAGCGAGTAGGTCGAAATCTTCTTGCTCAGTATTTGTCGGGGTGGCACTTGTACTAGCAGTGGTAGAACTTGGCTTAGATGCTTTCATTATGCTTAGGTGCTTTGAAATTTTCTTCTTTCTTTTTAATTTCTTCTACCGACCTTTGGTTATCTTGTAACAACTCTTCCTTATCTTGATGATGATCACCCTTGCTTCCAGAATCTAAATCATTATCATCAGTGGGACTCTTCTTTTCAATGATGGGTGAGGCAGTTAACTTTCCACTTCTCAATCAAATAGAACTCCTTTAAAGAATCAGCTTCCTTAGAATTTGCTTCTCTTTCAGAATCCTTTTGAGTACACATCAATATTAGCGGATGTACCTGCAAGGATAGGCTCATAATTCATAGATTTGGTTAGCATATCAATGTTAACTGACGCTCGGTCCTTTTGTCTCTACACTAGGAGTCTCTTCACTAAACTTAACATGTAAGTTTTTTCTACAATTACGGTCCTCCTATTGTATACTAAAGGCTTTGCTTTGTTAGATAATGAAAAGTATCCATCATCACACTTTTCTTGAAACTTTCCTAGGTAGTCTATGGTATTCAAGATAGTAATAGGACACCCAAAGGTTTAGGAATGCTATCATAGGCTTCCTATCATGTAACATGACTCATAGGCGATCTTGTTATGAGGCTTCACTACCTTGCTTCTATTCTACACATAGCATGCAGTTCCTCTGATTTATTAAAAGGTAGTTGGTAACATATTACGACAACATTGTTCTACCGGCCTCAATTAGTTTTCTATTTTTCCTTTCGGCTACACCATTACGTTGTGGTTGTCCTAGCAACACTAAATTGTCTTTCTATACCCTTAGCCACAGTGATTCATCACATCATTTTTTAAACTCGGTTACATTATCACATCGATTACTTTGACCTTATGGTTTACTTGATTTTCTATCTTAGTAATGAAACTCTTGAGAATCTCACTAGTTTCACTCTTAGCAGCTAAAAAGTATACCTAAGAAAATCTACTATAATCATCAGTAATCACTAGGAAATACTGCTTATGGTTCAAACTTTTAACAAAGGTAGGGCCAAATAAGTCCATATGAAGCATAAATAGTGGTTTGTGTAGCGGTGTTTACAGCTTTGGTCTTCAAGAGGCTCTATGTTTTCCTTTCACGACAAGCCACACAAAGTTCTTTACACTCAAAAACCTTAGAAGGTAACCCTCTCACAAAGTTTCCCTTTACCAGTTTATTGATTGTTTTGAAATTAAGGTGACCTAGCCTTCTATGCCACAAATTGGTGACTTGTATATCTTGTTTGGATAGGCTGTTTGACGAATAAAGATACTACTGCTACGTTTGAGAGTTTGTATTACTACGCTCGTCCGAGAAAGGTTATTTCTACTGTTTGTATTATTAGATATTGGATGGAACGTACTTTTTGGTTCTCGGAAAAGCTTGAAGTTTGGATGGTTTACACACACAAGATTGATTTTGGTTCACACACACAAGGTTTTGGATTTTAGGTGAAGTGACGATCAAAGTTGCATATCTTTTCATTCCCTATTTTTTTATAACAAAAAGGGGAAGATATGAGAAGAGATGGCATGGATTAAGGGGAAGACAAAGAAAGACAAGATTTTTTTCATTTAGGGAGATGTTTACATCTCAACTTATGCTACTTCATGTAGGGAAGTTCGTACATGACTTTGTTTATTTTTGTCAGCATCAAATAGGGGAAGATTATTGGGATTCTTGATTTGATGAGACAAAGTAAATAGAAGAATGATACAAAGGGACTTAAAGTGACAAAGATGAAACTTACAAATAGATGGAAGGACTTGCTTGCAAAAAAAGATTTATTATTTAGTCCTTCATAGAGATTTGTAAACCCTAATCCTCTAGTATATAAAGAGGACATGGGGTGTAGGTTTCATATACATGTCTTCCATAATATAGTCAAAGGTGTGTGTGTGTATAACCTAGGGCGTGTAGGTTATTGTAAACGCCTAGGTTATTAGTTAACCTGCAAGATCTGAGGTGTTTTAGATCCCTGTTACGTTTAGGTAGCACATTATTATTCTGATCAAATAATAATTGGTGGTGATGGTGAATAAAACCTTGTGTCAATAACATTGATGTTTTGATTTAATCCACTGTGCATCTTATTGATATCATTGTTATTGTTAAACCCTAAGGCTCAAAACGATCTCATGGAATCTAACAAACTCAACACTTGGCCCAAGCCCAATAAGGAAGGAAGGGGCTAGTAGTGTTGCCCTAGCTCCCTTCCCTATATAAAGACTTGTAAACCTTCCTTAGAAGGTTGGTTGTTCACTTCATAATACACTCTACGCATAACTTTTCTTTACTATCTTATCGTGTGTGTTTGTGTGTGTTCATCCGCTCTATCTGTTATCTATTTCTTACATATTGATGCTTGTGTTACAATATGGTGACCTAACAGTGGTATCATTCGCCATCTAGTTGGGTGAAACACTTTTGTTTTGAAGTTTTTTATCTATACGTGTGGGTTTTGTGTGCTAAACTTTCATACGCATAAAAGCTCAAATTTTACACTTAAAACTCAAGATTCTTGTGGTTTTAGGTTTATTTGGTGTTAAAGTTTAAGTTTTTTGCATCAAGTTGCAAACTTTACGTTAGTAATAGAATCGATTTTAAGCTTGGTTTTATATCGTGTACAATTGTCTACAGTAAGGCTGAATTTGTTTGGATCATCAAGTTTCACACTTTTGTGTTATTTTGGTGATATTGAAGCTATCTCGTCATTAAAATTAGGTTACAAAACACTTTTGAGCATAAAATCGTTTTTTAGTGCATTTTTTGGTACTTTCTACTAAATATAAAACCGTAATCTTACTCGTAAGCACAAAGTCTACAGCAAGCTACATTCTGGGTAAGGATTTCTTCATTTGATCTTCATAACTATTGGTTTTCGGTGTTTTCTTGTTGGATAAGCACGAAAACACTGGAGCTAGATATCTTTTACGGTATAAGTGTAAAGGATTTTTTGGGCAAAACCTAGTTTTCAAGCTAAACTCTTCGCGTAAGTCTCCTTGCCTAAGCATTTCTTTACTTCTAAGCTTGTCTTCATTAGCAAATATTACGCATAAGGATTCTACTACTAAACTCCAGCCAGGTTCGCCCCTAAGCTAAGTTTTCCTCCAGTCTACGAGTAAGCTATTCCTACGCGTAAGCTCTCTTCTACGCGTAAGTTGGGTATTACGCATAAGAATTTTACGCATAAGTTGATTCTACGCTTAAGGATACTTCATCAACAAAATCCAAGTTTCATTTGACTACAAAGATTCATCATCAACACAAGTTTCAAGATGTCTCAACCACCATACTCTAGCTACTTTCCTCATGAGTATCCTCAACAACAACAACAATTCTATCAAAAATATCCTCCACCATCTCCACAACAATTGCAACAATTTCAACAACAATTTCAACACTTTGCTCAAGGAGAAAACCCTCTTCCACCACAAATGGTTCCACCAAACCTCGTCAACAAGTACAACATTACACATATTTTCAAAATCGATTATCAGTGAAAGTATGCCATGATATTTACAACTCAGGAACCCTCTTGGTTTGCAAAGATGTGTAGAAAACTTTATGTAGCCAAAAATCCATTCATGAAGCTGGATCCCTGGCCGGACCTCCAATGCTCACTCAGGAACTCGATATGTTGGATCAGTCCCGATAGATTTTATGAGCTTTGTAGGCATTATAGTAAACACGTGTAATCACAAGCAAACTATAGAACCTTTACTAGACTTATGTTTTGCGGATATAAACACAAGAATTAAAGACAATAAACACAAAAGACTTGATCCTCTATGGATCTATATTGAATTACTAACAACGTTATTGACAAGCGTGCACTAGACCTAGCTGCGAGGTTTCTTTTATACCACGAAAACCTATCTGACCCTTCTGAAGACGTAAAGATATGCATTATCTATTCCTCATTTAACTCATGCATATATCCTAACTAAATACTAATATCTACGGAAACTACATATCGCATAAATAGAAATAACTATCGGCCGAGTATTTGCACTATCCATGATAGCGCACTATCGATAGAAATACTAACACTATCGAAGGAACCTTTGTCGTGACCCTATTACCAAATTCCTAACAATCCTCCACTAAACTTGAATTTGACTAAGTTAACATCAAGTTTCCAGATAGATCTTGAACGTGCAAGGGATTAAACAGAAACAACAACTAAAACAAGATAACCTTGTGGAGAACACCTAGAACCACGAAGCATTGAAGCCAAGGAGCCAGTTCCAGCCAACTCTCTAGATCGGCAGCAGAGGAACCTCCACTTTGGCAGTAACTTGAGTAGATTTGATAAGCCTTTACCAAGTAGCTACTCACTCTTAGGCTAGCTAGTTCTTTGGTGGAATCATGACATCACCCTGGTGAACCAATAACCAATCCAACACTTAGAGCGTGAATCAAGCGGTGTGTTGGAAAACCATAATGATTTTGGCAAACCATCCGCGATATCCACGGTTTGACTTGTCTTTACACAGGCGTTAACTCAAGACTATCGTGGGTATTCCATTTGCCTGCAAGCCAAGAACTTATGGGCTAGCCATCTTCATCTATTAGGACATGGTGAGTTGAATTAAAACTTATTGGCAAGTTGTCAACCTTCCAGATTTGATGTCTTTTACAGGCCGTTTGCTTTCATTGGAATGCCATGTTTGGTGTGAGACGGTACATTAATAACTTTGATTTTTAGTAAATCAGCAACTATTAATTTGAGAATACTCACATAGGTACTTCCCTTTGTCACTTAGACATGGTGAGTTAAAAACCATATATGAAACACACCTATACTACATGATCCTCAAAGATGAAAGTTAGCAAAGAAACAATATATATACAGAATAGATTTTTTTTTCTCTGAACTTAATGCCATGAATGCGATCTTGATGGGAATGGTGCATCTTCGAGCCAATGTTTCGGCCCTTGACTAAGGCCAATTCCTCCACCTGAACCATGAGAAGAGAGCTACAATGCTTGGTATAGGCTGTAAGCCCTGTGTGGTCATTCATCAACCGTAGGAAAGGAGCATCAAAGGATGCCAGGTGGGGAAATAGGACGAGAAGAAGCCTTGAAGATGGAAGCTGGAGTCTGGAGTCTGGAGGTGTCTTTGGTGAAGCTTGTTGGGAATAAAAAGTCTTGTTTTGTGATACTGCATCTTAGAATGCAGTTTGTTTTTATGAATAAAATACTTTGGTAGATTAATCTTTTGCTATCTTTTCCCACTGATTGTTTGTTTGATTCTAGATCTGCAAGATGGTTAGAAGAACACAGAGCAAACAAAAACAAATATATACAAAAACAAACATATATACAAATATATACACAATATACAACATTAATCCTCCCCTTAAACTAGAAACCTCCCCTTAGGCACAATCCTCCCCTCAAACACAACAATCAGGGGTTGATCATGCCTATATGGACAATCAAAAATTGAAACCTTGGATCATCAAAAGCTTTAGTCAACAAATCAGCTACATTTTCATCTGTATGAATTTTAACCACTTGAATTAGGTGTTTTTCATTAGCATCTCTAATAAAGTGGTGTCTTATTTCTATGTACTTAGTTCTTTGATGAAAAACATGATTTTTAACAATGCAAATTGTACTTTGGTTGTCTATATAGATCTTAGTGTTCATAAAATTGAACCCATAGTCCAATAACTAATTTTGAATCCAAAGTACCTAACCAAAACAACTAGAAGCGGCCAACATATTACGACCTGGAGTAGAAGATGCCACTATGAATGCACTTCTTGCATTGCCAGATTAATCTCCTTCAACTGACAACCCCCAGTGGTAGATTCGTCGAGTTTGCACCGGCATAATTCACTATCACTATAAGCTTCCAACTCAAATGGAGTCTCTAGGATGCCAAAGACCAATAGGTTGACCACATGGAAAACTAGAAGGGAGGTTGAATAGTTTTGCCGATTTTAAGTTGATTTCAAAAACTTTTAGATTCGATATTATGAAATCGTTATGGATGTTGAGAGCGTATAGATCTAATGATAATAAATAAATAAAATTAAGGGATAGAAATGACACAACCGATTTATAGTGGTTCGGCTACAAGGTCACCTTCCTTTCCCTACTCCACTCCCGGTCACCTACGAGAGTTCAAGCACTATGTCAACAAACTCCTTCACTTGGCGGAGAAGCCTTCACAAATTTGCTTACACTTTTTTGAAAGCTAGATACGGAGTCCATATACGGTGGACCAAACCAACACGACTATTACACAACAAATATGTGAAAATATCAAATACAAGATCTTATTCAGAAATCTTGCGGGTGACAAATCAATCAAGGACCCCTTGCTTGGATGACTTGTAGAATGCTCGTGATCTTGCCTTAGAGAAGGACCTATATGAGGATCACAAAATAGAAAGAAAGAAGAACAACTCTCTAGATCAAGTGATCTATATGTTAGGAGAGAATGAGAGTGTATGAGAGATTTAGTAAGAAGAGGGGTGAGTTAGAATGAAGAAATGGCTCTCTATTTATAGGCAAATTTCTCCTCTGTTCCACGGATCCCACGGATCCCTTCCACTTGGATCCGCTAGTGTAATCCTAGGGATCCGTGGGGTGCTCCTCTTTGCCCATGGGTTTTTTGGTTATGGGTCATGGGTTATGGGTTGGTCCATGGGTTTTCTATAGATTCAATGTATCTAAGTATACATTGTATCAAGTCTTCATTGGTATGGGTTAAGATCCATGGGTTATGGTCCATGGGTTATGGTTTTACCCATCCTAATAAACTATTACAACAAATGCTTAATTATTACATTTTGTATTTAAATGGCTATATGTAAATGCTTTACAAAATAACATGTATCCTTATAATTATACTTAAGATAACATTACATTTGTTATCAACAAAACACAAAGAGGTTGCAAAATATTAATAAGTTTTTCTGGTTTATTTGTATTAACAATCTCCCTTTTTGTTGACAAAACATAATGTTATGATGAGTAAAACTTAAAATAGATGTAGTTTTGAAAGCCCTAAGTTTACTTCTTCTCCCTTTTTGTCGAAACAAAAGTTAACCCTTGGAAGAAATAAACATAAAGTGTGGAAAAATTAGTCCGTGTATTACTCCCCTTGGCGGCTCCCTTGTTTGGAAGTCAAGTGAAGAAAAATAAAAATCCTACAAAAAGAAAGGTTAGTAAAATGCTTATGTAATCTTGTGATTGGCGAGAATCAAGATTAGGAGCCAAGGTATGTAAACAAGGCCTTGTAATAAAACAACAAATTGTAGTGGTATGTATGCCACTTACAAGCATGTAAAAATAAGAACAAGACTTGTTCTTGAAAATGACTTCAAAATAAAAATAATACTAAAGTAGAAAAAAGTAGTAGTAGTGATTCCTTCCATGCTTGCATAAGGTTATGGATGGAGATTTTGATGAGTAATGGTATTGATGCGATCAAGGATGAGGTTGAGTATGAAAAGCATTTCTTCCCTAACTTCTATTGCAATTTCCCTAGTGGATTGGCAATGTTCACAATGTAAATGATGTGGTTAAAGTGTGCGGAAGTTTTCGGGTTTTTATTTGAGATTTCTGGAAGTTGTGGTGGAAAAATAGGAAAATATGGATCAATCCGGATGTTAATAAGTGGTGGTGGAAAGAACCTAGATGTTCTTGTAATGTGATGGGAGCTAATGGTGGTGATGTTTCAAGATCTTGAAAGATAGTATTTGGAGATGTGGGGGTGTTGAAAAGACTATTTCTTTTCTTTAGGTTGTTTAGATCTTGTTGGAGTCTTAAGGAGTTCCAAAAGAGTGACTTTAGGTGGTGATGAAGTTGGTGTACTTGTTGGTGATGAGGAGGTGCTATAATGGAAGCATCTTGTGGTGAGTTATTTTTGTTGATGAACCATTTGAGGTTGGTTTTGCTAAACAACAAGATCGGATACTAATCCGTGCGGATATCCTAGCATTTGATTGTGGTATTTTGGATGGTGGAAGTACAAAGGTTTGGATATCATGATTGTTTGTACTAGATGATTCTCCTAAAGGGTTTTTGGATGACATGATGAAGTGTGTTTGTGAGAAGGAGATGGAGTATGCAAGCATTTTGGGAGTTATATATATAGAAAAACAAAGCATTGTAATGAATGCTTGACCCAAAATGTGGATTAAAATCTAATGATTAGATATGAATTCAAGGCATGTGATCATGAGAACACAAGCATTAAAGAGCATACTCCAAAAATGAAACAAATGTGGATTTTTCATCCAAAGTAAAAAAATAGAAGTTAAGCGACTCATTTCACGGATCCCACGGATCCTTCCCTTGAGGATCCGTCCGACATAAGGCTGGATCCGTGGATTAGTGTTCGAGTGACACAAAATTTTCCTTTTGGAAACATTTTTGCCTAGTGTGTGCCTATATGCAAACTATTTGGAGTTTAGGTTATCTCGACCCCTAAAAGGAATAGAAAATAAACTAGAAGTGTAAAAGCATCCTATTGAGATAAACCGAAAACACATATTTAGTACATGAGTACGTAATTTTGTGTTATCAATGCTCCTAATTCATTGTTGCTTAAATGAATGTACCCGAAAACACATATTAGTTATGTGTCCCCCTTAGCATTCAAAAGACATGAGATGCAATGAAAACGGGTTTTTACTTTGTATTAATAATGAAAAGCGATTTGTCCTAGACGTGAGAAATTGCTTTTGTGAAATAATCTGAAGGTATCATCCTTTTAGAAAACATTGTGAAAGTAGGTTTTCTTTGAAAATGTGTATATGAAAAAAAAATAAAGAAACTATAAGTGGAAAACTCATCTTGGGTTTTGAAAATTCCCGTATTGTTTGTGAGTTGTGCGTGAAATAGAAATCCTAGACTCGAAAAGAAGAAGGCTAGTGTTTACATACCTTGTAGAGTCAAATAAGTTACGGCGTTTGTTCCATTAGACCAAGACCAAGACGAAGTAGGTTGAATTGTTCCCTTCAGCGGTTTGGTGAGGGGCGTCGGCTATGTTGTCTTCGGATGCTACCTTCTCAATAGAGATGTTCCCCTTTTGAACATTGTCTCTTAGAAGTGATGACGAATCTCTATATGCTTTGTCGAGAATGCAATACGGATTCTTGCTTAGTCGATGCACCTTTGTTGTCACATAGGATGGCTATGTCAGCTTAGATGGATGTTGTAGTCAACTAACGCTTGTTTCATCCATAATGCTTGTTGGCATGCTTTGCCTTGAGGCGTGCTACGGCCGGTTGTTGATATTGCAAGTGCCGTTTGTTTCTTAGAAAACCATGATGTTAAACAACATCCCATAAAAGTACATACCCCATTTGTACTTTTTCTATCAACGTAATCACCTGCATGGTGAGAATCTGCATATACAATTGTTTCTACTCCCGTGCCCTTAGGATACCATAATCCTAATTGTGTTGTACCCTTAATATATCTAAATATCCTTTTTACGGCTTCTAGGTGTGATATTTTTGGGTCTTCTTGAAACCTAGCACATAAGCAAACACTAAACATGATATCCGGCCTACTTGCCGTGAGGTAGAGTAGACTACCTATCATGCCACGATATTAGTATTATCTACAGTTCTCCGTCCTCATCTTTTGTGAGTTTGGTGTGGGATGACATTGGAGTCCTAATTGGTTTTGACTCTTCTAGACCGAATTTCTTTAACATCTCCTTGATGTATTTAGATTGATTGAAAAAGATACCATCTTCTACTTGTTTTATTTGTAGACCAAGAAAGAAACTAAGTTCTCCCATTATACTCATCTCGAACTTCGTCATGCATGATTTTAGAGAAATCATCACACATGTCTTGACAAGTGGATTCGAATATAATATCATCTACATATATTTGTACTATGATTATATGTGACTCTCTTTTCTTAGTAAAAGTGTGTTGTCAACTAACCCCATGGTGTAGTTGTGTTTAACTAGAAATGACTTGAGTCTATCATACCAAGCTTTTGGAGCTTGTTTAAGACCATAAAGGGCTTTCTTTAATTTATACACATGTTTGGGTTTTCAAAATCAATGAAGCCCGGAGGTTGAGCTACATATACTTCTTCATTTATTAAACCATTTAGAAAAGCGCTTTTGACATCCATTTGATAAAGCTTTAGATCATTAGCACAAGCATACATAAGAAGTATTCTTATAGACTCTAATCTAGCCACGAGGGCATAGGTCTCATCAAAGTCTATTCCCTCTTGTTGGTTATACCCTTGAGCAGCGAGTCTAGCCTTGTTCCTAGACACTACTCCGTTTGCATCTAATTTGTTTTATAAACCCATTTGGTTCCTATTATGGTTTGATTACTAGGTGGAGGGACAAGTGTCCAAACATCATTAGAAACAAATTGATTTAGTTCTTCTTGCATAGCCATTACCCAACTTTCATCTTTTATGGCTTCTTGTGTATTCTTAGGTTCTAAGGTTGAAAAGAAACAAAACAAGCTACTTTGGTTTTGAACTTGAGATCTTAATGTTCGTTCGTTTAGTTTTCCTATGACTTTATCTATGGGGTGATCTTTGGACTCTTTAATGTTTACTATTTCATCACTTAGAGGTTCTTCTTCTTCACTTATCTTTTTCTTTATTACTATAGCTTCACTTTCTATAATCTCGTCATCGACAAGAGGTGGAGAGGGTTTGGGTGGACTTTCATCAAATTTTATATTTAATGACTCTTCTACCTTCATTGTTTCTTTGTTTAATATGGCGTAAGCTTTGCTATTTGGCGAATAACCTAAAAGATACCTTCGGTTGATTTAGGATCAAATTTTGTAAGGTAATCTTTAGTGTTAAGAATAAAACATTTACTACCAAAGACTCTAAAATGATTTAACGTAGGCTTTTTGCCTCGAAGTAACTCATATGGAGTTTTTCCTAATATTGGTCTAATCAAGACTTCGATTGAGTATATCGTTGAAGTATCAATGGCATTACACCAAAATTTTTGAGGTATGGATTGTTCATTAAGCATGGTTTGACTCATTTCTTGTAGAGTTCTATTCTTTCTTTCTACTACCCCATTCGATTGTGGAGTGCGTGGAGCAGAAGTTGAGTAATACCATTAGCGTCACAAAAGCTCAATTGCACTTCATTATCGAATTCCCTACCATGATCCGTCCTAATAGACACTATGGGACTTCCTAGTTGTCTTTGGATCTTTTTGCTTAATATTTCAAAATAGTTAAAGGTTTCTGTTTTGTTCTTTAAAAATTTTGTCCATGTATACCTAGAGTAGTAATCCACTATTACCAAAGTGTAGTAGTTGCCTCCATAACTTTGGATAGCGGATGGACCAAATAAATCCATATGTAGTAATTCTAGACACCTAGTTGTGGACACCATGTTTTTAGCTTTATGACTCGAATGAGCTTGTTTTCCTACATTACAAGCATCACAAAAATGATGTTCATATTTTAACTTAGGTAGATCTCTTACTAGATCTTTGGATGATAGCGATTGAAGAAGTTGCATGTTGGCGTGACCCAATCTTCGATGCCATAAAGTCGAAGTATCATCCATAGAGGTAAGACATAATTTGTCTTTAGGTTCATTACCGATTTTAATGACATAGACTCCATGTTTCCTAATTCCTCTTCCTATGGTTATGCCATATTTTAGTATCTTACTACTGGGTTTGGTAAAAGTACATTGCACTTTTTATCACATATTTGTCCTATACTTAAGAGAGTAAAGTTTAGGTTTTCGTGACACACGTTAATGGTTAGAGATTTGTTAGAAATCGTACCTTTAGATGATTCTACTTTGCTATTTCCAAACACCACATTACCTCCATTAATGGATTCATATGTGGAGAATAGATCCTATTCGGTCATGTGCCTCGTGCACCTATCCTTGACCCATTCATCGGGTCTAGGTTGACCTTTAAACACACCTAAAAATAATAAACTCAAAAGTTTGGTCCCCATTTGTTCATGGGTCCATTAGTGTTAAACATTCCATTCATGTTAGACATGTATGGATAAGATGAGTATGCATTCCATGGAGCAAAGTTTTGAAAAGGAAAACCGTTTTGCATGTTTTGATTCCATCCCATTTGATGGTTACTTTTCGGGTAAGCGTTATTAGGTCTCCTAAATGAATTAGGTTTTGAAAAAGATGGAGCTTTGTTTCTTGCCAAAGTAGGATTATATTTTGGAGGTGGTTGTCTAGTGGTGACATGATTTGGTTTCTTCTTATTCTTGAACAAACTTCGGTTCTAGATGAAGAAGCTACGTTATTCTTTGTTTGCTGTCATGAGATCCACGGATCCTTTTTTCTACACTAGCGGTTCCTTTTAGGGGATCCGTGGGATCCGCCACAACGATGGCTGGTTTTCTAGTGCTTTAACAAATTTTGTTTCTTTACTTTCACTAGTTGATGGATCAAGTTGTTGACTACCTAGAACCTTTTGATTGTTACGGTTTTAACAGCTATCGAGTATTGTATCTAAAGTGTTTGTGCTCATTCTAGCAATTTTAGAATCTAAGTGATCCTCTAGTGTTTGAAGTTGAGCATAAAGTTCACATTCACCACTTGCTATTTTACCTTTCTCTAAGCGTTTTAGTTTTGCTTTTAATTCTATGACTTCTTTATCTAAACGTTTATTTTGACTCTTTAAAAGCTTGTTTTTGTTAAATAGTTTTAAGCTAATATTGCATAGTTTATCATATTCATTATGCAATGAGTAGTCATCAAGTGATGAGCTACTATAGTATTCGTGACATACCTCGTCATTTGCCATAGACAAATTTCTTCATCCTCCTCAAATTAGCTCATTCCCCACGTGCGCTCACGAGGCCTTTTGATCATCCCGTTTGGGACACTTACTAATAAAGTGGTTTGGGTCTCCACATTTAAAGCAAATACGATCATCCTTTGGCTTCTCGTCCTCTTTGCTTTTCGAAAGCCTTTCTTATCATCATACGGTTGTTTGGTATCTACCCTTTCTTAAAAGAACTTTTTAAAGTCCCTACTTGCCATAGCGTACTCTTCGTCGTCACTACTAGAAGATGAGTTCTCCTCATCGCTCGAAGCCTTTTTGGCTTTAAGGGCAAGAGTTTTGTGTTTCTATTTCACCTTTGAGGCTTGGAATCTTTAGCAGGACAAGCTCGTAGACTTTTAGGTTGCCTATGAGTTCATCGAGGGTGAGGATTGTTAAATCTTTTGACTCTTGATTATCGTCACCTTGGATCTCCACTTGGATGGAAGTGCCCTTAGATATCTCCTAACATGGTTCTGGCTAGAGAAAGATTCATCAAGTGCTTGTAAAGATGTAATAATAGTATTAAAGTTAGCAAATGAATGATCTATAGTTTCCTCATCCGATATTGAAAATTGTTCATATTGTTGAACAAATAAATCAATTTTATTATTTTTAACTTGTTGGTTGCCTTGATGAGTTACAACTAAAGAATTCCAAATTTCTTTAGAGGTTTTAAGCATAGAAATTCTTCGAATTCCTTTTTCGGTAAAGCATTATATAAAACCATTTTTGCTTCACTATTTTTAGAAAGCTTTTCTTCATTTCATCATTTAGTTTATCATGAGGTATGTGAACTAAATTTCCTTTATCATCATTTGAGGTAGCCTCAAAATCACCTTCAACAATAATGTACCAAAGATCAATATCTTTAGACTTCACATATGTTTTGAATCTATTTTTCCAATATATAAAACCATTAGTTTCAAGTAGTGGTGGTGGTTGCATAGATTGCCCTTCCTTATAATTTTGAACCCATAGTGATGAAAAGTTTTAAAATACAATTTTATTTTAAAACTTTCATAAACTTAGCTCTTGATGCCAATTGTGGAAAACTAGAAGGGGGGTTGAATAGTTTTGCCATTTTAAGTTGATTTCAAAAACTTTAGATTCGATATTATGTGAAATCTTGGATGTTGAAGAATTATAGATCTAATGATAATGCAAGTAAATAGATAAAGTTAAGGGATAGAAAAAGACACAACCGATTTATAGTGGTTCGGCTACAAGGTCACCTTCCTTGCCCTACTCCACTCCCCCAGTCACCTACTCGAGAGTTCAAGCACTATGTCAACAAACTCCTTCACTTGGCGGAGAAGCCTTCACAGCGTTGCTTACACTTTTTCCGGTACAAAGCTAGATGCAGTCCGTAGCAGTGGACCAAACCAACACAACTATTACACAACAAATATGTGAAATATCAAATACAAGATCTTATTTCTAGAAATCTTGCGGAGTGACAAATCAATCAAGGACCCCTTGCTTGGATGACTTGTAGAATGCTCGTGATCTGGCCTTAGAGAAGGACCTATATGAGGATCACAAATAGAAAGAAAGAAGAACAACTCTCTAGATCAAGTGATCTATATGTTAGAAGAGAATGAGAGTGTATGAGAGATTTAGTAAGAAGAGGGTGAGTTAGAATGAAGAAATGGCTCTCTATTTATAGGCAAATTTCTCCTCTGTTCCACGGATCCCCCGGATCCCTTCCACTTGGGATCCGGCTAGTGTAATCCTAGGGATCCGTGATACGCTCCTCTTTGCCCATGGGTTTTTTTGGTTATGGGTCATGGGTTATGGGTTGGTCCAATGGTTTTCTCTAGATTCAATGTATCTAAGTATACATTGTATCAAGTCTTCATTGGTATGGGTTTTGATCCATGGGTTATGGTCCATAGGTTTTATGGTTTTACCCATCCTAATAAACTATTACAACAAATGCTTAATTATTACATTTTTGTATTTAAATGCTATATGTAAATGCTTTACAAAAATAACATGTATCCTTAAAATTTT